>CM070301.1:57776842-58376842 GCA_036321655.1 Quercus alba
GATTATTTATTGATTTTATTTTTTAGTTATAAATAATATTAATTAAAGTAGATGAATATGTAAACACAAAGTTAGATGTAAAGTTAAAACCGTCCAAGATAAATCTGTAAAGTCAGTCTATTTATATATTTAATATTGTCAACAAAATTTAGGAAAAAAAAAAGGAAAAGAATAATTATATGGCTAATAATGTGGTGGATGAGGTGGCGCAATATAAGTATTGCAACAATAAATGTTATGTTTCAGTTTTTAGATATATATAGATATAGATGTTGGCTAATATCATAAAAATTTGAAGGTATAATTATGGAGCACGTTGAATGAGATAATATATATATTTTTTCATATGATTAAATTAATAAATAAATACATACATCTAATGGATATAATGAACGACAACATGAAAATAATTCAATAATTATATAATTTCCTACTAAGAAATTGAATAATAAAAAATATGGGACAAAGTTTAGCTAAAACATTGGTTGTAGTTTTAGGCTATAACCTTACTCAATAAAATAAATATTATTACATATTTAAAAATTTTAACTGTTGAATTGCATGTTTTTGATGTTCTTAATTCACATGTTAAATTTTGTGTCAATCGATTATTATTTATCATATGATCTGTACACTTATATTTTATGCATAATTTTAAATTACGAAAAATAGCAATTTAAACAATTTATTGATGATATAGTTATCAATATTTAATTTTCTAGAAATTTTGCAAGCATAGAGGATACAAGAAAAAGATGTAATCCAATGGTAGATTTGTTAAAATTTACCTCTAATAAAAAGATATTGAGTTTTGCAATCCATACTTCTAACATCTACTACAATTCATATTCACATTTTTGAAGTTTCTAGGGTGATTCATTAGATGGGCTGACAAAGTGACCATGCTTGAATATCGAGGAGGCCTTGTTTGGATTTTTTTTTTCATCACTCATCATTCCTTACTCAATTTCCATCATTCATCACTTATCACTCATCACTTAAAATACCCAACTCCCTACACCCCACTCCGTTTGGCACCATCACTCACTTGTCATTACTCAATATTTTTCAATTGTTTGTTGGACCCACACACTAACCCAATGTTAGTTGACTTTTCTCTCTCCTTTTTTTTCCCCCCTGCCTCTCCCCTTCGTTTTTTTCTGCTTTTCCCTTTGTTTTCCCCTGTTTTTCTCTACTTTTCTCTTCATCCATGTTAACACATATTTTAATCAAGCCCACCATGATCCTTATTTTCATGCTTTTTCCAAATCTACAATATAACCAAATGGCTATCCAGTATTTTTCTTTTCCAAAAACCCAAAAAAAAAAAAAAAAAAAAAAAAAAAACCACAGCCACAGCCACCGTTATAACCCACAGTGACAGCAGCAGCAACAACAACATCAACAGCGGCGACAACTTCGACATCAACAGCGGCAACAACTTCGATGAACTCAAGAAGAAAAAAAAGGAATGGAAACCCAGTGAGAAAAAAAAAAAAAAAAAAAAAAAAAAAAAAAAAAAAAAAAAAAAACCCAAGCCCAGAAACCAAACCCAAAAACCAACATAAAAAGAAAAGAAAAGAAAAGAAGAAAAAAGAAAAGGAGAATAAAAAAGAAAAGAAGAAAAAAAGAAAAGGAGAATAGAAAAGAACATAAGAAAAAAAAGAACCATACCCAGAAGAAAAAAAGAAAAGGAGAATAGAAAAGAAAAAAAGAAAAAAAGAAAAGGAAAATAGAAAAGAACATAAGAAAAAAAAAGAACCAAACCCAGAAGAAAAAAAAGAAAAAGAAAAGGAGAATAGAAAAGAAAAGAAGAAGAAAAAAAGAACCAAACCCAGAAAGTGAAAAGAAAAGAAGAAAAAAAGAAAAGGAGAATAGAAAAGAAAAAGAACCAAACCCAGAAAGTGAAAGGAAAAGAAAAGAAGAAGAAGAAAAAAAGAGGAGAATAGAGAGAGGTGTGTCCCAGACCCGTGAAAAAAAAGAAAAATTCAGTTGGAGAGAGCAAAAAGTCTGACCGTGGGACCCATATGTAATTTTAATTACAAAAATGCCATTAAAAACAGAGGTATGGAAATTGAAAACAGCTAAAATGTGTTTTCAGTTTCCATAACTCATTACTCAAAAATCAGAGAATTAAGTGATGGAAACAAAAACTGGAAACAGAGTTATTGAAATTCAAACAAACTTTTGAGTCATGAGTCCCACCATTTTTTAGTTATGAGTTATGAAAACAGAGTTATGAGTTATGGAAACTAGAAATCCAAACACCCCCTTAATCACTACCAAATCCAATACAATTTTCCACAATTTCTTGGAGACACACCAGTTCAACATCATGGCAATATTAGGCATCTACAATTAGATTTCAAAAATTGCAATCAATTTTTAGGCGGTGTGGCCAAATGTCTCGTAGTTGAATTGGCACCTTTCTGTATACAAAGTGCTTGGGGGTCTAGAGGAGAAATAATTCGAATTGCGAAATTAGCAGCATGTTGTAATTATTTCTTAAAAAAATAATATAAAAGAATAAAAAAAAAATAAAAAGAAAAAGAAAAGAAGTTCTTTGGGCGGTGTGTTGCAATCAAAAGTAGATTCGCCAGGTAAGACCGGGCTCTTCAAGACCAAAGCAATATAATAATGATGATGATGATGATATAACCTGCCTTGCTTTCTTCTTGTTCCCACTGATGTAAATTGCTAATTTGCTTTGCCTTTCGCCGAATAATCTTTTTAACTTTTAGTATTCTTCCCCAACGCGGTGTAGCCGCCCTCGCTTATTCATAACATCTGTCTCTAGGAAACAACTCCACCCGACCCGACCCAACCCAAAATCCCCCGTTATATATATAGAAAACCCTCCATCAACCCATACCTATATTCTCTCATTCTTTTCCTTTTATCATTTCTCCTACTTTGTTAAGAGAGCTTTGTTCAAAGATGAGTTCAAGTGAGCCTGCAGGTAACTACTAGATACCATGTTTTATTAATTATTGCTCATGTATTTCATTTTTCACCACAAGTTATGTTGATGTTTGTAGACAATCTTTGAATTTTCTGCCACCCACGGACACCTAGGAAAATTATTCAGGTGTTCGTTAGAAGGAAAAATTATTTCAATATTCATCTGCAAGAAGAAAAATAATTTGAATCTTTTTTCATGGAAAAATAATTTGATTTTTATAACCTGCAATTGTTAAGTGTGGGGTAGTATATAAACTTGGGCAGGACATAAAAATGGCAGTAATGCAAAATATCAAAGACCTTGTCAGCTTGGGTTTCTGTTGCAGAATTAAGAAAAGCCAACTGTGCTACTCATGCCCTTATTGCCTGGACTCCTTTTTGTAATGATTTTATTTCTGGGGCCTTCCCCATCTTCAGTTTTCCTGTTCACGTTAAAATTTTAATGTTGTTTATGATTTCAAAACATTAGGGAGAAAGATAAGTAATTTATTTTTGGTCATAATCATGTAGTCCCTATGGAAAATATTGTAACCTTGCACTTGCAGGCAAGATGCATCCAATCACTTGCTATATTTGTTCAAATAATTCATGTGTTTTTTGTTGAATTAAGTATTGATTACATGGAGTCGTTTAAAAAATATTCAGTTGCATATCCTCCACCTTCAACCGCGCCAGCTTATTATGTAGCTCCACCACCGGCTGGTTATCCTACAAAAGATGGCTCCGGATACTCTCAAAATCCTCCTCCTCCGGTGGAAACCAAGTCTAGGGGTGATGGGTTTTGGAAGGGATGGTAAGCCTTCTCTCTCTCTCTCTCTCTCTCTCATTTATTTATCTATTCATTACCTTTTGATTTACATACATAATAATGATTTGTCTATTTGTCTATTTGTTTGCGATATGCAGTTGTGCTGCCTTGTGTTGCTGCTGTGTGCTGGATGCATGCTTCTGAGGGTTGAGAGCGTTCTAGAGGCCCGAGGCCATTGTTCTTTTATTTGATCTCACCCCAATTTTTTTGTCAATAAAATATTTATACAGAGTTTGTATTCTTATGATGTGAAGAATGGACCATTGGATAATTGTTCGGTTCTTTATCTTGACGTAGTTATCATTACATTGTTATTATCGCATTGTTATTAATTAGTGCCTTAGTGGTTGATTGGCTGTGCTTGTATTGTTGTTGTAATTAATATTATTATACAATTGATTAATTTTTTTAATATATGGACTCTCTCTCTCTCTCTCTCTCTCTCTCTCTCTCTCTCTCTCTCTCTCTCTCTCTCTCTCTCTCTCTCTCTCTCTCTCTCTCTCTCTCTCTCTCTCTCTCTCTCTCTCTCTGTGGTCCAGTCTGTTTAAACAACACGCTTTCTATAACTTTGAATTGTAAATCTGATATACAGAAGCCTAGTCTATGTGAAAAGCAATAAGTCTAATTAGCCTCTGAGCATGCACTCACGCACATGCTCAGAAGCTCTTCTATTTTTTGGATAAAAATTAATTTAGAGCATTTATTATTCTTTGGGATTACTACATTTTCCAATCACAAAAAAAACCTAAGGGTGTGATGAAAAATTATTTCACCACACATAATACTCATCACACCCCTAAGCTTTTTTTGTGATTGGAAAATGTAGTAATCCCAAAGAATAATAAATGCTCTAAATTAATCTTTATCCAAAAAATAGAAGAGTTTTTGAGCACACGCGTGAGTGCGTGCTCAGAGGCTAGTATTTATTAAGAATGCCTATTTTAGGCTAGAAATTTATGAAGAAAAACTATTACTTTTTGATGGGAAGGATTCTTCTCCACTTTGAAGTGTGAAAGAAAGGTTTGCATGAACATGTTAGTGCTTCTTCTCTCTAATGTCGTCGGCTACTAAGTCATTGATGGAGTGGATGAAGACACCAAGGCTCGGTCTACCGGTATGAAAATCCTAATACAATTCGTTGATTCTTGTTGAAAAAGCAAAAAAATTTAAGTAAAAATAGAGATAAAAGTAAATAAACGTAAACAAAGGGAGATGTTGATAAGGATTCACCATCAGCATCTGCTTTGTGTTGTTGGAAACAATTTGAGGGAGGAGAAATTTGTGTTGTTTTTATAGCAAGGAGAAGTGTTGGTGCTTGTTAGTTATGTAAATTATTCGAACGTGAGTTAGTAAAAGGCGTGCATGATGGAAACTGTTAAAATCTATTTAGTTTGAAGTTTATCACTTTGTTTTAAATTTGATTCTTTTTGTTTGAGATTAAAAAAAAACAAAAACAAATGATTGATTTTTTTTTTAATAACAAAATGTGCTTGAAACATGCTTTATTTTTCTGCCAATCATCAAATTTGATTAAAACTCCTTTTACTTCACTTTTCTTTCCCCACACTTTTTTTGGTAATGCGGTAGCCATCCTCTCCTTTTACTCCATGATCTCGCGTTTGTTTGATTTTTTTTTTTTTTTTAATAATAAAACCTGCTTGATTTTGTTAGGAGAGTTTGCTTCTTTCTGTAAAGTAACCAACTAACCATACATATTTACCTTTAAAAAAAAAAAAAAAAAAAAAAAAAAAAAAAAAAGGTAACCGAAGATAAAGAGAAGGAGAGGTATATGTTAATAATTTGCTAAATTTAAGGAGATGGATGGGAAGTTATAGTAATATAGTTTTTTAATAGGAGTGTTTTTTTTTTCCTTTAAATTAAAAATAAATAAGAAGATATTTGAAAAAAAAAAAAAAAACAAACAAACAAACATGAAATCATGGAGTAAGGAAAACAAATTCTATTAAAAAAAATTGAAAACATTTAACCAAGAGAGTGGTAATATTTACCACAAAAAAAAAAAAAAAAAAAAAAAAGTGGTAACGAAGATAAAGAGAAGGAGAGGTATATGTTAATAATTTGCTAAATTTAAAGAGATGGATGGGAAGTTATAGTAATAGTTTTTTAATAGGAGTTTTTTTTTTTTTTTTTTTCCCTTTAAATTCAAAATAAATAAGAAGATATTTGGAAAAAAAAAAAAAAACGTGAGATCATGGAGTAAGGAAAACAAATTCTATTAAAAAAATTGAAAACGTTTAACCAAGAGAGTGGTCCTATTTATCAAAAAAAAAAAAAAAAGTGATCCTATATTGTTGGCAATGTTTTAGTGGGAGTTAAAAGACATAGTTTTACCAAATTATCCTTTAGTTTTGTCTCTACTTAAACCTAGGGAAATAGGGGTATTTTGGAAAAAAAAAATCTGGTCCAAACTGGTGCTACCCCTTGAATAGTAGTATAGAATAGATAATATAGATAAAATCAAGATAGATATAGCACTAATAATCCACTGTTGTTTCTACCTAAAAAAAAAAGTAATCTACTATTGTTCATCTGTCACTCTGTTTATTGATATATTTGATTAAAATTCATCTGTTCATAATAAGATAATGAAGACATACATCGGTATACAATAAATAAATAAACAAAGAAAAAACCCTCCAAATTCCAGATCAGCAATGAATCTCTTGGCTTCCGGATAAATGTATTTGATGATAGATGGTGCCAGATCATATAATCTAAAGATCTAACTATTTCCCAATGGCGCATGATCTCCATAATTTTTGAAGTCCAACTTGTTGATTGAAGACCGTGATGTGCAGATTCGAAGTCCCATTGAAGATTGAAGTGTAGGGGTGAGGGGATAAAGCTCATCATCATAGGTATCTGATGAACTTGCTGAGTAACCACCTTCAGCAAAAACCAAAAATAGTTAGCAACCTAAAAGCCAAATAAAATATTTCCGCCCAAAAAAAAAAAAAAAAAACTCATCAATTAAAAATAATACTTTTAGCTTTTTTATTTATTTATTATATAAATCATGTCATGTACTATGGACCTTTTGGTTTGTCAAGGTGCAGAGACTAAGATTATTATTATAAAAAAAAAAAAAAATTGATGCATTCTCTAGAATCTCTTCCACTACATGAGTGAAGGAAGTTCTTCTGAAACAAACATTGTCTCAGTAGAGAAAGATCTCAACCTCACCATCCGACTTTCTCCAACCATTCATCTGTTCCTTCGCAATCCTACCGGACTTCCTCAACTCGTGGTGTTTGTTTAAGGAACCTTTATTTCACCCATTGTAAACAACACTTTATGCACACTTCTATCTATGTCTCTGCAAATCCAAACGGAGATGATAATAAAAGATCTTATTTATTATTTTATAAGAAAAATAAAAGCAAGGTAAAGAACAAATTATAACTTTAAACATGCAAAGGCACATAACCTATAACGCAATAATTGAGTGATTGGTTGTGGGGGGTGCACGATCGAATCTTTGATCTTCCCCGAAGCCTTTACTGCTATCTCACCTAGGATGAGGAGCGAAAATAATCAAAATATTATAATCAATGGATAAGGAAGAGAAATTGAATAGGTGAGGTAGTGACAGTTTGCAAGTTTTGTAGTTTCCTGAAAGTAATGGTAGTGGGTAGTTTCTGAAGTTGCAAAAGACGTGAAGAGTGGAGTTATTCAAAGTAGTTTTTAGGTATGAAATACTATTTTGTAGGCAATATTTTAGTGCAAGTTAGACATGTATTTTTATCTGACTATCCTTTAAATTTGTCTCTACTTAAACTTAGGAGTGTTGAGGGTATTTTGGAACAAAAAAAAAATCCAGTTCAAACAGAGACAGTCCCTTAAATAGTAGTATAGATGAGTCATGAGACTTAACACAATGGGTCTATTTTTTTTAAGACAATTTTAACCTGTGGTGTTCACTCTAGATGATATAGCTCTATATCATTAAATCAAGACATCAATTGATTTTTTAGTGTAGGTAGATATCAAATTTTATATATTTTATTCGACAATAGAAAACCTTACTAGTTGAGCTACTTGACATCCACACAATAGGGCCAATTTGCTCATAAGTTGTGTTTTTTAGGGTTTAGTGTGCCAAATGCTAAAATTTCAGCATTTGGTACACCTACTACCAATGCTAGCTCTTAATGAACCCTTTTAGAAAAAATTTAAATACCACTTTCATTTTGGAGTTCGTTCAAAGTTTTTTTTTTTAATTTATTTTTTATTTTTTTATTATTTAGAATTATGCATACAAGAATGCCTAACTTGAATTTTGACCATTATTAACCATTGGTAAACTATTTTTAATGGTATTTTGCTGGTCACGACTCTTCAATGGTGTCTCTTCATTATTTATATAAATATATATATATATATATATTTGGAATTCTCAAGAATTGGTATTTATAGGTTTTATTGTACCCTAGAGAATGGATACTTTAAAGTAATCCTTTTGCAAACTTCTTAGAGTGGGAGAAAAGGGAAAAATTTTGTTGCTTACAAGTATGTAGCAATTGATGTATATATGATTATGTGGTAGTAAAAAGAAAGTGACAAGTGTCTAAGAATCCACCTGATTATGTGCATTGTACATGACCCTTGGACACACGTTAATTTCTTTTTGCTACCTCATAACCCATTATGTAGCAAAATCTCTCTCAGGAGCAAATATCCTCTTAAATTAAAACTCTTGATTCTTCTTCTTTTTTATAAATAAATTCAAGCTGGGGGAGAGGATCTGATGTGTAGTTTTCAAAATTATAAAACAAGATTTTGTGAATTTGGACAAATTCAATTGAACTAACTTTACATGCTGGCAAGACAAGATGAGATTTCTAATTTTATGATAATTTGCAATCACTTCCTAAATTGATTCTTGAAGAAACTGGTGCAATCTAGGCAAAAACTTGAAGCAGATGAACTTGTTTATAGTGACTATATTCTGAACATTCTAATTGATCAATTGTATGATTTTTTTAATTGTAAAATGGCTATAGGTATATAGCATTTAGAATTGCTTTATGAAGATAGCATTTAAATAAAAGTAACAATAACATAAATATAAACACAAACATAACGAGGATAATTTTATTGTACTCATAAATATATAGTTTTTTTGATGAATAAAAGCACTAGAAAATGTTTATATATAAAAAATTATATCAATTTTGAATGTATTTGGCTTTTTACAAATTTATTTAATACATATATTTTGTAATGTCATATGTATCATGTGTATTTTGAATTCACCTATCAATGTTGATATTTATGAATATTGGCTTCATTTTTTTTTTTTTTTTTTTTTTTTTTTTGCATAATATGTTCGGCACATTCCTTAGGAAGTTTTTAGTTCTTTTGAACACTCTTAAATCAACTCTCAAGTACCAAGTGAAAATGTTTTGCAAATGAATATGTTAAATTTTTAGTAATTAAAATGAAGAGCATGTGCCAAACTAACAAGTATTTTAAAATGCAAAAAAAAAAATAAATCTAATAAATAAGCTATTCATTGAAATTGGGAGAATAAAACAATTTATTAATTGAAATTGTCATACAAATTGGATTTTAGAACATAAATCCCAATAGATCAACCAATAGAATCCACTACATCCCTTATGCGGGAGTATGCAAATGAATGAAATTTATGGTTTGTGTTAGAGTAAGGAGAAGCAACATTGTAGCAACAAGAAATGAAATCATTTCCCAAGGACTACTGAAATAATTGCGCTTTAGTTTTGCAATCCATCCTTCCAACGTCAACTACAGTACATATTCACATTGTTGAAGATTTTAGAGTAATTCATTAGATGAGTTGACGAAGTAACCAAGCTTAAATATCGAGGAGATTGCTTAATAATCATCAAATCCAATTTTCCACAATTCCTTTGAGACACACCAGTTCAACATCATGCCTATATTGCTTATATGTAATTAGATTTCGAAAGTTACACTTTTTTCAATCCTCAAATGTCAAAGTTGGGATTTCCATTACCTAATTTCTAAACCTTAAATCAACTATTATTCATTTCAATGTTTTCGTAAATTCAAATTTGGCCCTATGAAGTAGTGTGACAAAAGGCATTGACTCCCAATTCTTTGAATTATGTACTATTTTACGGAAAGAAGTGCACATGTTCATACGGACCAGACCAAGTAAATGCTCAATATCATGGATTGAATTCCTAGATTATAAACATAAACATAAAAAAGAAAATATTTTTGTACTCAAACAAAATTTTCTTTTTATAAATACAAACATTAGCAAGTATAAAAATTAATTCTATCAATATGTGACTTTATTATACTTTTTACGAATCAATTTATTGATTATATAATAATTTTAATATTGTTCCAATGAATATCTATTATTTAATTTAGAAATTGAATTACAATCATACATGCATTAAATATAATTACAGTTAATCTTATAGTTATCCTTTTAGCCAATTAATCTTGGCTAAATTAATGCCACTATACAAATAAAATGGGTACTTTAAAGTTATATTATTGTAAAAATTATATTCTAATAATTTTTTTTTATCAAATCATAATTTTAAGAATGTTAAAATTATGATTAAGTATGACAAACTTAATCATAATTTTATAATGTTATGATTTGGTTTCCTTAGGTGTTATCATATGGAGCCCATTGTTATGACGAGTTTGTTTGCCAAATTAAAGATGCTTGGAATGCTATGATGGTAGGTCTATCATTTACGTGAGGTTGTTTAGATGTTCCAGAGTATGAGGAAACAATTACTGCTCTTTTCGATTTTCTCAGTCATTAAATATAATGTTGGTTTCTTTTTTTTTTTTTTTTTTTTTTTTTTTTTAAGAAAACTGATCCATGGGTCAATATTATTGCAGAAGAAAACATAATTATAAGGAATCACAAGTGACAAGAGGAGCTATATCATCAAGAGTGGACTCAATCCATACCTGAAGCTCACTACCAGAACAACTTTTCTAGCTAAGAAGTGGGCAACTAAATTGTCTATATATTTAACAAAAGAAAAATTACATAAACCAAGATCAGTAGCTAACACCAAAATATCACCAATCAAATGTCCATACTCTAGGTTTCTTGTATCTCTAGCAAGGATAGCGTTGATGATTACCTCAGCATCACCCTCTACAAAGTACTCTGAAACACATAATTCTTTTGCAAAAACCAGTGCGTTTCTACAAGCCAATGCCTCAACCATAGATGGGGAGGTAGGTAGAGATAACCTTTCACACATGGCACCAATAACATAACCTGCAGAGTCACACATTACCACTCCTAAACCAGTAGCTCCCAGGTTGTTGAAAGTGGCACCATCAAAATTAATTTTGAGATGGGAGTAGATGGGAGGGTTCCAACGAATTGCTTGAGCTGATTGCTTGGTGGGGTGAACAATAGGCCCATGAACATGCTGATAATCTTGAAGAAAAACCATTGCTCTTTGATGAATCTTATGAATCTCCACCACAACCTCCCTTACTCTCACCTAATTTCTTCGATTCCAAATAAACCAGAAAAGTGTGGCAACAATGTTAAGATCCAACTTTTCCCTCATCCTCAGAAACATTTCCCATAAATTAGCAAAAGAGTAGAAGTGATACTTGAAAAACTTCTTGATGACCTTGTTAGGTTCCCAAATGGTAATGTTGGCTAATATCATAAAAATTTGAAGGTTTAATTATGGAGCTCGTTGAATGAGATAATATATACTTATTTTTTCATGTGATTAAATTAATAAATAAATACATACATCTAATGGATCTGATGGACAGCAACGTGAAAATAATTCGATAATTATATAATTCCCTATCAAAAACTAGAATATATATATATATAAATATATATTTATGGGTATATGATGTTATATTAATAGTCAAATATTTAGAAATGAATTTCTATTTCTAAATATTTAAATCCATATAGATCATATAATTATTATTGTAGAGAGATGGCTTATAGAGCCCAAATAATAGATTGACAAAGCCCAAATAACATTGGGCCATGGGCTAAAGCAAGTTCAAAACATATTCCTTTGGGATGAAAAGCCTCCCTAAAGGGTACACACCTCGGATTACAAACTGAAGGGTGCGTTACCAAGAATTCAATGAAAGCCTTCCCAAATGGTCTGTACCTTGGATCTTGGCCCAAAGGGCCCCGCCATCTTGGATCCAATCATAAATCACACGGAATCCATCCGAGGTGAAGCGCTTCTACTAGACTAACAATTTTAACCTAAATTTTGAGTTTTTGAGGAATAATTCCATAGCATATGTGGCTATCTGAGAATGCCTTCTAGAGCTTCCTGATAGAGCTAAAACAACTTGCCTGACACACTTGTATTTAATGTTGGATAACTTATCAGAATAAGCCAAAAACCCCAAAAGTCTCTATTCATTATAACATTGAGAAAAGAAGAGCCTGATGGGATAGAAGGTTGCCTAATTAAGTAAAGATGGCTCATGCTGATGCTTGTGCTGGAGAAGAAAATGAAGCACATGAAAGAAGGGATAAGGATTAAAAAGGAGGGGGATGGGGAGTATAAAAGAGAGGAAATTGATAAGAAGTGGGGCAGATTTTTCCGAATTTTGAGTGAAAATAGTAAAGAGAGATACACTGTTGAGATATTATCAGTTCAATTTGGGTTACCTAGTTCATTTTTTAGTTAGTACTTCAA
Source organism: Quercus alba (assembly GCA_036321655.1). NCBI lineage: Eukaryota > Viridiplantae > Streptophyta > Magnoliopsida > Fagales > Fagaceae > Quercus > Quercus alba. The sequence goes on from CM070301.1 coordinate 57,789,317, forward strand.
ATTCATAGGTTTTCATATATTATTTTTTCTCTAAGTTTTGGCACATATATATATAGTTGGACATTTTAAGGTTAAAAGAGTATTTAATCCAATTTTATTTTGGCTGTTTGAGGTTCACTCTGGAGTTGGTTCAAAGTTTTAGTATTTTTTTAGAATTATGCAGACAAGAATGCCTAACTTGAATTTTGACCATTATTAACTGCTGGTAAACTATTTTTAATGGTATTTGCAGGTCATGACTCTTCAATGGTGTCTCTTCATTATTTATATATGTATATTTGCAGTTCTCAAGAACTGCTATTTATAGGTTTGGTTGTATCCAAGAGAATGGATAATCTAAAGTTATCCTTTTGCAAACTTCTTACATTGGGAAAAAAAAAGGGAAAAAGTTTTACTGCTTACAAGTGTCTAAGGGTCTAAGGATTAAGTGGTAGCAAAAAGAAAGTGACAAGTGTCTAAGTGTCCACTTGATTATGTGCATTACACAAGACCCCTGGACACATGTTGCTTTTTCTTTTTTTTCTTTTTTTTTTTCTTTTTTTTTTTTTTTTTTTTTTGTGCTGCTACATAACCCATTATAGAGCAATTTTTGCATACTAGTGTGCAACAAAACCTTTCTCAAGAAAAAATATCCTATAAAAAGACAATGTTTTCAAACACGCCTTTCAGGCAAAAACTCTTGATTCTTCTTCTTTTTTATAAATAAATTCAAAGGTGGGGGAAAAGAGGATTTGATGTAGTAGTTTTCAAAATTATAAAATAAAATTTTGTAAACTTGGACATGTTCAATTGAACTAACTTTACACGCTGGTAAGACAAGATGAAATTTCTAATTTTATGGTAATTTGCAATCGCTTCCTAAACTAACTCTTGAAGATACTAGTGCAATCTAGGCAAAAACTTGAAGCAGATGAACTTGTTTACAGTGGCCATATTCTAAACACTCTAATTTATCGGTTGTATGATTTTTTTAACGGTAAAATGGTTATAGGTATATTACAATTAGAATTGCTTTCTAAAGATAACATTCGAATACAAGTAACAATAACATAAATATAAACATAAAAAGGAGAATATTATTGTACTTATAAATATATGGTTTTTTTTTTTTTTTTTTTTTTGACAAATAGAAGCATTAGAATATATTTCAATAAAAAAATTTGTCAATTTTGGATTTATTAGGCTTTTTACAAATTTATTTAATACATATATTTTGTAATGTCAAATGTATCATACGTATTTTAAATTTACGTATCAATTTTGATATTTATGAATATTGGCTTCATTTTTTTTTTTTTTTTTTTTGCATAATAAGTTCTACACATTCCTTAGGAAGTTTTTAATTCTTTCAACCACTCTTAAATCGACTCTCAAGTACCAAGTGTAGTGGCATAGCTATTAAAGGACCGAGGGGGGGCAGGGCCCCCCAAAAATTTTTGAAAAACTTTTTTTTTTTTTTTTGTGGAACTATCTTAAATAATTTGAAAAATTTTATATAATCTTATCATTTTGGCCCCCATACTTTATTATAAACATTGTCTACCCTTAAAAAAAGATTTGTAACCACCCTAAGTTTTTTTTATGCCCAATAAAATTAAATTTTGGTCCATAATTTGGTCCACTTAACAATATGTTAGGGCCTTTCAAGCAAAAAGAAAAAGCCCAAAAAAAATTGCACATTACTATTTTACATTTCATACCAATATATATATATATATATATATATGGCCCCCCAAAGATAAATTCTTGGCTCCCCCACTGACCAAGTGAAAATGTTAGTGTATTTTGCAGATGAATATCTTAAATATTTAGTAATTAAATAGAAAAACATTTGCCAAAACTGAAAAGTATTTTAACATGCAAAAAATGAATCCAACTAATGGACTATTCATTGAGTGGTTTATAATGTCCAAGGTTTATATAATCTGGGAAAATAAAACAATTTTCTTAATTAAAACTGCCACACAAATTGGATTTTAGAACATAAATTCTTATAGATCAAATGAATGGAATGTATGGTTTGTGTTAGAGTGAGGGGAAGCAACATTTTAGCTGCAAGAAATTAAATACATGCCCATAGACTACTGAAATAATTGCACTTTAGTGGTTTTGCAATCCATACTTTAAACATCTACTACAATGCATATACACATTGTTGAAGCTTTTAGAGTGATTCATTAGATGGGTTGATGAAGTGACAAAGCTTGAATATTGAGGAGACTGATTAATCATCGCCAAATCCAATTTTCCACAATTCCTTTGAGATGCACCAGTTCACCATCATGGCAATATTGCTCATATGTAATTAGATTTCAAAAGTTGCACTCTGTTCAATCGTTGTCAAAGTTGGGATTTTCATTACCCAATTTCTAAACTGTAAATCAACTATTTTTCTTTTCAATGTTCTCATAATTCGAATTTGGCCCTATGAAGCAGTGTGACACAAGGCATTGACTCCTACTTCTATGAATGAAGTACTATTTCATGAACTGAAGGGCACATGTTTATATGGACCAGACCAAGTAAATGCTCAATATCATGGATTGAATTCCTAGATTATAAACATAAACATAACTAGGATAATATTTTTGTACTCATAAACATATTTTTTTTCTTTTTTTTCTTTTTACAAATATAAACATTAGCAAATATAAAAATAATACTTTATTAAGCTTTTCACAAATTAATTTATTGATTATATAATAATTTTAATATTGTTCCAATAAATGGAATTACAATTATATATGCATTAAAGATAATTACGGTTAATCTTTTAGTTATCCCTTTAGCCAATTAATCTTGGCTAAATTAATGCCACTATATAAATAAAATGGGTACTCTATGGTTATACTATTGTAAAAATTATACTCTAATTCAATTTTTTTTTTATCAAATCATAATTTTTAGAATGTTAAAATTATGATTAAGTATGACATACTAAATCATAATTTTATAAAGTTATGATTAGGTTTCCTTAGGTGTTATCATACGGAGCCCATTGCTAGGACGAGCTTGTAAGCCAAATTAAAGATGCTTGGAATGTTGTGACAGATGTCTATCATTTATGTGAGGTTGTTTAGGAGTTTCAGAGTATGAGGAAACAACAATTGCTTTTTTTTTTTTTTCCTCAATCTCTAAATATAACTAGTCATAATCCCGTGCGATGCGCGAGAATATCTAATTATTTTGTAATGAAATATAATATATAATTTATTTTCTAAAATATTCATAAAATCATATATTAGGATTTAGTAATTTGTAATAAAATGTTTTTCTCTTAAGAGAATTTAATTTTAGATGTATTAAACTCTTAATTAAGAATTTTTTTTATTTTTTATTTTTATATATAACCCTTTACCAAACCAACAAAGGGCAAGAATTTTTTTTCTTAAATAAACAATGTCATATTGCTTTCCTTTTTAAAATAACGAATTTTTTGTTCTCTATAAATTAAAAATTATATATATTTTTTACTTTCTTTTTATATTAAAATTTGTCATTTACTCATATTATGAGTTAATTTGCTAGTGAAGAATACGCTGGAGGGGTTTTGGTTTTTCAAACGATGATAGTTAGAAATGAATAATAAAAATAGATTTTTCTCACCATTAAAAAAATTTCAACTTATTTTTAATCCAAAACCAATCTATTTCTTTTGAAGTATACAAAATAGGATCAGAATCTCTCTTTTCGAATATAGTGCTTATCTCAATACATTCATAAATATATACCGAATCAAAAATGTCATATCAATTGTCGCTTAACAATGATTAATTTGACCAATTAGGGAAAAAAAATTTGTTGTTATAATCTATTGAGACTATTTTCTCTACAGAAACTGCAAAATTGTCCACTTGCAAAAAGATTACAAATAAAAATTATTATTAAAATCTCCTAATTAAGTTTCTATATGCTTTCTTATATAATAATAATAATAATAATAATAATAATAATAATAATAATAATTTTACGGGCTCAATTTGATCCATAGCCCAAAAGATTCGAACAATGACCCAATAGGCCCACAACAATAAATTTGTTAGAGAGTGGATTTGTTATTGAACATTCAATGAGTTAAAAGTAAGTCATAGTAGGTTAATTAGTGTTGGAATGACTAAGATGAACAAGTTGAAAAGAAAAAGACTCCTTGGCTATGCCTGAGGATGGTATGTTCTTATAGATATTTTCAGGCTTATATAAATATTTCAAGTTCTTGGTTACAAACTAGTTTCCTTTCTAGTTTTCTGATGATCCCTTCTGTAATGGAATCCATCTCCTTTTATACTCCATTCCCTTATTTCATCTTAGCCTTCCACGTGTAGATCAGATTGCTAATCTCCTTGATACTTGTTCCATCAACACCTTCTTGAAGTCTTTGTGGGTAACTATAAAACTAGAGGTCATTATTCAGGTATCACTTCCACATTAATGCGGCCAGTTGGTTAGGTGCAGGGCATTCAATGTGGTGGTAGCAACTTTTGTCCCAGATATTTCTTAATTCTCTGCTGACTTTCTTCTCTCCAAGGCTTATCCTCCTTCCAAGCATGGTTGTCCACTTCCTAGTTATTGTTGGGTGGTCGAGTTTTAGGTTTCCACTCTGCTTCCCGAGGAGTTTTATCTCCTCGGACAATATCGCTTGCTTGTCGTGACCAGCTCCCATCCTCGCCCCAATAACCTACTTACCTTTACTAACACTGGTTTGTCCTCGGGCTCTCTGATGTCCTCAGGTGTGGCCCACTACCTAATACCCTTATCCAAGCCACTTATCCCCACAATAATAATAATAATAATAATAATAATAATAATAACAACTAGCCTCTGAGCATGCATTCATGAGCGTGCCTAGAGGCTCTTTTATTTTTTGGATAAGGGTAAATTTAGAGCATTTATTATAATTTGGGATTACTACATTTTTCAATCACAAAAAAAAAAACCTTGGGTGTGATGAAAAATTATTTCACCACACATAATACTCATCACAGCCTTAGGTTTTTTTTTTTTTTTTTTTTTTGTGATTGAAAAATGTAGTAATCACAAATTATAATAAATGCTTTATATTAATCCTTGCCCAAAAAATAAAAGAGCCTTTGAGCACGCACCTGAGCACGTGCTCAGAGGCCAGTAATTTAGAAAATGTTTATTTTATTTTCCAAACTCATTTCTAGTTAAATTAGATTAAATTTGTTGTACTCATTTGACACACTTTAAAACAAAATCATGCCTTTTTGTAAGGCCAAGTTCAAGTTCTAGTTAGCTAGTGAATTTGCCCACTAGAGCTAATACTAACATTTAGTTACTCACTACACATCCATAACAAAAGTAAAAAGAGCTAATATTTAAAATTTAACAGCTAACATTTTTTTCTTTTATGGTAAAAGACTCTTTTTTTTTTTTCTTTTTTTGGTTAAGGAAAGGCTCCAAATGTGCATCCACGTTTTTTTTTTTTTTTTTTTGTGGTGTTGTTGTTGTTCTTTTATTTATGATAGTCATCAAGTTGTATTTAATCCTAAAATTTAGCTATGTACTACACATCCATAACAAAAATTTTAAAATAGTTTATATTTAGAATTTAGCAACTACCATTTTTTTTTCTTTTATGGTAAAAGACTCAATTTTTGTTGTTTTATTTATTTATTTATTTTCCTGTTAAGGTAAGGCTCTAGATGTGCTTTCACATTTTTTCTTTTTATTTTTAGTGGTGTTGTTGTTGTTCTATTTTTTAATGACAGTTATCAAGTCGTACGTTTTATCCAAAAATAGCTACCCCTATTTTGAAGAAAAAAAAAAAAACTATCCGACGTTCTATCCATATAAACCCTACCCAGCCACCCATTTTGTTTTTTCAAATTCAAAGTTTAAAAATACCTTATCCTTATCCCATGGTAACCTACATCAATAATTCTATCCAAAACAAAAATCATCCGTACAAAATGAAAAAGAACGAGGAAAAGAATACAACAAAACAAAAACAAAAACCCTCATCTGTACATAATGCGAAAAAGAAATATAAAATAAAACCTAATTTTTAGGATATTTGATTTTGAAAGAAAATAAAAGGCTAAATTTTAGGGAAATTTAAAAGATTAACGTGGGAAATTGGTGTGACCCCTACCTTATTTAAAAGTTTATCAAAAAAGAAAAACTACACATTCAAAAATTTCGGATTAATATATATATATATATATATTTTTTTTTTTTTTTAAATCCCACGTTCTATCCAAAAAACACTACTCAGCCACCCTTTTTCTTCCAAATTCAAAGTTTAAAAATACCTTATCCTTATCCCACGGTAACCTACATCAATAATTCTATTCAAAACAAAAATCAGCCGCACATAATGAAAAAGAAAGCGGAAAAGAATATAACAAAACAAAAAAAAAACCCTCATCCGTACAGAATAAAAAAAAATGTTAAAAAGAAATATAAAATAAAACCTAATTTTTAGGATATATGGTTTTGAAAGAAAATAAAAAGCTAAGTTTTAGGGAAATTTAAAAGATTAACGTGGGGAATTGGTGTGACCCCTATCCTTATTTAAAACTTTATCAAAAAAGAAAAACTACACGTTCAAAATTTTCATATTAAACTATTTAAAAAAGAAAAAAAAAATCTCACGTTCTATCTAAAAACACTACCCGGCCACCTTTTTTTTCTTTTCTTTTTTCAAATTCAAAGTTTAAAAATACCTTTCCCTATCCCACAGTAACCTACATCAACAATTCTATCCAAAACAAAAATCATCCATATAGAATGAAAAAGAACACCGAAAAGAATATAAGAAAACAAAAAAAAAAAAAAAAAAAAAAAAAAAAAACCCTTATCTGTAATGAATTTTTTTTTTTTAAAACATTAAAAGGAAATATAAAAGAAAACCTAATTTTTAGGATATCTGATTTTGAAAGAAAATAAAAAACTAAATTTTAGGGAAATTTAAAAGATTAACGTGGGGAATTGGTGTGACCCCTATCCTTATTTAAAAGTTTATCAAAAATGAAAAACTATATGTTTAAAAATTTCGGATTAAACTTTTTTTTTTTTTTTAAAATCCCATGTTCTATCCAAAAAACACTACCCGGCCACTTTTTTTTTTTTTTTTTTTTTTCAAATTCAAAGTTTAAAAACAATACACATTTGTCGATAACTACATGTTTAAAAATTTCAGATAAAACTACTAGTCTCCCACATTTGCTTAATGTGTGATTTATACATGTGGGTTGCAATAACACTCCCCACATTAAAAACTTCTCATTTAATTCTAAAATATTGTGTATTTAATCCTAAAATTTAGCCATGTTCTACACATCCATAACAAAAAGTGGAAACAACTTATATTTAAAATTTAGCAACTATCATTTTTTTCCTTTTCCAGTAAAAGGATCAATTTTAATCCTAAAATGTACTATTTTAATCCTAAAAGTTAGCCACTTACTACACATCCATAACAAAAGTTAAAAAGAGTTTAAATTTCAAATATATTTCTTTTACGGTAAAAGTATCAATTTTAATCCTAAAATGTAGTGTTTGAATCCTAATAGTTAGCCACTTACTGCACATCCATAACAAAAGTTAAAAAAAGTTTAAATTTCAAAGATATCAACTACCCTTAAAACTGAGAAAAGGTATGTAAAATTTTTTATGGAGTAATAAATTAATAATTATAAAAAAATGTAAATTGAATTTCAAATTGAATTATACAAATAATAAAATATAATTTATGTTACAAAAGAAATTTTTTTACAACAATTTCTTAGATAACAACCATTTCACGTGAAGTTTAAATTAGGTAACCATTAACATGATACATCAAATATATAATAATACCCTCTAAAACAAAAGTTGCGTAAATTACATTTAAAAAAAGTAGCGTAAAAAAAGTATCTTCCTTTCTATACCTACCCCTAAACCCCATACAACCTCACTGCAAGCCTTCCAAATAGAACCCTAAAAATCCCTCATTTTTACATCTTCATTAACAAAAAACAAAAAATCTCTCCTCTCCTTTATCAACCCAAAAATCCCAGCCACCGTAGAACCAGCAAAACAAAAATGTACGTAACCAAAAAAAAAAAACATGTGAAAAATCTCACCTTTTCCCATTTTCACCAACACAAAACTGCAGTCAAACCTCTCTACAAAATCCCAAAACAAAGCCAAAATCCCAGCAAGAAAGAACCCTAAGACAAAGATGACCCAATAGCACTTCCTTACCTTTTTCAAGACATTAAATGTTTTCTTATATCATCACGCGTTTGAGATTAGGCTTTTTCAATTATGACTCAATCTTTGGAATAAAAACTGGTCTATAATTGATGATATAACTTCAGTCAGAGAAGCGTAATTCCTATAATAAAAAAAAAAAAAAAAGAAAAAAAAAAAAGAAGAAGAGTAAATTCCTATAAATAAATAACCAAACCAAGTAGCTTAATTCCCTTAAAAAATACCATAAATTCCCAAAAAAAAAAAAAAGAGAGCCCTTACCTATATCCTTTTTCAAGCAGCCAGTTCAAGCACAAACCCTCCTATTTGAAATCTCAAAGTCAACCACAGTAATAAGCCACCATTAAACACCCTTGAATCCCTAATCACATTCACTCACAAGTAAGGGTACATTTGGTACACTGAATGGAAATTACGACAGGAATTGTAATCTTTATTACTAGAAATAAAATGTGTTGTAATGTAATAACTAAACCTATTCATTAGTTTGGTTGTGAGTTATAACATTAGATTGAAACTTAATATTTATTTTTGGAAATTTCTTACTCATACAATTATATTTCCTTAAAAATTGTTATTTTTAAATTTAAGAGAGATATGTGTTATTTTTTATGATTTTTTATTTTTATAATTATTAGATGTATATAGAAAGTTTGTTTACTTGGAAATATATTAAGTTTTGAAATTATTGCACTTACTAAGGAAAAGCTAATACAACCTTTTAAAGAGGAATAGTTATTCCTCATTTTGAAGAATAGCTATTCATAAGGAATGATTATTCATTGTAATAAAAACATAACCAAACTAAAGAATAACTAAAACATAGGAATAACTATTACATTACAACGTCTATTACAGTCTACCAAACATGCCCTAAGTACTCCTCAAACTATGAACACTTGGCAGCCATGGCAGGTAAGAACTCAAAGAAAGTCAATGATAAACAAAAGAAAAGGAAAGGAAACAAAGAGGAACTTGCAAAATATAGAACTTGAAAAGTTGTTGGAGCCTTTGACAGTAAATGTCTTCAATCTAAAGAAAAAGAAAGGAGGGTGTAGAGCTAAACTAAATGTCTTCAATTTGAAGAAGAATGAGAGATTGAAAGTGAGATAAAAACTGGCAAAGTGTACGTGAGTTTGTGGATTTTTAAAGTGTAGGAGTTTTGATTTACATGTTTATTCCCATTAGTTGAAAACTTGTAAATGGGTATGATGAGGGTATTTTAGGCATAAAAAATGAGGAATCCAAAAAGGGAAAACCCTTAAATAGTAGTATAGATGATGATGATGATGATAATAATAACAATAACAATAACAATAACAATAACAACAACAATAACAATAACAATAACAATGCTAAAATATGTTACTTATCCAATTATTTTTGTTTGACTAATCTTTACTTTTGTCTACATATATAAGTGGCCATATAGGGTATTTCTAATACAACTATTAAATTTCTTTATAAAAACTACAAATTTGTTCTCTCAAAAGGATTAAAAAATAAACAAAACTTAGTAAAGTATAATAGTTTAACATCTAAATGTATTACTAAAAAAAAAAAAATCTAACTTGCAAAACAACTAATTATTAACCCAAATTAAATCAAACCGATGGGATAAAGAAAAAGAACTTGTGATCAGGAATTGGAATACCAAAATACATAAATATGCAAAAAAGTAGATACAAATTTGCCAAAAAGAGAAACAAATATGACATGACAATTAAATTAATAATAACAAAAAGCACCGTTAATGGAAAAAAATTGTTAAAACAATAAATCCATCGAAAGAAAAACAAAATTGGAGAGAGAGAGTGTTAGGTTCTAAGGATTTAGGATCTAAATGTTTTAGAACTTCAATATGTAATGTTGGCAAACCATGATCAAAACTTAGAGTCTAGATTTAGGCTACTCAAAGTATGTTTATTGTGAAGTTGAAATCAAGTAATTGTAGAAAATCGCTATTCACTTTCTACAGTGTTCGATCGATCGAAAATTAGACTTGATCAATTGAACCTCATGGAGAATGTTTTTTTTTTTTTTTTTTTTTTTTTTTTTTTTGCAGAATTTCCAACTCAGCCCAAGCCCATTTGACGTGTAGGGTTTTATGTTTTGCCTTAAGTATAAAAGGAAAAACCCTAGCCACGTTTTGATGTTGTTGATGTGCTCTGTGTGTGAATCTCTTGTGAGATCTAGAGGTGTTTGCCTTCATACATACTTAGTGTTATCAAGATCAAGATTGATGTCGAGAGCTTGGTGATCGCTTCAGTTGCTGCATAAAGAGCTTAAAGAAAAACACAAGTGGGAGTACTTGTGCTTGCTGTGAATCCAAGAAAGAAATAGTTTGTGGACTCGGAGCTGAGTTGGAAATTACATTCATACATGCATTAAAGATAATTATGGTTAATCTTGTAGTTATCCTTTTAGCCAATTAATCTTGGCTAAATTAATGCCACTATACAAATAAAATGGGTACTGTACAGTTATATTGTTGTAAAAATTATATTCTAATACACATTTTTTATCAAATCATAATTTTAAGAATGTTAAAATTATGATTAAGTATGACAAACTTAACCATAATTTTATAATGTTATGATTAGGTTTCCTTAGGTGTTATAATACGGAGTCCATTGTGATGAAGAGCTTATTAGCCAAATTAAAGATGGTTGGAATGCTGTGATGGTAGGTCTATCATTTACATGAGGTTGTTTAGGTGTTCCAAGAGTCTGAGGAAACAATTACTGCTCTTTTCAGTTTTCTTAGTCATTAAATATAATGTTGGCTAATATCACAAAAATTTGAAGGTATAATTATGGAGCCTGTTGATTGAGATAATATATACTTCTTTTTTTCATGTGATTAAATTAATAAATAAATACATGCATCTGATGGATCTAATGGACAACAACGTAAAAATAATTCGATAATTATATAATTCCCTATCAAAAACTAGAATAATAATATAAAATTATATGGGTATATGATGTTATATTAACTATCAAATATTTAGAACTGAATTTCTATTTCTAAATATTTAATTCCATATAGATCATATAATTATTCTTGTAGAGAGATGGCTTATAGAGCTCAAATAATAGATTGACAAAGCCCAAATAACATTGGGCCATGGGCTAAAACAGGCTCTGAACATATCCCTCCAGGATGAAAAGCCTCCCTAAAGGGTACACACCTTGGACTACAAACCAAAGGGTACGTTACCAAGAATTCAATGAAAGCCTTCCCAAATGTTCTGTACCTCGGGTCTCATCCCAAAGGGCCCCGCCATCATGGGCACGATCATAAATCACCACGAAATCCATCTGAGGTGAAGCACTTCTACTACATAACAATGTTAACCTAAATTCCGAGTTTCCAAGGAATAATTCCATAGCATATGTGGCTATTTGAGAATGCCTTCTAGATCTTCCTGATAGATCTACAACAACCCACCTGATACACTTGCATTTAATGTTGGATAACTAACCAGAATAAGACCAAAAGCCCTAAAAGTCTCTGTTCATCATAACATTGAGAAAAGACGAGCCTGATGGGACAGAAGGCTGCCTAATTAAATTAAGATAGCTCATGCTAAAGCTTGTGCTGGAGAAGAAAATGAAGCTTGCACATGAAAGAAGAGATAAGGATGAAAAAGGAGGGGGAGGGGAGTATAAAAGAGAGGAGATTGATAAGAAGTGGCGGAGATTTTTCTAGATTTTGAGAGAAAATAGTAAAGAGAGATACATTGTAAGGAATGTGGCAAAAAAAACCCTATGAATAAATCTTTGATCCTATTTTATTCACAAAAATGATTGGTTCTTGTTCAAATCTCCCATTGTGGATTATTGCAAACCCATAATATAAATTAATTGTGATCATAATCCCAAATTAAATTAATCTTAAGCTTGTGTTTCCACAATTATATTTGAAATGATTATCATGGCAATATTGCCTATATGTAATTATTAAATTTTTTTTTTTTTTGAGAACATGCTTAGTTATATGTAATTAGATTTCAAAAGGTGCACTTTGTTTTTATTAAAACTAGTGTATAATCTTGTGCATATGCACGAGTATATTTAAAAACAATTATAATTACCTACATATATGAGTTCAAATTTATACCGAGTGTTAGAGTTACAACTTGCACATTTTTTAAGCAAAGAATTTTTAAAATATTTAATGGTTTATCATTATATATATATATATATATATATATATGTAAAATTGGATTTGGACTTTTTGAGTTTTTCATCCAATAATTTACTTGCCACAAAAATTAAAAAATTAGATCGGACACGTTGCAAAAAATTAAACTCTAATTGAAATCCAATTTAGAATCTGAATATTGGATTTAGACTCTTTGATGGGATTAGAATCTAAATCCAATTTGTACCTAATAATTTACTTGACATGAAAATATAAAAATTTGATGGGACACGTGATGAAAAATTGGACTTCAATTTAGAATCTAATTAGACTTTCTTTAAGTTTTGAGTTTAACTATATATACTAGTCTCTGAGCACGCACTCACACACGTGCTCAGATGCCCATCTATTTTTTTTTTTTTTTTTTTGTAAAGGTTAATAGTTTAAAATAAAGAGAAAAAAGAATAACATTCATTTCAATTTTCTAACCCAAAAAAAAAAAAAAAACCAAAGTTCCCTTTTTCTTTTCTTTTTTCACATGTTCAATATAAAATATAAATCCAAGTTGATATAATCTCAAAAATAGAAAAGAAAAAGTTGGAGAGTGTAAGTAGAAATGGTGTCTAATTTTATGGGATATGGAGAAAAAAAAAAAACTGTTTTTTTGACACCCACACGATAAGGCCAATTTGCTCATAAGGTTTATTTTTTAGAGCACATTTGATAAACTGTAACAGTAATTGCATAGGAATAGGAATATGTATTATAAGGAATACAAGATGCTGTAATGTAATAATTATTGCTATTTATTTGTTTGGTGACAGCACAATAATAGAATCTTGAAAACAATGAAATGAAAGCATTTTAAATCAAATTTAAAATATATTTTAGGAAATATTGTACTCATATAATTATATTTCCTAAAAAATAATATTATTTAAATTTAAAAGAGAAACTAGTTATTTTTTATGATTTTTATTTTCATAATTGTTATATGCATATGGAAAATTTGTTTATTTGGAAATATATTAATTTTACAAAATTAATACACCTACTATGGAATAGTTATTACAATCCCTTTAGAGATGAATATTTATTCCTCATTTTAAAGAATGGCTATTCGTAAGGAATGACTATTCTTTGTAATAAAAACATAACCAAACTATGGAATAACTAAACCATAGGAATAACTATTACATTACAGTACCTATTATAGTCTACCAAATGTACCCTTAGTGTTTAGTGTGCCAAATACTAAAATTTTTGCATTTGGTACACCTGTTACCAATGCTTTTAATGAACCATTTTAGAAAAATTTTAAATACCACTTTCAATTTGGAGTTCGTTCAAAGTTTTTTTTTTAAGAATTATGCAGACAAGAATGCCTATTGAATTTTGACCACTATTAACTACTGGTAAACTATTTTTAATGGTATTTTGCTGGTCATGACTCTTGAATGGTGTCTCTTCATTATTTATATATGTATATTTGGAATTCTCAAGAATTGCTATTTATAGGTTTTGTTGTACCCTAGAGAATGGATACTCTAAAGTTATCATTTTGCAAACTTTTTAGAGTGGGAGAAAAGGGCAAACTTTTGTTGCTTACAAGTATGCAGCAATTGATGCATATAGGATTATGTGGCAGCAAAAAGAAAGTGACAAGTGTCTAAGAGTCCACTTGATTATGTGCATTGCACATGACCCTTGGACACAGTTGCTCTTTTTTTGCTACCTCATAACCCATTATGCAACAATTACTGCATACTAGTTTGCAGCAATTGCTACATACTAGTATGCAACAAAACCTCTCTCAAATATCCCCTTAAAAGAAAACTCTTGAGTCTTTTTTTCTTTTTTTTTTCTTTTTTATATAAATAAATTTAAAGGTGGGGGAAAAAAGGATTTGATGTGCAATTTTCAAAATTATAAAATAAGATTTTGTGAATTTGGACAAGTTCAATTGAACTAACTTGACACGCTGGCAAGATAAGATGAAATTTCTAATTTTAGGGTAATTTGCAATAACTTCCTAAATTGAATCTTGAAGAAACTAGTGCAATCTAGGCAAAAACTTGAAGCAGATGAACTTGTTTATAGTGGCCATATTATGAACATTCTAATTGATCAGTTGTATGATTTTTTTAATTGTAAATGGTTATAGGTATATAACATTTAGAATTGCTTTCTAAAGATAGCATTTAAATAAAAGCAATAATAACATAAATATAAACATAAACATAAAGAGGAGAATATTATTGTACTTATAAATATATAGTTTTTTTATTTTTTTTATTTTACAAATAGAAGCATTAGAAAATGTTTATATAAAAAAAATTCTATCAATTTTGAATTTATTAGGCTTTTTCAAATTTATTTAATACATATATTTTGTAATGTTATATGTATCATGCATATTTTGAATTTACATATCAATGATGATATTTGTGAATATTGGCTTCATTTTTTTTTTTTTTTTTTTTTTTTTTTTTTTTGCATAATATGTTTGGCACATTCCTTAGGAAGTTTTTAGTTCTTTCGACCACTCTTAAATCAACTCTTAAGTACCAAGTGAAAATGTTAGCGTATGTTGCAGATGAATATGTTAAATTTTTAGTAATTAAATAGAAGAGCATGTAGGGTCTCTTGCTTCACTTAGGCTGTAGAAGTTTTGTCCTTTCTTCCAAGGAGAGTTTTGTTTGTTAAATTTTGTCCTCAAAGAGAATTAAGCATACTCTTCGAGCTAGTGGTAATTTTCTTTCATGGGGTGCAGGAAACAGTTCTTATTTTCTCTCCTTTGAAATTAGGAATTCTCATTAAGCATTACTAGGAGACAATGGAGCAGCTAACTAGGAGCTGGAACAGTCTATCATTATCAGAAAAAGAGCGGACTGGTTTCATCCTTCTAGAAGACCATAGGAGGGGTGAGTTCTTGATCGCTGCAAAATTCTTTACTACACGCTTTCTCCAAATGGAGGCAGTAGCCCGAATTTTCAAGCAACTATGGAGGACAACTAACGGATTCAAAATCAAGAACTAAGGTAACAATATAGTGTTGTTCGTGTTTGATAATCTCTTGGATGTGGATAAGTTCTAAAAAGCCAACCTTGGAGTTTTGATAAGCATTTGATCGTCATGCAAAGGTATACATGAGATACCCCAGTGCAAGAGCTTGAGTTTAAAAAGGTTTTGTTCTGGGTGCAAATCCACGACATCCCTACTAGCTTTTAGACAAGGAAAGTGGCAGAAAGTTTGTGTGATACTATGGGAGACATTCAAAAATCCAATGGAGCGATGGACGAGGATGGAGGTAGCTTCTTTCGTGTAAGGGTTGTAATTGATATTACCCTTCCTTTGTGCAGAGGTAGGGTCATTACTCTACCTAGTGGTGAGAAACGATGGGTTAAGTTCAAATATGAACGACTAAGTAGCTTGTGTTATTGGTGTGGTTGTCTAACTCACGATGATAGGGATTGAGATCTATGGGTCCAAAGCAATGGTACGCTAACTTTGGACAAGCAGCAGTTTAGACCTTGATTAAGAGCACCACCTTACACTTCGGCAGGAAAGGATGTCATTTATGTCCTAGGGTACTATGAGAGGAAAGAAAGAAGGGAAAAGACATAGAGTAGGGGTGAAGGCGGTAATCATAACATGGCTCACCAAAATTCAGTCAACATGTCTCTGGTGGAAGCCGAACCAATCATGGAAGAGGAAGGGTGAAATAACAAGCAGACAGAAGAGGCAATTACAGAATTAAATGCATAGTAGATGTTAAGGGTTGAAATTGATTTGGTGGAGATTATGAGGGACAATCATTCTTTGCCGAAAAATCAGGAAGCTATTAAGGCTAACGGAAAGAGCATTAACTCGGGTTGCCTTTCTTAATTTGTTGAATTTGATGAGGAATTTAACTACTCCAGCTCAGCAAAGACAACAGATAGGAGTCTAAATGGAGCATTAAATGTGAGGAACAACACTATGTTGAGGCTTATGCCCTAAAATCCAATTTATTGGCATGTCATAAATAATTAAATTGTTTAATTATATGAGACTATTAATGAACTAATGGGATATTATCATAGTCCTTGATATGCATTGTATGTGATTTATGTGATTTAGTCACAGAAGATATAAATCACAAGTTCCTTGTAAACTCAAAATATAGTTCGTAGTCAGTGATGAAATTGAGCGTTTCATCTGTGAAGACTATAACACATCAACTAAGATGATTTGTCTTGATCATGGCAGTGGAGACTTCTAGTTGATGTGTTGATGTGTCTTAAGAGTTAAGACATATTGAACTTGACTGCTATGAGATTAATTATTCAACCAACAACTATCACCTAAATAATTAATCTCACGACTTCTAATTTCATAGACTCTTAATCCTAAGAGGATAGTGAACCCGATCATGAAATGTAGGTTACTTTGATATATCAGGAGTGAGATCTAATATTCACGGTCAAAACCTCAGTATGTTGGGTAACCACATGTAGTGTTGAGGGAACACATATTCTCAAGTTGGAATCCATAATCTCTTTTTATAGATACACAAAATATCCCCTTGAGATAAGTTTAATGGAAATTGGTTATTTAGGGCACCCACTTTAGTATGGAGTTTCTAAAGCTCATATATATTGAAATTGGATTTCAATAAATGTGAATAACTAAAAGATTAAACCGAGTACTCAAGGATAAAATAGTTATTTAGAAAGTGACAGTTTATTATGACTTTGTTCACTATGGATATTTCATGAAGGGGTCAAATGATATCATTAGAGTCTTGGGATATAATTTATTAATAAGGCCTAGAGTGCAATTATATTTATATAGTGGTATTAAATATAATTAATAATAACTTTGGACTTGTCAAGAGTTGACAGATAAGCCCAAGGCCCATTGGAGCTAAAGTCTTATTTGTTCCCGTTGGTCCCATCTTAAGCCACAAACTAAAACCTAATTGGGTAGGCCCAGAAGGCTAGCCCAATTAGATAATTAGTTATGTATAAGGAGAGAAACATATAGAATTTTTAGAATATAAAAGATGATGGAAATGGTGTGTATGTGAGTGTAAGCCACTCTCTTATTCTCCCTTGAACATATACATGTAAACTGATTGAAAGACCACACTTCTTGGGCACTATGTGGAATTGAGATGAAGATTAGAGGTATTCTCAAGTCTTGGTTTTGAATTTCATTGCATCAAGGTACGCTTTCTATTCATTGTTCTAGAATTCAAGGTTACATGTTATCTCTCACGAATGAAGTAGATCCGTGATTGTTGCTTCCACTGCGTATTTTGTATGAGATGCAAAACCAGATTTTCCAACAGACTAAAGACCCCAACTTGAATGCAATTACCACCAATCCGTTAGTTTTGGAGAGTGACAACATATCAACGGCTAAGATTAAAGTGCAACCAACAAACATTAGGTCATGGAAGAGAATTATGCACCAAGCCAACCCTAATGGAGCCGCAAACACTCTTGACTTGGAAAAAAAGAGAAAAGTGAGCACATGCATGGCGTCCACCTCAAACTTTCCCTATAAATGAATGCAAGTGTTGGAAGATGAAGTTTCATCAGATTTAATGGTGGAGGCTGTTGTGTAGCCCTGCCAAAATCCATGAGTCTCATAGTGTGGAACTGTCGCGGGCTTGGGAACCTAGTGACAGAGAAGGAGCTTAGTGATTTAACTCAGGCAAAAGATCCCTTTGTCGTGTTCATTGCCGAGACATGGATGGATGAAGCAAGGCTAAAAAAAATAAAACGAAGATTACATTTTGATCATATGTTCTTTGTACCTCGGATCATCGAGGAGACAAGCTGGTGTTATATTGGAAGGAAACAATGAATCTGAAAGTAGAAACATCCTCAAAAAATCACATTGATTGTATTATTAGGAAAGACAGCGAAGGTGCTTAGAGGTTTACAGGCTTCTATGGTGAACCCAACACTCAGAAAAGACATGAATCATAGGATTTGCTCCGACAACTCAATTCACAAAACAATTTGCCTTGGTTGTGCTCAGGTGATTTTAATGAGATTTTGAGAGAAGCGGAGAAGAAAGGTGGCAGTAATCATGGTCATGCTTAGATGTAGCTATTTAGGGATGTAGTTAATGAATGTGGATTTATAGACATGGGCTTCAAAGGTTGCCTGTTTACTTGGAATTTGTTTTCTTCAGAAATGGGGACTCTATATGGGAGAGACTAGACAAAAGTTTCGCTAACAATGAATGGCTAATTCGCTTTGGCGGCTTGTCAGTACATCATCTGAATTACTACACGTTTGATCACTCCCCTCTCTAGATCCAACCCGAAATTTTGGATCCAACAATTCAGGAAAAGCCGTTTTGTTTTGAAGAAATGTGGCTTGCTAAGAAGGGATGCATGGACACAGTTCAGATCGAGTGGGACAAGCATAGACTTGACAATAATGCAGTAGGTATTGTTCCAAAAATTGAGATGTGTGGTTCGGCCCTTAAGAGGTGGAGTAGCAAAAATTTTGGAAGTATTCGAAGAGAATTACAACTTAAATAGAAACTACTTGCAAAGGCAGAATTGGAGGCGTTGCTTACAAGGGTAAATTTCAAAGCAAGAATGCTCAAGGGCGAGGTGAATGATCTAATGGATAAAGAGACAAGAATGTGGTTTCAATGATCACGTTCCCTTTGAACGACGTTTGGAGACAAAAACTCCAAATACTTCCATAGTAGAGCCACGCAACGTTATCGGAGGAATAAAATTGATGGAGTAAGGGATTGTGGGGGGCATTGGCAATTGAATCCAAAGGAGATAGCTAATGAGTTCTTAAGGTATGTTTCTGAGTTGTTCTCTACCTCTAGCAATTGCCAACCAGAGTTGGCCTTGGACACCATTCAAAGCTTAGTGACCGAGGATATGAACAGATTACTGAATGCTGAGTTCACCGAAGAGGAGGTAAAAGTGGCTCTAAACCAAATGGCACCTCTAAAATCTCCAGGTCCAGATGGCATGCCTCCCTTATTTTTCCAGCACTATTGGGATTTGGTGGGTAAGAATATCACAACTTCTGTTCTATCTTTCTTGAATTCAGCTTCACTTCCTGAGAATTTAAATCACACATTCATCACTTTGATACCAAAAGTAAAAAAATCCTGAGTTGGTTTCTGAATTTCATCCTATAAGTTTATGCAATGTTTTGTATAAAATATTCTCTAAAGTGTTAGCCAACGAGTTGAAGAAAATACTCCCACATATCACAACTGAGCACCAAAGTGCTTTTACAAAGGATCGGCTAATTCCAGACAATATCCTTGTAGCTTTTGAGTTGCTCCATTGTTTGCAAAATCATAAGTCCACTAAAGGGGGCTTCATGGCCCTTAAACTTGACATGAGCAAAGCCTACGATCATGTGGAATGGGCTTTCCTTGAAAAAATAATGAGGAAATTAGGGTTCAATGAAAAATGGATCATCCTCATGATGCTTTGTGTGTCTACAGTTTCCTATTCGATCCTAATAAATGGTACACCAAATGGCTATATTCGCCCAACAAGGAGCATAAGACATGGCGACCCCAGCTGCCCATTTCTGTTCCTAATATGCTTAGAGGGGCTCCATGGTTTACTCACCCAATCAGTTGTGAGAGGAGACATTCATGGCTTCTCGATCAGTAGGAGAAGTCCCATACTAACTCATCTCTTTTTTGCAGATGATAGTTTGTTGTTTTCCAGGTCAAATGTCGATGAATGTGAAAAGGTGTTGGAAGTCTTACAAGCTTATGAAAAGAGTTCGGGGCAACAAATAAATAAGGCAAAGACCACAGTGTTTCTTCAGTAAATCCACTACGGAGGAGAAGAGACAAAGGATCAAAAATATTTTGGGTGTTGAGGAAATTCGAATTTATCAAAAATACTTGGGTTTGCCTTCGTTAGTGGGAAAAAACAAAAAAGATAGCTTCAATTATATAAAGGAGAGAGTATGGAGGAAATTACAAGGATGGGAAGAGCAACTACTATCTCAAGTGGGTAGAGAAATCCTTATCAAAGCGGTGGTAGAAGCAATCCCTACCTACACCATGAATTGTTTCAAGTTGCCATTGGGTCTATGTGATGAAATTAAGGATCTAATTAGAAGGTTTTGGTGGGGACAAAGAGGAGAGAGGAGGAAAACCCACTGGGTAAGATGGGGGGAGCTTTGCAAACCCAAAGGTTAGGGAGGTATGGGCTTCAAAGACCTAGCATTATACAATGATGCTCTTTTGGCAAAGCAAGCTTGAGGCTTCTACAAAATAAGAATTCTCTTCTCTATAGAGTTTTCAAGTCAAAATTTTTTCCCCACTACTCACTCGTGGAGGCAGCTGACACTCAAGATGGATCCTATGCATGGAAAAGTATCTTAATTGGAAGGTACTAAAGGAAGGGATGAGGTGGAGGGTGGGAGATGGGACATCCATTCGGGTATGGTTAGACCCGTGGCTACCTTCAAACTTTCTCCCTTATATCTCAACACCAAATACACAAGGAATGGAAAATACGTTAGTGGCCTCATTGATAGATACGGGTTCTAACAGCTGGCACTCAGAAGTTTTGCGGAATTTGTTTCTGCCAAGAGATATGCAATTGATTGAATCTATTCCCTTAAGCTCCATTCCAACTGAAGACAAACTAATCTGGCCTTTCACTCCTATAGGTACCTATTCAGTAAAGTCGGGATACAATTTTCTATACAAGACCAATAGCTTCAACAACAATGAGTACCACCCCGAGAGCAACAAGCTGTGGAAGAAAGTTTAGGGATTGGAGGTGCAGCCAAAGATCAAAAACTTCTTGTGGCAAGCCATCAGAAGCTCCATCCCGTGTAAGGTCAACCTCAAGCATAGGAAGATCCTCACTCAAGACACCTGTGAGCAATGTCAAGTCGAGGCTAAAGAAATGGTGCACGCTCTGTGGTCTTGTCCAATACTGGCACCGCTGTGGTCACAGAATTCAATATGGAGCTTTCGATCATCAACGCACTTCATGAGCTTCAAGGAAATTGTAGAGCATGTTATTGAGGTAGAGGCAGATTTAGCTCTCTTCTCCACCATTGTCTGGACTGTATGGTATCACAGAATTGTCATTTGGACCAGCAACTGAATATTCCCTATTCAGCAAATTATGCAGGAAGTCCGAAGCACAAGAACAGCCTATCTCCGCTCAGTTGCTCCTAGACCACCTGATTCAATCACAAACACTCGTCACAATATCAAATGGACACTACCACCTTGGCCAAATCTCAAAGTGCAATGGCTCTGTTTTTAGAGATGACAATCGTGCCGGCGTGGAAATCATTATTCGAGATTGGAATGGGCAAGTGGTTGCGTTTATGGCTGAAACGTTCCTACTGCCTTTTTTGGTGACAGCAGTGGAGGTCATAGTTGCTACTAAAGCTCTCCGTTTTGGAAATGATCTTGGTTTACCCTTTATCGTGCTAGAAGGTGATTCCAAGATTACTATAGATGTTCTAGTAGGTGAGAACCCATCTTTGACAGAATATGGACACTTGGTTGATGAAGCAAAGGAGCTTGCTAAGGATTTTACGTATATTGAATTCAGTCATGTATTAAGACAAAAGAACAGTGCAACCCATAACATTGCTAGATATGCAAGACATGTTAGCGAGTATTCAGTGTGGATGGAGGATGTTCCTCCACATCTTTTTTCTATAATTCAAGCCAATTCGGCTTCTGTTTAAATAAAATTATAGTGTTATTTCTCCAAAAAAAAAAAAGAAGAGCATGTGCCAAACTAACAAGTATTTTAACTATTCATTGAGTGGATTATAAAGGTTTATATAATCTGGGATAATAAAAAAAATTATTAATTGAAATTGTCATACAAATTGGATTTTAGAACATAAATCCCAATAGATCAACCAATAGAATTCACTACATCCCCTATGCAGAAGTATACAAATGAATGAAATTTATGGTTTGTGTTAGAGCGAGAAGAAGCAACATTATAGCAACAAGAAATGAAATCAATGCCCAAACGAAGATATATTACAATGGTCATCACAAGTGAATTCAAATAACTTTTAGACTTGTATTTTCTGAAACACTTAAACAAGCAAAGATTAGAGAAACAAGATGTATTTGAATTAAAAGATTTCTTCAAGCCGATCGCAGCCATGACAACAGGGGTCGATGGATCAACACAGTAAAGATTAAAACCTAATTAAAGTGTGTCTGCTCTGATACCATTTGATAGGCCAAAAACGAATTGACCCTTTGTGATAAATTAACCAATTAATTTAGCCAAGTGAATTAATTAAGTTAATTAACATGCAAACGTGTGGTAATATAAACAAATTACCAAATAACTAAATATGCAGTGGAAAATAAATGACACGGTGATTTGTTTACGAATGGAGAAAACCTAACAGCAAAAACCCCAACGGGTGATTTTCAGGTCACCACTCCCGAAATTCCACTATTATCACAACAAGCGGTTACAAGTAAAGGAATCCAAGTACCTTATACCAACCTACAGTTGAACCCTTACCTAATACCCAATTGGACTTGTTCTATAGTGACAATTTCCCTTTTCGATGCACGGCTCCCAAGTACGTGACTAACCAATGCGCGAATCCCAGTATGCGACTTCAATCACCAACTAGAGAAGGTTGTTGGCTGCAAAGTTCTTCAGTTCATCCCAATGATGAAGATCAAGAAGATGCTTGGTCAGAAAACCTTACGGTGCACATACACAGTAACTTTTTCACAAGAATGATGAATTAGGGCAAAACTTTGTCTCCAGTTACAAATTGCTTAAACAAACTTTGCTCAACACTTGTGCAACTTGCATACTCTTTGACGGCCCTTAAAATAATCCTTTTATATGTCTAGGGTTAGAAGAAAAGAAAGCCCAAACACATAATCACGGATTAGAGTCAAAACAAAACTGGAATTTTGTTTTTCATAAAGCTCGACAGATAGTTGTCTGTCGAGGTGCTGTCGAGCAGCTGTCGAGCCTCAGGGCTAGAACAGCTTCTTAAGCTCGATGGATAGCTAGTTGTAGAGTTTTAATGAATAACATTTTTCAGCTTAAATCTTGGACAGACTTGCATGTCTTCAACACTTGATCTTGAAACACAGTTTCTTAAAATATTAAACACATCCTAGATCTACCCAAATACGAGTAAAGTGTGTTTTGTCAAAGAATAAGCCAATTATATAAAATAGTGACATATGTTCCTAACAAGTGAATCACATATGTCCTAACAATCTCCTCCTTTGGCAATCCGTGACAAAACCACAACAAACAAATGAACATATGAGAGAAGTCATAAATCACTCAACTCATATTCACTTGTTGAATACAATAAAATCTATCCTAACACAAACTCTTGGAAAATTTTGCAAGAAGAGAGTTTATGGCAAGAAGACTTTGACAATCTGTATTTCTGAAACACTTTTAAACAAAACTCATTAAGGCATCTTTGTGTGAAACAGAAATAATAGATTGCATACACGTAATAAGAAGCATGTGCATAAAGAGAGAAAAGAAACAACACATGTAAGGGTAGGTGAAAGAAACATACATCAACATATATAAAGAAGATAAGTACAATGTATGTCAAAATGGTCACAAGACCCATGTATAAGAACAAATGTATCTAAGATAGAGAAAAGAAAAAAAAGATACATGTAATCCTCACTACATCCCTCAGATATCAACACTCCCCCTAATAAAATGTCCTATACTAACTCTCCCCCTAAGAATGACTACTCTCATATTCAAAACTACTCCCCATTTTTGTCACGAGTGACAAAGGGTAAGAGTATCAAGTAGACATCTCATCGATAGAGCTAGCATCTCCATCATCATCATCTAAAGCATCATCGTCATCACCATCATCATCATCATCATCCTTAGACGCAGAAGCCACTAGAGGAGGTGGTGGAGGAGAAGTGTCAGGAGCATAACCACCCATGGTTGCCTGTCGCCGTGCAATACGACTGACACGAACGTCCTGATATAACGCCATAGAAAGTGTATCAAGGTGAGCATCCATGCACTACAGCTACGCCATAATGTCTCCTAGAATCACATCACCCGAAGAAGAAGAGGGAGCGAATGTGGATGGAGTAGAATGAGATGGAGTAGAACAAGAGGGAGGAGTTGCTGAATCTGTCTGTCGAGACTAAAACTGCACCTCGCTACGTTTAATGGTAGCGAAGTCTATGGCACACATGACATCTTCATATGGTGTAGAGATTCAAAAGCTATCAAGATATTGTTAGTAATCAATCTGTCAATAGTAAAAACTCTCTAAGTTTCTAAAATAATACAACTAAGCATAAGCTTAAGGCGATTGGCAATCACCTTACTGACAATCTTATATATCACATTACATAAACTAATGGGCTAGAAATCAAAAACCTTTTCCATATTATTAACTTTTGGAATCAAAGTAATGAAAGTATGGTTAATAGATTTCAAGATAGCATCTAAGTTTAAGCTAGACAAAACCGCCTAGTGAACATCCATTCCCATATCTGACCAGTATGTTTGATAAAACAATGGAGGCATACCATCCGGACCCAGAGCCTTCAAAGGTGCCATCTCCTTGATAGAAACATCCACCTCGTTTGAAGAGTAAGGGGGAGCTAAATCTGTCCTCATCTCCTCAGTCACCACTGTATCACCCCATCTAGGATATGCTCAAAATCATGAGGATGTGAAGATGAAAATAACTTAGAGTAGTATTCATTCAGCAAACCTGAAACCTTGTCCTCATCTTCATGCCAAACTCCATTATCATCCTTTAAACCCTTGATGAAGTTTTTCCTCTTCCTTTGAGTGGCTGTCCCATGAAAAATTTTCGTATTTTTATCCCTACTTTGCAGCCACTGAATGCGAGAGTGCTGATGCCACATCTTCTCTTCCTTATCATACAAGACTGATAACTCAAATTTGATTCGAGCCACCTCCATTTAGCTCCGAGATCTGACCAAATCTATCTTTGCCTTCCACACTTGTTCTTTTAGCTTCTTTATATTTTCCCTCACACTTCCAAAATGGTCCTGGTCCCAAGCTTTCAACATCTTTTTGCACTTCTTCATTTTTTATTTTTTTTTTTTTGGGTGGCAACAAACATAGGAGTACCCTTAGCATTGCAATCCCAAGCTTTTGTGACAATGCCCCTACACCCCAGATCTGTCAACCACATCACCTCAAACCTAAAAGGTTTCCTTCTCCAATTCTAAACCTCACCATTGGAATCAAGAGTTAAAACAATTGGGCGATGATCAGAGGTAAAACAATGCAAATGTCGAATTCTAGCCGTCGGAAATTTTGCCAATCAATCATAATTAGCCACCCCCCGATCTAACATCTCCCAAATCAATTCATTTCGACGCTAACCATGCTAAGTAAAATCCAACCCTAAGTACCCTAAATCCATAAACCCACACTGATCCAACATATCTCTAAACAATTGCATCTGACTATGAGCTCTCGAAGTACCCCCACTTTTATCCTTTACCTCTAGCAATTCATTGAAATCTCCAAAACAACACCAAGGAAGTTTAGGTTTTGAATTAAGCATACGGAGCGTATTCCAACATTCAGTTCTGTGATTAGTATCCAGCTTCCCATAAAACCCAATTAACTGCCAAGAATTCTCTGAATTCCCATCTATAATAGAGTCAATGTGATATTTTGAGAAGCTGTCCACCTATACCTGAATGCCCCCTCTCTAAAACAAAGCTAATCCACCACCCCGACCATCACTCAGGACAACAAACAAATCATCAAAAACTAACCTTTCCTTTATCCTAACCATCTGTTCCCTATCTAACCATGTTTCAAACAAAAGCACAACCATAGGATCTTGTACTTGTACAATATCGACAAGCTCTTGAACTATAGGCCGGTTCCTAAACCCCCTACAATTCCATCTAAGAGTTTCATTGTTGTCGGCGGGGCTGTTCACCAGCCTCTACCGATGAATTAGCTTGACACACTGCCCTCCTCTTTCTACTGCCTTCCAGATCCTCCATCTCTTCATCAGATTCTCGGGTCACCCTCTTAACCAACAAAGTTCCCTGCATTTCCTTGATTTTCCTTAATACCCTATGTCTATGAGCACCTCTCGAACCAGGACCTCGTGTAGACTCAGCCTTGCTCCCCATTGAAAATAGAGAGTTTGAACTGTTGGGGATAAAAAAATTCTTTAGGAATTATGTCGGACCAGCCACCATTTGAGACATATGAACCCCTCCGAAGTCAGCTTTCAAAGATGGCTTATCCACTAGAACTTCATTCTCAATCTGATCAAACTTTGATAGGTCCCTGTCAATGATATCCAATTTTTCCATTGTAGATAAAGCTGAAATACCACTTTTCGAATATACCTACTCCCACTTGATTAGGATCATCCTCAAGTACATATGAAGGCTTCGGCTCAAACCCCACAAGTGCAATACTCTCATCGCAAATCTACCCCGTCACTCACAGAAGCATTTTCCCTGAACCCCTTTCGCTCTGGCCCAACCACATCCTGCTCCCTAACAGTGTTTGAGTTTGGAGCAAAGGCTAAAGGAGAAGCACTTGGCTTATCCACTTTTGATTCATCACTGACTGAGGCAGTGAAACTATCATACTCTCCCGCCTCCTCCTCAAACCCAGCAACCCGAATAATTGTTTGCCGTGACAAATTCAGAGTGCTTGCCCTTAACCACAAACGGAATTGCTTCTCATCTACCTGTGTGGTTCCTCTGCTTCTTAACTTTAAAGTGCAATCCTTATCATGGTGTGTGAGACATCCACACCAATAGCATATGTTTGGGAGTCGTTCATACTTAAAATTAACCTAACTGGCCGAACCATCCCTTTAAGCAATCTTTCTGCCTCTGCACAACGGAATTGATGGGTTGACAACAATTTGGACTCATAAAAAATTGTAACCCTCTCCATCCCCTACTTCAATCTCACTTTCATCAACCATACCTACAATTGATGCAATGTCCCTCGCTATAGCCATAGAAAAATTTCCAATAAGTAGATTGTGAACTTGCACCCAAAAGCTGGTCTTATCGAAAACCAGACTCCTCATGTCTTTATGCTTCAACACTCTTTTAAGGGCCACCAGGTATTTATCAAAGGACCAAGGTTCTCCCTTCAGAACGCGGTCCACATCTGATGGGTTAGAGAGCTCAAAAAAAACCCTGTGAATCCCCAAGTCCCTTACTTCAAATCCCTTCCGTGTATGCCACAAAAGTTTGAATGTTCACGTAATAGCTTCCATACTTAAAACTCGACTGGTGAAGAAATGGGCTGCCAAATAGTATCCTTCTTCAGTCTTATCCTCCTGAACCAAATATTGGTTTCCCTCGTGCTCTAATAATGAGAATTTTTCCCACTTCTCGGACAGGGACTCCATGGCAGCAACTAGCATACACCCAACTACGTTCCTTGATCAGAGAACAAAGAAACCGAAATCCCAACCTTTAGGGTGGACACCGACTTTCACTGACTGCTAGGGTTTTTGAACAACCCTAGGGCATGAAAACTATCTGAATTAACATATATATATATATATATATGATGCCGAAAATATCACCAATAGGTCACACCGCACTCGCGACTCAAAGCGAACCTGCACAACAAGAACAATCGAAAGAAAACCTTTTGAGAGCACCGGTGTGGTGCCGGCCCAATACTCTCCGAAGGTCAAGTTAGAATTTTTCTCACAACTCTAGAGTGCTAGAGAGGGTAAATTATGCGTACCTTTGTTCGCGAGGGTATCAGGGCTTTTTATAGTAGTGGAGAGTCGACTTTTCCTTCTTGGAGTCCAAGTCCTTTCCATATGGGACTCTACTTCTAACAATCCTAGGCGTGATGGACAAGTATTTCCTTGTAGGGCGGATTTTCTAGAATTCTCTTTTATGTGAATATCTTGATCTTCCTAGGGTTTCCTCGAATCCCAAACGTGTATACAAATATTTTAAGTGATGCTAAGTCCTCGGCCCATGTTTAATACTGGCCCATGAGTCTGAGGTCGTCAGGCCCAATGTTTGGCGATTTCTTACCCCATCAGTTGCCCCCTTCACCCTATGATCCGTCAAGTCCTTAAGTGGTCGAATCACTAGGGTGACGGTTAAATATAACTGGGCATGACAATCAAGGATTGCTAATGGTGACGGTTAAAACTACGACGTTCCTAGATGGAACACGTTGACGGATGAAGATTAACGAAGTTGACGGCTCCATAAAGGGTACGATCCGTGGGCGCGTGTTACCAGGCTGTCACATTAATGAAGCTGGCTACGTGTCATTCTTGGATTGGATGGTGTATCGGATCGAAGCGTCGCTTCGTCTTCCGTGCATTTCACATATATAAAGCGCCCCTTTCTTCCCTCATTTCCAACATTTTCAGCAAGAAATCGTTGTCAGAGCAAAGTCATCAGCCTTGTCAGAACACTCCGTTCAAGAGTTATACCCGTCGGATATTTCATCCGTCAACCACTCTTCGCATTGTCTGGTAAGTGCTTCATCCTTGTCTTTCATAATCATCATCATTATTATTTTTTATGTTACATTGCGTCTACATTTTTGTCAAACCTACACACCCGTCGAACATATTAGACCCGTCAGTCTTAGGTTTTATCGTCAATTTGTAGGAAATGTCTAGTGCGTCAAGTAACCAGTCGATGGTCCGTGACGGGACGGAATACGAGGAGGTATACCCGTCCGGTCATAAAGACCAAGAGAGTCCTGGCGAAGATAGGAGTCCGTCTGCTTCTTCTTCATCCTCAACAGATGAGGATATGGAGATGGTTGAAGAAGAGGGCTCTTCTAGTGACGACGGGGATCAAGCATTGGGACCCGTTGTTGGTGCTGGTGGACTTAGAGAGTTCATCATGCTACCAGAGTGGACGGTGCACAAATTCACATCCGTCATCAAGGAGAGGCACTTCAGTACTATTAGGACCAACTTCCAGATTCCAGACAACATTACCATCCGTCTACCTTATATGTCGGAGAAGTGTTACTACGACGGCGTAGAAGGTGTCGGAGTGTACGAGCAGATGCTGAAGGCAGGACTTCGGTTTCCGCTAAGTACACTTCATAGAGAACTCCTACATTACCTGGGATTTTCCGTCACCCAGATATCTCCAAATGCTTGGAGAGTTTTCATAGCGATAGAAATCCTCTATGGAGCTATGACGAATGGAGAAAGGAGATTGACGGTCCGTGAGTTTCTTCACTGTTACCGTCCAAATGAGATTGATAGATCAAAGGGGATGTATAGTTTTGCTAGTCGAAGCCCTTTGTTGAAAGTCATCTTTGAGACTCCCGACTAAAATAGAGACTGGAAGAGTCGTTACTTTTTTCTAGAGGGTAACACGTGGATGAACCGTCCAGGGGAGACGGAGTACCTGCCTGTTGACACAACTTGGGGAGTTATAAACCCTTCACGTATGTACCCGTCTAAATGTTATACTTCTTTCCTAACCTTTTATTACAAGTTCCATAACCGTCAATTTTTTTTTTTTTTTTTTTTTTTGCAGGTAGACGGCGTCCACAGGTTAGTGTCGAGGAATTTGGTTTCCTTGAAAGGATTTTCCAGAAGACTAAGCCGGAGGAAAGAACCTGGGCCAAGTTAGTGAATCCAAAAACAATACACTGGTATTGTGACGGTCCAGAACCTACCCGTGAGGCCATCGTATACGACGAAAGAGTACACAGACGTAAGTCCGTCAACTTTTACTCTTGAATTTAGCCTTCAATTTGAGTAAATATCTTCGTCCGTCCTGTATTGCAGAAATGGATGACGCAAAGAGAAGGGCAATGATAAAATCACTAGCCGTCGAGCAAAAGAAGACGGGTGAGATTGTGGTTCCCAAGGTGCCGGGGTCGTCGGCTAAGAGGAAGCAGCCGCCGAAATCTGACCGTCCACTCAAACAGCAGAAGGTTCCATTGGAACCCGTTGTGGGCTTGATGGCTGAGGGTGCCAAGACCGTCACCCCAGCTAAACATGGATCCGGTAAGGGCTTAATGCAGGCCCCGCCCGTCAGCGAGGAGAAGCCCCCTCCCCTTCTCCGTGACGACTCGAAGTTTACTTTGGAGAAGCTTTCGTCGATAATTTCCGCAGAGGATTACGAGGATCTGGGGAATCATTCGACGGAGGCAATGGGGGAGACGAGGTTATTCGCCGTTGCACAGGTAACCTTTTTTATCTGTCATTGTATGTCCATCCACTCTTCTTTGTTTTCTACTTAACACCCTTTTTAACTTTGTTTATTTCAGTCCTTGGTTATGATGAAGGGCTTGATGGACCGCTGCCTCAACCGTGAAGCGGCTCTGGAACGTGTACGGGCAAAAGCTGAGCAGACGGAGGAGGAGCTTGGTCAACTGCATAAATGGAAGTCCACAATGGAGAAGAAGTTCGACCTGTCTGAGAAGACGAGGGAAGAGCTTGAACAGAGGACGGAGGAAGCTGGGAAGGCCTTGAAGGGTAAAGATAATGAGATAAAGGATTTGAAGAAAAAACTTTGTCAAGCCAGGGAGGATGCTGTTAATGAATATCGCGACTCTGAGGCTTTGTTGAAGGAGCTGGGGGGATCGTTCCTTCAAGGCTTTGACGATGCACTCCGTCAGATAAAAAAGGCCTATCCGGATCTGGACGTGCCCATGATAACCGTCAATGATCAAGATCAGACATCCATCCTGCCCGTCGCCTCAGAAAATACGGACGACCTTTTTGGTGAAGATGCTGTTCAGGGCGACGGAGAGTCTGTTCCGTCGAAGGATGTCCAAGCCGCTGAGCCGAAGAAAGTAGATTAATTTTCATGTAACTTACATTTAGGATGATCCGTCCCCTTTTGGCTTTGTTTATTTATTTTAAGTACAATCCGTCCTCTTTTTATTGTATTAAACATTTGCCTTCTCGGCTTTATTAATGCTTACTTTTTATGCTTTCTATTGTTGTATGGAACCCGTCGGATATTGCAGACTTATTATTTTTAGTGTTTGATTGATCTGTCCAATTGGATGATATATTATCCGACCACGTGGATGGTCCGTCAACATTTCAACATCCCGTTATCTGCAAATTTTTTGGACTCATGATTTTTGTTTGCCGTTTTTGGGTGATCCGTCCATTTTATGGATCGGTTTTCCATAAGCTTTAGAGATCCGTCACCTTTGAGGCACGTTTTTACTAACTTAATGATCCGTCCACTTTGTGGACGGCTAATCATAATCCTCGTTTTGATGGTTCGTCCACTTTGCGGAGGAAATTTTAACAACTTTTAAGTGATCCGTCCACTTTGTGGACTGTTCGTTCACGCTGTTGGTGATCCGTCCATTTTGGACTTCAAATTGTCATCCGTGTGGGATGGCTCGTCTGTTTGGACTATATTCATCACCCCTGGTGGGCGATTCGTCCAACCTGCGGACTTATTTCGTCCGTCCGTTTTGGACTGCATTCGTCACCTTTGTAGGGCGAGCTGTCCACTTTGTGGACTTACTTTTGTTTGTCCCCGTGGGACTTCAAGTGGTCAGCCTCGTAGGGTGATCCGTCCGCCTTGTGGATTTTATTTTATTTCCGTCCGTTTTATGGACTTCAGATGGCCATCCTTGTAGGATGGTCCGTCCATCTTGTGGACTTTAGTTTACACCCGTCCATATTGTGGACTTCAAGTGAACATCCTTGTCGGATGATCGTCCACTTTGTGGACTTTATTTTGCATCCGTCCATTTTGTGGACTTTAGTTTGCATCCATCCATCTTGTGGACTTCAAGTGAACATCTTTGTCGGATGATCGTCCACCTCGTGGACTTTAAACCGTCATCATTTTGGGTGATCCGTCCACCTTGTGGACTTTATTTGTATCCGCCCATCTTGTGGGCAAATTCTAATAACACATCCATGTAGAAAATCAAAAATCGTATCTGATTGTTATTTTTAATGGAAATGCGTAAAGGAAAAGTGCCTGCCCCCATGGGCTTAAAAAGGCACGACAAGATTGTATCAAAAAATGGCTAAAGAAAAACTAGTAATTAAAAACTTAAGGAGATCTGGTTGCCGTTCGCCGTGTTACTATTACTGGTAGTATTTTCTCAAGTGCTCGGCATTCCATGGATGCGGCAGCTTCTCTCCGTCTGTTGTCTCCAGGTGGTAGGTTCCCTTCCTTTTCCATGATGTAACTCTATAAGGTCCTTCCCAGTTGGGGCCGAGTTTTCCCTGTGCAGGGTCTCTAGTTGCACCCATGACCTTCCTTAGTACGAGGTCCCCTTCTTGGAAGTCTCTGTGTCAGACCCTTGAGTTGTACTGTCTGGCCATGCGATCCTGGTATCTAGCGATCCTTTGCTCCACCGCCGACCTAACTTCATCTAACAGGTCCAGCTGTAGCCTCATAGATTCGTCATTCCTGCTCTCGTCATGGTTGTGAACCCTGTAACTCGTGAGCCCAACTTCTGCTGGGATGACCGCCTCACTCCCGTACGTTAGTCGGAGTGGCATTTCTCCTGTTGGGGTCCTCGCCGTTGTCCTGTATGCCCACAGTATGCTCGGCAATTCTTCGGGCCATATGCTCTTTGCCCCCTCGAGCCGAGTCTTGATAATCTTTAACAGGGATCGGTTCGTGACTTCAACCTGGCCATTAGCCTGAGGATGGGCGGGTGATGAGTAGTGGTTTTTTATACCTAGCTGTGTGCAGAAATCCCGGAAGTGGCCGTTGTCGAACTGCCTCCCGTTGTCTGAGACAAGGACTCTAGGAATACCAAACCTGCATACGATGCTCCGCCAGACAAAACTTCTAATGTTCTTCTCTGTAATGGTGGCCAGGGCTTCCGCTTCTACCCATTTTGTGAAGTAGTCAATGCCCACTACCAAGAACTTCAGCTGCCTTACCGCCGTTGGGAAAGGTCCCATGATGTCTAGTCCCCACTGAGCGAACGGCCATGGAGCCGTCATAGGGGTTAGCTCCTCAGCTGGCTGTCCGATAGCATTGCTGAACCTCTGGCACTTGTCGCAGCTCCTAACGTAAGACTCGGCATCCTTCTGCATGGTTGGCCAATAATACCCAGCTCGTAGCAGTTTGTGCACCAATGACCGTGATCCAGAATGGTTCCCGCATATCCCTTCGTGTACTTCCCTCATTACATAGTCTGCCTCTTCGGCACCCAGGCATCTCAGATATGGACGGGAAAAACCTCTCTTGTACAGTATGTCTCTTATCAAGACGAACCTTGCCGCCTGGACCTTCAGCTTTCTTGCTGCCTCCTTCTCGTCTGGCAGTATCCCGTCCTTTAAGTATGAAATTATTGTGTAGTCCAGTTACTTTCCGAGCGTATCTCCTGCATGTTGCCGGGGTCTATTAGTGGAAAAAGTTGGACAAAAGAAAGTACATTACCCGGTGTTATCATATGTTCAGCTGAAGCGGTTTTGGCTAGCTGATCGGTGAGTTCATTTTCTCCCCTAGGGATTTGGACGATCTTAGCTTCCAGCCCGTTGATTCTCGCCCGTACTCGATCAAGATATCTCCTCAACCTTTCACCCTTGCATTCATAATCTCCGTTTACTTGGTTGGTCACGACTTGAGAGTCGCAGTAAATGACTACGCTTTCGGCTCCGGCGGCTATTGCTAGGTCGAGTCCTGCCAATACTGCTTCGTATTCTGCTTCATTGTTAGTGGTGGGGAAGTTGAGACGGACCATACATTCGATCTTGTCTCCTTCAGGTGATAGCAATACGACGCCGGCACCCCCGGCTCGCTGATTGGATGATCCATCGGTATATATGCTCCACTGAGGGGACCCGTCTGCCCCCTTGTCTTCGTCATGTGTAAATTCTGCTATGAAGTCGGCTACGACTTGTCCTTTAATGGCTGCCCGCGGACGGTACTTAATGTCAAACTCGCTTAATTCTATCGCCCACAGCATCAGTCGGCCTGCAGCTTCAGGATTACTTAATGCCCTTCGCAATGGTTTGTCGGTCATTACATTCACGGTGTGGGCTTGAAAGTAGGGCTTGAGCTTTCGGGCCGCCGTGACTAATGCAAAAGCGAGTTTCTCCATAGGTGTGTATCTTTCCTCGGCACTGCGGAGTGCCCAACTGGCGTAGTATACGGGCTTCTGTATCCTCTCCTCTTCCCTAATTAATGTTGCGCTGACTGCGGCGGGGGAGACAGCCAAGTAGAGGAAGAGCTCTTCGCCTTGTTGCGAGGGACTCAGTAGGGGCGGTGAAGATAGATATGCTTTCAGCTCATCGAATGCTCGCTGACACTCGTCCGTCCATTCGAAAGACTTTTTTAACGTGCGAAAGAAGGGCAAACACTTGTCCGTGGCTCTCGACACGAATCTATTCAATGCCGCTATCTTGCCGTTAAGGCTTTGTACCTCCTTCACATTTTGCGGTGGGGCCATCTCTAGTATGGCTCGGATCTTATCCGGGTTAGCCTCAATCCCCCTCTGAGATACCATGAATCCTAGAAATTTCCCTGCCGTTACGCCGAATGCGCATTTTTCCGGATTGAGCTTCATGTTATAGGATCGAAGCGTACCAAAGGTTTCCCTAAGATCTTCTAGGTTGTCTTCCTCCTTTCGGCTCTTTACTAGCATGTCATCGACATAGACCTGGACATTCCTCCCGATTTGTTGCGCGAACATCTTGTTCATCAATCTTTGGTATGTTGCCCCCGTATTCTTCAGGCCGAATGGCATCACTTTGTAACAGAAGAGTCCTTGGCTAGTCACGAACGAAGTCTTCTCTTGATCGGCCTCGTGCAAGCGGATTTGGTTATAGCCCGAGAAAGCGTCCATGAAGCTTAGTAGCTGGTGTTGAGCCGTCGAGTCTACGAGGACGTCGACCCTTGGAAGGGGATAGCTATCTTTGGGACATGCTTTGTTAAGGTCGGTGAAGTCAACGCACATCCGCCACTTGCCGCTCGCTTTTTTCACCATTACTACATTCGCCAGCCAATCGGGATAATAGACTTCCCTAATGAAGCTTGCCTCTTGGAGTTTGCGGACCTCTTCTGCTATTGCTTGATCTCGTTCCGGGGCGAACACTCTCTTCTTCTGTCGGACGGGTGGAAAGGAGGGCAGTACATTCAACTTATGTACCATGACCGAGGGATCGATTCCTGGCATATCGTCATGACTCCAGGCGAACACATCCTGATTGCTCCTCAAGAAATTTATGAGCTCTTGACGGATTGAGGGCTTGGCAAGCGTTCCGATCTTGGTTGTCCTGTCTGGATTGGAACTGTCGAGAGTTATGTCCTCTAGCTTCTCTATTGGCTCTGCTACCGTTCTGTGCTCTTCTATGTTTAAGGCCTGGATTTGATCTTCCATCTCCATCATAGCTACGTAGCATTCCCATGCGGCTACCTGACTTCCGCGAAGCTCTCCTACCCCATACTCCGTCGGGAACTTGATCATTAGGTGGTAAGTTGATGTTACCGCCTTCCATGAGTTGAGCGTCGGTCGCCCAAGGATAGCATTATAAGCGGACGAGCAATCGACCACCAAGAATGACACGTCCCTGGTGATTTGTTGGGGGTAATCTCCTACCGTCACTGATAACGTGACCGAGCCCAAAGGGAATACTCGGCTCCCTCCGAAACCAACGAGCGGGGCGTTTGTTGGTATTAACTGCTCCTTGTCAATCCTCATTTGCTGGAACGCCGGATAGTACAAGATATCGGCTGAGCTGCCGTTGTCGACCAACACCCGATGCATGTTGTAGTCTCCTACCCGCATGCTGACAACGAGGGCATCATCATGTGGATGGTGTAAGCGCCGTGCATCCTCTTCTGAGAACCCGATGATGGGGCCTTCCATCCTTGCTATCTTTGGGACGATGCCCGTCAACTGGACATTCTGTACCATCCGGAGATACGTTTTGCAAGCCTTTTTTGATGATCCGACCGCAGCTGTTCCTCCGATTATCATCCTTATGTCCCCTAATGGGGGTCTTGGTCGCTCATTTTCTCGGCGGGGGTGTTGTTCCTGTGGGGGTTGATCCGTTCTCTCCTTGCTGACGAACTTCTGCAGCTTTCCTTGTCGGATAAGGGCTTCAATTTGCTGCTTCAAGTCGTAGCAATCGGCTGTGTCGTGACCATGGTCACGATGGAAGCGGCAATATTTATCTCTGGATCATTTGTTGGGATCACTCTTCAGCTTTCCTGGAAACGTCAGGGCCCCTTCGTCCTTAATCTGCATTAGGACTTGGTCTATCGGAGCGGTTAATGGGGTGAAACTTGTGAACCTTCCGCCCATGGGTTTTGGACGTCTTTCCTCCCTTCGGTCTCCCATCCTTCCTTTCTTCTGCCCCTGGTCCTGTCGGGGGTTTTCTTGTCTGTCTCTTTTCTTAGGTCTATCTTCTCGGGCTAATAGCGCGTCTTCAGCGTTCATATATTTGGTGGCCCTGTAGAGTACCTCTGACATGGTCTTTGGGTCGTTTTTGTATAGGGAGAACAAAAACTTACCCTCTTTCAGCCCATTCGTGAATGCTGCCACCAGTATCTTGTCGTCGACTTCGTCGATCGAGAGCGCTTCTTTATTGAAGCGTGATATGTAGGCCCGTAACGTCTCCTCCTCTCGCTACTTGATATTCATTAGACAAGCCATGGATTTCTTATACCGATGTCCTCCGATGAAATGCGTTGTAAATTGAGCGCTTAGCTCCTTGAAGGTGCTGATGGAGTTGGGTGCTAGCCGGCTGAACCAAATCCTTGCTGCGCCCTTTAAGGTTGTAGGAAAGGCCCTGCACATAATCGCGTCTGCCACTCCCTGAAGGTGCATCAGGGTCTTGAAGGTCTCTAGGTGATCTAGAGGGTCCCTGCTCCGTCATAGCTATCCATATTTGGCATGCGGAACTTACTCGGCAGGGGGAAGGAGTTGACAGCTGTCGTGAATGGTGAGTCAGTCCGGTTGACAAGGTCGTCAAGATTACTGGACACTCGCCCCTTGAGAGCGTTCATCATTACTTCCATCTGTTCCTTCATCGCCTGCATCTCCGCGATGATGGGTGGTGGAGCCATATCTGTCAGGGAAGGGATGCTAGTGTCCCGTCGCACTGGTCTGCTCGGGGCATTGCTCTCCTGTGGTCCGTCATGATTTCTCCTTTCTGCGCTGGTCCCTTCTTGATCCGCTCCTTGGTTATTGACCGCCGCATTCCTTTGGTTCAGTTGCTCTTCTAGGTCGTGGTTTTGCTTGGTGAGGCGCTCCACGGCTGTGGCGAGCGTCCTGACCTGTCTCTCAAGGGCAGTCGTAGGGGCTTCTTCTCCTTGAACGTCGTTAGTGGTTGCCATTGAGCGAGTGAGTACCATGTAACTCTTTTGTCTAGGAAGCGATAATGTGCTACGTTCCCCACAGACGGCGCCAACTGATGATGCCGAAAATATCACCAATAGGTCACACCGCACTCGCGACTCAAAGCGAACCTGCACAACAAGAACAATCGAAAGAAAACCTTTTGAGAGCACCGGTGTGGTGCCGGCCCAATACTCTCCGAAGGTTAAGTTAGAATTTTTCTCACAACTTTAGAGTGCTAGAGAGGGTAAATTATGTGTACCTTTGTTCGCGAGGGTATCAGGGCTTTTTATAGTAGTGGAGAGTCGACTTTTCCTTCTTGGAGTCCAAGTCCTTTCCATATGGGACTCTACTTCTAACAATCCTAGGCGTGATGGACAAGTATTTCCTTGTAGGGCGGATTTTCTAGAATTCTCTTTTATGTGAATATCTTGATCTTCCTAGGGTTTCCTCGGATCCCAAACGTGTATACAAATATTTTAAGTGATGCTAAGTCCTCGACCCATGTTTAATACTGGCCCATGAGTCCAAGGTCGTCAGGCCCAATGTTTGGCGATTTCTTACCCCATCAATATATATATATAATTTAGAATAAAATTGGATTTGGATTTTTTGGTTTTTGCACCCAATAATTCACTTGCCACAAAAATTAAAAAATTAGATTGGACATGTGGCAAAAAATTAAACTCCAACTGAAATCCAATTTAGAATCTAAATATTGGATTTAGACTCTTTGATGGGATTAGAATCTAAATCCAATTTGTACATAATAATTTACATGACACAAAAATTTAAAAATTAGATGAGACACGTGACGAAAAATTGGACTTCTAACTTTCTTTAAGCTTTGACTTTAACTATATACACTAGTCTCTAAGCATACACTCACGCACGTGTTTAAATGCCCTTCTATTATTATTATTATTATTTGCAAAGGTTAATAGTTTAAAATAAAGAGAAAAAAGTATAACATTCATTTCAATTTTCTAACCCAAAAAAAAAAACAAAAACCCAAGTTCCCTTTTTCTTTTTCACATGTTCAATATAAAAAATAATTCCAAGTTGGTATAATCTCAAAAAAAAGAACAAAAAGAAGTTGGAGAGTGTAAGTAGAAGTGGTGTCTAATTTTATGGGATATGGAGAAACTTTGTGGAAAAAAAAAAAGAAAAAAGAAAAAAAGAAGGAGACTTAGAGTGCACGGCTTAAATGGCTTAGAAGCCCCTTAAATAATAAGTATAGGCTAAAAAAAATGTTCATTTCAATTTTTTAACCAAAAAAAAAAACCCAAGTTCCCTTTCTTCTTCTTCTTCTTCTTCTTCTTCTTCTTTTGAGAAACAAATACAAAGGAGAGAGAAAAGGGTTCTAACACAAAGGCACACCACAACTCCACTCAAAACCATAGTAACTTTTAAAGAAGGGTGGGGCAAGTTATACTACACACAACACACTCTTTTAAGTAATGTGGGACAATTACTCATTCTTTTTTTTCTTTTTTCTTGAGAAACAAACAAACACACACACACACACACACACACACACAAGGGAGAGAGAAAGTGATTCTAATACAAAAGCACACCACAACTCCAATCAAAAACCATAGTAACTTTTAAGGGAGGGTGGGGCAAGTTATATTACACACAACACACTCTCTTAAGCAATGTGGGACAATTACCCATTCTTTTTTTCTTTTTCTATTTTTTGAAAAACAAACACACACACAAATTGATATAATCTCAAAAAATACAAAAAAAAAAAAAAAAAAAATAGTTGGAGTGTAAGTATAGGTGGCACCTAATTTTATGGGATATGGAGGTAAAAAATAAAAAAATAAAAAAATAAAAAATAAAAAAAAAAACTCTTTTTTTAAATTTACATTTGAGGAGTTTTATTTAAATTTACCTAAAAAACAATCAAGTAAAAATACATCTTTAACTCTCACTAAAATATTACTTAAAATATAAAGCCACTCATTTATTAATTTTTAAATTACTTTATTCACTTATAAATTAAATTTTTTAAATAAAAATTATATATATATATATATATATATATATATATATATATATATATATATATATATATATATAACATTGGCTCGTTTCCGTGCGATGAGATCTAAAGATTCGAGTCTATCTCTGCCCGTTGATGAAACAACCAAAAAAAAAAAAAGATATACATATCTTTGAATGTCCTGTGGCGGAACGATAGTGAAGCCACGAAGGTCGAGTCGCGACAGGAGACTTTTTTGAAATTGTAATAATGCTATCCTCCACCAAAAGTCCAAAACCAAATTAATTGCAGACAAAGCCATGTGGTTGAGGGTGAAATTGACCCCACCTCCCATCTTATATAATACACCTATTATCCGCTTATTAGAACACAAAAATTCATCACAAACTACTTTATCTCTGATCTTATCCTCAATTCAATAGTCTGAATTTCAAAGAAAAGCTTAGGATAATGTCTCATCAGGGTCCTCACGACCACCCACCTCACGGAGGTCCTGGTCCTCAAGGACCTGGGCACCATGGAGGTCCTGGTCCTCAAGGACCTGGGCATCATGGAGGCCCCGGCCCCGGCGGTCATGGTCATGGAGAGGGACATAAAGATGGGCATGGTCATGGTCAGGGTCCTCAAGGACCTGGACAACATGGAGGCCCTGGTCATGAAGGTGGACATGGGCACGGTCAAGGAGGAGGAGGAGGTGGAGGAGGAGGAGGACATGAACATGGTCATGGTGGTGGACATCACCAACATTAGGGAGATGCTGCCTTGCCAAGGGTAGTACCATCATAATATTAGCAAATAATTTGCTCTTTGCTTTGTAAGCCAAAGAGCAAAAACTACCCTGTGTGTTTGTGAAAAAAAATAATTGAAATCTAGATGAGTGTGGTTTAGATGTGTTGCAGAAATGTAATGATTCCGAAATATGTAATGATTTCGTATCATGTATGTTGTTCTCATCTTTGGGATCTATGTGTGTTACAATGTGAATTACTAATGAAATCTTGCCTTTATCACTGCGATTTTCGCACCTTCACCAGATCTACTTTCCCATTTATTCAATTCCACCACATCATCATATTGGTCATGTTTACTCTATGTTCTGGTGTGTTCTAAGATGGTCCATAGATAAGATTAATATTCAGCACATATAAAAATATAATAAAAGTTTAAACTGATTATTTTTCTTTTAAATGAATAAAAATATATAAAATTAATGCTGATGCTGCTTCCTGTGGAACCCTGTTGAAGAATGTCCTTCAAGCCCGACCCACGCAAAAACTTGTGGGCCTTTGAACGGGCTAAAAATTATGAGATACTGGATGTTGGAATTGGGCTTTTTTCCATCGCGGCCTATTGGCCCGTTTCCACAACCAATCTGTGCACAAAGCTGGTCCAAGAGAAATGCAACAATGCAGGGAAAAGCAACCAAATCCTTTTAAAAGGGAAAATCCACAAAGCCCATTAGTCTTAAAATTCAGACTGGAGTGGCTTCTTGTGAAGTTTGAATCTTTGGATCAATATGGAACCCTAAGATACTATAAAAGAGGATCTTTTACAATATTCTTTTCTATGGACTCACCTTAGCTCTCTTCTTTTTTCTAACAAAATATCTTCTGGGTTTT
The DNA here is from genome assembly GCA_036321655.1 of Quercus alba. Taxonomy (NCBI): domain Eukaryota; kingdom Viridiplantae; phylum Streptophyta; class Magnoliopsida; order Fagales; family Fagaceae; genus Quercus; species Quercus alba. The sequence continues at coordinate 57,830,610 of CM070301.1, forward strand.
GCTTGCTAATTTACTTTTATTTCTCTCTTGCTTCTAGCTTGCTTGTTTTGTTAACATTTATTCCTTTCTATTAAATCTAAAAATATTAAAAAGTAATAAAAAAATTAAGTGAAATATATTAGAATATAAAAAAATTAAATAAATATTAATTTTATTAATATTTGGATATAATTTTTTTTTTTTTTTTTTAAAAAGCCTTATTTGAGTGTTACCTTTAGGCCCAAAAATGTATGAAGCCCCTGTTTGATAAATACAAGGAGACCGCACCATGATTAATATTCTTTAATTTAGGCAAGATTCAAATTTATGTTTGAATTCAAAAAAAAAAAATTATGTGTTTTTATTGGATGATAAGAAACTTTAGGATAAATTGCAAAGTACACCCGTGAAATTTGGAATTGCTTGGATTTTACACTCTAAAGTTTGGTTCTATTAGCAAAAACACACCCTCGTTAGTTTTGTCTATTAAATGACTTGTCATCATGCTGACATGTTTTTATCTTTGGCCAAATCATTAAACGATGCAGTTTTGCCCAAAAGTCAAAACACAAAACTCAGCTATTACATCATATCGTTTCACCTAAATAAAAACTATTACCAAATTCCTAACTCATGAACCCCAACTTCTAATAGCAAACCCCACAAACCCATTCAAGCTCATCCCAATTTGTATACTTATGGATATACTTTGTTTTTTAATGCCTAAATATATATATGCAGACACCGTATTTCGTCCGCCCTCGATTTGCGTGTTGGACCCCGAAAATGTAAAAAATATAAACTTTTCTCCAAGAGGCCATGGAAACATCCAGATTAAGGTGACACAACCCATTCGGGCATCGAGCACTCAAAGTACCCTTTTAGGTCAAATTGACCTAAATGCCCCTAGTCAACCTTGGATTGACCGAAAGTCAAAGTTGGTCAAAATCATCCCAAAATAACATTTTTCATGTTTCTACATTAAACCCAAGCTATTCAGAGATTTTCGTCAACTTTGACCAAGATTGACCCGGAGTTAACTCTCAAGAGTCTTAAAAACCTTAATTTTGATCCGAACGTCAAAACGGGTTAAAACCAGCATCATCACAAAGATTATTGAATTCCATTTCCAAAAACTATTCACGGGTCGAAATCGAAGTCAAAACAGTTGAGATATCTCGAAAAATGTGTAAGGCGGGTCAGCTCACTTCCCAAGGCCAGGCCATAACTTTTGATACATCTGTTGAGTTTTCAATTTCTTTAGTGTTCTGGAAACTAGACATCCAGGGCTTTCCAAGGACACCAAGATCAGCTCAATCGGAGTTCGGAAAGGCCTCCAAATATGCTATCGAAGTTAGAACCGAAAAGCTAGAGGAAAAAAACACGATTGCTAATGTCAGTAGACCCAACTCGATGGCCACTAAAGGGCTGCTGGCCTAACCCGGCACACCCCTCAGGAAGCATGCCAAAAGTTTATTTAACCCCCGCAAACCCCTAGATTTCAAAAGAAAAAAGGTTTTTGGGGCATTTTCTGGAAATTTTCTATGCAATTTTCTCTCTCTTTTCTCTACATTTCTCTCCCAAAAACACATCAAAAAACCTTTGATTCCTCCTTTCTCTCAACAATCACAAGGTAGTGTTTTTGCTCTCAATCTTCCTCTCCTTGGCTCCATACCTTGGATTTGAGATTTATGGGTATGGATGTAGCTTTTTAACTACAATCCATACCCGTTTCTTTTCCTAGCATGTTCTTGCTTTATCTTACTTCCTAGCATGTTCTATGTTTTTTTTCTCTAGCATGTTTCCTTGCTTTTTGCCAAGTTTTAATGCTTTGATGTTGTTGGCCTAGCCTTCTTGGGATAGGATATGTCCAAATTTTGTGTTTGCACTTAGATCTACATGTGTTCGTGCTCCTTGCCATGCTTTTGCTTAGATCTACATGTTTATGTGCTCCTTGTCGTGTCTATGCTTAAATCTATATGTTTATGTGATCTTTGCCATGACTATACTTAGATCTACATGTTTATGTGCTCTTTACCATATTTTTACTCAGATCTGTATCTTTGAGTGTTTTATGCCCTGTTTATGTGTCTAGATCTACATGTTGATTGCTATGCCATGTTCTTCTAAAGCCTTTCTACCTCTTGTTATCTCCTTTTTCTTGTGTTTTGGCCCTTTTGGTAGGGTGTAGATCTAGATCCTGTGGTCTAGGCCTACATCTTTACACATAGGCCTATATCAAAGGGTTTGGATTATTTCCTTTATGCATATCTATGTTTGCCTGCTTGATTCTATGCTTTATATCCATGTTTGCCTATCTAGATGTAGGCTTTGCCATGCCTTGTGCCCTCCATGGACTTGTGCTTATCGATTTTTGGAACCACTTGCTTCTGTGGTTACATCCATCCCTCCTAGGGCTTGTTTGGATGTAACCACTTGTGAGATACACCTCTATGGTATCGGTATGATTGATACACAGTTTTCTCCGCTCCGTGCGATGTTGATATGGTTGCCTTGCTTGTTTTGTGTTGCCTGTTTGGTTTTCTTTGCTTCTTTGCATGATTGCCTACATGTTCATACATAAGTCTGTGTGTCGTCCATACTCCAATCCAATGGTACTATGGACTCCAATCTAATGGTACTATGGAAACTCAAACCAAACCTATATTTTTCCTCCTAGGACACCCTTTTCTGTTCAATAACATGTTTGTTTGCCCCCGTTCAGCATCTTTTGCTAGTTTGTCTTTTAGCATGCTTTTTCTTCAATTTGTTTCTTTGCTTGTCTGCTGGCTTGTTTCTTTTGTCATTGCATGTACACGCATGGAGCATGGACACTTGGAGTAAGGGTGCGACTTCCTAAACACAAGTAAAATGGGCAAGGATGCAAGCAAGAAGATTCAAGCCCACAAAGGGCAATGTTTTATAAATTAGGGGGCCTAGCCCCTAATGAGTGGTTCTCTCTCTCTCTCTCTCTCTCTCTCTCTCTCTCTCAGCCTCTTCTCTTGAGCATGTACTAGGGTTCCCCCTCCCCTTGCACCCTTTACTTTTCCTGCTCTTTGCTTGGGCCACATTTCATGGGTATGGTAATGTTTGTTTTACATTTCCTATACCTTGCTGGGCCATACCCTTGGAACGTTGGTAATGTCAGTTTTACTTTTCTGCTCTATGTGACAGCATTGTGCGTGATGTATGTATGTGTGTGTGTGTGTGTGTCTGCGCGTGTGTAGGTGATTGTGCACTTTGTATGACAAACTCTCATGGTTACGTGAGTGACCCTCTCTGGCCATAAGTGCTCTTGACCATGTGGCATGAGTATGCGCTCAAGGCGATTATTGTAGGTGCATATTTGTGTCATATTGTATGCATGGTCACCGCAGTGTAATCGTCCCAATCCATGTCACCAAGTGACATCTGTTTGCCTACATATGCATCACATATCAACTTGTTTAATGCTTTGAGGGGCTCCAGCTCGTCCTAGCACGAGCATGTTGGCATGTGTCGTATACACCAGCACGAAACCCTGTAGGTGCACCATAACGCACCAAATGCAAAACTTTGCCGGATTTTCGCCATGAAAATGGGGCATCCCCATTGCCATATTCTCATGTCGAAAGCTTGGTAAGAATAGCATTCAGTGTGCTATGACACATCTGAGGTGAAGTGCTATTGGATTTCCGCCACAAAAATAAGGCGAAATGCTATCGGATTTTCGCCGTGGAAATTTGGCAATAATTCCAAACACACTTGGAAAGTATCGACCGAGACCACACCCTTTCTGAATCCAAATCTCAAAGCCCCATTCGTTTAAAGCCCCAAAAGTTAATGCCAATAGCTCATTTTTAATTGCCAATGTCCAAAAATTATGATTTTACCAAAACAAAAGACTATCTATGGATAGGCGTTGTGGGGTGCCTAACACTTTCCTAAGACGTAACCAGAATTCCGAACTTAAGAATCAAGATTTTTTTTACCCATCCACATTAGATTAGGAAATACGACATTTTTCTTAGTCTAGGATTGGTAATTAAATCAAATAGAGTCAAGTGACCAATCACACCTTAGAAAAACTCAATGATTGGTGGTGATTTCACTTACCCTTGGTAATTTCCTTAAAATCAACTTATATTCTAGTCACACACCCGAGGTACAACACACCTCCATACACCCCTTCACACCAAAAGAGGGGAGAAGCGTGCGAGTGTCGCCGCGATGGGTGGTCAAGCAGCCGCGAGGTGTCAACAATATATATATATATATATATATTGTAAGATATCGTGAATTGAACTTACTATTTATAGAAGTGGGACAGATTCATGTACATGTAGCAGAGAGCTTCAAAATCAATTGAAAAATATGAAGAAGAGAAGAAGGCACTCAAGGAGACGAAAGGTCTGTTTGTTTTAGGAGTTTGAAATTGGATTTTCTAAAAGTCTAACTAGCTTTCAAAATTCTCACTCTATTTTCAAAATTCTGAAAAATAAATTATACTAAAGAGTTGTGAAATCAAGTAAATGAAGGAAAAGACAAAAAGGAAACATTAAAGAGAAATGCTAACGAGTGCTCTTAGGGCACTGGTTAAGAATCTAATTAAAGTAAGTTTTTATGGGAAAAGAAAAAAAAAACAATTAATGTTTTGACAGCTTTTTTCATTTCGCATAAAAGTGATGTCAAAATTTTCCTAAAATGGATTCTTAACCAGTGCCCTTAGGGTACTCGTTAGCATGACCCAACATTAAATCGTGGCTTTCCAAGAAATAGGCCCCTAGAGCAATGAGAAGCCTTATAATTGAGTTCTTATATCAGAGATTTGACGAAGACAAAGACGTTTATGTAGAGAACCTAATCCCTGGTCTTCTTTTGAAACTTCAAAGAGCTGTCAAGCTCCATATCTACTTGGATGGGTTCATGGGGTCTACTATCAGAAGCTGGGGTTCATGGGGTAGGGATTTGGGAATAGTTTTTATTTGGGTGAAACCGTGTCCTGTAAATAGCTGAGATTTTTGTTTTGATTTTTGGGTAAAATTGCGTTGATCAAGGGATGATTTGGCAAAATATAAAAACATGTCAACACAATGACATGTCACTTAACGGTTAAAATTAATTGAAGGTGTGTTTTTGCCAACGAAACCAAAACATCAAGTTGTAAAATCAAATTTCAAAATATAAAATCTAAATAACCCCAAACTTTATGAGTGTATTTTGCAATTTATCCGAAACTTTATCAATTAATATAACTGGACCATAAGCATTGGAGGTATGTGTTTCTGTTTCATTAATTTGTACGTTAATTAATTCCTAGCTAGCTCTGTGGTTGCACCGCTGACTGTAAAAGTCTGTAGCGTGACGTATATCAGGCACATGTCATTTGATTGACATAAGCCCCTTTAACATTTAGGCCAAAAAAAAAAGTGTGATCTATCTTGATTCTATAAGAAAATAAAACCGTAGAAGAAGGTTTCTAACCATTGAATCTGTATATATGGATGATTCAATTCAAGTTAGATTTACTTCTCAAAAAAATATATATATATATTCAAGTTAGATTTAAAAATAATGGAATATATTCGTTCAAACAGAGCGAGCATGGGGCGGGCATTCGTCAGTCATCTACGTACTACATGCGATGCAAGTCATTTCCAGGGGACTGTTCACAATGGACCGCCACCTGGTCTATTCGAAAATTCTATTTGACTTGGAAACAAGAGGTTCAAGAGTGAAGAGAAGACCATGGAAACAAGTAGCTAGATCGAAGCTTACAATGAATTAATTGTTATACAGATAACAAAGACCAGTAATTGATAGACTGCTGGAATGTTCTACCTTCAATTGACTACGTACTGTTGTCGCCTTGTAGATTTTAGGGTGACTTACTTTAACTTGTTTAGTGGAGTACGGTGAATGAACAGAGCTAAGCTTGGAATGGGAGGCAATGGCCCCCCATTTTAAAAAAAATAAATAAAAATTTATATATATAGAGGTTTTCGTTTTAGAAAAATATACGTAGGTATTAATTTTAGCAATTTTATATATTTTTTGCCCTCCTTAGCAATATTATTGATTCTTTTAAAAGTAATATTGTAACTACAAACATTTTTATAATATTTTTACAAACTGTCGAGATAGTAAATTTTTATTGATTCGTATTTGAACCTACCATTTATATCATTTTTTTACTTTCCAATAATCATTCACCACATCATTAATTTATAAAAAGTTTGTGTTTTTAACACTTTCCTCCTTTTAAAGGCAATAAAAAATTTATAGATCTAAAATCTAAAACAATATATACAAGCTCAAAAACATTAGCGCAATAACAAAAAAATACCAATAGCAAATATCCCTTTAAAATATTTTAAACAAAATAATTTTGTCTTTTCCTAGCAGCAAACACACGCATCAAAGATAAAATAAATAAATAAATAAAAACCAGCATCTATGCAGCAAGGTTGGAGGCTGAAGTCGCTGCACGCAACCAACTGCAAAGCCACCCTCCCTAACTCCAAGTTCTAGCTCTGTCCCTAAGTGAATCAATTAATCTTCCTTCAAACTTCTAGCTTCCTTGAATTGACTGCAATTGTTGACTTATAGAATTTAGAGTGATGTTCTTTGAATTGTTTTACTAAGCAGTGGTTTAGCATCCTCAATAATCTTGTAATTAACACTTTTTTGTGTTTTCATAAGAATATTCAATTTTTTTTTTCTTTTTGGGAGAAACAAACATTCAAGATTTAAATCATTCCATCTCTCCACAATTTATTGGATTACCAAAAAAAAAAATTGTTTTTAAAAAATATTAGCTCAATTTTAATTTATACTAAAACTCTCTCATATATAATAAATTCTTATCCATCCATTTTGAAATACTTAGATTGAATATTTCCACATCAATAATACAAATAGATATCAAAGTGGTGATAGTCTGTGATTTCCTAAATGTTGATGACATGATAGAATTAAGTTCTCCATTTTCTATTTTTTAATGTCTTTAATAGTGAAAGTGATGAAGTGAGTACCAAGTTCATAATATAACCAACCTCAACTAGTTAAAGTGAAACATTTTAAATCACAGATAAGTAACATTAAAAATTAACCAAACTGCATGTTGATAATCCTATATAAAACTATCGAAAAATTTATTTCATCAACAATTTTTTTTTCTTCTTTTTAATGATTCCATTTCCATCATTATATACTAGGTCCTATAGAAAATTGATTTCATCAATATTTTTTTTAATGATTCCATCATCATATACTAGATCGTTATTTACAAAATTAAAATAGTGAAAGTCAGTTAGCGCGGTTATTAGGTAAAAGAATTGATTCATTATTATTTTTTAAATAAAAAGAGTTGAAAGAGTCGTTCAGTCATTATTACTCTTTTTTATTTTTTATTTCGTCCCGCATAAGCTCAAATTTTAATGATCAGACAAAGAAATATGGTTATATACTCATTTAAACTAAATCAAAATCATGCAAGACTTCGACATAGTCTGCGCTTGAATCATCATTCTTCTCAGATAAGTCTATTTCATTTTATTTTATTGATAAAACATAACCCTACTCTCTCAATTTCTAAACTTACTTCATGATTAGGATTTAGCATTACTACCAATTTGTGATTGTGTCTGATATATCATATTATTTGAGATATATATCTTCTTTTTTTTTTTTAGAGAGTTTCAACCTATAGTATCAGATCAAGACACCAATTAGTTTTTGATATAGGCAAAGATTGAATCCTAAATCTCTTATTCAACTATTAGAAACTTTACCAGTTGAGTTAACCGAAACCTATGAGATATAATTATTATTAAAAAAAAAAATTGTAAAACTTGTTTACATCTAAACAACAAGGGTATAAATATACTAAAATCGTGACAGTTTCAAATTTGAAAACGAAACTTAGAGTCACAATTTCAATGCATTTACGTGTAATAGACACTCTCCTAATTATTATATCAATTCGCTTACAATTATTATATCCTAATAATACCTAATTATTTTCAGATATCCTAGTCCAATTTTTTTTTTGGTAAACGATCCTAATCCAATTGGAGGTTATATAAGTAGCATATATTTCAGAGAGCATGAAAGCAGAGACAGTTGGAAACCCTCCCTCAAGGTCTGTTTATCCTCTTAACTATATTTGTTCTCCCTTATACGAAAATATGCAAAGCACAGTAAGGTTTTCAAGCTGCCGAGGTGTGGCTTTTGAGGTCAAACCACATGCAGATCCCTTTGCCATCAAAACACCCACACCAGAAGAGTCCTTGAGCAACAAGATATCTTGGCTCGGCTCTTCCAAAGTGTTCCCTTCCTTTACTTTCAGGTCTATAAGTAAAAGCAGCAGCCACTTTTGTGATCTTGACCCCGATGACGAACACCAAGATATAGATATTGATAATTTGGAGGTTGTGGAAGAAGGGAGCCACTTTGAGAAACAAATCAAGCAAAGCCCACTTCCACTTTTGGCTGCTAGTAAGCATGATCAAGCATCATCAAAGCCTGCAGCTCGAAAGAAACATTCGAGGCTGTCGATTATACTCCTCGATCAAGGGTTGTTCACAGTGTACAAGCGACTCTTTGTTGTTTGCTTAACTCTAAACATTATTGGCTTGGTCCTTGCAGCCATGGGACAGTTCCCATATGCGAGGAACAGAGCTGCACTTTTCTCAATTGTGAATATTCTTGCTTTAACACTGTGTAGGAGCGAGGCTTTCTTGCGTGTTGTGTTCTAGCTATCAGTCAAGTTGTTGGGAAGGTCATGGGTGCCTCTCCTTCTTAAGACTGCCACAACATCTCTTCTCCAAAGTCTCGGAGGGATACATAGTGGTTGTGGTGTCTCTTCAATTGCATGGTTGATATATGCCTTAGTCCTAACTCTCAAAGATAGAGAAAACACTTCCCCTGAGATCATAGTTGTAGCCTCCACCATTCTTAGCCTTCTCTGCCCATCTTCTTTGGCTGCGTTCCCTCTAGTTCGCCATCTCCATCACAATGTATATGAACGAACTCACCGCTTTGCTGGGTGGACTGCTCTTGCCTTCCTTTGGGCCTTTATGATCCTCTCTATTTCTTATGATTCCAAAACCAAATCCTACATGAATGACCTTGGCTCCAGGTTGATCAAACGACAAGAGTTTTGGTTCACAATAGCCATCACTTTGTTAATCATGTTGCCATGGATGACGGTGAGACGTGTCCCCGTTAAGGTCTTTAATCCTTCAGGCCACGCCTCGATCATCAAGTTTGAAGGCGGAGTTAAAGCTGGCTTATTGGGTAGGATTAGTCCATCCCCTTTATCCGAATGGCAGGCATTTGGCATAATTTCTGATGGAAAGAAAGAGCACATGATGCTTGCTGGTGCTGTTGGTGATTTCACAAAATCCTTGGTGATGAATCCTCCAAGCCATTTATGGGTTCGAAAAGTGCACTTTGCTGGCTTGCCTTATCTTGCCAACATGTATGATAGAGTTTTGTTGGTGGCAACTGGTTCAGGAATTTGTGTGTTCTTGTCATTCCTGTTGCAACCATGTTCGGCTGATGTGCGCTTGGTTTGGGTGGCCAAGGGAATTGAACAAAACTTTGGAAAGGAAATCAAAGAAATGGTAAGTGGGTGGCCAAAAAACAAGGTGATTGTCCATGATACTGCTGTGTTTGGTCGTCCTAATGTATCTCAATTGAGCGTTGATGCTGCTAGAAATTGGGATACTGAAGTAGTTATTGTTACCAGCAATCCAGAAGGAAGTAGGGATGTTGTTAATGCGTGCAAGGATGCAGGAATTCCTGCCTTTGGTCCCATATGGGATTCGTAAATCCCTTATCACTCTATATTCAATAAAACAGTTGCCATATGAAAAACTAACATTTTCCAATTTGGTTTCAAGTGCTATGGATTTAAGCGATAAAATAAAATAGAGGCAAAAATGTCAATTTGGTCCTTACATTTTGAGGTTACAGTCAATTTGGTCCATACATTTTCGTAGCAATTAATTTAATCCCTGTTATTTTCATCTTGTAATCAATTTGGTTCCTATTACTAACCCACTAACAGAAAACGGCTAGGTGTGCACGGTTAGTACAATTAAATCCTATGTGGCTTATAAAATAATATTGCATGTAATTTTACCTAATTAATCAACTTGGGTAATTGAATTAATTAACTAATTTCAATTTATAACCCAACACCCCATTAGCCTTGGAGATAAACTAGTTATTGTAGGGAACACAAACACCTTCCAAGGAAGGGACGTCAATTCTACTGCCTAAGAGAAGATGGAGGTTCCAACTTTCTTAGTGACGAAGAAACTTTTAAAAACAACAATACAAAAATTTGAAAAGCCTATGGGAGATGCTCTTAATTTTCATATAGAGTTTGACTTGGAAAGCTACTTAAGATGTACTATAAATGGCTTAGTTTGACTGTTTGGTGCATGAGTTTGACTTGGTTCTTCTAAAATGATCACAAGTGAAAGTTTTAAAGATTACAAAACTAATTTAAAATTAGGTAAACTATGTATTTGGTCCTGAACCTTTATGCTGTTTTTCAATTTAGCCTCTAACCTTTTAAATGTGTCAATTTAGTCTCTAACATTTTAGCGTTATGTCAAAAAGGTCCCCACCATTAAGTGGTGGATGGAAAAATCTTATGTGGCTAACAGTCTTATTAAAATATTAATTTTTTTGCCATGTAACCTGCCACATGGGTTTAAAAAAATAAAAACAAAACAAACCAACCAAATGAAATCGTTAGACACACATTTGGGATTGAAATCCCTAGAGTCCCACTAAGAGCACGAAGAGAGAGACAACTTCGACATTGATGGTGACCCACTCAATGGATAGCGGGGAACTTAGCATTGACGACAAGAAGTTTGAGAGGCAAAGACCGGTGAATTTTGAGAAGATTTTGCAATATTTATGTTATTCTTGTCAAGAATCAAGATATCTAACTAAATGTTATATTTGTATCTTCTTGGTTGAGATAATTGTGGGATGGCTTGGAAATTGGTAGCATGAATCAAGGTTAGGGACCAAATAAGTAGTCTACCCTTTAAAATTTCAAGAATTATATAGGGACTTTCCAAATATTACCTTGAATTTTGACATATATTTCGCTTGTAATTTGAGCTTTCCATTTAAACAATTAATCCTCTAGAATCTAGACATTATGATTGTGAGTTTGTGACAATGAGCCTAACATATATATATATTAATAGGCAAAGCTGAGAGTATAAAGAAAAGAAAATAAAGAAAGTTTTTAACCAAGAATATGTACCATTATGTAAGAGGTAATTTCAGAACTTAGCTTTGGTTCTCAATGTGTCACTATGCTAGGTTTACCTAGCTAAATACACAAAAATTTCCTTTCTGCTGCCAGACCAAAAATGATGCACTCAATTACTTTAGGCATTGCAAAGAGATTTCGAGGATCCAATGGGTAATTTACTTTTCTTCTGCTTCTTATTCTTTCTTTTTCTTCATTCTTGTTCTTTATATTGCTTTTCTTACATGTCAATTTTCATTCTAATGAGCCTATACTTGTAGTATAGTTTTTTTTATTAATTGATTTCTATTTTACAACATGTAATTTACTTTTTTTTTCACTTTTCTTTTTCTTTCTTCTTCTTCATTCTTGTTCTTTGTTGTAATTTTCTTGAATGTCAATCTTCATCCTGATGAGCCTATACTTGTAGTATAGTTTTATTTATTAATTTATTTCTAATTACAGTTGTTGATTGCTAGGGTAACATCAATTGTCAATGAGCCTATACTTGTAGTATAGTGAACTTAAGACATTGATGGATCTTTCCTCACTTGCTGTCACAACCACACACCGTATAGAAGAGACTCACAACTTAAGAAAAAAAATGTGAGTTTTTCCAAAAACTAATTTACAACTGGGATCACCAATCACATGAGACTCTAGCTCTCAGTTAGAGAGAAAGATACTTAAGAGCTTGAGTTGTACTCAGAACACAGTTTAATTAATACAATAACTTACTTTACTATTACTTACTTTAAAACCTTCACTAGGTAATTTTTTTTTAATTACTTACAATCTTCGCGCCAAATTTTTTCTATTAAAGGAAACACAATGAAACACCACTCACACAGAAACCTTGTGAGCCATAGAGATATTTTTAGAGAGAGACAACAAGAGAGTGAGCCAAAGAGATATTTTTAGAGAGAGGCACATTAAGAGAAAGCATGAGACTGAGATGCCGTGGAAGAAGCACAGCCGTCTTGATCCTTAACCTGACCACAAAGAGGTCAACTATTGTTATCGTTACCCTCATTCCTATGATAGCATCAAATGCATGGTGAATCATTGCCTACACGTCCACAAATTGGATACTGTGGAATGCACTTGCAACATTTATGGCACACCATACTCTTATCAGGTTCTGTTTGCCAAGCATAAGATCGATGTGCATGTTGACAATGACAAGACTAGGAGGCGCTGCATTAACTGCGGCACTTTTGCTCGCCAAAATGACCAAGTCAACATCTGTCGTGTCTACAGTAGATCATTTCCAATTGTCTAGTAGGTCTTTCATTTTTCTTCTTCTTTCTTGTTCTTTCTTTTTCTTCTTTCTCGTTGTTTAATGCTAGTTGGGCTTTTCTTGCAAGTCAACATTCCTCTTGAGTGATGAGCCTTCTCTTGTGGTGTGGTTTACGTATTTTTGTTGTTTGGACTCATTAGTATGTGTGTGTATATATATATATGTGTGTGTGTGTGTGTGTGTGTGTGTGTGTGTGTATGCAATTTTTTTGTTGTGTGTGTTTGAAGTGATATTTGTGAGTAAGAGGAATTGCTAGCTAAAGGCTTTGTGAATGTGGGAAAGTTTTTCATAAGAGAGATGCACTACAAGAAAAAAAAATGTTTATTACAAAAAAAAAAAAAAAAAAAAAAAAAAAAAAAAAAAACCATAGCAATAAAATCAAAGTCATTGCAATAGTTGATGCAAGTTGTTGTAATAAAATTTGAGGTAATAAATTTGTACAACAAAAAATTTTATTGCAATAATCTCTAAATATTTTAATGACGACTTTGATGCAATGATATATATGTTGTTGAAATAAACAATTTATTACAACGATATATTCGTTGTAATAAATAATATCGTTGCAATAAATAATTGTTTTATATTTGTCAGTACAATAGATTGTATGCAATTTTTTTTGTTGTGTGTGTTTGCAAAATTAATTGGTTTCAAGTTTTTGCAATCTATTGCAACAAATTTTCCTAATGGAGTATCGATAATTATAAATTATTGCAACTAATTATTTTAAATTGAATAATTTACCACTTTTAAATTACTATTGCAACGAATTTTAACTTGTAGATGAAATATTGTATCTAATACTACTATACTAATGTTGTTGTATTAATATTTGATGTAATAGACTTATTTTGGTGTAATGATGGTAAGAGATAGGGTAAGCCCTACCATAGTTAATAGGTGTAAATGGAGGAGTTGAGTAAGTAAGAACATCAAAACTTGCAACCAACTTACAATGATAATCTTGAAGGCAATTACGAACCTTATGAGTTCAAGTAGAGTGTCTTAAAGGAGGCAAAAGAGGTTCAGGAAGAGGATCTGGTATATGTGGTTCAATGGTATTAACAAGAGCATAGTTCTCAAGAATAGGAAGAACTTGTTCTTGGAAGACTAAATTTGTAGAAGTTGATGAATCTGTAGAATCTATAGATGCAATATCTGTAGAAGAAACTAATAAAGGAGTGGAAGAAGAATAATGGAAAGGTGGAGTAGGGAAAATATAATTAGGTTGAGAGGGTTGAGAATACCCAGACCCTGCCTTCTAAGATATTGTGGATCTATTACTATCACCCATATTATGGATCTATAGGTGTAGTTTTTTACTTATTTTTCATGAGATAGACCCATGTAGTTCTGCTATAATCATCCAAAATAGTTAGAAAATATTTAGAACCATTCAAAGATGGAGTCGAATATGGACCACATATGTCACAATGGACTAAATCAAAGACAAAATTAGTAATATGATTTTGATTACGAAAAACTTATCTTATTTTTTTAGTAAGAGGACAAATGGGACAGGCAAAAACTTCATATTTATTAAAATATGAAATATCAGGTACAGTTGATTTCAACAACTCTAGTCTATAGGATGAAGGGTGTCCAAGTCTGCAATGCCACAAATTGGAGTCACCAAGAGAGGAAGTTTTATTACAAGATACAAAAAAAGGAAGAATCAACTTGAGAACTAGCAAGTAAAGGGGAAACAAATTTTGACAGAAGAGATGAAATACAAGTTGGTAAAACCACTTAAGATGAGTTACAAGGTTTAAAGATCACCATACTTCTTAGCCAACCCAATCATCCTCCAATGTTGTAAGTCCTGTATAAAACAATAAGTTGGAAGAACGATGCAAAAACAATGTAGATTTTGTGTGAGTATACTAATGGAAACAAGATTATAAGTGTGGGAATGCATAAAATATTTTCTAAAACAAAGGTAGATGAAAGTCTAACTATCCCTATGTGAGTCACTTGGATAGTGTCTCTATTAGGCAATTTGACAAATATGTATGCAATTGGAGTGATTTGTGGTAAGAAACTTTAGAAATTGGACCATGTGATCTATTGGTCCACTATCAGAATCCAATCAATAGATGAAATCATGGATGAGTTAATATGGAAGGCATAATAGGCCGGTTATTTGGGAAATTACCTGACATCTCATGAGCATTGAAACCCTTTGCAAATTGAGTAATGATGTTAACCACTTGGTGAGTTTCTTGTTCCGTATCTAGTGCCAATTTTGAACTAAAGTGAGACTTGAAATTCAGCAAACTAAGAAGTCGTTGATATTAAGTGTGAGTAAGAGCCACATTATCATCTCCACTATATCCAGCAATTGACACACTATTTGCAGAAGCTGAAATACCTCCATTTGAGCTTTACCTTTGAATTTGTAGCAAGGAGGGTATCCATGTAGCTTATAAAACTTATCAACGAAATGGCCAAGCAAACCACAATGAATGCACTAAGGTCTAGGCTTTCCTTAGTTGAAGGAACCAGAATTTGTGGGATTGTTGGATGGCCTGTTATTGGTGTAGGAATTGAAATTAGACTTAGACAATAATGTTGCTACTGACTCAATATGCACATCCTATCCTAAACCAACTTTCCTTTGTTTTTCTTCTTGAAGAACAAGAGAAAAGACTTTGTGCAACGCAGGCATAGGCTCCATGAGAAGGATTTGCCCCTTTACAACTCCATAACTTTTATTCAACCCTATTAGAAGGGCCATACTACACTCTTCTATTTGATGTCCACAAGAACAAAATCTGTAATTTGAGAGTTCATCTCAAACAACCTCGAATCTAGTGTAATAGAAATTGATAGTTGAATCATCTTGAGTTGGAGAACACAGTCTTACATAACTCAAAGATTTGAGGGCCATTGCGTTGTGAATATTTGTGCTTGAGATCAACCTAGACTTCTCGACCAATATTGAAATATGTACAAGTCCTTCGACAATGAATTTAGAAGCCAAGATAGTACCATATTATTAATCTTTTTCCATGAACTATAAAGAGGATCAATAGTGGAACATGGATCTAAAATGATTCTATTGATGAACTCTATCTTGTTCTTCACATTCAAAGCAATAAGAATGGACCTGCTCCAAGTATTGTAATTATCTTTAATGAGTGGCTGAGTAACAAACACTATGCCTGGATTATCACCATTTTGTAATAGATATAGACTCAGGTATCTTCCCAATCTGAAGTGGCTTGAGGAGCCAAAATAGTTTGAGGAAATTAAGAATCAGAAGTAGCCATTAAATTTGACTTAGATCAAATCAAATTCAACAAGATTGATTTAATCAAGAAGATGAATACCAAGTAATACAGCAATTAGGTCAAATTCAATCAAGAACTTGAATTTTCGCAAAAATCGTATTTTAGGAATTCAAAGATCAAACACTGCTAATTTAATTAAGAAAAATTACGGAAAGAAAAATCAAATCAAAATGCGAAATTGATTCTATAAATTGACAAGAAAGCAAATCGATTGAACTAAAAGCAAGAACAGAAACTTGGAATTGAATACACGAAACTGAAGAAAGCAAGAACACACACTAGGGAGATCAACAATGAATTCAAGGCTTGTTGTGCTAGTTAGGTTCTGATACCATACTAAACTTGCTTGAGGAAACCATATAAGTTGAAGGTGATGAACCAAGACTTTGGAAATGGTTTATATATTCACATAATGAATTAATTTACAGAAGCTTTGTCCTTATATAATAATAAGAAACAATAAATGCCCAAATTTCATCATTGCTCTTTTTTCTTTATTTTTTTCCCTAAACTCATTGAGGGTGAAATCGAGTATTTACACTTACTTTCTTTAGTTATGTTAGGTTTACCAGATACTACATAGCCTTATAATAGTGATTATTGTTACTTCACAAGAGACCAAGGTTATCAGGATCTAGATTTTGAACAGAATCAGTGAGAGAGTTCAGGTATTGGATTGTAGGATTGCATAAGAATTGTATGATCCTACTTTTCGATTAGAAAAATATATGAAAAAATATTTATAATTATAATTCATATTATATGTTAAAGAAACATTAAACAAAAATAATTTTTGACACAAGCATAATACTATATATAATTGCAGAAGTTTATTTCTATATTATCTCCCATTAAGCCACATGTACATTAAAAAAAATTAAAAAACAAAATGCTACAACACTTAAGTCAACCGTTATACTTTTTATATGTACAAATCCTGAACCATCCCTAGTTGCTCGTTAATATACTGTCTAAGGGTCTGTTTAAATACCTCTTATTGCTGAAAATTGAAAACACTGTAGAAAAATAACTTTTAAATGTGTGAATAGTGCCGTTGGACCTAGTTTTAAAGTTGTTTTTGCTGAAAATATATATATATATATATATATATATTTGCGGTAGGAAATGCACAAAACGTGCTTCCCAAACTCATACTAAAGCAACTATCAAAATTCAAAAGATCCCGCTGTCAATATTGCATTTTCATACCGTTTCTTTCAGACACTAATAAAGTTGCTTAATCTAGTATTGCTATCTAAGTTATGATGGGCACAAGGCCTATTATATTTCAATTAAATTTTATAAAAATACTTTGTAAATTTACTTTAAAATTTGAGTCACAGTTTAAGTTCACACAGGCATCTCTACTATCCACTAGATTACTTTGTGCTATTGTGTAGACTCTTGCATTTATCATTCTCTTTATGTTATGATGATTGTAAACCATTTATTTTTAGAAGTGATCTTCCTTCAACTTAAAGCGTCAAGATGGTGAATTTTTATAAATGTTAGGTCTTGGGCACTATACTGTATGTGGCTTTTACGATAGTGTAAGTATATCCATGTGGATATACATTTCTTTTATTGCAAGTAGATTCATTGTAAAAAGTAAGTTGGCAGATAGCTGGGGTTGATTAGATTTCTTATAAATCCTCAGAATTTAAGTATGTTCTGCCACAATTTTGTTAAATGAATATGTTTTGCATTTTCTTGTTTAATGTTGTTGAGAGCTTCCAATTTTCACAGGATCTTTCTTTGTTTAAAGCCAATGGTATGCAGGGAGAAGAGTGACATTCTAAGATATTGCAGATATGTGCCTTAACTTACGCCCCAAACGGTATAGTTAATTCTACTCAAATATATAATCCTACCTTATTAAAGCTTCTATTCTTGATTTGATTCACGCAACACATGGTAGATATCCATAAAGCAAAAACCTGAGAAAATACAAGCTGACCTCAAATTTAAAAAAATAAATAAATAAATAAATATAAATAAAAAATAAATAAATAAAAAATTTAGTATAAGAAAGTTTGGTTTTTTAATAAGTTTAAGCAATTTTTTTAACAGGTAATTAGATTGAGCTAATTTTGTATCTGGTTTTTGGGAAAATGCTTGGCCTTTAAATTTTTAATCCAGTTGTTGCAAACAAAAGGCTAGCATTTGGGATTGAATGTATTGCTGGTATGAGAAAGTTTGGTTTTTAAGTTCCTCTTAGGCAATTTAGAATCTGAGTTTAGTGAAAATGTTTGGATTTTAAGCCTTTCTGTTTTGTTGTTGCAAACAAAGGGTTAGTGTGTTTGGAACATAAGTAGATATTGGTATAGGAAAGTTTGGTTTTTACTTAGTTTAAGCTAGTTTGGTATCTGCTTTTATGCAAATGGTTGGCTTATTAAAAATCCATTCACTTTTTACAAACAAAGGGATAGTGTGTGTGTGTGTAGGAGTGAAGTTGCTTTTCTTGAGGGAACATAACTACATAAGTGATGGGTTTTGATGAATTGGACTGGGAAGAAAGTGCCAATCTTATAACTAAATGTGTAGATTGTTGGGTGTCATGAAGGGTTAGTTCTTGGGCTGCAATAGTATTAATGGAAATCTAATTAGTAATTCACCAAAGAAAGAAGGGAAAAAAATTATTAACTATGGTTTTATCAACTCAAATATCTATTATTTATCCAACCAGTTATGTTGTAGCTAGTTATAATACATAATTGATCGAATTTTTTAAATTTGTATAAAAATATAGATGAAATCATAATTTGATGAGTATCATATTGTCTACGAAGCAATTATAAACTCTTTTTACATTGTAACACTCTGCGTGAGTATCATATTGTTCATGGCAAAATAATGAGACTTCGATGTCTAATATTGTTTAGATACTACTGATGATTTAAGAGTTCATGCTTATTTATAAATGACCGAAAAGTAAGAAAACTTTAGAACCCAAATGGATCTTCGTGGACTTAAGGGGTCTAAAATTGGTAATAGATATTTGATCTCATATTAATATTCAATCATCAAATTATGTTTTCTTAAGGTGCATACAATAACGACAAGGTTGTTGCTCGACCTTATGATCTTGCTCCCTTAAAAGACTTGGACTTTGGCACTCTTAATAATAATTGCTCTGTGAGTTTCAATCACTTGAAACACAAAATTCAGCTTCTATGCTCTATCTTTCTATTGTTTTTCTATCCTTTCCTTATTGATCTGTTTTCAACTTAATTTTACAGTTTTGTTTTTATGAATAGACTTCGTATTCATCTATTTCTTACTTGCTTGGTCTTCTTGGCAAAGATCAAATCTCTGTCTATTTTGCCTTTAAAAAAAATCTTAATCTAGTACAAATACCTTTGTTTTACAATTCCTGAATGAATTGAGGATTAAATGATCCTCATTCTTTAGGATATATATCCTGAATATGAGTTTTTATTTTGATATTTGGTTACAACTAATTGTACTCTCACGTTTATCTTTATTAATGTTACAGGGGTATTTCTGCAAACAGGGAAGGCAACAAAAAACAATAATAGAGATAAGTGAAAATATATTAAATGAAAATCTCTGTGCATGATTCTTATATTGCCTGGATCAATGTTTTGCATCTAGGTACAATATCTGGTAAATACATTACTAAATGGATTGAACATGTGAAGGATTGGAATTTGAGTCACATTAACAACATCAGAGGCTCTCTCCAATGTAAAACATCTTATTTGGTATTAATTAATTCATTTAAGTTTCAGAACTTTGTATATCTATGATTAGGATTAAGGGTATACTATTCCAAATTGTGGATATGGACACTTGACATTCTTGAATAAAAAATACTGGATTATTGCTCCCTTTTACTATGTTTGTTGATGAAATTATTATTTTAACCTGTTTTAATATATGATAAGAGCAATTAGAAACCCAAGCAATTTTGCAATGCTGGTGTATGCATGTTCTATGGCCACATATTCACCAAAGTTCATAAAGTATTATTTTCCCAAAATTTAATTGATATAAAATCATCCTTTTGATGGAAGTGCCATTAATAAAGCTAAAGTCACATAATAATAAAATAAAGTCCATGGCCACAACTATGGCCCCTAACTAGAAATTACATCATTACAATATTCCTCTAATTAAATACAATGACCAATTTTTGGACCAAGAAAACTTCTTGCTTATAAGTTGATATTCCCTTAGTCAAAAGTTATGCTAAAAAGTTGTTAAATTATCATATCATCCAAGTTGATGCAACTTAACTATTGTTAGCAACTGAGATTTGTAGAGTTCATTTTCAATATGAATTTTATTCTATATTCATGTAATTTATTACTGACTTATGATGCTGAATTTTTTATTAATCGATTCTTCTCTTTGTGTGCAGAATCCCTTTTTGCAAGATATTTGCTGTTTTCTTCCGAGAATACTAGGAGCAAGACGGGAGTAATTTTTCCTGTTCTAAATTATTAATACGTTTGCCATTAATTTGATGTACTATTGAAACTCCTTGCTCTTGGGAGATTTTTAAAATCTTGAATTGGAAATGCTACTTTTCTATTCATCACAGTTGTGACCTATTAGTAAACAATAAATGGTGAAAATTACAATATGCCAAATTGGATACTGCTATTGAATTTCTCAACATGTAAAGAAAGGTTCAATTCCTCTCTTCTTCTTCATTTTTTTAAATATATTTTTGTAAGTAAAGTTTCCATACCTCTCTTTTATATCTTATGTATAGGAGATCCTATCTTTCTTGAGGCTTCCAATTTGATAAGGTAGCAAACTACCCCTAAGCATAGGGCAAGCTCACTCAGAATTTTTCAATAAAATGCTTATTTTTTTCATGTATTATCTTTTTATCATAAATTTTTTTTTTTTCTCAAAAAGCTTTATGGTCTATTTGATTGAGGGAGAGGGAGGGGGAGTAGAGTAGATTTGATTCAAAATTAGTCTATTTTCTATTTTCAACCAACTCTACTCTCCTTCCCTCTACTCCCCCTCCTTCCCCCCTCCATCCAAACGGACCCTTAGATAGCCTCCCCCTCTTTCTCTCCTTGCAATAGGGGACCTCGTTCATGTTAGGTGCTATCTTACAACAAGTCTGATTCAGGTTCTTAATATATATATATATATATATATATATATATATATTGTATAAAGCAATATTCACGGAGTGATTACCATTAACCTCAATGATTACAATAAATTCGTATTGATATTTTCTTTATTTTTATTTCAAAGTGTTGGATTCATGAATCAAACTGGAATTGTAACAATAAGAGGAATAGTATTGAGTAGTCAACATTGTAGCTTATGGATTTTTCCTCACCTTCAATATATTTATCTTTAGTGTAGATCGAGACATATATACCTCCCCCTAAATTTTTGGTCGCATATAAGTTAATATGGCCGTATTTGGATTAAGTTTTCAGTGCCAATGTAGATTTCCTTATTAATCCGCTACATCAAATTTGGTACCTCAAAATTTGCCTTCATGGTATTCTTGCTTTCTAACAATTTGACAGGTTAACCAATTGCAAAGGACTATTGATTGGTTCTATGCTCAGGTAGTACACATTCTATGTTTCACAGTTTTTTATATATACTAGGCCTATGCTTGAATTTCATAGTCCAAAAACTTAACAAATTAGTCATTCTACTTGCCCAAGAACTCTCCATTATCGGTGATTAATGTTATGTAATTCAACAATTTAGGATTCTGATTGCTGGTTTTGCCCACCCCTTATATGAGGACCACGGCTTTAAAAAAAATAAAGAAATGGAAATTTATGGATCTATATGGGAGTATCATTGCACTGATTTAGTTCCATGAGAGGCAGGGCCAGCCCTAGGCTTAGGCCAATTAGGCCATTGCCTAGAGCTCCCTTACTAGAGAAAGGCCCCAAACTTGGGGCAAATTTTTTTTTTTTTTTTTATATATAAATATTTTTGGGAGATATTAAAATATTTTAGTTTACATTTTTTTTTACTATTAAGAAAGTTTAAAGAATTAAGTAATGCTAGAGATAGAGATAAGACAAATTTAAATAAATAAGTCTTATAAATAGACGTGTTACTAATCACAAGTAATTCAAATAAGAAAATGTTAAAAATACTATAAATTTTATTACATAACTTTTATTTATTTAATTATTTTTATATAATATAAAAATTCTACTCTAACATAATCTAAGTGTATATGTGTACGAAACTCTTTTCTAGAGACTTAAATCTCGGTCATTGCCCCCCACACTCTACAAGAACTTATACTTGTGAAGTGATCACTGCACCAAGGGTACGTGGTGGTCTTCATAACTTTTATAATTTGATGTGACAATGAATATGATAGGTAGATTTCAACAAACTATTGAATGCATTTTTGAATGAATAGTTGTGATTGGTGATATATCTTTGTAATTCTCATGTTGTAAATTTTATAATATTTCTAGTATTTTTGTAAGCCTCATGTCATTGATCACATTCATTACAATACCAATTTATAATAAAATTTGTTATAACTTTAGTATTTTCACCAAAAAAAAAAAATCGTATTAAAAATTAAAAAAAAATGGATTTAAAAAAAAATTATTATATAAAATGCTAGTTAAATATTATTTAAGTGATAACATAAAGGCCACATTTGAAGATTTCGCCTTAGGCCTCGGAAACGCTTGGGCCGGCCCTGATGAGAGGTTATGCAGAAGGCAAGAGAGCAATGCTTCTATTAAATTATTTTCTCATTTGGCAATAGACTGGCAAAGGATATCTTTATAAGAAGAGGATTGTGCCTTGACAAATAACAGTTGTAATGGAAGACATTCGAAGCTTGCTGGCTCAGGGAATTCAAATATTTATATGTTGTACATAAAAAGGCTTTGCCAAAAGCAAGACCCCTAGCGGCCTTCGAGTCAAAGTCTAATATGCATACATATGTGTTTTAAATATGTAATACATATGGTTAGTAGATTTTCTATACGCTGTACATCCCAACACTCTTCTCCATACTTTCTTCACCACATAACCAAAAAGATAATGGAAGTTCCCTAGCCAATAATGTGAAGATATATTATAACTTTTATACAGAATCTACTATTAAATATTTTTGTACTTAAAGAAATATGTAAAATCCCTGTTATTTTCATCTTGTAATCAATTTGGTTCCTATTATTAACCTACTAACAGAAAATGGCTACGTGGCTAACGGTGTGCACAATTAGCACAATTGAAGCCTACATGGCTTATAAAATAATATTGCATGTAATTTAACCTAATTAATCAATTTGAGTAATTGTATTAATTAACTGATGTCAATTTATAATCGAACACCCCATTAGGGATAAACTATTTATCACAAGGAAACACAAACACCTTCCAAGGAAGAGACATCAATTCTACTGCCTAAAAGAAGATGGAGGTTCTAACACTTTCTTAGTGACATAGAAACTTTTAAAAACAACAATACAAAAATTTGAGAAGCGTATAGGAGATGCTCTTAATTTTCATACGGAGTTTGACTTGGAAAGCTACTTAAGATGTACTTACTATAATTGGCTTAGTTTGAGTGTTTGGTGCGTGAGTTTGACTTGGTTCTTCTAAAATAATCACAAATGAAAGTTTTAAAGATTACAAAACTAATTTAAAATTGGGTAAACTACATATTTGGTCCTTAACCTTTATGCTATTATCCAATTTGGTCCCCGACCTTTTAAATGTGTCAATTTAGTCTCTAATCTTTTAGCATTGTGTCAAAAAGATCTCCGCCATTAAGTGGCAGATGGAAAAATCTTATGTGGCTAACAGTCTTATTAAAATATTAATTTTTTTTGCCATGTAACTTGCCACGTGGGCTTAAAAAAAAAACAAAAAAACAAAAAACCAAACCAAACCAATTGAATGAAATCATTAGACATACATTTAGGATTGAAATTCCTAGAGTCCCACTAAGAGCATGAAGAGGGAGACAGCTTCGACATTGATGGTGACCCACTCAATGGACAGTGGCAAACTCAGCATCGACGACGAGAAGTTTGTGAGGCAAAGACCAGTGAGTTTTGAGAAGATTTTGCAATATTTATGATATTCTTGTCAAGAATCAAGATATCTAACTAAATGTTATGTTTGTATCTTCTTGGTTGAGATAATTGTGGGATTGGCTTAGGAATTGGTAGTATGAATCAAGGTTAGGAACCAAATTGAAAAATGACATAAAGGTTAGGGACCAAATACATAGTTTACCCTTTAAAATTTTAAGAATTATATAGGGACTTTTCAAATATTACCTTGAATTTTGACGTAAGTTCACTTGTAATTTGAGCTTTCCATTTAAACAATTAATCCTCTAGAATCTAGACATTATGATTGTGAGTTTGTGAAAATGAGCCCTATATATATATATATATTAATAGACAAAATTGAGAAAAAATCCAATTAGATTTTAAATTGGAATTCAATTAAAGTCTAATTTTACGTCATGTGTTCCATCCAATTTAAGTTTTTAAATTTTTGTGCCAAATAAGTTAATTTAGTGTGAAAATTGGATTTCAATTAGAGTTTAATTTTAGGTAAAGTTTCCCATCTAATCTAAGTTTTTTTTTTTTTTTTTTTGTGCCAAATAAGTTAATTTAGTGTAGAAAACGAGGAGTCTAATATAAATAACCCATAAAAAACCTAATAATATATTTAATTCTATATATAAAATTAGAGGAAGAGAGAGTTTGAATGATTTTATATTTATGAGTCATTTTTTTATGTATAACTAAAAATAATTCAAATTTATAAGTCATTTATTTAATATACCATGATTATGTACCGTCCATAACAAACTAGGTAATACATTTTTAAAAACCAAAGTTTAGAGAAAATTCAATTAAAATCAAAATTGAATTTTTCTTTTGTTAGATTTCCATACAAATTAAATTGTTTAGATTTTTACAATTATTTTTTCTCTAAACTAATGAGCATATTCTTATACTATTTCTATTCAAAAATTTTGTATGCAAAGATATTTAATGTAATAAACTGTAATTGAGCTGAACGATCCCATGCACCTATTCCCATTCAATTTAGGAGATTCTATTTGACCAATTTATTATTTTGTTTTATGTTGTATTTAGTAGAATTTCACGGACAATAATTGTGAATTGATATTGTATATGTAGTATCTAATAATAATTTTCAAAATTGTATACGTAATAACTATTTAATGAAAAACCTGGCGTAACCAATATCATGAAAATTGTAAAGAAAAACTATTTTAGTACCTCTAAATGTCATGATCAAACTATGTCCTATATGTTTAATAAACCAAACTAACATTAATAGCACCACTACAATTCATCATTTTCGTGCATAAGCACAAGTTACATACTAGTGGAATTCATTAGTAATTTCATTATAATAATGGCATTCAAAATTATTGATGGTTTGGCAAAAATTATTTGCATATCATGTTATTATATCTGTAAAACGTTTTTCTCAAAAATAATTAAAATCCGTAAAACGTTGCTGGGGACTAATTTTTTATAGCCCAATACAATAGGCCCAATAAAATAAGATTGACGTATTCAGGTCCAAGAAAATTACGAAATTAGGACTAAAACGAAATTAATTTTGCCTCACGGACCACAAACAATTAGAATGTCGAGTAAATCGTTAAAAAGGGTCATTTGCTAAGACGTATATGAAAATTTTGAAGTCCAAACTATTATTTTCGTCATATGGTCCAAGTCTGCATGAAAAGCCCAAAAAGAAAAATTGTGGGCGTTATGGCTTGGTAGGAAAAAGAGAGCTTTTCCTTCACCTATTATGGGCTGGGAAATCTTGTAAATGTGTGAAGAGTGTTTGCATACCCACTGGCCTATGTTAGTGTATTAGCATCCAGTTTCTACAAATTATTTCATTTTACTATTTCAAAAGCTATTTTATCTATTATACCATACTATTTTACAATACACTCAACATTCCAAACTCTATTTTTCTTGCCATTTTAATTAATTATCTTTCTATTCTATTTAAATACTAGTTTTTCTCTCTCCAACAACCAATAATACATTTATATTTTTTTTATTCCACCCAACGCCACTCCTTTGCTCCTCCTTTACATTTCACGGCTTCTCCTTCACAGAAAGAAGACCCACAACATTCTCATCAAATAAAAACCGAACACACATTGCAAACCATGGAGATCATAAAGAACGCAGAAAAATCCCAACTTAAAATAAAACAAATAGAGTGAAATCCTAAACAAAAACCCAACCACCACCATAAATACAAAAACCAACCATCACAATAAACAAAAAACCTAGCCACCACCATTAAACAAAAAACCCAGCCACTAGAATAAATAAAAAATCTAGCCACCACCATCAACAAAAAACCCAGCCATCACCACCCCGATCTGCCATTACCACCTCAATCCACCACCACGAAACAACCCATCCACCGCCACCCCGATCTGCCACATCTGCAACGTCAAACCCACATCTACCACATCAAACCCACGCCAATTGGCCATATCTCCACCATGGAGGCTTGACCATGGGAAGAGAGAGAAAAAAAATGGCCACCGCCATGGTGGTCCAACCATGGTGGCTTTGACCAACACACACCACGACCCATGCCGCCGCCACCCATCAACCTAAAACCCACTTCCAAACATTGATCTACCGATCCAAGTCGAGAGAAAGAGAGAGAGCAACCCACGCCACTCCACTGATCCATGCCAAGAGAGAAAGCAACCCATGCCAATCCACTAATCCATGCTATCGCCTTCAACCAGAGAGAGAGATAGAGCAACCCTTGAACCCACCGCCTTTAACCAGAGAGAGAGAGAGAGAAAGAGAGAGAGAGAGAGGCTTAAGAGGAGAGTTTTGGACAAGAGATAAAGAGAGAAGTGAGTCAGGGAGAAAGAGAAAGAATGAATAAAAGGGAATATTTTGTTTTTGCAATTGAGCTACAGTGTCATCATAAATTTAGGATGGTATTGTAGCTCAATTGTAAATTCTTTTACAATTACAAGACTGGGTAATCGGCTTTTTTTGTGCTTTGATGCTAAAATATACTATATTATACCATATAGCATGTCGGGTACTGATGCTCTTAGAGCATCCACAGCAGTGGATCTATAATTTTAGCTATTTAGCACCACCAAAAATTACTTTATCTATTTTACCTACACACATGCTGCAACAGTGGATCTATTTTAGCTTTCAACACAATAAAATAATATAAATATCACAATAAAATAATATATCACACTTTCCAAAAAAACATCCAAAACACCAACCACAACCATCTCTGCCATCAGCCACAGCCACAACCACCGCTGCCACCACTAGTCCACAGCAAGGGAAAAAAAAAAAAACCACCAACCCAAAATAAACACAGACACAATCCAAAATCACCCAAAACCAACAAATAAACTCAAATCAGATGAACCCAAAACTAACGATTCAAACCCAGCCCACACTGATTCAACAACCCATAGCCACCACCGATTCAACAACCCAGCCAACACCCAAACAACCACCACCGATTCAAACCTAGCCACCACCGAAGGGACCCACATCAATTCAATATTGGAACTGAAATCTAGCCAACACCAAACCCAGCAACCACCAAGTCTCCACAATTCACCACTCACGGCCATCCACCACACCAACCCCAGCTGTACAAACTCATTGTACAACCCTAGTCCACCGCTACAAAAACCCACCACCACACAAACCCACCGCAAAACCCACTGCACAACCCGTCCACCACTGCACAAATCCAATGCCGATCCGAAGAAAAGAGAAAAGGAAGAAGAGAGAATGAGAGAAAGAAATAAGAGAAAAGGAAGCAGAGAGATAATCTGAAAATGAGGAAGAGATAAGAGGTTTAGGCATGTATGATTGAAGGTGGCGTGGGTGAGCTTCGATGAGCTTCAGACCGGAGTTGAGAGAGTGAGCTTAAGAGAGATGAGTTTCAGAGATGAAACGAGAGTGAATGAGAGAGAGAGAGAGAGAGGCACGGTGTGAAAAGAAAGAATAAAAAAAGGAGTAAGGCAGAATAAAATAATATATTTGTTTTTTGCTCTCATGAACAGTGCACATCTATAAATAGATGTGCACTGTAGCAATGGAGCTAAAATTTTTAGATTTAGCTCTACTGCTGCAGCAAGTTTTTTGTGTCTAAAAAGCTAAAATATAGCAATATAGCACCACTGCTGTGAGTGCTCTTAGTGTGCTATGCAAGAAAGTCAAGTACATGACAAAGACTTAAGGATGTATCCAAAATCATTTCTCTAAAAGGGAGTGGGGTGGGGCATCTCTAGAACCAAGATAAAATTGTATAGACTCAAATCACACATGTACATAAGTGCATGCAATCATACGTAATTATCTATGTATTCTATTTAGCACCAAAAAAAAAAAAAAAAAAAAAAGGTCAAATGAATTTTACTAATTGAAGCTCCCATTCTGCTTATATTTAAATATGTTTTTTTTTTCCCCTCTCCTCACACTCCTCCATTCTTAATCCATTTTGGCCGAGACACCTCAGAAACCATTGTCGCTCAACAAACCACGTATTTGACTAAAATCATCACCATATATATGCCCAACCTAACCACTAGCTTAACAATAGACACTTTAATCACTTCCACCTGACCTAGCCACTTTAATCACTTCATACCCATACTTCAAATTAGGGGTGGCAAAATTGATCACCACCTATGAACCCGACACAATACAACGCAAAATTAGCAAGTTATGAGTTAAGACTTAATAGGTTTATATTCGGGTTGACACGACTGACCCGTTTAATAAACGAGTTGGGTTAGTGTTCAACCCATGAAACCTGTCTGACCCATTTAATTAAATGACATTTTACCAATATACCCTTCAAACCCTAGGTATATAAACTAATTAGTTGTTGTGATTTATTTTCTTTGACATATTGAGATTGATTATTTGTGATATTGAGATGTGCTTTAATTTTGGATGATTATTTGTGATGTAGTTACTCGTAAATTCTGAATTTCATATTAAAAATATTTATTTTTTTGTTTTTTCATAATTTTTTTTTTTCATTTTGATAAAATCTGATAAACAGGTTGATACGACTAACCCGTTTAATAAATGGTTCGTGTTAGGGTTAAGAAATCTTGACCCGTTTAATAAACATGTCGGATTAGTGTTGATCAATATAGTCGGATACTCATAAGTTGACATGACACAAACCCGACACGTGAACACAAATTGCCACTCCTACTTCAAATAACCTCAAGGTCCACACAAAGCCCAAAATCATTACCACTTGAAAACCTAAATCATTGCTGCTAAAAAACCCACATCAACATCGCCTGAAAATTCAAAATCACCATCGTCGAAAACCCATCCACCAATATCTCAAACCTAGGTCACCATTAAAAACCCAAACTATCGCCTACCTTTGCCCTCCATCATCATTGATCTATGAGAGAGAGAGAGAGAAAGAGAGAACATTGATGAGGAAAATATCTCCACGAGAATCATCATGTATGTGAGAGTCATTAGGCACTCTCGTTAGTGTGATATGAATCATGCCAATCGAGGTAGCACAACGCTTGCCCCTTACATGCTATTGGATGGGTCCCTAACTTGACGGATAAGTCCTCATATGAACGGAAAATCTACTCAACTCGTCATCCTCCATTTGTGATAACGAACAAGATAAAATCTTCTACAAACATGCCCCTATTGCCCTCAACCAAGGATCTCTAGACATATAAGCTATGTCCCTCCAAAGATATCGGAGCTGATAACCCTTATCGTTCCGAAACATTGATCACTAAAAAAGTGCATATATTCTCGACAAAGAGATAAGCTCTAAGCTACCATATAAATGGCTATGCCCCCTCCTTTTAAAAGGGTACATGAAAAACACAATTTTCAATCTCTTATGCTTTTAGAGTTCTGGGAAATTTTGTGAGGTATTGACGCTCTTCGAGAGTATATTTGTCCTTGTAGGTCTTTTGGAGCTCTTCGTTTGGACTATTGACTCATTGATGATTTTTATATATCATCAAACATATATATATATATATATATATTTAAAAACATTTGATTTTAACATTGGCAATGAACAGTGCTTAGTATTAGTATTGATTACTATCTAATGGTGTTACAAAAAACGCCACTCCTAAGCTCATTCATATGGCTCGTCCCAAGGACATGATGATGACATATGGCTCGTCCAAAGGTAAGGATGATGACATATGGTTTGTTCGTCATGGGTAAGCTTGATTGTCCACAACATGAGTTGGACGAGCTTCACTCGTCTGGAACATGTTGCGGCTGTTCCTGTTTTCCTGTTAAGCTACAAACCACTCCCCCAATCAACAGTTATGAAAGTCAAACCCTGAAAACGTAACTGCCTTGGTGGTCAGGGAAGTTAACTCCGAATCCTCCGAACTCTACAACGGTAGGAGAAGGTAACTACCTTTGGCAAGCAGTATATAAGTGTTCTTCTACGAGAAGGTAATTCATTCAGACATTATTTTTTCCGTATAACTTGAAATTCTGAGAATACTGACTTTACCATCGAAGGATTCTTGATTGGTCTTCCCCGGTCTCCTTTGACATTGTGTTCATCTTTCAGGATACTCCAAAGCAACATAGATCAACGCTCGAAACATTCAGCCTTACTGATTTCCTTGTGTTCATCACTATCCATTGCTAAAGAAACTTGCTAATTTTAGTTGAATTGCTAAATATAGCATCCAGCAAGCCATATGCAAAAGCTCTTATAAAATCAAAAGCTGACAAAAAGCTCAAACATTAACTTACCCTACCAAAAGTTCTTGTGTCAATTAACTTCAAACGCAAAACTTTTATTTATTGTAGTTAGCAACACGTACAAGTGTACATTTTTCTCCGTACTCTTCTAATTTTTTTCCTTCCCCCATATGTCATTCAATGATACAAATCTATGTATATAATAATAGGTGAAACTAAGAGAAACTTAAATTAGAATTCCAAATTAGAGTTTCAATTTTGCGCTATATGTCCTAAATTATTTATTCTTAAAGAGTTTTATTTCTTAATTTTAGAATTAAATGTGGAATCGCATCATAAATATTCATCCAAGAGAGTTATTAAGTACAAAAACTGAAGGGTCTAGAATAAATGAATCATATAAAAAAAAAGTGCTTCATAATAATTATATTAAAAAAATGGACAATTTACATTTTATACCTAATAATATCCTTGCAAATTTTTTTAAAGAGTTAACAAAATATAAAAATGACTATCAACAGTATTTAAATTATAATTATATTATGCATCTTATTATATATCTTTAAGTGTATCCATGTATATACATAGGGTTATAAGCTAGTTATTAATAATAAGGAGTTTGTTCTTTCACCCTATCTCTTTTTTTAGAAAAACTAATTAGGTAATTGTGGGAATACAACGTGGTATTCTTACTCTCACAGTATTAACAAATTATAGTATGAATTTAATTAATAAGACCTATTATTATGTGAAAGCAAAGAATACCATCTTGTTATACTCTTAGAGTACTTAATAATTATTGTCTTGATTAATCACATTGACATGCCATGATTAATAATGTACAAATGGCTATCATCAATCGCTTTACTAACGTGAGACGTAAACTTGAAGAACGTAGCAACAAGAGTTTGATGCATTAACAAGACAACAAAAAGTACCCCCCACCAACTTAACCCCCTAAAAAACCTAATAAAAAGCTTGATTTATCACAATTATAATGTAAAGAATTAATGGTTTAGTTAAAAAAAAAAAAAAAAAAAAATTTGAGAGGCTCAATTCAAAAGTTGAAAAATCAAAAACTAAATTAACATTCACGTTGAAGTCTAGGGGTGACAAATAACCCACATATATTTAACCATTTTTCAGGATAATTAGTTAACTCTTTTTTGTTTATTTATTTTGATAATTCGATAATTGGGGAAAAATTATTTGAATTATATGTGTGTCTTTATTTTATCAATTGACCTATAATATTTTTGCTTTTTATACTTAGGGTCCGTTTAATTAGACGTTTTAGGAGATTAAAAGAGCATTTTTAAAATCAAAAATTCTATTTTACATCTACAATTTCTTATAACTTTTTTGCAAAATCTTATTTTAAACTAAAAACACAGTTTTCCAACAGTTTATACAAATGCGTCCTTATTTAAGTTTAGAAGTGTTGCTATTTTCAATAATTGAATTAATTTAGATATTACCCTTCTATCAAATATATTTTTTAACATTTACCCTATAAATGATGAGTAAGATTGACGTGAAAGCAACCATAGTTTTGTGTACGTAGACAAATTCTTAACTTTAATTATAACTTCTCAAGTATCCACTAAAGTAAAAATTACATATTGAGCTGAAGCATGTTCTAGAAAGAAAAACGATGCCATATATCATCATTATTTTTTTATTAAAAAAAAATCAAACAATATTAAGACTGAGCACCCTCCTGTTAAATTAATATATATTAGTATATATTCTTAAAAATCATGGTCATGACTCATTTGACGTATGAACTACTGTTTTGTACAACCACCCAAAACAATAAGGGAAACAATAATAAAATCGTCAGCACGATGATCATTGATGACACATATAAATAATGAAACCATAAAAAATAAATAAATAAAGAGAAATCAAAATCCCAAAGACAAAGGCAAAGACAGAGACAAAACCCCTCTCCCCATCTTAATTTATCCCGAAGCAACATCCCAAGAATCCGAAGAATGGAACCTCCATTAATTTATTAATTTAATAAGCTTTATCCCCTTAATTTATAACACTTTTAACTATATATAAAAGGTTTGTGGAAACCCCAAAAAAAAAAATAATAAATAAAGAAAGAAAGAAACTGACTTTAAGAAACGACACCACTCCCAAGTCCTCCCTCTCTCTTAGCAGAGTGGCTAACGAGGAAAGTAGCGAATATTAATGAGTCCTCCTTTTCACAGCTAAAAAAGTCTTTGAACTTTTTTTTTCCTTTCTTTTTTTAAAATAATTTATTCTTGTCTCCATTCTCCCATCTTTCTCTTGCTTACTTTTCCTCTTCATTTTTCTCTTTCCACAAACATCCTCAAAATTATATTCCTTATTAAGATCCCGATGAGCATCGTTTAAAAGTTTTGTACCCTTCCTTATTACACAATTATTTTTAATTAAGCCTCATAAAATTCATTAACTTATTTATAATTATACAACACTGTGTTTTTTTTTTTTTTTTTTGAGAATCTAATTATACAACACTTGGAATTATAAATAATTATTTGACAGTTTTTTTTCAATTTTTCATAAAAAATTTTCAAAAATAAAATATTAATACATGACCCGAATTTATAATAGGTCCAGTTAACATATAACTATATCTAAGGATATACTTGAGTAAAACCCATTTATAATAAATGATTTACTAATGTGTGTCCTTAAGATAAATTAATAATTTATTTTAAAAATTTTTTTATAAAAAATAATAAAATAATTCACTATTTTAATAACTTTTACGATTTTCTTTCATGGTTAGTGTGCTGCACACATTAACCGACCCCTCATAATAATTGGGTAGCCTCTTATCTCATTTCAACTCAGAAACAGTGGTTCCTCGTTAACAAGACAGTATAGTATAGTTTATTATCCTTTTGTCTCCACATGATCCCATATGTTTCTCTCATAAATTTTTTCACTCTCTTCTCACACGGTCATATCATTTGTTCTATTTTCAGTCATTTATTTATATCCCTCTTATTTTTCTCTGAGAGACAGAGAGAGAGAGAGTCTGACACAATACAATACACCGTCTTCCTCTCTTCGCAGCTCCTCTGTACTCACTCCCCTTGTCTTTCTCTCTTTCCTTTGTCCCTTTCCTCCCTAAACCTATTCACTTTTTTAATTCTCTTTCTCTTTCTCATTCTCTCTCACACGCTTTCTCTCTATCTCTAAAATTCTATCTCTCTCTGATCGATCGATCATGCTTCAGAGCTTGGTTCCGCAATCTCCAATATCTAACATGAATCCGAAGCGCGTGGACCGCGACGACAGCTCCGGCGACGAAACCACCACAGCAACGAAGCGTCGAAATCTCTCCGACGAAGCCTCCGTTTCCGGCGAGAAAGCGCTCGTCGAAGAGCTACACCGCGACGAGAGCGAGTCGAGTGGGCTCAGGCTCTTAGGTCTCCTTCTGCAGTGCGCCGAGTGCGTCTCGGTGCAGAATCTCGACGACGCCACCGATCTCCTCCCCGAAATCGCCGAGCTCTCTTCTCCTTACGGTTCCTCGCCGCAGAGAGTAGGCGCGTTCTTCGCTCACGCGCTCCAAGCGCGCGTGATCACTTCGTGCTTGGGTATATACTCGCCACTGAGTTCGAAAACCCTAACCTTGGCTCAGTCTCAGAAAATCTTCTCGGCCTTGCAATCCTACAATTCAATCAGCCCGTTAATCAAGTTCTCGCACTTCACAGCGAACCAAGCGATTTTCCAAGCATTGGACGGCGAGGATCGCGTCCACGTCATCGATTTGGATATAATGCAAGGGCTTCAATGGCCAGGATTGTTCCACATCCTCGCGTCTCGGAATAAAAAGATCCGATCCATGCGGGTCACCGGGTTCGGATCCTCCTCCGAGTTGTTGGATTCGACCGGGAAGAGACTCGCCGACTTCGCCACGTCATTGGGTCTGCCTTTCGAGTTTCAACCGGTGGAGGGCAAAATTGGAAATTTGAAGGACCCGAGTCAACTCGGCCTGAGGCCGAGTGAGGGCGAGGCTATAGTGGTTCACTGGATGCACCATTGTTTGTACGATATTACTGGGAGCGATTTAGGAGCGTTGAGATTGTTGACTATGTTGAGGCCCAAACTGATCACGATCGTCGAACAGGATCTGAGTCATGGCGGTGGGTTTTTAGCTAGGTTTGTGGATGCTCTGCATTATTACAGCGCGTTGTTCGACGCGCTTGGCGGGGATGGATTGGGTGGGGACAGTTTAGAGAGGCATATGGTGGAGCAGCAACTGTTTGGGTGCGAGATTCGGAACATTGTGGCTGTGGGTGGGCCCAAGAGGACTGGAGAACAGAAAGTTGAGAGGTGGGGCCATGAGTTGGGTCGGGTCGGGTTTCGCCCCGTTTCCCTTGCGGGTAACCCGGCTGCTCAAGCTAGCTTGTTGCTTGGGATGTTCCCTTGGAAGGGTTATACTTTGGTGGAAGAGAATGGGTGCTTGAAGTTGGGTTGGAAGGATCTTTCTTTGCTCACTGCCTCTGCCTGGCAGCCGGCCGATTGAATTTCGATTCGATTCGATCGGAAATGAATTCAATCGGATTCATTTCTAATCGATTCAAATCCGTGGAAATAGGTTGATGCATAAAAAACATGTGTTCATGGGTGGGGATGTTGAGCATAGGATCATGTTTATCTAATTTTTTGGAACATTTCAATGTTGTTGAAAGTAAGGAGTGAGAGGGAGGGGTTTGAGGGTTTTTTTTTTTTTTTTTTTGGTACTTTAATAAATACACTTTTGTTAGGACATTTGGGACATGGAAGTACCAAGTGAAGTAGACTTTGTTGTAATTCTTTGTAAGGAAACAAATGTAGTTAAATTTGTTCTTATCTTATGTATTTGAGTAAACATAAACAAAAATTAAAGCAAAATGATACTCTCTATATGGAGGAAAAAGCTCAGGGGATTCAATTCAATCCTTCTTTTTTTCTTTTTTTTTAATGAAGGGATAGGTACTAGATTGAGGTGGGAATCCTTGAATTTTTAATCTCTACTTGTAATTGTTTAAGTTATTTGAATATTTGACATGTGTAGCCTTTTCTATACTATAAATTAAGTAGAAGTCGTTGATTTGACTCTGGTTTTATGGAGGCTTTAGGAACATAAAACCTTTTTAATTAATTTTCACAATCATTGGCATGGGCTTTCTGAATGGTTTTATAGAAAATTGACATTGTTCATGTAATGACTTGCTCTTCAAATATGGGCCTTATCCTCTTCGGCAATGTGGCTTCATTTATTTAAGGTTTTTTTTTTTTTTTTTTTTTGCAACTAAAAAAAACTAATGATGGTTTACAGTATGACTCTTCATCTTTTTTTGTTGCAACTAAAAAAAACTAATGATGGTGAGACCTTTAAGAAATTGTCAAAAGAGAAAGAAATAGAGAATCTGCATGCCACTAGGATGAACTGTGAACTGTGAAAGCTCTGGTAATGATGGTGAGATATATACTACTTTTTTCCAATCCTATGTCCCAACTTTTGGCTTATAAGTCAAATGAGGGCATACACTACACGTGCATTGACAAAAATAATCTTTCTTAAAGTGGAATCAATTAATCGTCTATGCAACCATAATCAAATCAGCACACTAGTATGTCTGTGTGGCACTCAGCAAAAACAAAAACAAAAAAAAAAAAAAAAATTTTAAAAAAGTATGTCTGTGTGTAAAGGCAAGGCAACCCCAAGAAAATTGAACCTCAATAATTTCGAAAGTACTATTTTATTGGAAGAAATTTTAGAGCAAAATGTATAGTTCCATGTTACCCTAGTGATACTTTATTGCTTTTGGGAGATATGAGTACAACTTGCATATCTACTGTGTACAAAAAAGGAAAAGTCGCATTTGTTTTTTAGTAGTCGAAGTCTTTGGGTAATATGATTGTTTTTTCTTTTTCTAATTACTTCGTTGACATATGAGGATCAGCAAGTAGGATAGGAAACGATAAATAAATCAGAAAACTTACTAATCAAGCTCAAAAAATCATTGAAGAAAACAGAAATTCTCATCCAGTCTATTCGCATTATAATGTAACCTCGCGGTTTGATAAGAAGAAAAAGAAAGAAAGAAACTCACCATAAAATTGGGGATAATTGCATTATTTATTTAATAGTTTAAAACCCAAAGCCTTTTTTTTCTTTTTTTCTTTTTTTCTTTTTTGCCTTGATAAAATGCAAGACATAGCACCTAAACTTTAGGTGAAAATCAAATTAATCCACTGTTCTTCTAATTTAAAATTAGATAACCTTGAACTTTGAGAAATAATTTATCTAAACTTTTGTCTCTCTACGTTTTATTTTTATCAAAAAAAATTATTTAGAATGTACTTTAATAAAAATATGTTTAAAAATTAAAATTTAATTAAATATATATCTCTTTTACCTTATTTTTATATATTATAAGGATTTAGAATGTTAGTACTTAATTTTTTAACACCCCTAAGTTTCACCTAACATTACTGTAAGGACACAATTTGTAACGACCCAAAATGATATTGGGTTCGCACGTGAATAGGCCTAAACAATATCATTTGTAGAGCGTGGGTTTGAAAGGCTAAGCCTTACTCACCGGACGGTGGTTTGTCGTAGTATTCATATAGAATTAAATTGTGTTCGCTCGAGGAGTCTTTCTCCTGGAGGTGGGCTGGGAGGCTCTGGTTCTTGGCCATTTTTCCTAGCCCCCTCTTTTCGGATTGCTTGCTTCCCTTTTTATATTAGCCTGTATCCCTTATTCTACGTTCACTTGTAGGTTCGACTTTCTAGGACTGATACTTGTCCCATCAACCCATACCCAAAGTGGTTGGGGGTGGTTGTAAAAACTGAAGAGCATGGCTCTGTTAGGTGCAGAGTGTTCAATGGCAGTAATAGCAGCTTTCCCTTTGTCCTTGGTCATTGTACTATCCAGTGTCCCTTTCCCTATTAACATAGATATTTTAGGTTTTTCTCAAAACTGTTCCTATACCGCTCTTGCCCTTTCTTTCAAGGGGACCTCGGATATGCCGAGGATTATCCTCGGTTATGTCTCAGGACTACTTGGACTTTTATCATACGTCCTCGGCTATACCCCTCCTCGGCTCGGGCCTTGGGCTCCAATGTAAAAACGGGTCAGGGCCACAACTTCTTGGGCCCCACAATTACTTTAAACAAATAAATAAGTTAGAGTATATAAGTAATTAAAATTTCATTAATAATTCAATGGTAAAAAAAAAAAACCTACTCAATTAATTTTTTCAAATCACATTCTCCTCTCTCGCCCTCAAAAATAGGCCCATAACTATTTGCAATGCCAAATATTTCAAAACACACAATTATCCAAATTGCAATAAAATAAAATAAATAAAGAGAAAAAAAATAAAGTGGTTGATCTTTGATGAGTCTACGGTCTCCACTCCGAACTTCCCACTACAAATTTGTTGAGTCCAGCCCACTATAATGAAAAACTCTACCATGCATCCACCCCCTTGTGAGAGAGAAGTAACATGCACCGGATGCATGGTATATCTTCTCCATTATAATAGTGTTTAAAGAATTCCTCATTGGTTTTTGAATCCCACGTCAGCTAAAAAAATAATAATGAGGTGAACTAATTCTATTATAAGAGTTAGTCTCACATTGAGAAGAGAAGTAGCATGGAGATGTGACATCCCCTATAAAAGGAGTGGTAGGGTAGCTTTACTAAGTGTGTGAGTTAAGAGTAAAGCTTTGTCTTGTGAGAGAGATAAAGACTAGCTTTGCCTAGTGAGTTTTTTTGTTGAGAGTTTGAGTGGTTGTAATTGCTATTGTTAATCGTGAATTTGGGCTTGGAGTTAGCTTGACCTTTTTTTTTTTTTGGTGTCTTGCGGTGCTTGCTATTTATTATTTTGCATGTATTTTCACAGCAATTGGTATCAAAGCTATTAATTCAAGATGGCAATAGCAAGAACAAATTTTGAAGTGGAGCTCTTTGATAGGAAAAATAATTTTAGTCTTTATCAAGGCATTGTCAAAGACATCTTGGTGCAGCAAGGATTGAGTAAGGCATTGCATGGAAATTCAAAGAAGTCTGCCACCATCTCTGATGGTGTTTGGGAATAGCTTGAGAATAAAGCAATGTGTACTATTCATTTAAGTCAGCAAGGGACTGCAAGAATAACTAGATCATCATGGTTTATCCTATTTGGGCATCAAAGTGCTCAAAATGACAATTTAGGTCAAAATGTCTAAAATGCTCATGGTTAATTAAGAGTTGACTGAAGGTCAAGATTGGTCAAAATTTCACCAAAATGATATTTTTCATGCTTTTATATCAAATCCAAGGTTATTGGAGCTTTATGTCAACTTTGACCAAATTTTACATTGGGTTGACTTTTTGGTGGAAACCTAGGATTAACTTTTGGTTTGACTGTGTGATTGAATAACTCTAAGTTCATTGTGAAGAATATTGAATTACCTTTAAAATGACCACTCAGGGGACGAAATCAGAGTTGAAATGGTTGAGATATCATGAAACCAGTGTCAAGTGCATTAGCTTGATTTTGGGGCCCATAATCTTTTTGATCCATGGTCCAATTTTCAAAATGTAAATGAACTAGAAACTAGACATCTGTATCTTTCTAATGCCACTGGAATCGAGTTGATCAAAGTTTGGGAAGGCCTACAAATAGGTGTCCAAGTCGAGTGTAGAAAAGGCATGAGAATCAAGGCCAGATGCACACTATGATTTCTAAGCGCACACTAAATGTGTGTTAGTCGCACATTTCCCCAAAAATAATAAATATCCCCTACCTTTCCCGATTTCAAGAGGAATGAATTTTGGGGTCTACGGAGGCAGTTTTCTCTCCTTTTTCTCTACAATTCTCTCTTGCCAAAATTTTTTAATTCTTACTTCCTCCACACATCAAAAGGTAATGTTCTAACTCTCTTTTTCCTCCTACTTGGTCCTTTTGCGTTGGTTTTGAGGTGAGAGTATGTAGATATAGCTTTTTAGCTACTTTCTACACCCATTTAATTTAAAACTTTTTAATGCTTTGATTTAATTTTCCTTGCATTCTTTATTGCTTTGTTTAATTTCTCTAGCATGTTTTTATTGTTTTGATAATGTTGGCCTAGCCTTCTTGGCTAGGATATGTCTAAATTTCCTTGTCTATGCTTTTTATGCCATATTTGCATGTTTGATTCTATGCTTGAGTGCTTTTTAGCCTTGATATTTTTTTTATGCTTTGGTTTTGTATTTTGGAGTCTTGGGTAGGGTGTAGATCTTGATTCTTTAGTCAAGATCTTCATCCAAACATTCATGTTCAATAAAGGGTTTGGATTAGTGTCTTAAATATATTTTTGTGCTTGTTTGATTATTTAACTTGATTTTTATGTGTTTAATTTCTAGATCTTTTGTATGTGATGCCATGTTTTGATGCATCATGCTTAAATCCATGTTTGCATGATTATATCTAACTTTTGCTTCTTCAAACATGCTTCTTATGCTATTTATGCCTTTTTCTTGTTTGGTTGCAACCTTTATGATTTTTCTTGTCTATGTTTGGTTGCATCTTTCCCCATGCTGTTTGTATGAGAGCAACCTCTTGTTGGAGATCATATGATGATGATGTTGACATGCTTATACCTTGCCTCTCTCTCTCTCTCTCTCTCTTAGTTTTGCATGTTAGGGTTTCTCATGTTAGCCCTGAATGTGCATCATGACATGTTTAATCTCTATCCTTGTATGTGGTGATAACATGTTGTGCCTCCTATGTGCTTATAGCTTCACTTGCTTTATTTCATCATATGTGACTTCAATATGTTGGCTGCACCCATGCTTGCTTGTAAGCCTTGTTTACGCTTTTGTTTATTTGTTTATGTGTGTCATAAGCCTTGCTCTAGGATAGGGTTTCATGCGAGTTCATATCCGTCCATATACACAAAACCTTGAGATTCACTTTTAGGAGCCTTGCTTGTAGACACTATGGGCGCAAGCGCCCGCAGTGTGGGAAGCTTTGTCCTCCTTTTGTGGAAAGAACACCTAGGCCTAGGGTGGATCATGGTAGATGGTGTAAATGGAGTTACCACCTAGATTATGTCTAGGAACCATACATATAGCACCCTTCATGGAAGGGTCAATCTTTACCAAAACATGTGTCTAGAGTTTAGGTATAGAGATAGGAAGGTATTAGGCACCCAATCCCACCGACCTATGGGTCAATTTCCACTCATTGTGTTCTAAGTCTTAATCTCATTAAAGACATATTTAATACATTATTCTAATTCTCACACACACTAGCATGCATCTAAAGCAAACAACATGACATAATCATCCCAAGCCTAGACATTCATCTATCAACATCAAGAGAGCATATCCAAGGGCAGAAACATCACAAGACAGAATCAAACGAACATATTATAACATCTAAACATCAAAGACATGGCATTCAATCAAGCATATTCATGTCCATCCATCACATCATGCTTATCATTCTCATCCAATGCATGTTCACATGAATGCGTGACTTACCTCACTTACCTCACTATATCACAGCACTTATGCATCAATGCATGTTCGTATTCATATGCATGTCCACGGTATTCAAGCAAATTAAAATCCTACTAAGCATAGAAGAGACAAAAGAAAAGAAAAGAAAATAGAATAAATCAAAGAAATAGAGACTAAAAGAAAGGCTAAACATGTTAAATAGAAGGTAAAATAGGTGGATAAAACAAAAGGGAAACAAATAGAAACAAAATTAGGGTTTCTGGGCAAAAGTATGCGTGCGCATACATATGGCATGCATACGCAACCCAACTATATGCATACGCATACTACGAGTATGTAAATGCATGCATGCTACATGCGCACGCATATACACCTGAAATCCTAAACCCAAAAACCTAGAACATAAAGCACAGAAAACACAACAAAAAGAAGAAAACTAACAACCTAACATACTTCAAACACAAAGACGAAGTAAACCTAATCTAAACAAACATATTAAAGCAATCAAATTGCAAATATAAACACAGGATCAAAGGAAAAGTAAAGAAAAGTGAAAAGTCAAAGTTAGAAACTTTAACTCAACACTAGAACTCTTTAGAACTTGATTTTGACCGTTCCCCTCTATCAATCTATTCACAACCAACAAAATAAGTTAGTAAACTTCAGAACTCAAAGATCAAGAACAAAAGAGGTCCCAATCAAA
Organism: Quercus alba; assembly: GCA_036321655.1. Classification (NCBI taxonomy): domain Eukaryota; kingdom Viridiplantae; phylum Streptophyta; class Magnoliopsida; order Fagales; family Fagaceae; genus Quercus; species Quercus alba. The sequence continues at coordinate 57,872,403 of CM070301.1, forward strand.
CAAAATTGACTTGAGAATATTTTGTAAAAAACTCCCCCTTTGATTCACTATTTTCTAGTGAATCTTATGTGTTTTTACTATTAAAATTCATCCTCTTTGAAAAAGTACCTTTTATGGCTTTATATAGTCAAACAATAAGGGTTTAGGGTAGCTCCTAGAAGATGTGGGATTCATTCCAAATCGAGTTTAAATGCAGAAAACTTGTCTTTCATAGTTTTTGAAACCTTAGCATGCATGTGCATGCATTTGTCTGCGTACGCATGTGCGTGTATGCGTACGCATGCCCTAGGTTTTTTGTGGCCTTTCTTTTACCAAAAAAAAAAGTTTGGTTGTTCCAAAAATAAGTTATATTTTCCATAAAAACTTTCCCTAAGTCAATTTTCATATTATTAGGCTCTAAACCAACCTCGGGCTTTAGAATTTTAACATCATTGGGGAACGGGGGCTCAAGTTGTAAAGGGTACAAAATGCAGTGTCTACAGATACCTCTCTTTTGATTTGTCAGTTCCGTTAATAGAATCAAAAGAATAAGAGACAAAGCATTTTATTTTGATGTACGGCTTGGGACCAACCCACGCACACGGCAAAAAACATGCATACATGGGGATAAATAGACAAGTTAAATAAATTTAGAGACATGTGTAAGAGGTAAGAAAAGAAAAACACAAGTAAGAAAAGAAGAAAACATATATATATCAATAAACTTAAATGTAAAAAGGTTTACAAAAACCAAAAACACATGAATAGTGAGATAACTCCTATACCATACATCAAAATCTCCTCACTACATCCCTTAAAACTATTTAACTCTCCCCCTATCAACTTGTGAGAGACTGGGAAAACTAGGGAGCTCTCAAAAAAGAAGTTAGGCATCAGCACCTTCCCTTTTCAGGATTATGTGTGGAGTTGCCACATTTTTTTATAAAAAAAATAAAATAAAAAACACAATACACAATTCACATGTCCAAAATACCTCAAATTTCATTAATTGATTATACAAATACAATTTGGTGGAATATCTTTACAAGGCATTGGTCCTAAATACATTCTATGTAAATACCATTAAATACCCATATTTAGAATGTCAAATGATGTTCAACAAATACCATGTCAAATCCTAGACCTAGGGTTAACTTCTATTTAAGAACCTTAGATCTACCATTTTATTTTATGTAGAAAAAGTTTAATGAGAATGCTTGGTGAGAATTTTAGATTTGGATTTTGTGAAAGAAAAAGAACGAGATTTTAATAAAAATTCAGATCTAGTTTGAATTCTTTAAATGTGAGAGAAAAATAGATTTTTATTTTGAAAACACCATTTTTTTTTTTGAAAAATGTAGATTTGGTTTTTATTCAAAAAAGGGTCAGATTTTTATTTGGAAAAATGTAGATCAGATTTTTTTTATTTATTAAAAAATAGACCAGATTTTTGTAAACAAAATACAAATCAGATTTTTATAAACAAAACATAGATCAGATTTTATAAATAAAATACATATCAGATTTCAGTTTGAAAAAGAAACAAGGGGAAAAATGCAGATCTGATTTTAGTTTTGAAAAACATGGAGAAAAATTGCAGATTTGAAATCTTAAGAAAAGATTCAACCCTAGATCTAGGCTTGTTCATCAATTAATTGTGTGAAAATTTTTGAAAGTAAAAGAAAACATGTAATAACATATGATAAAAATGGTTATCTAAACACAAAAAACAACATCACATTCATGGAAAATAAAGCATAGATGAAAGCATGTTCTTGGAATTAAAATAAAAACAAAATCATGCTATGGAAACAAAGTTAGAATCATACCTGCATGAATGTAGTGCACTAGCGGAGTACCATCCTAGAGCTCAAAGAGAATGAATTTCTAAGGATTTAAATGAAGCCACTTAACAAAAAAGAGATTCCTAAAGCAAAGCTTGCAAGGGGAGAGAGAAGTTAGAAAAAAGGTTCTAATTTCTAATTTTAGTTCCCTATTTATGGAGGTTTGGTGCTTAAAAAATAAGCTAGATTGGATCAGATACAAATTAAGTCGAATTCTTATCCCTAAAAATTTGAAATGGATGCAATTTATCTTGATCAAAACGTTTCTAGGCCGGGCCTTGAAGTTGTGCCAAGCCCAGTTCCCAACTTGGTTTGATCTGGACTCTTTTTTAAGGATTTTCTGAGTCAGGAATTGCACCTAGACGTATTTTTAACTTGTGTTCTAAAATAAATTCTTTTTATTTTGATAATCAAGTCCTTAAAACAATAATTATCTGATAGATAAATATTCTAAAAAGACTTAATTATCAACAATTCCCTTGTTATCTGATTATCCATTTTATTCCTATGCAACAAGCTTCTTTCTAATAAAAACCAACAACCAATCACACTATTATTTAACTAATTTTAATTGCTTAACCAATCAGAATTAATTTCAATTAATCACATGTAATCAGCTTCACCCCCATATAATGCATTTAGACCGTTAATCTTGTGACATCTTTCAATCCGACGGTCTAATTTGGGAATCGGGCATACTGTCACGACCGTTAGAATCTCAAGATTATTTCTATGATATGCAATAAATGATTTAATTCATGTAATGCAACTATGATTTTTGGGTATTTGAAATGGTCATTTTATTCATCTTCTAGAACTAAATTATAAGTGCAAAATCAAGTTTCCATATAACTAGGTCACCTACTCTCAAACTACTTCCCCTTTTTGTGATGATGGACAAAGGTGGATAATTGTGAGGTAGTCATATCATCCTCGGAAGAATCAGAAGCATCATCATCATCTCCACTAGCAGAGGAGGCATCTAGAGAGTCATACTTCGGAAAAGGTACAAAGCCACCAAGTCTTGATTAATAGGGTGCAATGCGTGCTATCTAGGCATTCATCCAACACATTTCATCATGAGACAATCTTGACGATCACCATGAGAGGCCTGAGTCTTTTTGATGTCTCCAATGTCACCACGTACAAACTGAAACTGAAACTGATCAGGAATTGCAACAAGTGTGTCCTTTACTTTAGAAGAAGAGGAAGGTGGAGTAGATGAAGAAGAAGGTTGAGAGCGGTAGACAGCGCATCCTCTGTAGCTCTGAACTTTGTCTCCTCCCATTGGGCAGGTGTAGCATCATCACGGGGTCTCTTGGTCTTAGTGATCAGCTGTGAGGAACTTCGCACAAGAGATTCCTTCCCAATGACACTCATGACATTGAGTGAGAGGAAGAAGGGATAGAAACATGAGCATGAAGCAAAATGCGAGTGATAAAAGAAGGGAAAATGAGTTTATCATGACTCGTAGTGTCATGAAACATATCTAGAATAGATAGACTCATGTAGGAAGGAAAGTCCATAGATAGACCCTCCATTAGAGAATAAAGAAACCGAGCACAAACGTTGATGATGGTGTTATAGTGAGAGTGAGGAGTGAGGATGAATGTCATCATCATGTTAAAGACTCTAGGGTCTCTAGCAAAATCACAAATCACCATACTAAGTATGCTTCCCTATGAAGATGGACACTCACAAAAATGAGAAGCTAGTGCATCTTAAGAAAGAGATCTAAGCACTGGAGATCTAGGATAGTTTGGGTTACCTACCCTTGGAACATGGAGTACTTTGGAGGTAAGCTCCAAAGTAACAATGATACATGTACCGCATACTAGAGTAGTTAAACAAGGTATAGATTTATCAATAGTATGTATGTTGGAGTAAAATTCTTGTATAAACACATTGGGATAGGTAATTAGTCGTTCGCATAGGAACTCCCATCCAAGTTATCTAAATGATCTGGGTACCATGGTGAATAGCTTGTCTAGAGAAGTTCTCCACGACTTCCTTTCGGCAATCCGAATCATGGATAAGCACATTCTTATTTCTACTATTTAAGAGCTCTGTAACGCAATTGACATTTCCTGATGTTGCTAATGAAAACGTCTAGAATTCAAATCCCCCCTCCTTTAAAAATCACATTTCTATTTGAAAAAAAAAAAATCCCATTCAGAAACTTTTTTTTTTTTTTTTATAGGTAAAATTGCTTATTAAAATCACGATTTTAAAAATTGGATCAGTTAAAGAATTGAAAAAAGTAGTGGTTTTTGGTTTTTTGGTCCAATCAATGATATCATAAATAATTAACTGATAATTTTAAAATTATAAAAATAAATAACTATCTCAATATATTAAGAGGACATATTTTCACCTTTAAATCAACAAAAAACATCTTATTGGACAAAAATGGATAAACCTCAAATTGGAATGAATGAAAAATTATGACACTAAACTTTAAAAAGAAGAAAATATAATATTATTACTATTTAGTTAATAATTAATATATAATGATTATTTATAGTTATATACACACTTGCATGAAATTAATTTATAGGACCATTTATTAAATTTATGCTCGTGTTTGTGTTTTTTATTTATGAAATGCAAAATTATTTGTTTTTTTTTTTGGTTTTGTTTTTGTTTTTGTTTTTGTTTTTTTGTTTTTTCAGGGAATGAAAACGCAAATATTTTAACTAATTGTGTTGCATGGCCAACAACGTGGCACTGGCACATAAACAAAATGAAATCTTGCACTCCCATTAATATTCCTACATATCCCCACATTTTTCATCCCCTTTAGGCCTTTATAGTTTACATCATTTTGTTGAAGGAATCGGATTAAATGGAAAAGGATTTATAGATTAAAAGGAAAATTGAGAAAAAAGTTAATAAGATTGAAAAACCTTGAGCAAGGCTTAGGTCAAGAAACCTTGGTACAGACCCAAGGAGAGGATAGCTGTCAAAGCAACAAGGGGCTCTTTATGGAAAAAGCAAAGTTAAAACTTCAAGGATGAAAAATGAATACTTTAGCACAGGTAGATAGAGCTACCCTTATCACATCAGTGGCAAATTCAATCCTTTCATACCAAGTAGTCTCTTTACTCCTACCAAAACAAGTGTGTTCCAAGTTAGATGCTCTTAATTGAAATTTTTGGTGGGGTAAGAAAGACGATAATAAATCAAGATGTTGCCTTAAGAGTTGGAAATCCATTTGCACACCCAAAACCTAAAGTATGGGAGGTTTGGGCCTTAAAAAGATTGAAGATATGAATAAAGCATTAGTGGCAAAGATGTCTTGGAAAATTGTTAAAAATGCTGATAAATTGTGGGTGACAGTTTTCCAAAAGAAATATGTGAAAAAAAAAAAAAAAAAAAAATTCATGAAGATCCTTATGCCAAAATCTGCATCATGGTCTTGTCAAAGCATTTTTGGTTATAGAGATGTATTGAAAAATGGGCTTTGCCATAGAATTAGCAATGGCTTAAATACCTAGATTTTTGAAGACCCTTTGTCACACCCCAAACCCCAAAGGGTCCAAAGCATGGGAAAGACGTCTCAAAGTACTTGTAGATTTTTTTCCTTTTTGACAATCCAATTTACCAAAAATCATATCAAGTACCAACATCAAGAATCATTATAATAATTTCATTGAATATACTCTTAAAGTAAGTTAGAGTTCTAAGCAATAATTACAAGGACCATTGGCTACAAAAGAATAGATGTCTGAATAAATAATTACATAACATCAGCTTGTCCCATCAGTGGGAATAAAGTCACAACCACTATAATATACAAAAGAATGAGTCAAGCATATTCTAAGATGTACATAATTTAATACCTCCATTACAAAAGTTCAGCCTCCATCAGTAATTAGTCTAACTACTATTAGCCACCAAAAAGCTATCTCAAAAGATTGTTGTCTACTCTGAAAGTTTACAAAATAATGGGATGAGACAAAACCTAGTAAGTAGCATAATTAATGGGGGTGGGGGAAATGCAAGTTTCATCTTTAATAATAATAATATGGCAAGAATGATTAAATAATGAAACACAAAGTTTCTTAAAGTAAATACCTTGAAACTATATACTATAATCTGTAAGCACCAACAATATAATTTCCGAAACCATAATATCTAACATAAGGTAAATTTTCACAAATATACCACACTACCACATAGATCGATTAGGGGATCCATCCATTTACAACTGGCATGATATTGCCCTCTCTAGTATGCAAATTCTTGACTCTATGGACAACAGCCTCACCCATACCCTCAAGGTTTTTCTCTCCCTCCATGGGCAGTAGAGAGAGCACATCAAATAGGACCTCTATTGCATGGGGTCTCTTGGCCCCATGGGCAGTAACCTCACCTACACATAATCAAGGAACCTCTTCCCCTCATGAGCAGCAAAGAAAAATGCATTATCCAAAGTGAAAGAGCATTGACTTGGATTTGATTCCATTGTCACAAAGACTATGGAAGCCAAATCGGGTGATAATCGAGAAATCACACATGACATGGTGTTAAAACCACATAAGCTCACAGGTTACGTTACTTTGAAACACATATTTCATATCCAAGTAGTTTCAGAAAAACTTTAAATAATCTAACTTCTACAAAGTTTGTAAGGCTTTCATCGTCATTCTTATTAAGAAATTTTCTATCAATTTTTCCAAATAATACAAGAGAAGATAAGCATCTTTAAAATTTTCAATATACCATAAAATCAATGATTTTCTTATCAAAGATAAAATAAAAGATGCTCATTTTTCCATATCAACAATTCATGCATTTCCCCAAATACAATACCAAACATGATGCATTTTTATATATAATAGGGTCACAACACAACACTTTTAAGAAAACATATATCCATATATAATTTTCCAAAATGTGTTTGACCCAAAAACAACATTTATGAAACATGGTTATTTTCCTAAAATCCCATTAAAAAGCTATTTACCTTGCAACCCGCAAAAAGCCTAATTCTCCAAGCTTCAGAGGAGATTAGTTAAAACCTCAACAATATCAAGCAAATCTAACACAATGAGCATAAAGCTTAAAATTGTATCTAGCTACAATTCAAGAATTGCCAAATAAACATTTAATTAGGCAAGACTAGTATTTAACCTCATCAATAATAATATATTCCACTACCAAATTTTCTCAACAAATTAATTCACAAGGCATAAACTCCAATTTATAAAGTTAACCCATTTAATATCATCTCCAACATTATGACTAGCTTCCATAAGATTTACGCAACATCATCAAGAGACTCATGTAAGCAAAATCATAATATCTTCCAAGACAAGAAATTTAGAACTTCAACTAACTCCAAATAAACCCAATGACAATGGAAAAAAAAAAAGATTTACTAACCATCACATGTTATAATTCAAAACCCCTAAATTTTCCACCATACATAAACCTTAAGTAGTTATCATTAGCACAAACCATATACGCACTCATCAAATAATTCCACCAATACAAAACCCATATATACAAACACATAAATATCACTTCTAATGCTCATAAATCACATGGGTATCATTATTAAAACTTAGATAAAAATAACCTCAAGCAAAAGTGTAAAACCCACCAAAAAGATTAGAAATTTTTACCTCAAAGAGAGATGTGAAGGTGCTTATAGGTTTACAACAATTTTCCTGTGATCTTGCCAGAAAAATGATGGTGGAGATGTTGATTTGGAGTGGGTACCATGGGAGAGGATGAGGGAGTATGAGAGAAATGTTTGTGTTGTGTTGAGAGAAAATGAAAAAAAGAAAGAAGAAAGAAGTGAAGTAAATGAGCCGACCAAAGGAATAAAGAGATGAGTGAAAATGAGTGGTGAGTAGTGGGGTTAGGTGGGGTATGTGGGAACCCAAAAAAATTTGATCTTACACCCTTTTTTTTTTATTTTTTTTTAAAACTGATTGGGACGTTACACCCTTGGGTCCCTAATGAACCAAACTTTATTATACCTCAATTGAGGATTGGAGCCTCTAGTGAAGACCATCTAGTTGCTGACCTCATAGACCAAGATACAAGGTAGTGGAATAAAGGGGAATTGACATATTTGTTCAACCAAGCAACAATGAACAATATTCTAAACATCCACCTCACCCAACAATTTCAGCATGGCCAGGAGTTTTGGAGCTTGAATGCAAATGAGGAATACTCAGTCAAATTGGCTTATGCTGCATTGAGAATCACAAACTCAGCCAACCACCCCAACTTACACAACAAATACTGGAAGAATTGTTGGAAATTGAAAATTAATGTCAGGCTCAAAAACCTCCTCTAGAAAATGGTTTGGAACATCCTACTTACTTGTTCAGTCCTCAATAAAATTTGTTTTCTCCTCTGTTAATTGTTATTTGTGCAACAATGTAGTTGAGTCTATAGAGCATCTTTTTATTTTATGTGATTGGGCTGCCCAAATTTGGCTAACGCCACATTGGCCAATTAATTTGAATAGGTTAAATAACCTCTCAATTTTAGATTGGATGAAAGTAATTTTGTACCCTGAATACTTGCTAGGGCTAAACAATGTAGAATCTAGAAATTTCCAGCTATTTGTTGCAATTGTTTGTGACCACTTGTGGAGGATCAGAAACAAAATAAGATTAGAGGAAGTCAAAAGCAACCATATGGAGATTGCAAAACAATTATTGAAATCTTTTGAAGAGCACAAACAAGTCGGGAGAGAACTGATTAAGAAACCATCTAAAGACCTAAAATGGTATCCTCCACCCACAGATTGGATTAATTTGAATTTTGATGTAGCTATCAAAGAAGGATATAGCTTTGTGGATTGTGGTTGTGGTGAGCAAAGACCATAAAGGGAATCTTATTGAGGCGTGGACTGAGTAAATTAGTCCAAGAAGTTCTATTTGTCGTGAAGCTGAGGCAACTTAGTTTGCTATCCATAGAGCAGTAGCTAAGGGATTCAACATAATAATTATAGAAGGAGATGCGTGGAATGTGATAGAGCCTTTGCAAAATTCAAGCTTATCCACTCACTGGAGCAATAAAGTTGTAGTTGAAGATATTCTTAATTTAGCCAAATCTTTTGTAAATGTAAATTTCTCTTTTGTATATAGTGAAAGCAACGTGTTTGACCATCTTTGGGAATTCATTATTTAGTTAAAACTGAATTTTTTTGATGAAAGTACTGTAAATAAATGTAAAAGTTAGCTGAAATAGTACAGTAAGACCCATTAATAGTACCAAAAAAGTGTAGTGAAATCTATGAATAATAACAAAAATAAGTTAAATAGTAATAAAATAAACTAAATAGTAAAAAAAACTGACTTTAATCTCTAATTCAAAGACAATTGCACACTCTTATGTGATGATCACTCGATAAGTATAAATCTTTGTGGGGTGTGGGGGGTAAAGGTTGGAATTTAAGTTTCTAAGAGGGAATTTTACATACATATACATATAGATTATGTTAGAATAAAATTTCTCTCTTGCTCCTCCCTATTTTGTAATTTTCCTTTTTTTTTTTTTTTTTTTTGGCTAGTTGAACGGGATGAGCTCAGGTTACAGGTAGGATCACAAAAACGGCGTAGTGGGGTAGGTGAATCCATTTCATAACTGGTCGATCTGGTCCGGTTCCCGGTTTTGCTGATCTAACCGGCGTAGGCAATGAGTGTTTAAATCATTTGAATTGATCCTTAGAAGTCCCAACTGCCCTAACCGGTTTTTACAGAAAACCCATCCCCCCTCCCAAAAACCCTCTTTTCTCTCTACTATCTCTCCCATCATCATCATCATCATCAACTCATGATCAAACACTACGATTCTTCACTCTTCAAAAATCACGCACATACCAAACCCATGTAAGTTCTTTCCTTCTCTCACTCTCTCTTTCTTTAATATTTTTGTGTAGTTATTTCATTTCTATTTCTATAATCTAAAAAAGCAAAACCCATTTTTGTTTTTGTTTTTTTGGTTTCTAAGGTTCACAATTTTTTGATTAATAACCAAAGAAAAGACTTTGAGAATAGCATCAATGAGCTTGGATTCACTAGAACCCTCGCCAATTTCACAAACTAAGCAAGACCCAGCATGGAAACATTGTCAACTTTTTGTTAAGAAAAATGCCAATGGGGTCAAAGAAGAGCTTAAGAAGTGTACATATTGTGGCAAGTTTTTTAAGGGTGGTGGGATACATAGGATCAAAGAACATCTCGCCGGTCGCAAAGGGAATGGCCCCACTTGCGACCAAGTCCCCTCCGAAGTTCGCTTTTTGATGAAACAGGTGTTGAATGCTAGGAATTCGGGTGCTAAGAAAAACAAGACTCAAATCATTATCTCAACAACTCCTAGTGTTGTTGATCATACGCCTCTTAAGTTGATCGAAGCACCCGATTTGGGTTGTACTGCTGGAGGAGTAGGCAATGAGTCTGTTGATCGGGCGTTTATTGGGTCGATTAGTGCACCCAATTTGGATTTGTTGGCAAATCAAGAAGAAGATGTTGCTACAAGTAATGTGAGTGTAGATGGGAGGAAGAGGAGGAGAGATTTGAATGCTTCTGTACTTGATCCTAGTGCCAGTGCTAATAGTAATGGTGGCATTGACTTTAGCAGCCCGTCCCCGGTTCCTTGTGAAATAGACAATGTGTTTGCTAATCATGCACGAAGCAAATCCGGTGGAACACCCAATTCCAAGTTGTTAGTGAATCATGATGAAGAAGAAGAAGAAGAAATTGGGATAGGCGGTACAAGCATGGATAGGAAGAAGAAGTTTAGAGGTGAAAATTCTTTAGTTGCTATGGATGCTGGTGTTGTTAATAATGACATTGAACTGGAAAGGAAAAAGAATCAAGAAATTCAGATGGCTATAGGGCGGTTTTTATATGAAATTGGTGCACCCCTGGATGCAGTGAAGGACTCGGTTTATTTTCAACCCATGATTGATGCGATTGTCTCTGGGGGAACAGGGGTGGTACCGCCTTCCTACCATGATCTTCGGGGTTCGATATTGAAGAGTGCAGTTGAAGAAGTGAAGCATGATGTTCAGCAGTATATGGGAACATGGAGGAGAACGGGTTGTTCTATTTTGGTGAACCGAAGGTACTCACAAAAGGGTAAAACGTTTCTGACTTTTACAGTGTATTGTCCTGAAAGAACATTGTTTCTGAAATCTGTGGATGCATCTGCTATCATTTATTCACCAGATGCTTTATATGAATTGCTTAAACAAGTGGTGGAAGAAGTTGGAGTTGAGCATGTTCTGCAAGTGATTACTGATAATACAGAAAAATTGATTGTTGCGGGAAAAAGGTTGATGGATACAATTCCTACCCTATATTGGGTTCCCTGTGTGGCTCATTGTATAAATCTGATCCTCGAGGATTTTGGGAAACTTGAGTGGATTAATTCAATAATTGAACAGGCTAGATCTATTACAAGGTTTGTCTACAAGCATAGTATGGTTTTAAATATGATGAAGAAATTTACTTTTGGCAATGACATTGTAAAACCCGGACTCACGCCCATTGCAACAAACTTTATGACATTGAAACAAATGGCTGAACTTAAACTTTGTCTGCAGTCTATGGTTACTTCCCAAGAGTGGATGGACTGTCCATTTTCAAAACAACCGGGGGGGCTGACAATGCTACATACAGTAACTAATCGTTCGTTTTGGTCTTCATGCATCTTGATTAGCCGTTTGACAAGTCCACTCTTGCGAGTTTTGAGAATTGTTGGTAGTGAGAAGAGGGCTGCAATGGGATACATTTATGCTGGAATGTACTGGGCAAAAGAAGCAATTAAGAGAGAACTTGTTGAGAGACGGGATTATATGGCCTACTGGAATATCATAGCTCACAGGTGGGAACAACAACGGCATCCTCCTCTTCATGCTGCTGGTTTCTACCTTAACCCCAAGTTTTTCTATAGTCTCAAAGGGTGTGTTCATAATGGGATCATGTCTGCGATGTTTGACTGCATAGAGAGATTGGTGCCTGATACTAAAGTCCAGGATAAAATCATCAAAGAGATAAACTCATACAAGAATGCTGTTGGGGATTTGGGGAGGAATTTGGCAATTAGAAGTAGAGACACTCTGCTGCCTGGTGAGGTCTTCTTCTTCCTCTTTTATTTATTTATTTATTTATTTTTTTAATTTATAATTTTTTTATAGATTTGCATGTTATTTCTGATTTATTGATTTACTTATAAGATCATTATTTTCACATGACTAGTTTTAGTTCAATGGATGTCCAAGAAACCTTACATCATACTTAGGTTCTACATATAGCAAGCATGCTGGGTTGGCATGTGGAGAGCATTTTTAACCATTAAGAAACCAATATGGGAAAAAATCTTAACAAAGATGACTAATTCATTGTTATTTTGTCATATACTTATGTTTAAATGGTAAGAAAATTCTCCAGACGTTTGTCTAGTGAGTTTGGAAAGATTTTGGTTTTTTTGACCCATTTGGTGTGTCCCATCATCCAATGGGTCACATTCCTTTCTGCAAATGTTATGCATGTTGTTTTGAGGTGATGATTGCATCTTCTTGTCTTAATTTGTTTGATCTATTTAGTTTCCCTGTGCATTTCACATGCAGCTGATTTGTTTTATTTATTTATTTATTTTTAAATTTTCTATTTGCCTAAAGTTGAATGGTGGTCTACGTATGGAGGAGGTTGCCCAAACTTGGCACGTTTGGCAGTCCGTATTCTTAGTCAAACTTGCAGTTCTATCAGTTATAAGCAAAGTCAAATTTCTTTTGAACATATATATGAAACAAGGAATTGCCTTGAGCGTCAGCGGTTTAGTGATCTTTTCTTTGTTCAGTGCAACTTGCGTCTGAGACAAATGTAAGTAGAAACCAGTTAATCTTATTTTTATTTGTAGATGCTAATTTATAATTGGAGGGAACAGAGATATTTCTCTTTTGCTAACTGTTTTCTTGTAGGGTTCATAAGAACAAAGAACACGATTATATGGATCCAATATCATTTGACTGCATGAGTCTTGTTGAAGATTGGGTAATGGAAAAGGAAGTATGCTTTGAGGACTGTGGGAGTTCAGATTGGGTGTCACTTAATCCACCCACCACTAACACGATGCAGTTAGGAGCCTTAGTTGATGATGATGCCGAAGACTTGGGCACAGGTACTTCATCTCTTTTGGATTTTGAAAAATGACTGTAAAAGCTTCTTTTCTTAAGTGGAAGATATTGTTAATGTTCAGGGTTTGATGATAACGAGATCTTTGATGGATCAAAGTAGATGAAGATAGAAATGTTCAACAATCAATTAAGCTAGTAGGACATCCAACAGGCTTCTTATCTATCTGGTGGTGTTCTGCATTGACACATATTTACCATTTTGACTATGATCAGATGGAGAAAGGTATTGTTAGAAAATTGTGTATAATTAATAATGTCATTTAGAATGAAGGTTAAATGTTGTGTTATCTATGCTCTGTTTGGTAACTGAGTAAATGCATGAACATACAAAAGAAATGAAAAATTGGACTCAATAGCATTCACATGGTTCAATGTTGGCAATTCTGCTTCATTAGTTTGAGTTGGTGTTTGATTTGGGTATTTTACTTTCATTTTTGCTCTTATGTAGTTAACAAATTGAGCATATTTATACCCCTCCTAGCCCCATTCTACCCCACCCCTGCTCTTTTTTTCCCCAAATCCTGAGGAAAAAAGGCTAAGAGATGGATGGATGTTTTTTGCACATAAGATTTTGAATATTAGGCTATATCACTAATGCCTATGATACTCTTACATATGGGATGAATTTTCTCATTTTTCATTCTTTAATGAAAGTATTATTTATTTATCTTATTAACTTTTGCACATCAGATGAAATGATTGGGTTGGGTTTTTTGCAGAAGTGATTTAGTGGCCAAGGTGAGCTTGGATTAAGGACAAAAGAAAAGGTGTAAGAGAAAACTCAGGCTAAAATACACTTTTTCACCCCTTAAGCTTGGGGTCGTTTTTAAATTGGTCTCTCAAGTTCCAAATTTTGCATTTTGCACCCCTAACTATTAATTTGATTTCAAAATGATTCTGTTAAGCTTTGTCACATTTTGGCCATTAATTATCTAATAAATGACAGTGTTTAGGTTTTTTCCCCAGATTTAATCAAATTTTGGAAACAAAAAAATACAAAATAAACACCAGCACGTGCCAGAGGCTAGCAAAACAACGTAGCATCCATTCTTGGTGACCCATAAGCTGGTAAGACGATGTTGCACTAACCTCTCCTTGTCAAAATGGCCGTTCTGTTAAGCTTCATCGCATTTTAGCCGTTAACTAGCTCTGGTTTTTTGTTTTTTTTTTTTTTTTTTGGGGATCTAAAACCAGCACGTGCCAGAGGCTGGCAAAACAACATTGCATAGCCCATAAGCTGGTAAAATGACATCACACTAACCCCCCCCTTTCTTTCGTTTTATTTCCTTATTTTCTCCATTTTTCTCAAATTTGATTAACCAAACCATTGACTATTATTGAACCTATTAGGGATTTCCCCCAAATCCAATTGACCTTTGTTAAACAACATTGACCTTCTCCCGCTCATTGATTCATGGAAAGAGACAAGTGCGATAGAGGGAAAGGAAGAAGGAAAAATTTTCAGATCTTGGAGCGTTCTTAGTTGAGTGGATTGACGAATCTTGTTGGGGTTTTCAATCGTCGGTGTTTTGACTTTTAGAAATCCATTAATCTGTGTTAGTTTCTGTATTTTGTAAGTAAATTAAGGATTTTTATTCTAAATTTACTTTTTTCATAAGATTTTTAAAAGTTCAATTTTAGAAAATGAGTTTCTTCATGTAATCCCATTACTTGATTCTTGTAATATTATGTTTTCTTTGTATATGTGTTGAAGTTGATTGGTCAGCATGAATGTCCTATTATATTGCCTGGTCCCCCATTTACTAACCCCCAATTTCTATTGGTTTTCTTATCATGGTATAAAGCGGCTTGGTAATAAGAGGAAGTATGTGGGAGAGAAAATTAGTGTGTATGACTATGTTGATCGTGACACTTATATGAGTCATTGAGGTAGGGACTGTGTAAAGAAATTGTTGTGCACAATGTCATAAAATTCGAGTATTTAGTTCCTGATAGGAGGTTTTCAAATGGGAAGAGGTTTGAATACAATCAGAGATGTTAGTCACATGACCAATAGTATAAGTGTAGATATGACAATGCACATATATGTTGAGAATGGTGTAATGGATGTGAAACCATTGTAAGTAGAGTGCAACCATTCTTATTTAACCGATGAGGGTGGTGGTAATGTGCATGATGATTTACACACATCAACTGTAGAGATGTATGAGGAATCTAATGAGGATGAGAATGCAGAGTTACCTAGGCTTGCCAAGATCCTTGTAGCTCACTGGTTGGCACCCCGGGGTGTTTCCAACAAAGTCATCCAGGGTTCAAACCTCCCACCCTCAACTATTGAATTATCAAAAAAAAAAAAAAAAAACTGGTGGGGATAATGATGAAGGGGCTTATGAGGTGGGTCTGAACAGGTAGGGGCTGAAAATGTTGATTGTGACAATGAGTTTGATTACCTTGATTACGATGAGTTGGTTGAAGATGAGTTAGGAAATGTGAATCCATATCACAATGAACAATGTGACCCCACAACATAACAAAATGATTAAACAGCCAATTAAATCACAATCCACAGCCAATCTGCACGGCCAACCAGTTTTGGCTCTGTACTCGGAAATTTGATAGTGGCCACTCTGATACATTAATTACCCCATGATTCTGATGAGGATACGCTCCCTAGGTTTGAAGAGTTCAATCCACAGACAGATTTAGAGAATCTTCAAATTTAGACTTGGTAAACTCTTTAGTGACCATAAGATCTTGAATGAAGCTTTCTTAGCATACAAATTAAAGATGGGTATCGGATTACAACCGCAAAAAATGAGTCAGGTAGGGTTAAGTTTAACTGTGTAGAAGGTTGTAGTTGGAAGATATTTGCCTCTTAGAATAAGTAGCTGAGGTCTTTGCTAGTTAAAACTCTATAATGTGTATACACGTAGCAGGGCCTTTGCGACTATGAGGGTGTCGTACAAGTGGATTGACAAGAAATATTTAGAGAAATTTAGAGCCAATCCAGCCATTGATAGAACTTTTGGATCTGGTTATAAATGAGCATCAGGTGGAGTTAAGTTTATGTAAACCATCAAGGGCTAGGAAGTATGCAAGGCTTCTAATTGAAGGAATCTTTGCTTAGCAGTTTACAAGGATTAGAGATAGCTTTGCGGAATTGTGGACCTAGGCACTGTAGAGCTCACAAGCTTTTTTATTTATTTATTTATTGACGGGAAACCCCCCTCAAGGAATAGGCCAGTGGGACCACCCCTGAGCAGACTTAGGGTAAATCACGAAATGCCTCAGCTAGGAGTTGAACCAGAGACTTCTGGGTTTATGGTTTGTCCAGGTTCTCTCCCTAACTGCTGAGGCATCCCAGGTTGGGGCCACTATAGAGCCGCACCCTTTCTTTGGAAGGATGTACGTTTTCTCAAAAGCTTGTAAAAAGTGGTTCTTAAGTGGATGTTGGCCAATCATTTTAGCCTTATGCATGCATCTGAGGGGTCAGTTGAAGGGCCAAATACTAGCTGTAGTAGGGATAGATGGGAATGATGAGTCTACCCCATTGCATATGCAGTTACTAAGGGTGAAACTATAGACAGTTGGAATTGGTTTCTTGAAAATCTAATAAGTGATATTGGACCTGTGAGAGACCATTGATGGTGTTTCACAACAAACCAGCAAAAGATGAGAAGTTTGTTGTTTTTCTCATGTTTTCCGTTCTCTATATATTTATTCATCAAGTATTGGATGTGGTAGGGATTGTTGCCGCATTGGATGAAATAGTTCCAAAAGCAAGACAGATTTTGTCAGTTACTTAAATGCTAATTTGAATAAAAATCATAATGGTCTAATGTTGGAGGATATGATGTGGTTTGCTGCTGGACAGAACAAGCAAGTTTGGGTTTGATCTAAGATGGAGATATGGCCATTACTCCATGGAGTTGGAGTAAGCATGCATTCCAGTCTCACACAAAATGTAGCATGCTTTTGAATGATTTGTGTGAGATATTTAGCTCAAAGGTAATGCAAGGAATAAGCTTCTATTGACCACAATGGAGATGATCTGGATGTATTTGATGACCAAAATTTACACAAATAGAGATGCAATGATGAAGTATGAGGGTCCTATTTGTCCAAGAATTCAAGACAAGTTGGAGAAGATCAAGGAGCTAAGCGTGGTCAGGTGGAGCTCAGTGTGAGGTCAATACCAGAGGTGAACAATTTGTGGTTTACTTGGAACAGCATCGTTGCAGTTACTATAGGCGGGATGTATCTGGTATTCCAGTTAACCCACACATTATCTGCAATTGCATACAAAAAGGATAAGGCAAAGGCCTAAGCTGCTGCTGTTTGAAGAAGGAAACCTTCATTATGACATTCATTTGTTATACACCAAGTAATTCCAATAGTCCAGACCTATGGCCACAAAGTAATGGAGACCCCCGTATTACACCCCTAATTCTTGTGAGCCTACCTGACATAAATTATAAGGTTAATAGGAGGAGAGATCCTGATGAGCCTTGAAATTCCTACAGGCTGAGAAGAGAAGTGCCTCTAAGGTGTAGTGAGTGTCGTTGGTTTGGATATAACAAGAGAAGTTGCAAAGGGATAGGGAAAGGGAAAGAGAAGCCAAGAAAAAGGCAAAACAATGAGAAGCAAACAAGCAAATCTAATGCCAATGGAAAATAGAGTGATTTTCATTGCTTTAAAGTTGTTGTAGGGTTATCTTTAATAAAATATGATTAATGTGGCTTTTATACTTTGTAGGGAAAAAAAAGCATAATGACTTTATTGGTTTCAGACTACCAGTAGATCCACCACTGAGTGAATATTTACCTATCTTTAGGCTCCGCTTGGAAGGAGGGAATGGAATGGAATGGAAAGGAATAAAAAGAATAATTTTAGAATATTCTTTCCTTCTCTTGTTTGGGAGTTTTAATGGAGGGAATGGAAAGTCCATTCCCTTGTTTGGGAGTTTAAGTGAGAGAGAATGGAATGGGTAGGAGAGAACACTCATTCCTCTCTATTCCCTTAAAATCTCAAATTTTCATTCCCCTCGAAATTGGGAGGAATGAGAGGGAATGGAATTAGATTTAACGATTTTTTTACTAGAACTCCCAAAATACCCCTATATATTCAACATTTTATTTTAAAATAGGGGTCTAATAGTAATATTGTCATAAAATGATTCCATTCCATTCTCTCCATGTTGCTTCCAAACAGGATTACTTACATCCCATTCATTTCCATTCCTTTATTTTAAAAGATCCAATTAAGGTTACTTAATTCCATTCCATTCCATTCTTTTCCATTCCTTTCCCTTACTTAAATACATTCCATTCTATTCCATTCCATTCTATTCTCTTATGACCATCTCATTCCATTCCATTCCATTCCCTTATGAACTCCCAAGCGGAGCCTAATGCGTTATTTACTTCTCTTTTTAATAAGTGGACAACTTAAGTTGACAATGTGGCGGGGCTCAAGGAGCAGCCAGGGATCATGGAGCAATGGGGGATGAGAAGGTTTTTAACTTAAGGTCTGAGTGCAAGTGGCAGTGAGCACTGAGCACAAAGACTAAATTGAGGACAAGAGCATTGGCAATTGGCAAGTGTAGCTGGGTCTGAAACAACAAAACAATTACACAATTGATTGTATCTGCACACTTGCTTTGGGGTGTGATGCATTTGTGACAGTGTAGCGTTGATGTGTAATTGGAGTACCTGCAATGTGACTTTCTCAAGTTCTTGGTTTTTCTTTTCGTTTATGATTACGAAGTTTCCATTGATCCCTTCAGTTAACAAGGAGGAAGTTAACTGTTTTCAAGTATAGAAATATGTAGAGAAGAAGACAATGTGAAGGTAGAGATTGATGTTATTCAAATTATGGAGAAAAAATGGTTAATTAGTATACAATCTTTCACTTTCTCAAACAACATTGAATATTATTAATCATGAGTTGGCACGATTATATACGCAAACTAATGGAAAATTAGTAATTGTGTGTTGCATTTGATTTGTAATTTTGTTATAAAATAAAAGGGAATATGAAGAAGATAAAGAAATGGAAGGAGAATATAATATATGAACATTATTCTTTAAGTGGTCATTAACGTAATTACTATTGATCTTGAATACAAGTGTGCTTTTTCCTTTGTAATTAGCTCATATATATATATATATATATAGAGAGAGAGAGAGAGAGAGAGAGAGAGAGAGAGAACTCTTAAGAATGCAATGCCATGCATTAAAGAATATAGCTTCATCCCTTTATGAATGTAACATCATCTCTTAAGAATGCAACGCCATGCATTAAAGAATATAGCTTCATCCCTTTATGAATGTAACATCATACACTCAAGTAACTTCAAGCATTTATAACACTCCTTGGATGAAGAAGATAATACATGCCTCATTAAAACCTGGCCAAGGAAAAACCCTATGGGGAAAAAAAATTGGCTAAGGAAAAAGAGCACAGTATTCTTATATCACTTTGAGTGCTTTTGGATTGCCTTATTAAAACCTTGCAAAGGATAATCCTGTGGGAAAAAACTTTAGCAAAGGAAAAAAAAGAGTACAAGCAGCACATATCCTTTAGAAAATTTACCCCTCTCATGAGTACATAGAGCTTTCACTATTCATGATAAAAAGATCCTTAAGTCGGCACATGCCAATGTTGTGCACTATCTTCTTAAAAGTCGCAATTGGGAATGACTTAGTGATTATACTGGTCAAATTATCACATGATCGTATTTGCTTGACATCAATATCACCGCTCTTGTAGAGCTCACATTATAAAAGAATTTTGGTGCAATATGCTTGGTTTTGTCACCTTTGATATAGTCTCCTCTAATTTAAGTGATACAAGCGGTATTATTTTCGTATAATATCGTTGAGCTATTTTTGATCAATGATAATCCACATTTTTCACGAATATGTTAAATTATTGATCTCAACCAAATACGTTCATGGCTTGCTTCATGAATTGCAATAATCTTAGAATGATTTGAGGAAGTAACATAAATTGTTGTTAAACAAATCTCAATGAAATAACATTGTTGCTATAAGTAAGTAAATAAATATCATGTTCGTGATTGGCTTTTGTGTGGATTAGAAAGATAACCTGCATTAGCATATCCAACTAACTGTGGATTTGATCCATTTGGATAAAATAATCCCAAAATCAATCCTCCCACGAAGGTAACATAATATATGCTTAATCCCATTCTAATGTCTTCGAGTTGGTGTAATTTGCAAGATACATCAAAAGCATTGATTGCACTAAGATATGATACTTCAGGACCAAGAGTTTCTTCATCATCATCTTGCTATCAAAATGGGTCTTTCTTGACATCAAGTGACAAACCTACCATTCAAATGCTCAAAGGATGAACTTTATCCATATGTAAGTATTTCAGGACTTTTCGGTCGAAGCTTACAAATAGATTTGGTGAACCACCTTGGGGGCCAAACAAGCATAACCAACAACTGCTTTGGGGACCTCCCATTGTGGACTAAAAGCATCCCCTAAGAAAAACAAATAAATTGAGGGCCCAATCCCAATAAGGTAGAGCAATTGAGATTTGGGGGCCACAATACTCAAAATGGTTTTGTTGAATCACTTATCAAAAGACTTCAAATTATTTCTCGACCATTGCTTATTAAATCAAAATTACCCATTTTTGCTTGGGGACATGCTATATTGCACATCATTAGTTCGCATTAGGCTAATTGCTTATCATAAATTCTTACCATTGCAACTTGCACTTGGCCAACAACTATAGACACCATTTTTGCATCCATGATTTAATCTTGGAATATGGTAAGATGGTCATTTTATGTATTTAAAAATCATGGTCGCATTTTAGCTACTAACTCATTCATCACATGTCATAAAAATGATCTTGAGATATCAATGATCACAACAGTACATTCGGTTTCTCAATTGGACAGTTAGATCAAAAGATATCACAAGATCAAATTTTAATGGTCAGCATTCATATTAATTGGGTGGAGCCTATCACACATAATTAATGGAAATTAATTTTGATTGGTCACTAATTAAAATAAATTAAATGAATTTTTGTGATTGGTTGAGTCTTTGTCTTAAAAAAAAAAAAAAAATTGTTGCATGGGATTAATATAAGTGAGTTGATGAGATTTAAATACTGTCAGATAATAGGATTTTAAAGTGATTATCCTCAACTTAATTATTTTAAAAATCCTAATTATCTCTTTGGAATATGATTCATCATGAATATACATTTTAAAAAAAAATCATCAAAATACAATTTTAGGCTTGAAAACATTTTAAAAACGTGCTAATCAAGTAGCAGTATTCAAACTCGTGTTGCAGGATTATGGGCTTAATGAGGAGAGTACGCCTTGGCCGAGTGGACCGGGGTAGAGAAAAGGGTAATGGAGTCGCCACTTAGTTTTATGGCCTAGGAACCATGTATATAGCGCCCTTACGCGAAAGGACTGATCTTACTACCAGAGTATTGGTTCGGAGTTTAGATACAGCTTGGGAAGGTATTAGGCACCCAAGATTGCTCGACCCGTGAGTCGGCTTCCACTCATTGTGTCTTACGTCTTAATCACATTAAATGCATGTTCAATATTGCATCTTAAACTCACACACACACACTACCATACATCTAAGCATACAACTTGGCATCAATCATCCCAAATCCCTAACATGCATCTAACCATATGTCATCTCATATTTCATCCAAGGCAGCAACATATATACATCAAATCAAGGCAGAAACACAGGCATGGTAAGATTAAACAAACATGTGATAGACATCCTAAAATCAAAACATATCACTCAACCAAAACATGTTCATATCCTTCATCAAAGCACAAGATAAATGTATGTTCATGTGAATGCATGTCTTACCTCACTGCATCACAACACTTATGCATCAATTCATGGTCATGTCATTTGCATGTTCATGGCAAAGCAATAAAATGAAAGGAAACCCTAATCTAGCATGTGAAGGACAAATAAACACACAAACAGAGAAGCAAAGACTTATAAACATAAACCCAGACAAGGCAAAAGCATGTTAAATAAGAGAAACAAAGAAATAGAAACAAAAAGGGGATGAATCAGGGTTTCTGGGCTCGAGTACGCATACGCATACATAAGGCCTGCATGAGTAGCCCAGTTGTATGTGTACGCATGCAGACAGCATGCGTACAAATACACGCCTAGAACCCTAACCCAGAAACAACAAGAACAAAGAAATAGAGCAGAAACTTAAGACAATAAATCTAACAACCTAACATGCTTTAAACTATATAACAAAGAAAACCTGAGCTAAGCAGACATATCACAACATAAATAATCAAGAAAAACAAAGAAAACAGGAAGATTAAAACAAGAAAAGCAAGGAAATGAAAAAAAAGAAGTTTAGAACTTATACCTCAAAAACAAAAACTCTCTGGCTTGATTTTGACCATCCCCTCAATGAAATCTATTCACAACCAAACAAAATTGATTAGTAAACTTCAAAACTCAAAGATCAAGATCAAAAAAGGTCACAATCAAAAGAAAATTGACTTGAGAATGTTTTGTGAAAAACTCCCTCTTTGATTCACTTCTAATGAATCTTAGGTTTTCCTGTAGGATTTTTTGTGTGTTTTGAAAAGGTATCATGTATGGCTGTTTATATTGAGAAAATGGGGATTCATTCCAAACCTCAGTTTTTAATGCAAAAAACTTGCCTTTCATATCTTCTGGAACCCTAGCATGCGTACACATAGCCGTATATGTATGTGTATGCATGAAGCTTCATACGTTGGGTTGGGGCATGCATACGCACGTCCTAGGGCCTTTATTTTTCAAAAATAATTCTATTCAGCTCATAAAAGAGTTATATTTTCCATGAAAACCTTCCTCAAGTCAAATTAAGTCTGGTCAGGCCCTAAACTGACCTTGAGCTTTAGAGTTTTACCATATTGGGGAACTGGGGCTCGAGTCGTAAGGGGTACAAAATGCGGTGTCTACAAGGACAATTTTGACATAGAAAACATCAGAATTCAAACAAGGCTATTTTCTGGCAAAATTGTAAGAAATTAAATTTCTGTCCAAATTTCAGCTCAATTTGATTTTTGGGTAGAGAGATGTCGCCAAAATACTAGAACATTTTCAGATCTAAAAATTCAGCTTAATTCTTATTCAAATCTCCTTTTTTTTAGGATTTTCCCACTATGTTTTTGGCTGACTTTTTAAGTTATCTTCACTTAATTTTCAAGTCATAAATCCCTCTATATATAGAGGGGGACACCCATCATTCAACCCTTAATTCCTTTAATGTTGGAAAGACTCTTGAAACTCTACCAAAATTCTAACCTTTTTTAGATCAAAATTTTCTGTAGACATTCCTCATCAAAATTTTCTCCATTGTTATTGCTCCCTCTATTCACCAATCAATGTAGAAAGAAAGAGCTTTGAGCTAAGCTGCCCCCTTTGGTTCCCAAAAGTACTCCTCGCACTCCTTTCATGTTTTCACTCCCCCCACCTTCCAACCCCCAATATCTCCCCCTCTTCTCTCTTTTATACTATTTTGTTAATGGGTCCTTCATCATGACAAAATCTTCTATACGTGCGTGGGCCCTACTAAATCAAAGGTTCAAGTGACTCCCTGAGTCTATGGCATTGTTCCTCAATTAAATTCGAAATCTGCAACATGTCCCATCAGTTTGATTATGTCAAACCACTTCATAACTTGTGCTCAATACCAATTAGGGTCCTCGACGGTGCATGGGCGCTTAGTCGGGAACTAAGGGTTCTAGGCACTAGGCCTTTCGCGGCTTGTCAGTCTTTAGGTCAAATTCACCCCTCTAGTGTGGACGGTCCAATGTCCTCAGCCCACCTTCAAGACTGGTTGAACACAGCCCACCTCTAAAAATGGGCCAATGCATGTTTTCCCCCTCCCCCCCCCCCCCTTATAATTATGTATATGAGAAACAGGATGTTCAACATCAATTCCAATTGACATGCAATAGTTATCAAATGCTTGAGATGTAAATTCACCAATATTATCTAATTGAATTTTTAGAAGATAAAGAAATGGATGGAGAAGATAATATATAAACTTTATTCCTTAAGTGGTCATCCACATAACTACGATTGATCTTGAATACAAGTGTGTATCTTTTTTTGTAATTAGCTCGTTTATATATATATTTGTTAAGAGTAGGATGGAGAGAACTCTTAAGAATGCAACATCATGCATTAAATAATATAACTCCATCCTTTTACGAAAGTAACATCATACTCACGTAACTTCATGCATTTACAACAAATTTAAGTTTATTGGATTGTTTTGTTTTAATAATATTCAATTTTTGGATGGGTAAAATTTTTCAGACCATCCTTGAAGCTTTGTAGTTCATTATTTATTTATTATTTTTTTTAGAGAAAAAAATCCCTATCCATTTATGAAGATTCATTATTTACAAAATTTTAAATGGTTTAAACTTCCATATCACGAATTTGATGTTCAAGTTTGTTTCATTTGAAATCTATTCTTAGCAGGTGTGGAAGTATGCGTCACCAAATGCAACAAACAAAATAAAAGGAAATGTAAATTGTAGCATAGTTTTCTGTTAGGCTACAAGAGTGGAATTCCCTACTCTAGAGAAAATTCTAGATACATATAAGCAAGGTTTGGGGCAACAATTAAATTGTGAGAAAGCCTCCTTATACTTCAGCCGTAATACACCTCAGGATATCCAAGAGGACATCAAGGACCAGTTTGGGGAAGATATAATCCGGCAATATGAAAAATATTTGGGCCTTCCATCATTAGTGGGAAAGAATAAATTAAAGCAACACCTTTGGTCAGTTGATAGACTGGATAACACACTTTCAAGATGGAATGAGAAGCTTTTATCGAATGTAGGTAAAGAAATCCTTGTCAAGATAGTAGCATAAGTAGTCCCGCCTTACACTATGAGTGTGTTTAAGCTTCCAAACTCACTTTGCCAAGAGATGAAAAGTATGGTCAGAAAATTTTGGTGGGGACACTCTAATAATAAGAACGAGATGGCTTGGTTGAGTTGGGAGAAGATGTGCTTATCCAAGGATCAAGGTGGCTTAGGTTTTCAAGATCTAAAGGCCTTTAACCTTGCACTGTTGGCAAAATAGGGATGACAGCTGCAAACCAATACAATCTCACTTGTTCATGGAGTTTTTAAAGCACATTATTTCCCTAGTAACAACTTTCATCATGCAGAACTTGGTAACCGACCTTCTTTTGAATGGCGAAGCATTATGGCAGCCCAAAGCATTATTCAACATAGACATAGGTGGCAAGTGGGAGATGGGTCATCCATTGATATAAGGAAGGATAAATGACTACCACAACCATCTACTTTTTGCATCACAGTACCACCAATTTGTATGCCACTAGATGTCAAAGTTAATACGCTTATCGACCCTGAAACTCGAGACTGGAATTCGAGCATGGTTAGACACCTCTTTGGCCATGTAGATGCTAGTGCCACGACTATACTGGGCATCCCCCTTAGTTCTAAGTTTCCTAGAGACCGGATTTTGTGTGCCTACACTCCTAAAGAAAACTTTACACTTAGAAGTATAAAAACAGAATACTTGTATTATATTTTCTGCATCTTTACAAGAGAATTTACATCAATATATAGCTATACAAGAAGATGAATTATAGGAGTGGTTAATTATAGAATAGAGAGATTTTAGGGAGAAAGATTATAGGAGTAATTACATATTCAAATTCAAATTTGAATTGAAGAGAGATTTGTGGAACGGTTACTATTACAGCTCAAGTATGTGAGTTGGACTTGTGAGCTGTGATAGGCCCCCTCAAGCTCAACGGTCTTGGTGAGACGGTGAGCTTGTTGCGAAGAAGTGTGTATCGTGCTATGCCAAGAGGTTTAGTCATGATGTTTGCAGTTTGATCTCGAGATGAGATGAAGCGAATATCAATGTCCTTATTGGCTACTTTTTCACGTACGAAGTGAAAATCAATTTCAATAGGTTTCATGTAGGCATGAAAGATGGGGTTGGCAGTGAGATAAGTAGCACCAAGATTGTCACACCATAAGATTGGTGGTTTGGCAAGAGAAACTTGGAGTTCTTTAAGGAGAGATTGTATCCATGTGACTTCAGCAGTAGCATAAGCAATACCATGGTATTCAGATTCAGTGCTAGACTTTGAAACAATGGCTTGCTTTTTGGAGATCCAAGAAATAAGATTTGGACCAAGGTAGAGACAATGGCCACTTTGAGAGCGACGATCATCTGGACAACTAGCCCAATCGGCATCTATGAACGCATAAAGTTGGATGTTGGTAGAAGGCTTAATGAGGATTCCATGATCAATAGTGAACTTTAAATATCAAAGGATTCATTTGACTGCCATCCAATGAACATCAGTTGGCTGCTGCATATATTGACAAACCTTATTGACTGAAAAACTAATATCAGGTCTTGTGAAGGTGAGGTATTGTAGGGCACCAACTGTGCTTCGATATAAAATGACATCTTGGAAAGGATCACCAACATTCTTGGACAATTTGAGATTGCTTGCCATGGGTATGCGACATGGTTTAGCTTGGTCCATTTTGGTTTTGAGGAGCAGATCAAGAATGTACTTTTGTTGAGATAAGAAGAGCCCATGGGGTCCTCTAGTGGATTCAATTCCCAAGAAGTAATTAAGTGAGCTAAGGTCTTTGATAGAGAAGGCTTGATGAAGAGCTTGAATCATTTGTTGAATGAGCACAATAGAAGATCTTGTAAGTATAATATCATCTACATATACTAGTAGATAAAGAATACCACTAGATGATGCTTTCATGAAGAGAGATGTATCAGATTTAGCTCCATAAAATCCATACTGAACCAGAAAGGTGTGTAACTTATTGCACCAAGCACGAGGAGCTTGTTTGAGCCCATAGAGAGATTTGTGCAATTGACAAACAAAATTAAGAGCATTGGGATCTACAAAGCCAAGTGGCTGCTGCATGTAAACTTCTTCATTAAGTGTTCCATGAAGAATTGCATTTTGAACATCTAGTTGATGTATGTGTCAACCATTTGAGATTGCCAAGGATAGAAACAAGGCGAATAGTGCAAGGTTTGATAACCGAACTGAAGGTTTCTTGAAAATCAATACCTTCCCTTTGATGAAATCCTTTTGCAACAAGATGAGCTTTGTACCTCTCTATGGTTCCATCAGCCTTACGTTTGATACGAAAGACCCATTTGCATCCAACAATATTCTGATGAGAGCGGGGTGGGACCAATGACCAGGTCTTATTTTTTAACAATGCATTTATTTCTTCAACCATTGCGTTCCTCCATTTTGGATCTTTGTTAGCAGTGGTGAAGCATGTAGGCTCAATGTCTTGAGGTGGAAGAGGATGTTTGGTTGAGATGAGTGCTTTGGGTTTGGAAATTCCATTTTTGGAATGGGTAATCATAGGATGAACGGGAGTTGTTGTAGGTGGGTGATGAGGATTAGGTTTAGACAAATTTGGTGGAGAGGTTGTAGGAGGAGGGGTTTGGCTTGGAGGGGTTTGAGATGCTGGTTAAAGGATAGGCTAAGGTGGAGGAGGAGGAATTGGTGTAAGTAATAAGCCAGGTTCTTGTGAGGGTGGTAGAAGATGGTTAGTGAGAATAGGCTGGGAAGAAGGGACAGATGGTGTAGATGTGGTGGCTTGTGTATTTTGGTGGAAGGGAAATTTGTTCTCATTAAAGATTACATGTCAGGAAATGTAAATGCAACTTGTGGGAATGTGAAGGCATCTATACCCCTTGTGAGCTGCACTATAGCCAAGAAGCACACATGAAAGTGAGCGATAAACTAGCTTATGAGCATTATAAGCACGATGGTGAGGAAAACATTCACATCCAAACACTTTAAGAAATGTATAATCTGGCTTTGTTTTGAAAAGAATTTCATGTGGGCTTTTGTTTTGAAGAACATGAGTTGGTAACCTATTGAGATACACAGCTGTATGAAAGGCATCATCCCAATAAGAAAGTGGGACAAAGGCTGTGGCCATGAGTGTAAGTCCAGTTTCAACTATATGATGGTGGCGTCTTTCAGCAAGCCCATTTTTTTCTTGTGTGTGTGGGCATGAAATGCGGTGTTCAATGCCATAATTTTCAAGTATGGATTTGAGTTTTTGGTATTCACCACCACCATCAGTTGAAGTCCTTTAATTTTATGGCCAAGAAGATTCTCAACTTTGGATTCAAAGTGAAGAAAAACTTTTTGAACATCTGATTTTAATTTAAGAGGAAAAATCCAAATGAATCGACTGTAAACATCAAGAAAATGAATGTAATATCGAAATTGATTATTAGAAATGACAGGAGATGGACCCCAAATATCACTAACAACTAGTTTCAATGGGGTTTTGTAAATAGTGGAGCTAGATGGAAAAGATAACTTATGACTCTTTCGTAAGGGACAAAAAGAACAAAAAGACTCTTTTATTTTTAAGAGGTAGAGAATTGTGAGAGACAACTTGATGAACTATACGCATCATGGGATGACCAAGTCTTCTATGCCAAGTATCAAAGGAAGAACATTTTCCAATGAACACAGAGGGAGTGGTGTGGCTATTAGTGTGCTTCAAGCAGTATAGTCCGCCTTTATTCGGTCCGCGCAAAAGTTCCTTCCCCGACTGTATATCCTTAACAACAAAAAAACTTGGGTGAAATTCAAAATAAACATTATTATCACGAGTAAATTGAGAGACAGAGAGTAAATTTTGAGTAATAGATGGCACATGCAGAATTTTGTTTAGGAGAAGAGATTTATGAGGAGTTTGGATTGATGAAGAACCAGTATGGAGGATATGCAAACCTATCCCATCGCCTACTTTAATTGTGTCTGGTCCTTGATACTCATAATGAGAATTCAAGTTTTGGAGGTCAGCAGTCACATGATTGGTAGCGCCAGAGTCTGGGTACCAATTTGGATCATAAAGGTGCTCTGTTGTGGCTGCAAGAGCTGATGGTGTAGTGGAATTATTGTTGTTGTAGGAGTGATCAAAGCGATACTAGCATTGGGCAGCTTGGTGATTGGATCGATTGCAAAGCTGACATATGACTGATGAACGTGCACCTGATTGATTTGCAATAGGTTGATTTGGGCTCCTTGTGAACCCAGCACGTCCTCGTCCACGTCCACGTCCACGGCCATGTCCCTTACCACGTCCATTAAAACGAGAAAAGGAGTTGGCAATGTTAGCTTGAGGCTCAGGAGAAAAGGAGATCTGTGCATTGTTAATGCGCATCTCTTGGTTGAGAAGCATGGCATTAAGATCTTCCAAGGACAAATCATCTGATCTGGTTGTCACTGAGGTGACAAACGACTCATACTGGGAGATAGACCACCAAGAATGTGAAGAATGAGATCAGGTTCTGGTATTGGCTGAGCAGCCGCAGCTAAACTATCAGCTAAGGATTTGATTTTTTTGAAGAGAGTCTGTCATGGACAGATTACCTTTCTTGGTAGTTTGTAATTCAAGCTTGAGTTGCATGATGCGAGCTCGAGATTTTGAGGCAAACATACAGTCTAAAGCTTGCCATACAGAGGCTGAGGTTGAGAGACTAGCAACTTGAGCCAGGACTGGTTCAGTGAGGGATGAAAGGATCCATCCAAGAAGAATGTTGTCTTGTTTTTGCCAAGTAATGTAGTTGGGATTGATGGTGGTATCCGTTGATGAAAGGAATTTTGGAGGGCAAGGGAGTGCACCACTTACATATCCTTCCAATTCATAGCCTCTGAGAAGTGGAAGAAATTGGGCCCGCCAAAGAAGAAAATTTTGTTGGTCAAGTTTTAAAGAGACAAAATGATTGATATTGATAGGAGTGGAAGAATTTGTTGAGAAGGAATTGTTGGAAGAAGTGGCCATTGTACCACTGGGTATATAAGGCTCTAATACCATATAAAAACAGAATACTTGTATTATATTTTCTGCATCTTTACAAGAGAATTTACATCAATATATAGCTATACAAGAAGAGGAATTATAGGAGTGGTTAATTACAGAATAGAGAGATTTTAGAGAGAGAGATTATAGGAGTAATTACATATTCAAATTAAAATTTGAAGTGAAGAGAGATTTGAGGGAGAGATTTGTGGAACGGTTACTATTACAGCTCAAGTATGTGAGCTGGACTTGTGAGTTGTGATAAGAAGTGCATACAAGGTGGCTGTATATTTGTCCTCCAACCCAAGCCCAGGTGAGTCCTCCAATGACCAAGGTCAACGGAATTTCTAGAAATGGCTGTGGAGCCTCAACATACTCAACAAAATCAAGTCTTTTGCATGGAGGGCGTGCAAAAATATTGTCCTCACAAAGGTTAATCTATGCCATAGATGAATAATTGATGACCCTACCTGTGAAGCTTGTGGCACGGCAGCGAAGAATGGTGGACATCTTTTCTAGGATTGCGAAACGGCATGTGAAGTTTGGGAACTATCATGCATTCCTTTTGATCCCAGGGGAGCTCACTTGATGGAGTTTGAAGACTTGCTTTAGCATGCAAAAAATATCCAAAACATGGATGATAATATGCTAGGCCTAATTGTCACAATTGCTTGGAGTATGTGGTTCAGCCGTAATGAAGTAAGGCAGGGCAAGCCTCGACAACAAAACTCGTCGATTCTACACAAAGCTCGGTTTCTAATGGAGGAATTTCAGTTAGCAAAATTCAAGGTGACTTTGCCCGTGTGTCATGATAACATACAATGGAGCCCTCCTAGAGCACCGTGGTACAAAATCAAAGTGGATGGTGCAGTTTTTCAAGCTTCACAGTCGGCAGGAATGGGGGTAGTTATACAGGATCATGAGGGGAGGGTAGAAGCATCAATAAGCAAGAACTTTCAACGACCTTTTGGGCTGCTTGAGGATGAGGCTATGGCTTTGGAGGAGGGAGTGCTATTTTCGTGGGATGCAGGTATTTTGGATGCCATGTTTGAGTGTGACTCCAAGATAATCTTTGATGCTATGATTAGGGTCAGGGAACCTCCAGTCAATGTCTTAAACATTGTTTTGGGGTACAGGAAAAATTGAAGGAATTCAGAATGGTGCAACTGAACCACATGAAGTGAAAGGTAAACTAGCATGCACATGACTTGGGTTAATATGCCAAATATATTGACATTATGTAACTTGAATAAAGGAAAATCCTAGTATTCTTGAAGCCATTTTGGCTCAAGATGTATTGAATTTATCTCCTTCTTAATGAAAGTTACAGCTTCTTATCAAAAAAGAAAAGGAAAGGAAATGTAAAGTTTAGTTTGTAAACAAATTACCTCCGCCTATGTAAGAGTGTGCTTAAACAAAAGGAAAGGAAATAGTATGTTCAGATTCCAAACAAAATGCTTCCGTCTATGTTCAAATTATTTTTAAAATATTGACTGGTTAAAATTAAGAAAGTAATTTGATAAGATTTTACGCCGGTCAAATGCATAAACCTCAATCTTAATGCTAGGTGGATTTTACAATGGACAAAATTCCACTAAAATAAAAGGAAAGGAAATGGTATGTTCAGGCTCTAAACAAAATGCCTGTGTATGTTCAAAATCTTTTTTAAAATATTGGCAATTTGAAATCAAGAAAATAATTTGATAAGATTTTACGCTGGATAAATACATAAATCTCAATCTTGATGCTAGGTGGATTTTACAGTGGACAAAATGTGCTAAAACAAAAGAAAAGGAAATAATACTTTTAGGCTCTAAACAAGATGCCTCTGTGTAAGTTCAATGTCTTTTTAAAATATTAACGGATTAACATCAAGAAAATAAGTTGGTAAGATTTTACGTTGGACAACTGCATACAAATGTATAAACTTCAATCTTGATGCTAGGTAGATTTTACTGTGGACAAAATGCCGCTAAAACCAAAGGAAAGGAAATGGTATGTTTAGGCTCTAAACAAAATACCTTTGTGTATGTTCAAAGTATTTTTAAAATATTGACATGTAAAAATCAAGAAAATAATTTTAAGACTTTACCTTGGACAAATGCATAAACCTCCATCTTGATGCTAGTTGGGTTTTTTTGGGTGCAAAATGCTAGTAAAACAAAAAGAAAGGAAAGGAAATGGTACGTTTGGGCTCTAAACAAAATGCCTTTGTGTATGTTCTAAGTCTTTTTAAAATATTGGCAAATTAAAATCAAGAAAATAATCCGATAAGATTTTACACTGGACAAATGCATAAACCTCAATCTTGATGATAGGTAAATTTTATGATGGGCAAAATGCTGCCATGTCTCTAATCCCTTCATTCTATGACGATTTAGATCTTGATGCTAGGAGTAGGTGGATTTATCCTAATGATACTAATGATTCAAGGCTTTTCTTTTCATTTTCCCCCTAATTTTCTAATTTATCCCAACTCGTAATTTATGCATTTGTTCATTTAAATTTATGTCTTCAACAATTACCGAAATACACAAAAATGCGATGAGACCTTGCACAAAACATATATATTAAAATTGCATTGAGCGTGTTCATTTTTTTGACGTTAGTATATCATTTATTTATTTTTTCTTATAGAGAAGATCAACCCAAACCCAAAATTAATTAACCTAAATTGTTTTAACAAACACACCCAGAAAAAAAAAATGTTAGTTTTCATATTGAGATTAGAAGTACTGTGAACATATTCATTAAAAATGTTAATAAGTGTCAGTTACAAGATTTTTAACATTTTTTATTATTATTAAATTCACCAAATCTTTGTAATACAACGTAACAAAATAAATTTTTTTTATTAATATTTAGAAACCCAAAGTGCATCAATTACATTTCTTAAAAAAAAAATTCTTCTTTCTGGTATGGTATCCAACCCAAACCCGCAACCCATGATCCGGCAGAGGGGTTTGTGACTTGTGTGGATTCGAAACGCAGAAGAGAGGAGTTGGTGTTGGTTTCAAATTAGTTTAGTATTGCAAAGCTAAAAGCAAGTTGGTAGTGTAGCGTCATGTGGAGGCTCTCACTCAGAAACCCATTTCTCATCCCAGATCAAAGAAGAAGACCCTTCAAATCTATTGACTTTTGTAGCATCACCAATACCAAAGATATCCAAGACATTTCTTGGGAAATCTCTAACTTTCTTGGACATGACAACTGGCGGTCTTTCATGGCGTCCTCAGACATACCCATGAAGCTAAACCCAGAAGTTGTTCGGTTTGTTCTGCACCAAAACCAGGTGGGTGACCCCAAACGCCTCTTAGATTTCTTCAACTGGTCCAAATCCCA
Organism: Quercus alba; assembly: GCA_036321655.1. Lineage (NCBI taxonomy): Eukaryota > Viridiplantae > Streptophyta > Magnoliopsida > Fagales > Fagaceae > Quercus > Quercus alba. The sequence goes on from CM070301.1 coordinate 57,905,621, forward strand.
AATGGGTATTGCTCAGAATTTAGATTCTTTCTCTATTCTTGCTGTTTTGTTATGCAATTCCAATCTCCTTGGACCCGCTAGTAGGTTGTTACAGCAAATGATAAGAACACATTCCGGGTCGTGTTTGTTGGTTTTCGATTCGGTTCTTTGTTGCTTTAGAAATAGAGGTTCTAATCCTGTGGTGTTTGATATATTGATTGATAGTTATAAGAAGATGGGCATGTTGGGTGATGCGGCAAATGTTTTTTTGGGTGCCAAAAGCGGTCACATTATGCCCAGTTTGAGGTGTTGTAATGCTTTATTGAAAGATTTGTTGAAAGGTAATATGATGGAATTGTTTTGGAAGGTGTATAATGGGATGCGGGATGCTAAGATGGAGTTTGATGTTTATACTTATACAAGTTTAGTTGGCGCACTATGTAAGGCTGGGGATATAACGGGGGCCAAAAGGGTTCTTCATGAAATTAGGGAGAAGGGATGTAGTCCTAATTTGTTTATCTACAATGTGGTTATTGACGGAATGTGCCGAGTTGGTGCAATAGCTGAAGCTATTGAGCTGAAAAAGTCAATGTTTGAAATGGGATTAGTCCCAGATACACATACTTACAATGTAATTATTAACGGACTTTGCAATGGGGGGAAATTGAAAGATGCAAAATTGATGTTGGAAGAGATGAAGCAGAGAGGTTTGAAGCTTAATGATTTCACATATTTGGTTTTTATTGATGGTTTCTTGAGGAAAGGAAATATAGATGAGGTTTTGCGACTTAAGAATGAAATGGTTTCTTGTGGTATGCGTCTAAACATAAGTACATACAATATGCTTGTTTGTGGTGTTTGTAAGTACGGAAACACGGAGAAGTCCCTTGAAATTGTTGATGAGATGATCAGAATGGGTTGCAAACCGAACTCCCAAACTTATAGTTTGTTGATCGAAGGGTTTTGTCAGGAGCATAACATAGGCAGGGCATATGAACTACTTTGTGAGATGGAGACCAGGAGCGTGGTGCCCACAGTTGCCACATACTGTACAATTATCCATGAAATGTGTCTTCATAACAATATTGCACAAGCAAATGGCCTCTTAGGGGAAATGCTTGCAAAAGGCTTGAAGCCGAATGCTGTGATTTACAGATCTCTTATTATGGGCTATGTCCGTGAGGGGACAATTGAAGAGGCAAGAAGGATTTTGAAAGAAATGAGTGATAAAGGAGTTGCACCAGACATATTTTGCTACAACCATATAATAACGTTTCTCAGCAGAGCTGGAAAGATGGAAGAGGTAAAGGCATGCTTCACCGAAATTCTAGGAAGGGGTCTGACCCCAGATGCTGTTACTTATGGGGCTTTCATCTGTGGATTCAGTAGGGTAGGAAGAATGCAGGAAGCAACCAAATATTTTAATGAGATGCTTGGTTGTGGTTTAATGCCAAACAATCTTGTTTACACCGTCTTGATTGATGGGCACTTCAAGGCAGGAAACGTTATGGAAGCTTTTGCAACATTTCGATGCACACTTGCGCTGCGTGTGCTTCCAGATGTGCAAACATACAGTGTCTTTATTAATGGCCTCTTGAGGAGTGCGAAAATTAAAGAGGCCATTGATGTATTCTCTGAAATGAAAAAAAAGGGTTTGGTTCCTGATGTTGTCTGTTACAGCACTCTCATCTCTGGGTTGTGCAAGCAAGGTGAGGTAGAGGAAGCTTTCCAGCTTTATAATGAAATGCAATGTGAAGGGGTGGATCCAAATTTTTTTATCTTCAATGCGTTGATTGATGGGCTGTGCAAGTCAGGTAACATTCAGAGAGCTAGAAAATTGTTTGGTAGTGTCTCAGAAAGGAGTTTCAAACTTGACAATGTAACCTACTCCACAATGATAGATGGATACTGCAAATGTGGTAATCTAATGGAGGCATTTTGTTTATTTGATGAGATGCTGTCAAAGGGGGTTGGGCCGCATAGTTATGTCTATAATTCTCTTCTCTATGGCTGTTGCAAGGAAGGAGAAATGGAAAGGGCTCTGAAACTCTTCTGCGAAATTGAGCAGAAGGGCTTTGCTACTACTCTTTCTTACAACACTTTAATTGATGGATTCTGCAAGGCAAATAAGCTGCAAGAAGCAAACCAATTGTTGCAAGAAATGATTGATAAAGAGATAAAGCCTGATCATGTGACCTATACAACTGTGATTGACTGGCATTCCAAGGCAGGGAAGATGGCAGAGGCAAACAAGCTCTTCTTGGAGATGCAGGGGAGAGATATAATGCCAGATGTTGTAACCTACACCTCACTTATGTATGGTTACAGAAAATTGCAGAAATTATCTGAGGTTTTTACATTGTTTGAAGGAATGTTGGCAAAGGGTATTGAGCCTGATGAATGCTGTTACATCATAATGATTGATGCTCTTTGTAAGGAAAATAATTTGGTGGAAGCGTATAAGTTGAGAGATGAGATCTTGGGTAAAGGTATGTTGACAAGGGGAACTGTTTATGATTCACTTCTTGATGCTCATTGCAGGAAGGAAGATCTTTCTGGAGCATCTAAGCTATTTGATGAAATAAGAGAGAAAGGGTTTAAGCCCAATCTTAGTACATGTAGCAATTTGGTCCGTTCTTTCCATCAGGCTGGCAGAATTGATGAAGCAACGCTGATTTTGGAGGGTATGATCTGCTCCAGATGGGTGCCAGATGATACTACTTTGAGTGACATAGTGATTGGGAACCTAATTGATCCAGATTCTGAGGATGCTGGTAATCTTATGAAGCAGATAGCATAGGAAGTTGAAGCAACATGATTGCTTAGCAAAGGGAAAGTGTATCTTGCTGGCAGTGCTGCAAGTGCTGGTCATAGCCATGGCTACAGCTTTGGTAATCTGGATGGAGAAGCTACTCATGAGTTCAATTCCATTTATTGATGCTTCAAATTGTTGCACACTGCAGGTATCACAGGTACACAAACTGCACATGGTCCATTTTATTTTTAATTGCCAGATCATTGGCTTTTTGTTTGACTATCATTTTGTCAAACCATGCAGCTTTCTTCAATTGGCAATTTTGCCACTTTTTGTACCTTTGATAGTATTATTTTCAAAACAGGAGGTGAGGTTGATTGGAGGAATGTGCTTCTTGAACATTTCTATATAGTACTCAAAGGTGATATCTTTTGAACTTGTAGATCGTTGTACAAGGCGCCAAATTGTGCCTAAAGAAGATCAATTTCAGCAAATTCAAAATTGATTCTACTCTCAACAGGGTCATCTGTTTCTTTAAAAAAAAACCTTGGTTAATGATACTTTACCCATTTGTGGTAAAATGTTAATTTCTACTGTACTTAAATGTGTTTGTGAAATGTGATTCCGATTGTAACCAGGTATTTTTATTTTTTGAGTTTACATTTCAAATAAATCCATTTAAACACTCAATTTTCTTTAATGATTTTGGGTTAACTTTTAGGAAGAAATTAAACTTTAGGTGAGAAAAATACAACTTTTTAAATACAAGTTGACAAAGCGAATTCGACCTAGACCATTGGTGAATAAAGTATAATTGCACGTGTTGAATTTATAATCTCTCTCTCTCTCTCTCTCTCTCTCTATATATATATATATAATGCAGAGCAAATGTGGATTGTTTTAATTTTTTTACTTGTGAATTGGGGTTTTGAGTATTTATGGTTTTTTGTAGGTATTGGAACAAGTGGGGTTTTAGGTAGCTGATGGAGGAGAACGTAAATTGTGGAAATAGGTGGAGGAAAGCTGACTTTGGACCGGGGCTGCCTGTTCATATGGTGTTCATTATAGGAAAATTGGTGGCTGGGGATTGAAATTTACAAGGTTTGCTTATATATCTGCGTTATTAATTTTGTTGTTGTTAGTCACTTTTTTTCTTGATTTTAATTGGGAGCATTTCCTAAGCACACAGATGAATTTTGGGATCAATGATAGATTTGAAGACGTTAAATGAGAAATTATGTCATTAGTTCCATGTTATTGGAATTTCCTAACAAAATTGTATTGCTTACATAAAAGTTTATGTTAATCCAACTGGACTCAATGCAGTGATAAGGAAATGGAGAGGAACTGACTTAGGACAAGGTGAACAACAAAATCTGATTTAGAACAACAGGGCAGATCTGGTATAGCTTGGGTTTTGAAGAATTAGGGTTAGGTTTTGGTAGGTAATAGGCTAGAAAATAATAGGGATTATAGGGGTTTCAAAGGGGACAAGGATTAATAGGGTTTGGGAATGAAAAAAAAAAAGAAAAAAAAAAAAGGTGAAAATCAAGATTTGAGGTGCTGTGAACAGTGATGTGAATATTAGCTGTGATAAATAAAATTGAAGAAAATAGATAAATTCTAGGCATCACAACTCAAAAAAAGGTTGCATCACACAAACCATAGAGAAAGCTTCATAACTCTTAAATTCTGAAAACATTCATCCTTCATCACCTTAATAGAAAGTACTACAACTCTTTAAATAGAAGACTAATTCCTAATCCTAGTTGAACTGGGATTTCTTAAAACCCTAATAAGACTTGGACTTGAACTCCTTAGTCTTTTACTACTAAGCCCAACTAAATAACCAAAATTAAAATAAAACTAAAGTAAGACCCAATGGACTATAAGCACAGCCCATTCCAGAATATTAAGAAATTACATAATTGCCCTTGATACATGTCTTCTCACTGCCTCTTGCATGAGGAGCCCTTTTAATCTTGGAAGAGCCTTTCTCCCCCTCTGGTGGGGATGATCATGGATGCCTGGATTCTACTTTAATGGATGAGTTCGCAACAAAAAATTCTGAAGTAGGAAGGAATGATTAAATCAATTTTGATGGTGGTATTGCGGGAGAGCTGTGAAGTACTATGGTATTTACTCTTTTTGGGCTATATTAGGTCACGCCCAAGGATGTAGTGGAGCTTCTAGCCACTTTTAAAACATCTTCTTTTTGGTAGTTTATTTCAGTGGGCTCGTATTTGGGGTTTTACACAATGCATTTCAATTTCTGCTTTCCTACAATCTGTTAGCTGTTAGCTCTTGAGCTTTTTATATTTTCTTCATGTCTAGAGTGTTCATCATCATGAACACAACGTTCATTTTTTCAATAGAAGTTTTATTACCCATAAAAAAAGAGTAGTGGAGCTTCTAGCTAGCTGGCCAGGCAAGTTTATTAAAAATAGAAATGGGGTAATTTGGAACATGGTTCCCCCACTGTCTGAGGTGGGGTATTTGGAGGGAGAGGAACACTCGGAACTTTGAAGTAACCAAAAGGTCGATTCAAGACTTGAAGATATCTTTTTTCCAGACTTTGCTTGGGTGGACTAATGCTTCAAGGGTTTTCCATTTTAATTCTTTGTCTGATTTGCTTGATGGATGTAGCCTTTTATAATTCTTAATTCTTTTTGCTCTCCTGCCTACCTTAGTACACATCCTGTGTGCTTTGGCCTTTGTATTTCTTCAATGAATTGTAATTAATTATCCAAAAAAATGGAATTATCTTACAATGTGTCTTCCATTCTATTATGTACCTTTTAAGTTATTGGTCATCAATCCTTCAAGTTTAGGTTTACTTTAAACAAAAAATGACTTTGGTAATCCTTACTGGCATTATCATCATCCATCATGATACCTTTAAACAATAACAATGAGTTCAAGGGCACAAAAGTAAGGAATAATTGTCCATTAGGTTCTTTAGTTAGTATAGTGTGACAGGCTTGTGAGCCAATATCATACAGGGAGACCTATCGTTGTCAGTTCTGAAGGATATGTTGATTCTATGGCTTATTTTTATTTTCTCGTTCTTGGTGATGCACCCTAAATCAGAGTGCTGCTTATGTCTCTAAATCACATTTAACGTTATTGGTACTCAAATTACCATGTCAACTGGTTTTTGAATAGCTAGCATAGAATTCTTCCCCCCCACCCCCCCCCCCCCCCCCCCCCAAAAAAAAAAAAAAAAACCCTGAATTTTCACAGTTCTTCATTTTGTACTGATTTAATTTTTAGCCTTTTGTTCCTTTAAATAAAGTTTGAAGTTTAATTTGTCATATATAACCAGCATTATACTGTTGTGTCTGAATATGAAAGATTCTTCAAAATACAGGGGCATACTGATGGCGACATGGCACTGCTTCATGTGAGTACTCACTCATTGATTGTTGGGGTGATCATTGTGTTGGGTAAGATTCTTAAAATAACACACCAATTTGGTGTGTACTGACAAAAATGTTAAGACCTTTACTTCTCTAAAGGTTTTTATTTTTTTGAGAAAAAAGAGAGGGTAGGGGAGAGAGAGGGGGTTGACATAGGACAATAGGGAACAACAAAATCTGATTTAAAACTTCTGGGCAGATCTGGTAGCATTTGGGTTTTGAGGGTTTAGGGTTAGGTTTAGTGGGGAAAAGGCTAGAAAATAATAGGGATTATGGGGTTTCCAAAGGGGACAAGGATTAGTAGGGTTTGATTGGTTACTCTGTTGTATCTCATTATGTGTGAAAAAAAACAGGTGTTTGATTGGTTACACTGTAATATACTTTGATTTCTGTGCATGGGAGAGAACCTGTGTCCAAAGCACATGCTTTGTGGATATCTCAAGTATGCATAAGAGTCATTTTTTCCCTTCCCTACTTTAAAGCTAAATTACCTACAAAACACGTGGGTCGTTAAATTTTTTAATATAGAAATGTTTCAAGTGATTTGTATTTTTTTCACTGATTGTGTTATTGGGCCAAGAATTTGTCTTCTTTCAGCTTGGTGTTGCATCCAGAGTTATGTAACAATATTGTCAAGCATACCAAATCCTGACATAGCATTGTTTCTACATTTAGAAGGCAGAGAGTAGAGAAGCGTCCATCTTGAAAGCAATAGAAAATAGAGCAGAAAGTTTGTTTGACATAGTTGCAGAAGTATACTCTGATTTGATCGTAGTGTATGGACTCACGGTGCGTCAAATGTGAGGATGTGGATCACCTGGCCCAGCAAGATAAGTTTTCAAAGGTAACTTTTGCCTGTTTCAACACTAGCATTTCCTGTGGCTATATAACAACGCATAATAGTTTCCATATACATATTTAGTTGGTTCAATCCCATATATTACACTTGAAAGGGGTAAAGTAAATTCCTCTGGGCATGAGGATAAACTGCATAGCTCGTCAGGGGTGAAAAGCTCTTGGATTACACAGTAACTGGTTTTGGGGGTGGGGTTGGTTGCTTGTAGAAGTTTTATTAACAATGAGGATTATTGTATAGCTCTGCAATGTGCAACTAATTTGAGTAAAGTTCTCCTATGTCATAAAAAAAATAAGGGGTAAAGTAAATATCCTTGCTCTCATTCTTTTCATTTATTTTTTTATACATAAAAACAAATATAGTTGTTACAATATGGTATGGTTATATCTACCTGTTAAGTGTACAAATGCTAAATTTTCTTAAAGTAACTATTTTGGTATGGAATTGATATTTTTCTCAAGCCGTTAACCATTAAAAAGATCAGTCAATCCTTGCCATGGAAGGGTCCTGCTCCTGCCATTAAATGTTCTAGTTTTCACTTAATAGGAAGAAGGCATCAGTTATCCATTACATTTAAGCTAAGAACTTTGTAGTTCAATTGACACCTTTGATGTTTCCAATGGAGACGTTTAGGGTTCCCTCCCTCCCCCCATTGTAACTATTGAATTATCATCAAAAAGTTTTCCCTTACATTTAAGGATCCCACCGTGGAAGAGTGTGTTGGAATATTAGGGCCTGTTTGGTTTAGGCCTGTTTTGAGTGATATCACTGGAAACTCATAACTCAGTGATGAAAAAACGTGGGACCTACATAATTTTTTTTGTTTGGCTTGATTTCCTAATCTTGTTTTCATCACGCAAACTTAGAAATTTTGAGTGAGAGTGATGAAAACCGGAAACACCAAATTGGTGTTTTCAGTTTCTGAGATATATAACTCAGTGGCAGGATTGTAAATTTTTGACCTCTGTGGGGCTCATATGTGTTGATGGCATTACCTCTCTCTCTTTCTTCTCCCACTTTTTTCTTTTTCTTTCTTTCTCCAGTTTCTCTCTCTCTCTCTCTGTTTTTTTTCTTTTTTCCTTTGTCTGGTTCTTTCTTTCTTTCTTTCTCTGGTTCAGCCCAGTTCCGCCGCCACCACACCGAATTTCGGGTACTCACTCGAAACCGAAGTCGAAGCACAACCATCATTCGAATTTGAGATCTCTTTAGTCTCGAGCCTCTCGTTTTCTACTACCACCTATTCTTTCTTCTCATCGTTCGTAAAAGAGGTCTTTATGGCGTTCTTGCAGTCATGAGAAAACGATGCCGTGTAATAGCCTTCTAGCTTCTAACGCTTTTGCTTGGTACTAGTACTCTTTGGCTCTAGTGTGGCCACGCTGGTTACAAATTTGAACTGTCTGAAGCCAATGACCCAAAAAAGGAAAACCATGAGACCATGGTTGTCGGTGCTGGTTCAGCCCAATTTCGCCGCCACCATCAAAGCGAGAGCCTTGAAACACCAAGACCATGATCACTGGTGTTGGGTTTTGATTTTGTCGCTGTGATTTTGTTGCCGGTGCTGGGTTTTATTTTTATTTTGATGAATGGGTTTTGATTTTGTCGATGGTTGATAAATGGGTTTTGTTGATGGTTGCTGGGTTTTGTTAATGAATGGGTTTTGTTGCTGGTTGTTGGGTTTGTGGTGGTGGATCGGTTTGTAGTGGTTGATGGTGGCTAGTGGCTGGGTTAGTGGTGGTGGATTGGTAGTGGTTGATGGCGCCGGTGAGTGGCTGTGGGTTGAAGGGAGGGAGAAGATGGAGAGACGCGGGTAGCAACAGTAGCAACACCAGGTAGTGTTAGTGGTGGGGTCCACGGTTTTGGAGAAAAGTTGTAGAGATATGTAACTGAGAATTGAGTCCAAACATGAGTTTTGCAATTTTTGAGTGAAGGTGAGGTTTGAGAACTGAGTTATGAGTTTTGGGTTTAAGTTATGGGTTTTGAAAACTGAGTTATGAAAATTGAGATATCACTGAACCAAACGGGCCCTTAGTATTTGAGGCATGCATGATTACCTTTCTTGTGTTATCTTTCCTTTGTCTTTGGGAAATCTGGGCATAGCAAGGACTTTATTGATTTAATTCTTGTATTCTTCCCTGCATATTTGTGTATGCCTTATCATTGATTATGTATGCTTGCAGAACAATCTGAAGTGATTCCCACGCAAGACTTGGCCCATTGATGTGGATGCTGGCACAAAAGGGGCACGCGTTTGGGCCCGAACTGGGTGCAATTTTGATGGGTCTGGGCATGGCAGATGTCAGACCGGTGACTGTGGTAGGCTACTTGGTGCACCCCCAAACACCCTTGCCAAATTTGCTCTTAATTAATATCAAAACTTGGATTTCTTTGATATCTCTCTTGTTGATTGGTTTAATGTTCACATGGAATTTTGTCCCACCAATGGTGTCTGCACTAAAGGAATAAAATGTCCCGCTGTGCCGGACTCAGTTGAAAGCTCTGATGGGTGTAACAACCCTTGTGCTGTATTCAAGACCAATGAATATTATTGCAATTCTGGGATCTGCGGTCCTACAAATATTCCAAAAATTTCAAGGATCAGTGCCTGGGTGATTACACTTATCCTGAGGATGATGCAATAAGCACATTTACGTGCAATGGTGGGACTAACTATAAGGTGGTGTTCTATGTAAGCATTTTCAATTCAGAACTTCCACAAAGCTTGTGGGCCGTGTTACCTTGCCCGATGTATTTGGGCATACCTTAGTAGTGGTCCCCAGTTAATTATAAGAAATAGACTTCCAAACTATTTATTGTTGGTGCGGTGGCTAATTTTGCTGTTCTGTACTCAATAAATTCAGTGGCAAGTATGACCCATAAGGACATACAATCCGGAAATCCACGTCAGTTTCAGATGTAAGCTTCTTATATATTAGTAATTAATCTTTTCGCATTCTAACGTAGGGGAGAATTTGCAAGAAGTTAGTGGAACAGGGTCTAAATGGTTGGTTATTTTGAAGCTATTGTAAAGGTCATTGGTGTTTACTATGTCACACCTCCCTCAATGTTTGGATGATGTAATAACAATGTTATATTTAATCGGGATTAGTGGTCAATTTTTGAGCTTCTTTAAAAAGACTGACACCTCACGCTCATCATTGATAATTAGAGTACGATGTGAAATGGTGGGCTGATTGAGAGCTTCTCTCTTTGTAGAAATGGTCCAAAGATGTCTCACTTGTTTTTTTTTGTAGGTGACAGTCTCTTTTTTTGCCAAGCATGAGAAGATCTTTTGAGTATCTATGAAAAGGCATCGGGACAAAAAATAAATTCTGCAAAAACTACTCTTTTCTTTAGTAAGAATGTCTCAAGATTCAACAAAGGAGATACTAAAACTTTTTTTGGGAGTACTTGAGATTAATGAATATAAAAAGTATTCGGGCTTGCCTACTATGGTAGGGAGAAATAAGAAAGCTAGCCTAAATTATATTAAAGATAGGGTGGGGGGGGGAACTACAAGGTTGGAAAGAGAAGTTGCTTTCTCAAGCCATAAAGAAGTTTTGTTGAAGGCAATGGTTCAAGCCATCCCTATTTTTGCAATAAGTTGTTTTCGTTTACCGGTGGGAGTATGCCAAGATATTGAGATGCTTATTCGAAAATTTTGGTGAGGTCAAATGGGAGATAGGAGAAAAATCCATTGGAAGAAGTGGGAAGTCTTGTGTAAACCAAAATTATAGGGAGGTTTGGGTTTCAAAGATCTTTGTAAATTCAACGAAGCAATGCTAGCAAAGCACGTGTGGAGACTGATTCATGACACAGATTCCCTATTTTAAAAAGTTTTTAAGGCGAAATACTTCTCAAATGGCATTGTGTTTGAAGCAAAGTCATCCTTGGGCTCATTTTTGGCTACCAATCCCAAATGAGGGTAGAATTATCTTTCATCGAGGTTTACTAGCATCTGATGCCACTATTGATGTGCTAATTAATCCTCAGTCAGGTTGGTGGAATATGAGTCTAATTGACCAATGTTTTTACCTCCTTGATGCTTACCTCATAAAATCCCTTCCTCTGTGCACCACTCCCCAACCCGATTCCCTGATCTGGCCTACTGAGAGGAATGGCCATTACTCGGTCAAGACTGGTTACAGTGCTTTGTGTGAAGAACCGTTGGTTGTTGAGGATGAAACGAATAATTCAGAGGCACACATAAATTTTTGGAAGGGCATTTGGAAGCTAAAGGTTCTAGGTAAAATTAAACATTTTCTATGGAAGTCTTGTACAAACTCCTTGCCCACAAAAGTTAATTTGTTGAAGAGAACCATTTTACAAGAAGATGTTTGTCACCTTTGTTCCAAAAATTCAGAAGATGTTCTCCATGCTCTGTGGGGATGTGAGAAGGTCCATCAGGTTTGGCAGAGGAAGTTTGGTTGGCTGGACAGTAATCAATTTGCTTCGGGTTCTTTTTCGGATCTGGTGCAGCTAGTTCAGTCAAAACCAAATCTGTTTCCTCTTTTTACAGTCACGGCCTGTTCAGTCTGGCATCATCGGAATAAGTCATAGATGCAAGAGCATTCAATACTTGTGGAAAGAATAGTTGTTTTTGTCGAAGAATATCTCTAGGGTTATTTATCCTAGTTTTGGCAAAAGCAAAAACCTCAAAGAGTAGTTGCAGAAAAATGGAGGTCACCTAGTGTGAATTTTGTGAAGATTAATTTTGATGGTGACCTGTTTGGAGAGTCTGATGAAGCGGGGCTCGGAGTGGTGATTCGAAATTCAGAGGGGGAGGTTATGGTTGCTCCCTCTGAGAAAATCATGAAACCATCAACTGTGGAGACCCTGGAGTTGTTGGCAGCTCGTTGTGCAGTGGCTTTCTTTCTTGAAGTTGGGTCCCAAAACTCAAATTTTGAGGGTGACTCTGTATCTATTATTAATTCCTTGAAGGATAGGGACATGTCCAACTCTCATGGAGTTCATATCATAAAAGGCATTGTGTCTTACGCTAACTCGTTTTAAAGTTGTTCTTTCTCTCATATTGTTAGGCAAGACAATGCAGTTACATACGCCTTAGCCCAAAGACCAAGATTATCTTTTCCTTTAAAGGTTTGGATGAAGTCTATTCCACCAGATATTCTTTCTTTTGTTTTATCTGATTTTCCGAATTCAGTTTAATAAAATGGCTTAGTCTTTTTTCTCAAAAAAAAAAAGAAAGAAAGAAAGAAAGAAAAAAGACTATTAAGTAACACGTTAGTGTGCTTATGTGTTTATTTTTTTTGTCAAATCAGTTGTTTCATTTAAAACAAAAAGAAGAGCTGGCATAGAGTTGTTTCACCCAAACTGAAAACAAAAAGCACCGGTGCTAGTACAACACTATTTCAACAACTCAACCTATTACCAAATCAAAACCCCCACAAACCCCATGAACCTGATAGTAGCAAAGCAGACCCATGAACCCAGATCAAAACCCATCTAGCATTGTCTTAAAGCTCAAAGAAATTTGCAAAAGAAGATAGTTGGGTGAGATTTTTCCTCCATTTTTTCGTTTTCCTTTTAACATGAAGAATGGAAAAAGACCCCGAAGCAAAAGAAAGAAAAGAGACAGAAAAGAGAATTGGAACAAATTGCAATTGACAAAGCTTCACTTAGCTTAGCATAAGCATAAGCATAGCCACATTGACATTACCCCCAATCCAACCATTCCTAAGGTAATGTGCACCCCTTTGATCAATCTCTATTCACACGGCACTTGTCCTTTCTCTTCCTATCCGATCACCAAAGCCCTGGCTAGCAAAACACACATATACAAAACCCATCAAATTCCAATTCTTCTAGAGAGAGAAAAATTAATAAATGTTGTTCATCATCATCAACTTATAGTATGGATAAATTCAGAGAGAAAGAGAGATCAGAGGACTTAGAGATCATAAACTTAGTTGGATGGGTAATGAGTTATGATCTAGGTTTTTGGTTTGTGGGTTTTAATTTGGGAATAGGAGTTACTGAAACAGTGTCATACTGACACCAGTGTTTTGTGTTTTCAGTTTGGGTGAAACGACTCTATGCCAACTCTTCTTTTTTTATTTAAGTGAAACAGTGTTGTTTTATGGCTGATTTGGCAAAAAATAGACACATTAGCGTACCAACGTGTCACTTAACAATCTAAACTACTAGAGGGTGGAGTTTTGCTAATGGAACCAAACTTCAAGATGTAAAGCAACCCTTAACTTCAGAAGTGTACTTTGCAATTTACCCTATTTATTATCTTCTTACCCAAAAATTAGGAATTTTCAAAACCTATGAAAAAGAGTTTTTATGTCCACAAGTTTTGTGAAAGATCACTCCCACATCTTTTTTTAGAGAGGAACTTGTATAAATACGCAGTTCTTTGTGTCAATTTTATGAGACCAGTGCAAAGCATGGGTCAAAAACTAGTAATAAGAATTTCAGAGGAAATTTTCTTGAGTCCCTATTCCCTTTGAGGTGGTCTCTAATTGTATGTTGAGACTTCACATTGCTTCTTGCACCTTGTACTGCATTGATGGGTGAAACATTATTTTACTTTTAGCAAATGTCATCCACAGCTTCAGCCAGAGCTTTATAAGCCATCAATCATTCACAAAGAAGCTTTTATTTATTTTTTATAGGTTCACAGAAAAGCTTTAACCAGTAAACGAAATCTCAAAAACTGCTGGAGATTATTCTAGTTGACACCAACTTTTATAGATAAATAAAACTCACCCATCCAAATGGGGATTGATCCTGTGGCTTCACAAACCATCTCTTATTTATGGTGGAAAGAGATTCAAACATTGGCATCAAATAAATACTTTACATAATCACAAAGTATTTGCAACCCAATCAATAAATTAAATACAAACTTGAATAAAACATGAACTGTAATTTTGCTTTGCAAATGGGCAAGGGATATAAATGAAAACGGATTCCCTGAACAACCCCAAGACCTAATCATGAAAGCGTACAAACAACGCTTTCAAAATCTACCCTGGATAATTTATATCAAAGGTAAAAATTAAAAAAAGGATCAAAACCAAAACCAACACCAAAATCCACAAAATACTGAAGCTAATATTGTTTCCCAAGAATTACGCCAATGATCACAGAGACAAGAGCTACTCCCAAGATAAACTTAAAGTTCATGAAAGGAGAAACCTCAGAAGTTTGAGTGTGTGTCTCCGAAGAAGACAAGGTTTGAGCAGAAGTTGATTCTGATTTTTTCTTGCTCTTCCTTTTAGATGGTGTGGAAATGGCTGATCCAATGTCCCTGGATTTGACCTCCAATCCTTCCTTGTATTCAGCTGGACTTCCCCCATCTCCCTGTAACACAATTTAAATATCAGTGGGACTTAGCTCAGTTATTAGAATACACAGGAATTATTGTTCCTAGGAGTGGAACTGGATAGTAGCTAGAATGGATGTGTTTCCTATGGACACAATAAAGAAACAGATATCACAGTTGAACTTGAATAGTCAATAAGTTCTAAAGTTGAATGTTAAAGCTGGAATTTCGTGCACAACGTTGTCAGGGAAATAAATAAAAATGGAAGGCCACCAAATAATAAAGGCAACCAAAAATCAGTGGAACAAAAGGATTTCTTCTTCTTGATGGTGACAGTTTGTTTCGTAAGTAACTGATGCAACTGGTTCCAACCTTGACTATGATTTTTTTTTTTTTCCCAACATTACAAGAATCAATTCATCTTGACACAAACCATAAGAGTTTTGTTTTGAAGAAATGCTAATACAATGTGGTATAGAAATGCTAACACATTTTTGCTATGACAGAACACATTTTCAGTGTATATCTCTGAATAGACGAAGAGAATTTATTCAATGTTAGTTATCACTTCCTTTTTCCAGCTTTGTAAGGACAGGACTTAGGTAAAATAATATTTAGGTTAGGTTTGTTAGGTTTTCTTATGTTAATAAATAAACCAATTACTGACTTTACTACTATGTTTAGTTAGATCAAAAAATATTAAATTCCTTTAGAATTGTTGACTCCATATATAATAATTTAGTAAAACTTCATTAAATGTTATGAAAACTTTAAACCCCAAATAAAAATTCTCATTATATAGATCAAATATGTCAATATTCATTTAGAAATGATGCTACAAACATGCTATTTTCATCTGAGAGATTTTGTGGAATACAAACTGACCTTTTGTGACAGTTTAGCATCAGCCAGCTGCAATTTCTGCTCAAGCTCTATGACTTGCTTATCTAGAAGCAAGATTTCTTTGTTCTTTGCTTCAAGCTCTTCAAGAGAATGCTTCAGGGCTGCTTCTCTTTCCGATTCCTTTTGAGAATCCTTTTCTTTCTGGTTGTTTGGAAAATCAAACAAATAACGTTACAAGAAGAAGAATTTTTTATATTAGATTGCAGTTCCAAATAATGTGAGTGATTAAAGATCTAAAAATAGAGAATCAGGATTTTGGTAAAATACACACACACACACACACACACATATATATATATTTTAAAAGAGATCTACAAATAGGATAAATACATAGTTGCTCCTAGAATGGACTATTCTTGCATTATGTCTTATGTCAATGATAAAAGTAAGCATTGTTTTTGAAATTATGTTGGCAACGATGTACTTGACATAAAATTATTACTAGTGCCTAACCTGTTCCACACTGGTGCTCTGAGCAAGTTGTAACTCTTTCTGTAGTTCTAGCACTTTTCCATGTAACAAATCTCTATCATGGACTTTATGTGCATGGTCATCCAATTTTGAAAGCAATTCTGCCTCTTTTCCAGCAGCCGCCAGCTGAATGCTTTGAACCTACAGCCATCATATTGATCTCGTAAGTTCAATTGGATTTTTAACCACGCACACACACACACACACACACAAAATGAAAAAGGAGAAGCAAAAAAGAATATGAGGGCTTATTTGGAGATTCATAGTTCTTGCAATTATTGAGACTTTAGTGGAATACCTCTTCTTTCAGTTGATTTTCATTTTTCAGCAATTGTTCCTCAAGTTCCTTGAGACGAGTTTGCAACACAGGTTTCTCAGCAATCTCAGCCTTGAGATTTTCAATATCGCTTCTCAAAGCATCTTCTTTTGCATTCTGCTCCTTCAGCTGTTGTTCAAGCTGCAAAATCACAGACTCAAGTTCCTTCTTGGCATTTTGATATGTTTCAGTGAGCAGGTTGTTCTCTTCCATAACTGAAGATATCTGTAGCATTCAAATATACTTTATTAAACAATCTGGGACAAAGAAATATTCATATAATTTTTTACCAGCCTATTTAGTTTTTTGCTAAAAGTGTGTTAAAGTATACTTGTACTATGAAAAAGTTAGAAAAAAAAAAAAAAAGAGGTTTTAAAAAGCTATACATAAAAGCTAAAACTTAAAAGCTGAGCTTATAATTTGATGCCAAACATATACCAAGAAATCTATAGTACATTTCTCCAAACCTGAGATTGTAGTTTCTGTCCTTCAGAAGCAAGCTGCTGTGTCAAATCTTCTATGGCCTTCTTCGAAGAGTTAAGCTCTTCAACTGTTTCGTCCTTATCAGCAAGGGCTGCAGACAATTTTGCCTGTAAATCACTCAGTTTAGATTCATACATGGCCACTTCCTGAGTAAGCTTCATATTTGCCTCAGCCAGCCCTCCATTCTCTTTTTCGAAGTCACTTGACTTATTTTGCAGCTCCTCAACAATGCTTTCTACATGCTTCAACTTTAGGAGAGTCTCTTCCAGCTCAATTTTTTGGGCTTCGGCAGACTCAGATGCTTGTTGAGAAAGTTCTTCATAAACTTTTATCTGGCTTTCTAGAGCACTTAGCTTCTCACTCAAATTTTTGGCTTCTGAATCTCTGTGATTGAATCTGTGAATGGATTCTTCTAACTTTCTTTCTGCTTCCACAATGCGAGCCTCAGCTGCAGAATGTAGTTCAAAGGCTCTTGAGTGCTGCTCTGTTAACTCAGCAATAGTGTTACTGTGAGAAACAAGTTGCTGAGAAGTGGCTTCCTTCTCGGAACGAACAGAGCTTAGTGACTCCTGGAGTTCATCAACCTTTCTTTTGAGCTGAAGATTGGTCTCAACTAATAGCTCATTTTCTGATAAAGACTGAGAAGCTTTATTTTCTGCTTCCAAGATCTGCCCTCTGAGTTCTTCATTTATGCTTTCTACAGAAGCCAATTTCAATAAAGCCTGATCTAATTCTTCCTTCAAAGATGCAGACTTTACTGCAGCTTCAGCTACCTGCTCTTCATAAATCCTTATTTGGTCTTCAAGAATCTTCAATTTCTCAAACAAAGATTTTGCCTCAGAATCCCTGTTGGTGAAGTTTGCTATAGCTTCCTGGAGTTTACTATCAGAATCCCTTGCTAGGGATTCATGTAACAACTCAAGCTCTGAGTTTCTTGAAGTAGTTTGCTCTATCACTCTTCCTTGTTGCTCTAGTTGCTCCTCTGCAGATTGAAGCTTCCCCATTACCTCACTCTCTCTCATACCAGCAGCCTTAAGATCATCTTCAATGCTTGACAACTTCTCTTGTGTCAGGTTTAATTCGTTCCTCAAGACCTCTAACAGATTTTCTGCTTGAGCAAGCTTCTCGCCAGAACTGTTTGATGCATCTTCTAGCCTTCTCTTCTCATCTGTTGCAATATTCAAGGACTCTGTCAACTCTATTTCCTTTTCGTTGGCTGTTTGCAGTGCAATTTCAAGGCCTGATGCTCTAGCCTGGAATGCCTCAATTTCTGATTCAAGTTCTGATACCTTGTCAGAGTATTTCTTGGAATTTACTTCTGCATCGTCACTTTTCTTTTCTAATGTGCTTATCTGTTCTTCAAGTTCCTGAATTCTATACTTCTCTGCTTCGAGTAACAACTCTAACTCACTTACCTTTTTACTAGAATCATCCACTTTTGAATGGGATATTTGGATCAAATCTTCTAGTTCACGGCTGCGCTGATGGTTCATATTGGCCCGATCCTCATGCTCAGTGCATTTCCCCATAGCAATCTTCAACTCCTCCTCCAGCTCTGAATTTCGTGATGAGGACTGGTTTAGGGCTGATTCCAACTGGTTTATCTTTTCCTTGTATTCCTGCATTTGATCATTCAGATGAACTTTTGCTTCCTCAATCACTCCCAATGTAGCATTAAGTTCAGAGATTTTCTCAGAAAGTTCTTTTAGTTCTCTCTCAGTGTCACTGTTTTTTTGTTCTGCAAAATTCAACTGTTGCTCAAGCTCCACATTCTTCTGTTCTGCTGCTATAAATCGTGTCTCAAGCTCTCTCAGTTGCGATTTTGCCTCTTCTGCTGATGCAATTGAAGCCTGGATTATGTCCTCAAGCTCGAGATTCTTTTGAGTTGCAGTTGCTGCTGCAGCTCCAGTTTCATTATGAAGCTCTTCCAGAGACCTCAACTTCTGTTCAAGCTCTGAATTGTTTGACAAAGCTTGAGACAGAAGAGAATCTGACTTACAGAAATTCTCATCTGAAACCCTCAATTTTTCCTCAAGCTGGATCCGAATCTCCTCTGCCTGTTTTAGAGAAATACTGAGATCTTTCGCAGCAGCTTGAAGCACATCTTTTTCTTTAAGTACACTAGACAATTCCTCCTGTACATCTGAGACTTGTGCTTCCTGGGTTTTCAATGCATTGTTAACCAATTCCCTTGCGTTCGCTTCTTCCTGTAGTTTCAATTTGATTTCTTCCAATTCCAAAATCTTTGCTTGAAGATCTTCTTTAGTTGAGGCTAAAACATTTTCAAGTGAGGAGATATCTTCCTTCACCTTAGATTCTGAAGCCTTTCTCAAGTCCAGTTCCTGGGCCAGTTCACTTATAAGATCTTCTTTTAAAGAAAGTTTCTGCTCCATGTTCAGCACTTGGGATTTTGAAAGCGTCAATTCCTCTTGAACAGCAGAAAGCTCTGCTGCAGTAGTGTTAAGTGCTTCTTTAACCTTCTGATTTTCAGCAATCTTTTCATACAGTCCCTTGAGTTCTTCTTGTAGGGAAGCCATCTGATCCTCCATTTCTTTTGCACTCAGTTTTGCAACTTCAAGCAATCTCTCAAACTCCAAGGCTCTCAGCGTCTCGGATTCAGCATGTAAACCACTTTGTTTATGCAGCTCCTCAAACTTTTGTGCATCTCCTGCAGAAGATTGCAGCTCATGCTCCAACTCCTGCATCCTCTTTCTTGAGCTCTCAAGCTCAAGGCTGAGACCATCAAATGCTTCCTTCACCTCAATCAGGTCTTTGCTTTTTGCTTCTTGAGCTTGCAATGACTCATGCAAAGCATCAAGCTGTGCACTGTGTCTCTCCTCGGCCTCTATAATCTGCTCTTGCAATTTCTTGTGACTGAGTTCAAGCTCTGCACATTTCTTTCCACTTTCCACCAACTTCTCTTTTGTCACTGAAATCTCATCCTTCAGCTGAGAGTTCTCAGATTCAGAATGCTTTAATACTCCAGCTAGTCTTTCCAATTCAAACTCAAGTTCTCTCATCTTCTCTTGGGATTCTAATATTTCTCTGCTCGAATTGCTTGAGCTTCTTTCAATGGCTTTTAGCTTGTTGTCCTCTACAAATGCTGTTACGCTGGTATGTAAAACATCTTTCACATCTATAGATTCCTTCTCAACTTTTATGAATTCTCCATCAGTTTCTTCCTCTTCTTTCTTTCCTTCTTTTCCTAGTTGAGGCAAGTCTCCATTTGTTACCTAAACAAGATCATCAGAGTCAATCTCAACTACCAAACATTACAAATAATGCATTTCCTGCTGTCATAATTGATTTTTTATCAAGTGAACTATATTCAATCACATTAGTTTCAGGTGAGGCTGCAATCATTAACTGTAATAGCTCCGGTAGGAAGCTATTTTATTGCTTTTCAAATGATCCAGAAAATGAAATAAACTAATTCAAATATATGGCCCATAGATCCCTATCCCATGATTTGGTATATGCATAGTGACAATATTCTTTTCAATGCCCAGCATATCGAGAAGTTCATAATTATAATGAAAGTGACAAAAGTATCAAGTATAGTTTTGAAAAAATTTTAATAATGAAAACAAGAATTATCTATAAGATCAATAGATGTTGAAAAGTTATATTAGAAGGTAATGGATGACAGGAAGTACAGTAGACATGTTAATACTAGTTCAGAATCATTTGCAGACTATTCAGGTAATTAATAATTCAAGAACTCAGAAACACAGATTTTGTGAAGTACATGCTTATATCAGTGCACAATACGCAGAAATTCACAGTTTCCTTGGCTATGGAGTGGCAGATATTCTTTAATCATACATTAATAAGAAGTAAGCAGAATTTTTTTTGCATTTCCTTCATTTACTTGCATTCAAAGGTAGCAGGGCATCCAACAACAAAATTATTTTGAATATATAACATATTACAGGAATTTCACTATAGTTTATATCAATTGTGGCTTTGTTGGTTTGTTTTGATTAAACTAAAATATTTAGTCTTAGTATATGATCTGATCTCACAAAAAGAAACATTTGCAGTCACAGAAAATATTAGTTACCTTAATGGGATCAGCATTAATTACAGCTTCCTCAACAGCCTTCGTGACCGGAACTTCTAGACTCACTTGTGTCTCTTCTTCCATATCAAAAAATAAATAAAAACCAAACTGCAGTACCTGCTTCTCTGTGATTTTAATAATAATTTCATAATTCTGTTAGGTATAGATTAAAAGCAAGAAACACGTTAGGAATGTAACAGCATGTTTGGGAGAGCGGTTAAGATTAAGTGAAAACGGAATGGAATGAAAAGAAAAAAAAAAAAAAAAATTTAAAGATTATATTCTTTTCATTCTCTTATTTATTTGGGTGGGAGTATAAATGAGATATCAAATCATCAATCAAATTGGTCAATTTTCTCTAACCATAGTACATACTACATTGGCATTGTTTAGTCAACATTACAGAGATCAACTTAGTCCCAGTACATTTTATCAAAAAAAAAAAAAAAAAAACTTAGTCCTAGTACACTGATGTTGGCCACCATAAAAGCTTGAAACACATGAGCAAAATGCAACAAACAAAATAAATTTTGCAATATTTGGGTTGGCAAATGATAATTGGTGTATTATAAAAGTGAAAAAGGATTCTATTTCTACCATAGACAGAATAAATAAATAAATAATAAAGTGGGGGTGAGGGTAAGTAAATAAAAAGACAGTCAAGAGTGCCTCTGTAATTTTGTTAAGTTTACCAGAAGATAGAAGAACATAGAAGTTGCTTTGTATCACCTCCATCACTTCTAACTTATGTAAGGGATACAAAAAATTTTACAACTATTATCACAACTTGTTACATGACGAACTGTGAATGGTGAGATCAAATGATGGGTCCACACATTCATCACTTATAACTCTTCACGTAACAAATTGTAATAAAAATTGTGAAATTTTTTGTGTTACTGTAACTATTTTTTATTTTTATTTTTGTAAATTTATATAACGAAAAGGACAGAATCGTGTTTGTGAAAAAACTAGAAAGTGTGCTGACAAACCACGTCAAAAGAGATTCCCAACTCCCAATTCATGTACCATCTAAATTAATCATGGGAACACCGCAGCAGCAGCAGCGTCGTACTATAATAATAAGTCACTATTGTTTTTCTCTCATTCTATTCCTAGGCGCCACTTGTTTTACTGCTTTACCAGGTTGTTTCTCCTTTGTCTGGCACCACCAGACTCCCACTATATAATTCTTTCTTTTATTTAGAAATACATTATTTTAGAGTAATTTGGTATGTTTAGCTCTCGCATAAATTCTAGTAATACACGACTTTTGCCTTAATTATTCTTTTGTCTATTTGTGAGTGGTGAATAAAAAGTGATAAATTCATTTAAAAGTGAGACAAACAGTTATGATAATTATGATTTACTTTGTGCATGGTATAATATTTATTCTCAGCTCTATCTCGTCATAGAGCTGAGAAATTTTTTAAAAAATTTAGTTTCAAATATCTTTGGAATTATCCAGCTTCAATTCACTATGCAAAGACTGAAGAGCATTCATTTGTAATTTTAGTCAAATAACGTCTTTATCAAATTTTTTTGCAACTTTCAATATCAATGGGATCTCACCCATATTTATTTTTTGAGAATTATTATATAAGTAATCTTACAGACAAATTATTTTACAACATTTTTACAAACTGTTGATATGACAAATTTTTATTAGTTCTAATATGGACCCATCACCAACATCATATTTTTACTAGTAATAACTATTTAGAAAATACTAAAACCACATCAGCAATTTATAAAAATATTATGAAATAGTTTATGTCCGTAGTATTAATCTTATTGTATATGCCTAAAATATTTACTAAATTTTTTTGGGCCAATTGTAAAATTCTCTATGTTCCGGCGCTAAATATTTGTGCAAATTTGTCGTTAAATATTTTCTTCTTTTTTTTTTGACAAAATGGAAGCTGATTATAACCATGACCCATAAAACCAACAAATCAATAAACCATAACTGGTTGGTGGTGTAGGCATTCCAAGAGACATCAATACAAGTGTGCGTTGGTATATCTTATCTACTAAAATATAAGTTCAGAGTAAAATTTGATGTGTATTTAGAAAAAAAATTATAAAGGTGTTAATTAACCAATATAAAATGTAAGTAGGTCAATAAAGTATACCTAAGAAATCAAGGCTAATAGTTCCTCCAAAAAAAAGAAAAAAAAAAAAACCAAGGCTAATATATCCCAAAAATAAAAATAAAGAATATAATTTATATTACATCCCCACAGCTAGAAGGAAAAAAACAAAAGATAAATAATGTATATTACATAACTTTTTAGGCACATGCAAATAGATACTTTAATCAAATGCTTGCAGAACCAAAACCACATGATCCAAATTCACCCGATCATATGATGCTATCATGTGGAACCAATAACTTTGTGGGCCCCTAATTTTTTTGTTTTTACCGAACTATGCATCCAAATCTAATACAATTTGGCCTTCAGATCTCACTTTGTAAGCTTCACTAGTACAAATTTTTTTTTTTATATATTTTTTTTGGGTGAAATTTATTTTATAATCTTCACTTCAGTAATACTATTAGGCATTAGTTTTTAACTTTTTTTTTTTTAATAATTATATCAATTCCAAGGTCTTATCTTGGCCCACTAAATGCTGAGGTTCAGAGATGGATCCAATAGAATTTTCCTAGAATAAAACCTTGCTTAGAAGTGTTACAATAAAAGCTTAGCAAATTGCAATTACACCCAAAAAAGAAAGAAAGTAGCATGGTGGGTAGGACCCACTAACAAAAATTAGGCACCCCATCACTTTATATCTTTCTGAATTTTTGAAAATCATAGGTGGACAGATCAAATCTACACCGCCCATAGCTGTTAGCTTTCTTATTTTTATGAAAGTCCACAATTACCATCTACTCCTCTATTATTATTTTATATAAAGACAAACTATAGAAAGCAAATAAGTTTGTCAAATGGAGAAAAAGGAGGGGTAGGGCTGCTAATGTAGAAATTGTCAACTATTCAACTTTACTTTAGCGCATAAAAGTACAAACAATAAATCAAAGATACAGCATCTTCTACTAACTTTTTTTTTTTTTTTTTTTTGTGGGCGGTTTAGGGTGGCTAAATTCTGAAATTTATTATCATCCCTATAAGCCTCAGTTTTTTTATTCAATATATTTTATTTAAATCTCTTGTCTCTATAGGACCTAAAGAGCTTCATTTTTTTTTTCTTTGGGTGCTATTAATACTAATATAGCTATACCTTTCATAAAAAAAAAAAAAAATACTAATATAGCTATAAATACATAAAAAAATATTTAATAGAGCTATAAAAATATTTTTTACAAAAAGTAACTGAAGCCCAAGTGGGTGCATGTAGAAGAAACTTAATATTTTAATAAATTCAAAATTTATTACGCTTTTTCAGATCTAAACGGCTTTCAAGTAAGAGTTCCACCAACCATCCTCATTTAAAAAAACAAAATGATAACTAAATAAGAAAAAAAAAAAAAAAAAAAAAAAAAAAACTCTTCTTTTACTAAAATGAGTAATAGCTGGAAATCTGCAGTTAATCATAAAAAAAAGATTTGACTCCTTAGCTTAGATGATCAACTGTCTGAAATGATCTTGGCCTTCTACTGATGATCCAAAACTATACTCACTCCTTTTGATTTTTTTTTTTTTTTTTTGCATGCTAATTTTTCTTCATAGAGAAGAGAAAAAAAAAAAAAAATAAAAAGATTAGAAAGGAAAATGAGAAGACAAAATTGATCAAATATATACAGCTAGGAAGATGAACCGATCCTGATCATTCTGTGATATGAATATGTTAGAAGGCTTCCAACAAAACATATTTACAAAAATTGAATTACATCTGATTTCTTATAACAATCCATTCACCAAAAACAAAGAATTACCCAAGAATATTCATCATTATCAATATGAAACAAAGATCTCCATATCTTCCATTCAAATTATATATATATATATATATATGAAACAAAGATATTACAATCATCTTTTATGTGTTGTGATTCATGAAAACAACAAAAGCAGTTCTACGAAACACGGTTACAAAGCCTGGATTGAATTAACATGTCATATAATAAAAAAGAGAAAAGGGTCATAGATAGATAGATAGGCTTGCCTGATGAGAGAGTTGGTGGAATTACTTTTGCTTTTGCGAAACGTTTCTCTCTCTCTCTCTCTCTCTCTCTCTCTCTCTGTTCACAAAACAAGAAAATGGAATTACACAGATGTTGATGATGATGACGATGGAAATTGAAGGTGGAAAAAGAAAATTGAAAGGGAAGAGTGACAGATTCCAGCTATATAATATAAGTTAAGTTGAGAGAGGGGACTCCACTTACCAGTGCTGTGGGCCCCTTTAAAACCCCCAATCGGACAATGGTTTGATCCGAGACGGTGCCGCTCCACGACATTTTTGCCTCTGGACTTATAAAAAACTACGATATTAACCAAAACTTTTTTTTTTGGAAAAAATAATTATTTCTTTAAAAATTGAAAAATCCAAATCCAATTAGATTCTAAATTGGATTTCAGTCCAATTTTTTGTCAAGTATCCATTTAAATTTTTAATTTTTGTGGTAAGTGAATTATTGGGTGTAAAAACCGAAGAATCTAAAACTAATTTAATTCTAAATCATATAAATATATATATATATATATATATATAATGAGAAATCATTACATATTTTATAGAGATATATGGTTTGAAAAAAGTATAAGCTAATACCATATATAATTTGAACCATATAATTGTTGTTATTTTTAATTGTACCCGTACCGTATAATTATACTAGTATAATTAAAGAAAAAGTTGAGAAAAAATTCAATTAAATCACAAATTAGATTTCAATTGTGGACTAATTTTGTGTCATGTGTTCATTAAAATTTTTTAATATTTGTGTCAAATGAGTTAATGAGCACAAAATACTAAGAGTCCAATATTAATAAATATATAAAAACTAAAATATAAAAAAACTAATCATATATCTGCTCAACAAAAATCACAACACTTTCCATTCAATTAAAAATTAGAATAAAAATAATTATAAGTAGTATTAAATTTAAGTAGAAATTTTAATATGCACCTAATCACATTTATATTTTCTAATAATTCAATCAATTATGCATATTTTTATTATTAAAAAATGTTTTTATTTTTAAATGCATCTTTGCATATGCAAGGGTTACATGCTATATACGATTAAAGCCAAAACTTAGAGAAAGTCCAATTAAATTTTAAATTAGAGTCCAATTTTGCACCACATATCCCATCTAATTTTTAAAATTTTATATCAAGTGAATTATTAGGTGCAAAAAATAAAAAAGTCTAAATCCAATTAGATTCTAAATTGGATTTCAATTAGAGTTCAATTTTGTGCCACATGTCCTATCTAATTTTTATTTTTTATTTTTGTGGTAAGTGAATTATAGGGTGCAAAAATTGAAGAGTTCAAATCCAATTAGAATCTAAATTATATATATATGAATTATTGGGTGCAAAAATTAAAGAGCTCAAATCCAATTAGATTCTAAATCATATATATATAATATGGGAAACCATTATATATTTTAGAAATTCATGGTTTAAAAAATGTGTAAATTATAACTCTAACACCAAGGATAATTTGAACTCATATATATGTGTGTAGAGAGGGAAAATTTCCGAACTATCACAAGCTAACATATCATACTACCAAGTTCACAACACATGGCCAATTACAAAGTGCCACATACTGCTAAGTGTCATTGAAATAAAAACATAAAAAGGCATGCAAAATGCCAATCACACATCGACACGTGTAAGCGATGACATAGGCAGTCCAATCAAATGCTGACATGTGTCACCTTGAAAATTAAGACATTTTAGCCAATCAAATGATGCCATATGTCTTGGAGAAAAAGTCTTAAAACTCCTCCAATCAGGTTGTGACATGTGCCACCAATCAAACTCCGCCACATGTCACTCACCCACACCCAAACTCCTATAAATAGAAGCATTCCTAAAGCGTTTCTACACATCTTGGAAGACATCCACACTTCAAGCAACATCAAAGAAGATTCAAAGCATAGAAGCTTCGCTAGAATCAAGCCCTAAAGCCTCTAGGTACTTCAAGAATTTCAACCTCGAATACAAAGAACATTCGAAGCAGAATCATTCAAATCATCTTCCTAGATCTCAAAGTTCATTGGAATCAAGTCAAAAGCTTCCAGAAACTTCAAGAAACCACAAATCAATGAAACTCTATGAATTCAAGCCTCTAAAGCCTCGAAGACTTTCCACCACAAACCTTCGAAGATGAAGAACATGCAAAGAACATGAAGAACAAAGAACTTCTAACAAGCTCGTAGCTAGAGATTCGTTGTAATTGTGTTTCAAAGGTTTCGATCCATCCTTCAGCCAAATTGAAGAATATTTGGTGTTCGAGTCAAAATCACATTACCACAATTCTAATAAAAAATTCTTTCAAGGAGATCGAATCAGATGATCATTTTTTGTAATCACAGAGAATTGTACCACACATTGATTAATACAAATTTACATATTTGAAACTATTTTACTTGTTTGATTTATTTCAAACTCGAAATTTAGTCGTCCACAATGCGTAATTATGATTGTTTTTAAATGTACTCGTGCAAATGCACAAAGTTATACACTCGTGAAAGATTAAAAAAAAAAAATTTATCGATTGAACTAATTAGAACCCACGTAATATGTTATATTTTATACATAACAAAATTTTGTGTTAATTGTGAGTTCATATAAAATTATCTAAATACTATATTTTGTCTGTCGTTGATTTGCATGCCACACCCCGAAAATTACAAAAAAAATATATATATATATATATATATTTTTTTTTTACCGAAGGACTATGGGAAAATCTAGATTATCATGGTTCAATCCATTTGAGAATCAGAGCACTCAAAATGTCATTTTAGGTCAAAATGACCAAAATGCCCCTAGTCAATCTAGGGTTGAACGAAGGTCAAAGTTGGTCAAAACTACACCAAAACAACATTTTTCATGTTTTCACATCAAACCCAAGGCTATCAGAGATTTTTTTCAACTTTGACTAAGTTTGACTTGAAGTTAACTTCCAACGGTGACCAAAAACCCAATTTTGATCGGACCCTCAAAACGGGTTGGAACCAACACCATTGCGAAGAATATTGAATTCCATTTCCAATGACTGCTCATGGGTAAAATGTGGAGTTAAAACGGTTGAGATATTTTGAAAATTGTACTATGCATGTCAACTCACTTCCCGAGCAGTGGACTAAGTGCATGCGCATCACTAAAAATTACTCGATGTGGACTAAATGCATGCCAGGTATAGAAGGTGTGCACTAAGTGCACGCTAGCAACTAAATAGTCACCAATATATATATATATATATAAACGCCCTCCCCCAGCTCCCAGAATTTAAAATAATAATAATAATAATTTTTGGGCACTCAAAGCAATTTCCTGGAGCATTTCTCTCTCTTTTTTTGTTCTAAATTATCCCCCAAATATACACAAATAAACCTTTGATTCTCCCATCTATTATACATCAAGGGGTAGTGTTATTGTTTCCATATCTTCCTCCTTGGTCCATCTACCTTAGTTTTGAGGTTTAAGGTGTAGATGTAGCTTTTTAGGTACAATCTACACCCATTTAATTTTTAGCTCTTTATTGCTTTTCAAGCATGCTTTATTGCTTTTTTGGAAGGTGTTGCCTAAGTCCACCTTTTTCCAAACCAAAGAATCAAAGTAACCTTGAAGTGCTACTCAAATTCCAAGCGTGAAGAAAGGAAGTGTTGTGCTACACAATCCAAAACCTCAAAAGCATTTAAGACTACTCTTAAATCCAACATCGCATGCTGTAGACACTTTATTTTGTACCCGTTAATAAATTTTGGTCCTTGTTCCCAATGATGAGCTTGGCATATGTCAATCAAGGGTAATTAAAGAGTTCACAATATTTTGAAAGTAATCACAACTCAAAAGTGCTCAAATCGTTTTAAAAACGATACCAAAAATTGACATTTGCTCACTATTTTGATCATAACATTTGATCCACAAATAATTTTTGAGTGAGGCTAGTTTCAATGGAAAGTAGGCAACCTGGGATTAAATTTGAACATAAATATTTCCTAATTTGGATTTATATTGAATGAGTTATGACCATTTGAATTTGGTCCATTAGAGTAATCAAATTTAGGGTATGCGTATGCATGAATCAAGTGTGCGTGTGCACCCTCGAAGGATGCATACGCACACTCATTTTTTGGGCAATATAACTTCATTTTTAAGGGGTCTAAAACATCATTATTTGTGTGGGCCGGCCTCTAGACCCTTGGAAATGTCCAAAACCTCAAAAAAGCCACATAAACCCTAGTTTTAACATATTAATACTCACTTTATCTTCTCCAATCAAAACCCTAGTTAAAGAGAGTTTTTTTTTTTTTTTTTTTTGCCTCCATCTTCTCAAAAACCCTAGTTCATCTTTTCAAAACACCCACACAGAACCTTAGTATGTTTTTTACAGATTCAAAACCTCTCTTTAGTTAGTTCTTAGGCTGAAACTAATGTTCTAATTTGATTTCTCAAAACCTTTTTCAAAACTAATCTTGTTCTTGAGTTGTGATTCCTAAAAACTATTGTGTTCTTTGATTATTCTTGTCCTCTCAATCTAATCTTTGTGTTATAGGCTCTGAGGGGTCAGTTAAACAAACTCTAAATCTGTGATTCTAAAGCAAGTTGAGTCTCTTTTCCATGGTTTCCCACTTTGTTACATAGAATCACACGAATATCTTGATTTAGTTTATTTGTGAATTTTTTATTTTTAGGTTTAATGATTATGATATCTTATTGATGTTTTTGAATCTGACCTTGTGATTTAATTTTCTTTGTGTTTAGTATTTTCTCTTGTTCATACCTCTAGATTTCAAGTTAATACGTTCTAACATATATAAGTATTCATGAATGCTTTGTTTGATGATTATTATATTTGTTTTGTGATATTAATATTACCATGATGTAGGTATTTATTTATTCTAGTGTTTATCTTGTTAATCTCTTTGTTATAAACTCAAGTATGCAATTGATTCAATAAAAATGTGATCTTTATAATTTCTGTGCTAAGGATGCATATGCATACTCGAGTATGAGTATGCACCCTGAACCCAAATTAGGGCAAAATCTTGTTTTTATTTAAGTATTTCTTTTTACACATGTTATTTGTTGTTATTTGACTCTATGTAGGTTAATTAATTGTGTTTATTTGCTTTCCATATTTTATTGGTTCATTTTTGCCATGCTTGGTTTATTTGATATTTTTTCCTTCTGTCTTTCATTTAATTGCTATCTTTTCATTTTTAGTATAATATATTTGATTTGTGTTTTATTTGTTTCCTTTTATATTGTGATGTGATCTTTAACATGTTGAGTGTGTTATTTTCTTAAGTGTGTGATGTACGTTTAGGTTAAGGATTTAGGTTCTCTTAATAACTTCTTTATCTAAATATGGCCTAGCAATACATAATGGAGGCCGGTCCATAAGCCGAACAGTCTTGGGTGTCTAACACCTTCCCAAGCTATACCCAAACTTCGAACCCATAATCTGGTATGCAGACTTATGCATGTAAGTGAGTGGGCCAAAAGGCCCAATATAGTTCCTAAACCTAATGTAGGTGGTGACTCTATTTTCACCCTTTGCCCGATTCATTCCAAGGCCGAGGCGCCCACACATGCATGCATAATCTCTAAAGCCAAGCTAGTTTAGACCTAATTCTTGTTTGATTGAGATTGAAAACATGTTTCTAATTGATGATATGGGATGAGTATTAGAACATGATAGACTTACCTATTTTTTATGTTCACATGCTTAAAACCCTCAAAAATTCTTTTGATTCATTTTCATGACAATAACATGATGTTTTCTTGTTCCCAAGATGTTTGGATACTTTGATTGCATGACATAAATTAATGACCACCATATTCTAGAAGACCGGTTTGCCAAACCAGGTGGGTGCCTAACACTTTCTCACTCCATAACTTAACCGTTGATCTTAGATCAATGGTTTGTGGATTAGGCTTTATCATGTAATTTTCATTTTAAAAATGTAATTAGAAATCAAAGTCATGTATTTTCTTAGATTGTATCCATGTTTATGTAGATGTATTTCTCTTTATTTTTCTATCAAATGTAAATTTAATCAATAAAATGAAGTATTCATTTTTAATATGGCTTTCTTTTTCTTTTTCTTTTTTCCCTAAAATTTAAAAAAAAAAAAAATTTGGAGACTCCAAATGTAAAACCCTTAATCTAAGAAGAACGGTATCATCAGTTAAACTTCCATATTAAGAGACAATTAAGCACGATATCACTCATTCACGTGATTTGATCTCAATCAAACAAATGGGCCAAAGTCGCGTTCTCTAATGGATAGTGTTAGGGTACAATTTTTTTTTACACCTAATATTATTTAAGTATCACCTATTTATTTTCAAACACTACTAAGAAGTTATTGGGCTTTCACAAAATATTTTTTGCCCTATTATTATGTTAACAACAAATATTTCATATCTTATTTGGGTCATGATGTAAGCTATCACAAAAGCCCAAATCTTATCCAATTTTATTATTATTATTATTTAGTTAAGCGCAAAAACGGCCCTATGAGCCCAATTCACACATCATATTCTTTTTTAAAGCCCAAGGTTACTTATGCTTATCAATATTTCAAAAGCCTAATTTTCATTAGCAATATCAAAAACCTAATTCTTATTGGCAATATTAAAAGCCCAAGCTAGTTACTTGGCATTATTTTGTAAAAAAGCCCAAAGTTATCAATACTTAACAAAATACTATATCATAAGTATTTCACTTAAAGTCCAATGATTAACAATGTTTTAAGTTCTAAAACCTATTACTACAATATTACAAGTCTATGAAATCTATCTTATAAAACCCATGGTAACCATTTATGTTACGTGATACTATTCATTTTTCCAAAACCCATGGCAAACATACATCAAGCCTATGGAGAATTATGAATTTGTGTTACTAATATAAAAACCCATGGAAAGTTATGATTTATTTTAAACCTATAATATTTATTTATTTCATACCATATTATAAACCCATGGTAACTATTTATGTTACATAACACTATTCATTTTTCCAAAACCTAGGGCAAACATATATCAAGCCCGTGGAGAATTATGAATTTGTGTTACTAATATAAAAACCCATGGAAAGTTATGATTATTTATTTTAGACCTATGACATTTATTTATTTCAGGCATAATATAAACCCATGGAATTTATATAAGAACCCATGGTCACTATTTATCTTACATCATAACATTCATAATATCTATTTCCAAAACTCATGATAATTATTCACCTTACAAGCATATTATGATTATCTATAGAAAAACCCTTGAAAATATCACATTATTCCATTATAGTGGTTGTTACCATATTTAATTTGAAAACCATGAATATTGCTTCTATTTAAAACCCATGGTAAATATTATTCTCAAGAAATATTGGAGGTCATTATTGAAAAGCCCCAAAGAAAATATCATTTACAAAAATAATCCATAGCAAAAATTATGAGAAACTATAGAAGTTGTTCTTTAAAGCTCATGGAAATTAATACCCAAAACCTATCATAAATATTTATTAAAGCTCATGAATTCATTTTATTTATATTAACAACTAAAGCCCACGTGGAATAAAAATTAATGGCAATATATGGTAACTTTGTCCATTTTGTAGGGCTCACAATGAGAAAGCAAAAGGATAGGCCCAAGTGGAGAAAACCACCAAGTTAGAGGCCCACCAAAATACTCAACCCTCATGACCAAGCCCAACATGAAATCTTAGCCAAAACAGCCCATGTGTGCAAACTGACCCTGCTAGAGAACTCCATTCAATTCTGCCTTTTACTGGAGGTCACCTCAAGAAGCAACCAAGCTCCTAAACCAAATTAGAAGCTAGCCACTTGTCCTACAACCAACTCTGATGTGAACAATACCAGAGGCTAACACCTAAAAGGCTAATAGGCAATAAATACCCTTCTTTCCCAAGTTTTGGTCACAACTCAAGGAAGTCATAACCGAGACCTCCAAACTCATGAAATCCTCAATCAAATAGTTTATTTTATTACTAAAAATGTAGGTAATTGGTTCATGAACTAAGCCCATAAATCCTAAAGGGGAAAATTAGGTGTGGATACCCAATGTATGGCTATTGGGCCTAACCTCTACTTGGGCTCACAACCTATTTGTTTTGTGGGCTTTTAGTTTTTCTACTGTGGGTGGTCCTATACTCGACAGCTTGAGTATACTCCTATTACTCAAACCCTTCTCTCTACCTCATAGAGTCATGTTCTTTCTCATAGTAACTACTCTTTTTTCTCAATGTTCTCTCCAGAATTGCCAACCTCCTCCTTCCTCATTCTCATCTCTTATTTATAGCTCAAGATTAGTAGAGGGGTTATGATTATTCTTGGTTATTAGTGGGTATAGAGGTCCAATTCCATTACCTTTAAGTGGGTGTTTAGTTGAGAGTGAGAGTAGTGGCTTTGGAACTGGTTCCCACCTCAAGAGGGATGCTCGACAATGATATTCCCCAGGGCAATACTGGGCAGCTGAGACATAGTATCCCCAAGCAATCACATTCCCGACTAGGATGTGCTGGTCAGGCAAGTCTCTAGCTGTGAACCGTGAAGTATAGTTCAATATCGCATGCCCAGCGGGCCTTGGGTTAAGCATAGTGGCATGGATCCTAGGCCCATGGCCTTAGTAGGCTTAGGGATCGACTTCGGACAAAGGGGTTGGAACTATGGGCCAAACTGTAGAATCAAAGTTTGTGGCCTAAATGAGCCTGGGGACCCTTGTGTTGTACATTAGGGAAAAGTGGTTTGGAAGGCATAATGGGGTGTCCAGTAGAAGCTTCCAGCAGAGGCATCAATGGTTGACACTTGGCTTGGAGTGTTAACCAACCCTTTTGAGCTCTAATCCTAGTGTCAGTAAGCAAGATCTCTAGTCCTTATACTTGCTCTAATCCTATTGGATGAAATCAATCTCCAAATCCCACATTTAATGCCTAGATTAGGAGCATCTCAGCCTCCAACTGCATTACCCAAACAAGCAAAACACCCAAAAAGCAAGTCTCACCATTTTGGGCCAAATTTCAGAAAATATATTCTAGGATTTTGCTGCTGTCTTACCATAAAATTCCTCACCTATCATGCTATTTTTAGCCCATAAGTCAATCCCCTAGTTTAGAAACTAGCCTTTAGTCCATAAATGCTTATATACACTTACCTATAAACATCACATTCCATCTTCTCAGAAAATCCCAGCAACTTAAAATAGTCATAAACAGCCTCTCTTTACACCATACCTGAAAATGGCTAAACACCACTTCATCTCTCTTCCATACTTCCATATATTTACTCATACTATTCATAAAGTCATTTCCATCACTTACTATACATATATATTCATCATTATGGGCATGATATGGCACATGGAGATCTTGTTTAAACATTTGCTGCATTAGATGGACACTGTCTCTCTTCCTTCATTCCATCCTATTTTTTCCTCTTTTACTTGTAATTATGAAGCCTTTAATCCTTATTTATTGTTATTATGATGGAAGCCATAATGTTTTGGATACTATGAAAGTTTTTACCTTATGTTGACTTAATAATAAGAAGGAAAACATATGATTTTTACCATGTAAACATACTTATTAACCTGTCAGATGTCTATAGCTAGAGGTCTATCACATTCACTGCTGGACCATTTTTCCTTTTGTGTACTTGTTATAATGGGCCAACTTTTATATTAATAAACTATGGAGGAAATGCATAATTTTTACTATGAAAATATGTTTATGGGCTTTTCAAACATCTACCGTTGGATGTTTCTTTTGCTTACCGCTAGACCATTATTTAAGCACTTGTTGTAGTGGACCATCCTTTGTGCTAGCTTATCTTTGCATAAGGTATTTTTGGGGCCTTGTTATAATATTTGTTGGATGCAACCTAGACCTTGAGCAAAATGGGTCTTTTGCACTTCATCGATAGCCTTTGGGCCATGTTCCAAGCCTAAAGTCGAGTCTTGGTCTTGACTCCCCGAACATCATATGGGTGACAAAAAACAGCCCCAACAGGTAGTTATAATGGGAAGGGGGATTTGAACCCTAAAGGTTTTCATTGGAAACACCAAGAAGTGTCAATTGAGTTACAAGGTCTTAGACATCTCTATTCTTTTCTTTTTTTTGTATTATATATTTTTGTTTTATCTATTTTTTAGTGTAAAAAAGAATCCCAAAAGGACTGGTGTCTATTTATAAAATAAAATAATCAATTAATTAAAATCCCTAAGGTGAATTTATAATCAAGTATCACCAAGCCAAATATTAAAATTTTAAGTGTTTTTTTTTTTTTTAATAATTCGATAGTTGACAAAAGGAGATTTAAACCTTGGTATCTCTATTGGAAATACTAGAAAGTATCAGCTTAGTTACAATCTCTTTTTGTTTTGAATATAAAGTAAGCTCAAATTCATCACTAAAGTAAATATGGTAATTAAAAATTATATTGTTTTGTAAATTTATGCTAATGATTAGTTGCTTAAATTATAGTTATGGTTATATTGTTCAAGTTAATTATATAGATTAATTTTTGTTATTCCTATGAACATAAATTAATAAAATAAATTAAATTTCATAATCTTCAAATTATCATTTAAATAATAACATATCACATAAAATTAGATTTTGTCGTAAAATCATAGAAGAAGTTGAAATATTACCTCATTGGTGCTTCAAAATCATCTCATAATAAAATAAATGAAACTATTGTCAATTCCATGAGTTTTTAGGTGGCAAAGTTGAGGTGCAAACCAAGTCGCTCTCTTGAGATGATAGACAGAGTTATGGTGGAAGGATATTCGAAGATAGTGATGCAAGCTTTGAAGATCAATGATGTCGGATTGGCTTCGTATGGTTTGGTGGTTAGAGATGCCTATGATCTTGAAATAAATTTTCTGAATTATCCTACTCTCATACTAAGAGAGAGGATAACAAAGTAGCATATAGTTTGGCTAAGTTAGCTACTAATTTTCCAAATTGTGTTGTGTGGAAGGAGGATGTTCCATCCATAGTTCTCCCCTTTGTTCAAGTTGATCTAGCCCCTTTTCATTAATATATTTGGATGTCTTTTTTCTCCCCAAAAAAAAAAAAAAACACTCAATTTGTTTTACTCAGATGAGCTAGAATTTAATTTGTTAATTTTTTTTAAACTCTAGAATTTAGTTTGTTACTTTTAAAACTATATGTTTTAATTTTTTATTTTTTAAAAAAATTTTAAAATTTAATGTGTTACAAGAGAACTTGAAAAAAAATAAGTCCCTTGTGATCCAAGTTGAAAAGGAGGCCATGATCTCAAGTAGCAAACTTTGGCTAAGGAAGCTTAAGGCCAAAGTAAGTGTTCTCTTTGATAGAGAGTCCCAAATGTGGAGTCAATGGTCTAAAGTACAATGGCTAAGCAATGGTGATCAAAATACAAGATATTTTCATAGTTGGGCTACTAAGAGACAGGGAAAATTTGATTGTGGGCATTAGAGATGCTTCACAAAGTTGGTAGGACAATCTCGAGAAGATAGCATCGGTTTTACTCAAATACTATGAGGAAATTTTTTCTTCAGCCACTTCACTTTCATCCTCAGCTATTTTGGACCAGATCCCTCGAGTAATAACTAATGATATGAATTCCATCCTCTTAGCCAAATTCTTAGAGTGGGAGTAATTCAGGCACTTCAACAAATAGCACCCCTTAAGGCTCCTGCACCTAATGGTATACCACCCTTATCAACACTTTTGGAATATAGTTGATTATGATGTTGTTCAATTGGTTTTGTCTTGGCTAAATACAGGTACTCTCCCCACCCTGTTAATCATACTTTCATTACTCTCATTTCTAAAGTTTCAAATCCAGAACATGTTCAAGAATGTCACCCTAGTAGCCTCTGTAATGTCTTGTATAAAATATTTTCTAAGGTCTTAACTAATAGACTTAAGAAAATGTTGATCACCATTATCATTGAACATCAGTCTGCTTTTACTAAAGATCGCCTTATTTTTGAATAATATACTTGTTGCCTTTAGGACCTTACATTTCATGAAGAATCATAACTTTGGTAATTTGGGGTATATGACTCTTAAACTTGATATGAGTAAGGCTTATGACCGAGTGGAATGAAGTTTTCTTGAGAATCTAATGAGGAAGATGGGTTTTAATGAAATTTGGATTAGCCTAACAATGCTTTGTGTGAAGATAGTCTCTTACTCAATTTTGGTCAATGGGGAGCCTAAGGGTCTGATTTTTCCCACCAAAGGGATTCGACAAGGATATCCTTTATCACCTTTTCTCTTTCTTCTGTATACAGAAGGCCTTCATGGTC
This sequence comes from Quercus alba, assembly GCA_036321655.1. Lineage (NCBI taxonomy): Eukaryota > Viridiplantae > Streptophyta > Magnoliopsida > Fagales > Fagaceae > Quercus > Quercus alba. The sequence continues at coordinate 57,942,642 of CM070301.1, forward strand.
TTATTATGCATGCATCTATAGTGGGAGATATAAAAGGTTTTTCCTTGTTTTAAAGAAATCTGGAACTAATCCATTTGTTGTTTGCAGATGATAGTCTTCTTTTTTGTAGGGTCACGTCGGAGGAATATAATAAAATAATGGAATTACTAACCATTTATGAGAATGCCTTTGGCAAGAAAGTGGACCAAAGTAAAATAGCCATTTTCTTAAGTAAGTCAATAACTGAGGATACAAAAGATATTATCAAAGGCATTTTGGGACTTCAAGAAATCCATCAATATGAAAAGTATCTTGGTCTCCCCTCTCTAGTTGGTAGGGGCAAGAAGGCCAGCTTTAATTACATTAAAGAGAGAGTTTGAAGGAAATTGCAAGGGCGGAAAGGAAAATTACTCTCTCAAACTGGTAGGGAGATTTTGATTAAGGTGGTGATCAAGCTATCTCGACCTTTGCTATGGGCTGCTTTACGCTCCCTTTGGGGCTATGTCATGATATAGAGGCCTTGATCAAAACGTTTTGGTAGGGACAACGTGGTGAGAGCTAGAAAATTCATTAGCTTAAACATGAAGAAATGACCAAGCAAAAAATGGTAGGTGGGATGGGCTTTAGGGACCTAGCCTTGTATAATGATTCACCGCTAAGCAAGCTTAGAGGCTTTTGCAAAACAAGGATTCTCTTTTCTATAGAGTTTCTAAGAGCCGAGTCTTCCCCCATTATTCAATCATGGATACCAAAGACTCTAGATCTAGTTCTTATGCATGGAAGAGCATTTTACAAGGAGAGATATCATAAAAAGGGGTTCAAGGTGGTGGATAGGGAATAATAGATCAGTAAAGATTTGGCAACATAGTTGGCTGCCTATAAAACATCCACCCTTGATTCAATCGACCATGGTTGAATCATTGGAGGAGGCAATGGTAGATGTTCTTATAGATGAAGACACTTGGCAATGGAACCATGGTTTGATTGATGGTTTCTTTGCTGCTCAAGAAGTTGATATCATCAAAAAAATCCCTCTAGCTTGAAAAACTTATGAGGATGCTCTCTATTGGCCTTTATCCCCAAACGGTAAGTACACTTGCAAGATGGGATATAGCTTTTTAAAAAAGGAAAAGGCTTCCCCTCCCTAGGTGGTTGATGTGTCTCCAAATAAGTCTCTCTAGAAAGGTGTTTGGTCTTTGGCAACACCTAACAAGGTTAAGAATCTGATGTGGAGAGCAAGTCAAAATGCCACACCTACTAAGTAGAATTTAGTTTGACGTACAGTGCTGAAGAATCCTATCTATGATCGTTGCCAAGCTGAGGTAGAATCTCCATTACATGCACTCTGGTCTTGCCCTGAGTTGGATGTGGTTTGGTTGGATTAGATAGCATGGGGCTTCCAAAGATCATGTCAGTTTATTGACTTCAAAGAGATGCTTTCTTGGATTATTCAAGAGAACAAGTGTTAGGTTTTGAGTTTGTAATGTTGGCAAACCATGACAAAAACTAAGTCTCATTAGTTTTGAATGGTCTACATTGAAGCCCAAGACAAAAAACTCACGTTTGAGATGAAAAAAAATGAGTTACAATCTGTATCATTCAATTAGTACTCAATCGATTGAAAGTCGCATATTAGCAAAATCAACAAACGTAAAAAGGCCATAACTTATCCGTTTAAAACCCAAATCACAAGCCATTTTTTCTAGTATTTAAAGAACATTATAAGCTAACCCTAGAGAGGGTTTTCAGATTTTTTTAGAGGGATTACAGTGCATCTTGTGCCTCTTTTGTAGATCTAGGGTTTTGTACCCAAAATCTCTCTTATGTCTTCTACTGGTGTTATTCCTTGAAGAATCTCAAGATCTGGTGCTGTAGAAGTTGTTGCATACAAGATCAACGTTTAAGGAGATCCAAAACCTTTGAGTGGAGTCTCAAAGTCACAAGCAGGTGAGCTTATGTTGTTGCAAAGGCCAAGAAAAGAAGTAGTCCGTGGACTTGAAGACATTATGGGGTCGTGGTAGTAAGTTTCCTACTCGAGATAGCAATAGGATGTTAGTGGTCTAAGTTGCTATTATGTAAACTTCAATCCTTTTATAGTGGATTTGCTTTTTACCTTGAGGATAGCTAGGTTAAATTCTCCCTAGGTTTTTTACCGGTTTGGTTTTCCTAGGTCATCATATCATTTTATTCTTTATATTTTCCATTGCTTTATATAATACGATTTTTATTGTTTTAACCTAGATCTAAATAATAAACCTAAGTATTCACTTAGTTAATTAATTAGGTTAAACAATCTAGTTTACAGGGGTCTAAAATCATACAACAAGGACTTGGCCTTATTTGCTACGATGCATGGTCAATATGGACCCAACATAATCAAGTGCGTTTGGCTCAACTAAGCTGTATCTTCACCAGCTTGCAGAGGTTTTGAAGAACAAATGCGAGGAATTCTTAGCTCTACAGGCTCCCCATTCAATCCTTCACCGACCAACTCATGTCTCCTGGAAGCCACCTCCTCCAAAACAATTCAAGATTAATTTCGACAGAGCAACCTTTGCAACGGAGAATAAGACAGGTATCAGAGTTGTGGTTAAAGATTCTCAAGCTTGGCATGCTAGAACTTTTCCGGATTTTATTATTTGGATTATATTCCACTATAGTTTGTTTCTATTTTTTAGATTGATTTAGCCGACATTTTTTAATAAAAGTAAGTTGCATTTAGCCTAAAAAAAGAAAAAATTATTGGGGTTTTTTTTTTTTTTTTTTTTGAGAAACAAACACACACACACACAAAAGAGATAAAGATATTCTAACACAAAGGCACACTACAATTTTACTCAAAAGCCATGGTAACTTTTAAGGGAGGGTGAGACAAGTTATACTACACACAACACACTCTCTTAAATAACGTGAGACAATTACCCATTCTTTTTTTTTTTAGAAACAAACACATACAGGGAAGAGGGAAAGGGAAAGTGAAAAATTATTGGGTTTAAAGCCTCGTTTTCCGGATATTTGAATCGTGAAGGTTCCATAGGAAAAAATAATGAAGTGTTGGTTGACTTAAATCCATCCGCATATGAATAGGTAAAACCTTAAATTTATTTGGTACCAATACTATTTTGGAAATTGAAGACAGGAAGGAGGTTTAATTGGTCTTTTAACAAATATTAGAAAAATATTTGGCTTTTTGGTCTCAAAGTGGCGGCCTCTGATGACCGACCCAACCGCCCATTCCATGTGTGCAAAGACGAACACTCTGTCTTTCAACCTTTTCTTTAGCCGATCATGACATTTCTCCTTTCTCTTTTTTTTTTTTTTTTTTTTTTTGGGTACTAATTTTTCTCATTCTTTATGGGATTACAACTTTCAAGAATGAATATATTTTTTTTCGCATTTGCCTGTCTACCTGTTCGTCCAAAAATATATGCAATTGTATCCCTTGTTTGATTAAACTAAACGATGATATACTTCTATGCAGGTCTAAGGATTCGAGTACGCAAATTGCATATATGAATTGTCCAAATGTGTTAGATGATGTTTGGTTACATACTCTTTGTGAATAAACCATCATAAATAGACATAAGCATGATTAGAAATAATGACAACAGGTTGGGTTTTGGATGAAAAAACCAAAAAAAAAAAAAAAAAAATTCAAATCCAAACCTTCTAGATATTTTAAATACCATATACACTCACCAAATCTTATTAAGATTTTAGAAATTCTATCTCAAATTCATTCCATTTATATGTTAAAGATAAGACTCAAATTCGTCTCAAACACATCCATTTATCTTACCATGAATCAGGCAAAATGAGATGGATTATGGCAGATTAGTGGGTTTTTTTTTTTTTTTTTTTTTTTTTTTTTTTGATAATTCAATATTTACATTAAGAGAGGAGATATTTAAACCATTGACATCTTTGTTGGAAACACTATAAAATACTAGTTGACTTATAAGCCTCCTGGCTCAAGTTAACACATGAATATTTAAAATATTGTTTGACAAAATCTAAGTATTAATAAGTACTTTTTATTCTAAATTAAACAATATTTTGAGAGAGAATGAGATGCACACTTGCTTTTACTATAGAAACTCTAGTATTTTTGGGTAAAGAAAAGTAATAATCAAGACACATTTGAGTATTTAAGCTATAAAAAGTAAAATATCTCCAAATCCTACTAAGTTTAGAAATGTGAACTTAAACTTAGCTCATATTCATTTAAAATATTAAGCCATTATTATTCTGGTCAACTCGGTGACAATCAATATGGATGAAGTTTTCTACAACTTAGAGATCTAGATCCTCACTGTTCAAAATGTATTAATTAGTGCTAGTTCATGAGTTGGTTAAGGAATATCAGTATAAATATAGATGAGTAGATACGAATATGCATCTTAATCAACAAGATCAAGTATAAAGTAAACTAAACGTACAAGGAAAAAGCAACTATACGTGCAAGGAAAAAGAAACTTCAAAAAGAGTACAAGGGAAAAAGAAAAGAAAGTTGGATTTTTCATACGGCACATTCAAGTTTAGAAGAAATATGCTAATTTCACCTGAGCTATAATTTTGCACGGGTAGGGCATTCACATCAAAACTCTCAAATTTTTTAGCATTTAACATCTTAAAAAATTGCTTCATTTATTTTAATAACTTATTTATAATACACCTAACATCAAAAGTTCTATATTTTTTACCACTTCATTTAAATATTTTTTAATTTATTTATTATTTCTTCATTCTTTAATATATATTTCTTTCTCTCTCTTCCTCTTTGTCTCTCTCAACCTAGCAAACTCACACCGACCTTCTCAATCCAGAAAACCCATACCCACCCCATCCACCACCACCGGAAAAAAAAAACACCAGCCATCCAAACTCACCTGTCTATCCAATCAACTCACACAATTCCATCTCAACCCAACAAATCACACCCACACCCACTACCACCGGCCACCACCATCCACAACCACAACAATCACTACCACCATCACCATCACCATCACCCACAACCACAACCACCAAAACCACAAGCCCAAAACCACAATAGCATCCACCACCAACCAAAAAAAAAAAAAGACTTCAAAAATCAAATTAAATCCACAATCACCACCCACTATAAAATTGAAAATTTGAAACCCAAGCCACCATCCAAAACCCACCACAAAACCTGACCCAGCCTCTCCAATGACCACCATTAGTCACCAAATCAAACCCACAAAATCCAATCTCCAAAAAGAATTTAGACATCAGATACATGCAAGACCATTGGAGTTTAAATTAGTACTAGAGAGGAAGAGGAAATAAAAGGACAAGTCCAACATTGAACCTAAACCCAAACCTAAATCCACAAGAATTTTTTTTGCATTTAACATTATTTTTGAAATATTTTAATTTGTTGTCATGTTTGCAAAACTATGTAGCAAACTAGCATCTTGAAACTCTAAAACTCAAGTTCAAAGGTTGAACTTGAGTTTCTAAGACTCGAGTTGCATGTGATGATAGTCTAATGTGGAAAAAAATTCACATAGAAATCAAGTATTTAAAACTTGTGTTCCCCATTCTCCACATTCCACAAACATACCTCTTCTTCTTCCTCATTAACTCTTTTCTTCTTCCTTCCAAATTTGATTCTTCTTCTTCTTGCCCGATTTGGTCCTCTGTTCTTCTTCTTCTTCTTCTTCTTCTATCCTTCCTTCCTAATCTGGTCCTCTGTTCTTCTATTCTTCTTCTTTTGTCTTCTAGATCTTCATCTATAGAAATCGAGTCTTATAGACTCGGGTTTACTTTTTACAAACTCGAGTCTATAAGACTCGAGATTTATGTGGCAAAAAACTTTAGATTAGCAAGTGGAACTTGAGTCTTTGAGACTCAAGTTTCATATTGAACTCAAGCTAATAAAACTCTCGGGATGCTACTTTACTAAATCGTTTCTAATGCATGCTAACTAATGCTATTGTCTCCCAAATGCATGCTAGCCTACAAATTACCTCAACCCACAGTGACGATTAACACACGGTAAAACACCCAAACCTAACATTGAACCCAAACTAAATCGGAGGAAAAATCTTTGAACGGAGTCAATCCGAGAGCAAGACCTGCATACCGGTCTCCACACCGGTGCTAATTTGGAGCAAAAAAAAAAAGAAGCTCTTGGTGGGCGAGGCAATGGTGAGAGGTAGAATAGAGACATGGAGCAGAGGATAAGATAGAGGGTGCATCGAACCACCATAACCCAGCCACATCGATTGCCAAAGTTAAATCGAAACTTGATGTGAGAAAGAGGGAGATGGAGAGACAGAGAAAAAGGGAGAAAAGGTAGAGAGAATGAGAGATCAGAAAGAAAGAGAAATAGGGAAAGGTTAGAGAGAATGAGAGATTATAATAAAGAGAAAATAATAATAAAAATATAGCATTTTGCTATAGTGAGCTGCTAGAGATGGCAACTCACTGTAGCTGTGTGTAAAAAATTATAGCATTTTACATGTTTGATGTAGTGTGTTTTTTGGGTGTTGATTGTTAGTAATAGCATTTTTAGCATTATAGCATGCTTAATGTAAATGCTCTTATTCTTTCTATCACATTACCCATTAAAATAACTTAAAAACTTTCCAAACTTTTATTTAAAAACAAAGAGAAAAACAAAAAACACCAACCTCCCACAAGTAGCGTCTCACTACCAAACCCCCCCTCCCCCCCAATCGTCGAACCCACCCATCAAAACCTACCACCAAACCCACCCACTAAGTAGCCCACCAATCTGAACTTGCCCCACCACCAAACTCACCCATCTAAACCACCCATCAACCCACAAGAAGAAAAAAAAAAAAAAAACCACCGGAAGAGAGAGATCTGGAAGGTGTGGCTAGGTGGAGGCGTCGTAGCGAGATCAGATGTGGGTGGAGATCAGTAGCTTGTGAGTGAGAGAGAGAGAGAAAGAGAAAGAGAGAGAGGCTGAGATAGAGAGAGAAGAGAAAGAAGGGCTAAGAGAAAGAGGGATGCAGATAGAGAGAGAGAGAGAGAGAGAGAGCTATGTGAGAGGAGAGAGAAATAAAATAAAAAATTAATATTTTTTTAACATATGTGTCTGTACCATTCCAAATTTGGAATAGTACTATTCATTTATTCTAAATTCTTTAGCATTTAGAATATCTTATGTTAGAGATTTTTTGGTGTGAAGGGATATTTAAGGAATTCTATTAGGTAACTTGCAAATTACACCTCTAAATTTTGGAGGTGTTTAAATTTTACATCCTAAAGTTTTAAAATTTGAATTTCTCTCTCTAAAATTTTGGGGTGTTTAGATTTTATAACTTGACATTTCAAATTTTGGATTTTACCCATAACTTTTAGGAGTATTTGGATTTTACTCCCTAAAATTTGAGGATATTTGGATTTTATATCCTAAAATTTTAGAATTTAGAGGTATAAAATCCAAACACCCCTGAACTTTAGGGGTAAAATCCAAATTCTGAAACGTCAGGATGTAAAATCTAAATACTCCCAAATTTTAGGGGGTAAAATCCAAATTCTGAAACTTTAGGATGTAAAATCCAAACATTCCTAAATTTTAGGGGTGTAATTTACAATTTACTGTATAGAATTCCTTAAACATATTTTCACGCAAGTTTCCATAGTGAATGTTTATTTTTGGGAAGATTTCCATATTGAATCTTATTTGCTTAATTCTTAATAGTTCCAATAAGGGAAAGTATACCTTGTTTATAAGTTATGAGAAGAGAAATAACTAGGTATTGATTTCGAAAACAAGGATTCTTTAATTGTGCGCATGTATAATATATATTTTTTTTTGGCAAAACAACTTTTTAGTCTCTATATTTTGGCCATGTTTTTAATTTGATTTTTAAATTTTCACAACTTTCATTTTGGTACATATATATTTAAACCTGTTGCCATTTTAATTCATGTTGTCATCTTACTTATAAAAAACACCTAATATTTACCACCGCACACCCTTGGTACGATGGTCACTCCATAAGTATAAGTATAAGTACTTGTGAGGTGTGGAGGGTAAGGGCCGAGGTTCAAGTCTCCAGGAGGGAGCTTCATACACATATACACTTAAATTAGGTTAGAATAGAAATTCTATCTTGTATTAAAAAAAAAAAATAAAAAAAAAAACCTAATATTTAAAACTTAATTATTACCAGCCATTTAGACGTTTTCCGTGAGTGAGATGACATTAATGACAAAAATTAATACAAGTATAAAAATATAAAAACTAAAATAAAGGCAGTCAAAACTTGAGGACCAAATTGAAATAGGTTGAAATAGGAACCAATTTTTTTTTTTTTTTTTTTGGAGGATAAACAGCAGAAATAGGAACCAAAGTTGTGTAGGTGTTTTCCATAAGTGAGATGATAATAAAGGCCAAAATGGCAGTAAATTTTAAAATATAAGTACCAAAATAAAAGTTACGAAGACTTGAGAACCAAATTGAAATATAGCCAAAATATAGGGACCAAAAAAGAGCTTTTTGTATTTCTTTTTTCCCGTTTAATTTGGTTTAAGGCTGCAGCATTAGTCACTCTAAAATTCCCTATTATATTACTTAATTTTTTTTCTTTGAAGATAAATTAAACACATTTTAATGTGTATTTACTATTTAGATTAGTTTTTTTTTTTTTTTTTTTTTTCATTTGATTGAAATATTTTTTTATGTACAATTTTTTAAATTCTTCATATTTTTAGATACAATTGTATTTTTGTCTACTTTCAATAAATAAACAAATAAAATTTTCGATAAAGAGGTAATGGAGATGCAGGCAGTTTATTAGAAAGAAAGGCATATCGAATAAACATGGGATAAATCCCTTTTTCGTCCCTATATTGTCACACGATTCTCACTTTGGTCCCTAACTTTTTTTTTCACCACTTTTAGTCCCTATCCTGAAAAATGTGTCTCGTTTTAGTCCCTGACGTTACATCAAAGACAGAAATTGCACAGCAGGCAAACGGAAAAAATTAAAAATATTAAAATAATACACCCTGTGTCCACGTGGCTTTCCACGTCAACCTCTAAATTAAAAAATTAATTTATTAATTGTAACTAAATAAAAAAATTAAAAACAAAAATAAAAACCAAACCAGTAAGAACAACAAATTTAAAACCCAGCAAAAACATGATCAACAAAACACAAACACAATAAATTTAAAACCCAAAAAATTAAATTCAAACCCATATATGTACATGTAGTTTTTTTTTTTTTTTTGGGTTGTGTTATTGTCTTTGTTTTGATTTTTTTTTTCTTCTTTCGGTTGTGCTTTTCAGCTTTGTTTCAGTCTTTGTTGTTTGAGGCTTGTGGAAGGACCATGAACCCAGTGAACGGCGTCGTTGGTCTTTTATGGATTGGTAACTGGCACGTTTGCCAGGCAACGGTTGAGACTGTCCTACGCGGTGGTACTTTACATCTGATGCCGAAGCTTCTCACATTCGATGCACCGATTCCATCCTCCAATGAGGTCTCCGAGGCCGAAATGACCTGTACCAACATATGGAATCTCGGGGATCTGAGTCTGAATTCCCAACCCAAGGTCTCGCCAGAACGCCGGCGATCTGGCGAGCCAAACAAACCGTACCAGATCAATCTTAATCTCTGCCTGACTCTTGCGAAAGTATCGGTGTACAAGCCAGAGATTCGGCGTTCGGGATCTCCGTCGATGAATTCCGAGGAATCAGTGACGACCTTCGAGAGTGGTTTTGCAGATCAGTATTGAGAGAGAAAGCTTCTCAACTTGTTCAATTGAAGTAGCTAGCTCTCCCTTTGTTTTTTTTTTTGGGTTTGAATTTAATTTTTTGGGTTTTAAATTTGCTGTGTTTGTGTTTTGTTGATTTTGTTTTTGCTGGGTTTTAAATTTGTTATTCTTACTGGTTTGGTTTTTATTTATGTTTTTAATTTTTTTTTATGAGAGTTTTTAATTTTTTTATTTAGTTAGAATTAATAAATTAATTTTTTTAATTTAGAGGCTGACATGGAAAGCCACGTGGACATAAGGTGTATTATTTTAATATTTTTAATTTTTTTCTGTTTGTCAGCTGTGCAATTTCCGTTTCTGAGGTAACGTCAGGGACTAAAATGAGACGCGTTTTTCAGGATAGGAACTAAAAGCGGTGAAAAAAAGTTAGGGACCAAAATGAGAATCGTGTGAAAATATAGGGACGAAAAAGGATTTTATCCCAATAAACATTTTGTTCCGCTTCCCATGTTTCATGTTGTTTTATCAAATACCCTTTGAGTTCCACCTTGGGAACCCTTTAAGAAAAATTTGCAATTAGTTTGATATCACTTATTAGAAGGAACGTAGAAGAGAAAACCTTGACTAAAATGAAAATTTACATAAATACTAAAATTTTAGGGAATAAGTAGAAATAACCTAAAACATTGGCCATTTTTTTATTTAAAAAATAAAATAAAAATAAAAGGGCCCGTACCAGAATGTTTGGACCTCTCAAGTCCCAACAAAACATCGCCGGCCAAACAACGTTTGACTGGTTGTTTTAGACTCTTCCTTTTTTAGTCAAAGTGTTTTTTTTTTTTTTGGCTGAATGGTGAAAGTGGTTTTAGAAACAAGCAATGATGCAAACCACCTACTCTCTCAAGTAGTAAATTAATTGGTTATTGCTCTAATTAATTGGTTATTTAGAGACCAAAATGGAGTCCTCAAATTAATAAATATACTTTGACTTTGTATTTCTCGCAATGATAATGGATTACAAAGTTTTCGCATTGCTGATTTATTAGGGGTTTGAACACTTCTATCTTCATAGTGAAAAGCACAGTTATTATGATCGGTACTAATACTATTTATTTTCTTGACCAAAAAAAAAAAAAAAAAAATGGTTGGTGTCTCTTTAAAGACAAAATCCTGGCACCTATGGCAGCGTCAGTAAAAGATTCCTTTTGCAGAATAATGGAACCCATGACATAGGCGGTGGGACCCAACCAAGAGAGAGGCCGGGATTAATGCTATCCTATACTATTATACCATCCCAAAAAACCACTTTATTACTTATACTATCCCATTTTACAATACCTCTCACATCGTAAAACTCTATTCTTATTAAAATATTATTATTTAATCTTTTTTTATTATTTCTTTTTAACCAATTTTTTTTTCAGTTCTACTTTCCTAGGCTTTCCAACCGTTTTGTTTTTTTTTTTCCTCAGCCTCCCTCAACCTCTAGCACCAGCTCCTCTCACAGAACCACACAGACCCATCAACAGAGCCACACACAAACCATCAAACTAGAGCCAACAACGGCCACCCGCCAACAACGGCCACCAAACCCCGGACCCAACCACCACCCACAACCCCTTTAAGCACCGGTCATAGCCAGAAAAAAAAAAAAAAAAAAAAAAAAAAAAAAAAAAAAAAAACAGAGAACCAACAATGACCCACACACAAACCATCAAACCAAAGCCAACAACGGCCACCACACCCACCACCGATCCGAATCCACACCGCCGATTTGAAACCCAGCCTATTCGAAACCCACCGGAGCAAACCCATTCAAAAAAATCATCACCGGAGCTACCAATGATCCACCCACTAATCAACAAATCTACTGTTTCAAACCGATCCACCCACCGATCAACCCAACCGATCCACCCACCAAACCCAGCTCGACGATCAACAACACCCACCACACCCACGCCGTCGCCCACGAGCCAAGCACCGGACCCACAACCCAACCACGACCCAAACACCGGACCCACAACCCAACCACAACCCAAACACCGGACCCAACAGAGAAGGAAGAGAGAAGAAAGAGAGAGCAGAGGTTGCGTTTGGGTCGGGTCCGTAGAGAGGAAAGAGCAGAGATAGAGAAAAGAGAAGAGATGGAAGAGAGAGAAAATAATTCTGGGCTGTGAGGAAAAAAACGGACTGAATAAAATATATATATATATATATATTTTTTTTTTTAGCATTGTGCTACAGTACAATTCTAAATTTAGAATTGTACTGTAGCACTATTGCAAAAATTTTTGCAATAGTATGGTTTAGCATTGTTTGATGCAGGTGGTTTTGTCCTCTAAAATGTCAAAAATGCCTTAAATATGCCTTTAGCATTTTTCAATGCTAGTGCTCTTAGATGGGTTTATTGGGATTAGGATTCTGAGCAATTCCTTACACCGGGTGCAATTTACGAACTTTGTCTCACAAAGTTTTTTCATTTTTTATTTTTTTCGATTTCTACTTATTACTTTTCATAAATTTTTTCTTAACTAAATGAGACTAAAAGCTTTTTTTACAACTTTTTTTTTTACAACCATTAATCTAAACAATTCATAGTAATTGCATCAGGTGTAATACTTAGGATATTGCACCTGATCTCAATTTGGTTTATTGTTCTATTACTCCAACTCATAAATAATGTCATCCATAAGTAGAGATGACAAAATTGAACATGATTCGCGAACCCGACATGACACAATATGAAATTAATAGATTATTGGTTGAGACTTAATGAGTTTGTATCATATTCGGGTTGACATGACTAATCCATTTAATAAACGGGTTGGGTTAGTATTCAACCTATGGAACTCATTTGACCTGTTTAATTAAATGACATTTTACTAATATACTCTTTAAATCTTAGGTATATAAACTTATTAGTTATTGTGGTTTACTTTCTTTGATAGATTCTGATTGATTATTTGTGATATTGAGATATGCTTTAGTTTTGAATAATTATTTGTGATGCAATTACTCTTTAGTTCTTAATTTTATATTAAAAATACTTATTTGTTTTTTCTTTTCATAATTTTTTTTTTTCATTTTGATAAAATTTAATAAACAAGTCGACACGACTGACTTGTTTAATAAATGAGTTGTATTAGGGTTGATGAATCTTGACCCATTTAGTTTTGAATGATTATTTGTGATGCAATTACCCGTTAGTTCTTAATTTTATATTAAAAATACTTATTTTTTTGTTTTTTCATATATATATATATATATATATATATATATATTTTTTTTTTCATTTTGATAAAATCTGATAAATAGGTCGACACGACTGACCTGTTTAATAAATGAGTTGTGTTAGGGTTGAGAAATTTTGACCTATTTAATAAACATGTCGGGTTAGTATTAACTTATATAGTCGGATACTCATAAGTTGACATGACACGAACTTGAACTTGACACACGAACACGAATTGCCACCCCAAGCCATGAGTTGTGGGATTTAAGTTGTGAGATTTTATTTTACGAATTTATCCCCTTTATTGAAAACCTGTAGGTGAGCAAGTAGAGAATATTTTGGATGTTCAAAACTTAGAATCCATGGCTTGTGAGCTATCCAAAACTTAGAATCCACAACTTGGAAGTCAACTTAGAAATCCCTTTTAAATATCCAAGACTTAGAGTTCATGGCTTAAAATCATAAAAAACTTAAATTCCACGGCTTGAAAACTTTTTAAATAGTGGTATAGATATTGGGATATCCAAAACTTAGAGTCCATTGCTCTTTTCAGATATCCAAGACTTAAAATACATAGCCTGAATACCCCTTTAATTGCAGTATATATAGTGGATTATAAAAGAAATAAATACATTGGTGACTAAGCATATATTGTATACATGGCCACCTAAGTGTTTTTCTTACTCTTAGGGTTTTTTTTTTTTTTAATAAAACAAATGGTAAAATTAGAATCCATTTAGTTGGCTACGAAAAAAAAAAAAACTTATAAGAAAAATCCCATATTTAGGGCTCATGGTAAATTAGTATTTTTTTTTTTTTTAAACCAATGACCATTATTGGTTTAGCTTAATTTCTACCATTTTTAATGGAAATGCCTTGAATTTAAATCTACCTACTCCATTGAAGATGATTTAAAACTTAACAAAATAAATAAAAAATTCTGCCTACTTGAAACATTAACCTTGTTTAAGAAAGGGGCCAAAAACTAAAGAAAAATTTCAAGACCATTATTTTGGACTATTATTTGTGCTAATTTATGGCATAAAAAATTATTGGTCTAAGCCTGTTACTTGATTCATTGAGTAAAGTTTCTCTATAAACTAGTTTAGAGATAAACTCTTCAAACTTCTCATATATCTCTTTTTTTGGTATGAATTTTGAAAATCTAACTGTTGAATTTCATGTTCCTTATGTTCTTAGCATGCTTATCAAATTTTATTCAAACAAGATGTTATTTACTATTCGATTAATAAAATTATTTTGTATACACAATTTGAGATCATAAAAAATTAAATTTTAATAATTGTCAAATGACATAGCAATTGATTTTTAATTTTCTTGAAATTTTGCAAATATGAAGATTATAATAAGAAAATGCAATCCACTGGTTAGATTTTCGAAATTCACACTCAATATAAAAATATATTAGGAGTTTGAAGCGTTTCTCTCCAAACTAGTTTGGAAATAAATTTTATTTTGATTCATTCCCCCAAAGGCCACTTATGGACAATTTTGATTGATTTTCCTTAAGAAACCCTAAAAACTCAAGTTGGATAACTAGGTTATATCAAATTGGCCCATTAGAGTTGTGACCACCTCTAGCAACAAACATATACATACATACATACATACATATATATATATATATATATTTTTTTTTTCTAAGATTTTTTCTAATTTTGTTGCCCATGATTTTATTTTTAAAAATATACATTTTTCCATGCCATTATTTTAATATTTGTTTTTAATTAATTTTAAATTCCGTAAGAAATTCCCTATAAAACCTCTTATATTTATACACTCCATTAGTGTAGGGACTTAGGGCCAGTAACCAAGACTAGCCCAGCATTATTGAGGTAGGCCCAACCCAATGGCAAAAGTACAAGGGTATAAGATTGACACTCAAAGGTGACCTACCATATTTGGGCCAGGTTAGGCCAAGTACCGACTAGTAGGCTGAGGAGGAAATAGTTAGGACTCAGGTTGGTCCCCCAAGCATAGTTAGTGCCATGGGGAAATTTGTTGCCGATTACTATTCGGTGACAAGTACAAGTTTCAAGAGAATCCTCAGAAGGAATCAGTTTCCTTGGGATTATGGGTAGAAGTGGGATTGTGTGGGAATTGATGCAAAAGTAATGATTTGGATCCCCACTAAGGGGAGACTATAAAAAGGAAGAGAGGAAGAATGGGAGGCGATTGGCAAACACGAAGTGGTGAGAAATAGGAGTGAAATTGTGAGAGTGGGAAAGGTAAGGACTATGCGTGAGAGGTGCAAGGGTTATAGGATTGGGTTGTCTAGGCAGTGTTTGAAGCTAACCCTAGTAATAGTACAAGGAAAGCCACCAACAGATAAATTAGGAGCCCAAATACCTATATAGGGAGTAAAACTGGGCTTGGGTACCACAATTAGAATTTAATATAAGAGTTTTTATAAATATAAGAGGTTTTATAGGGAATTTCTTATAGAATTTAAAATTAATTAAAAAACATATATTAAAAATAATGACATGGAAAAATGTATATTTTTTAAAAAATTCTTTGACAGCAAAATACACACACACTTGTCGCTAACCCATGCAATGCACAAGAAAACTATTGTGTATGAAAATTTAAATAATTGTTTATTTCTTCCGCTTTGATTTTACATTAGGATTCCAATCTCAGAAATTCCTATCCTTAATATAAAACATTTAATTACTAAATGTAAAATATTAATCAAAGTTAAATTAAAATTCCAATCCTTAACCATAGGCGGATCTAGGGAGGGTCAAGAGGGGTCAATTGCACCCCCACCCCGAAAAATTGAAACCTTATCTTAGAAAGGAAAAAAAAATTGAAACTTAAGTATGTTATAGGAAAATGCTAGAGTTACAAATTATTTTACAAATTTTTCTACAAATTATTGATGTGATGAGTGGTTTTTGGGAAGTAAAATAGTTGTATTAGTGGTGGGTCCAAATGATAACTATTAAGAATTTGTTACATCAATAATTTGTAAAAATGTTGTAAAAAATTTGTGTCTTAAGCATTACTCACATATGTAGATCTTCACCTAGAAAAAAAAAATTACACATATAGATTGAAATAAAAGTTTCTACATTTCTTGGTGAATTTCTTTAATGTATTTTTTTTTATTGATATATTAATTTTTCTATGATGAAGATAAGGTTTAAACAAAATGGGAAAAAAAAAATTATTATTACTATCATCTTTCAAAACTAATATTAAAAAAAATAATAATAATAGAACCTTAAATATTTTATATAATAATTTATTCTCCTTAATAAAATTTGTGCAATAAGCAATAAAAGAATTGGGATAATTACATACTAACATAAATTTACATTAGTAAGCTTGGTGTCTATCTAAGTATAAACATCTTATTCACAGGTGAAATTTTGACTTAAAAAAAAAAAAAAAATCAAATTACAGCTTATTTATACGAATAAACCTTTACAGGTAAAAAAATGTAATGAATCTGAGATTATATTTTTAGTTTTATTACATTCAAATATCACTTAATATTAATTAGGATTTCTTTTTGTATCAAGTACTATGTGCGAGTGTGCTTGAGCCTAATAATAGGAAATAATTTGTGGCTTGTTGATTTCAATTTTTTGGGTTAGGCTACTGTAGACACTGCATTTTGTACCCGTTAATAAACTTTGGTCCCCGGCCCTAAAGATGAGCTGGACATATGTCAACTAAGGATAATTAAAAAATTTACAATAGTTTGGAAGTAATTACAACTTAAAAGTGCTCAAATTGCTTTGAAATCGATATCGAAAAAATGACATTTGTTCACTGTTTGGAACATAACTTTTGATACACAAAGAATTTTTGAGTATATTTCAATGGAAAGTAGACATCATGGACTTTAATTTGAATATAAAATTTTCCTAATTTGGACTTATATTGAGTAAGTTATGACCATTTGAAATTGAGCCAACTAGACAGTCCGATTTTTTGGGTTTTAAAACTTCATTTTAAGGGCCCAAATCATCATGCTTTGATGTGGGCCGGCCCACAGACCCTTGAGAATGTCCAAAGATCATTAAAAGGCCCCTAAAACTCTAATTTAACTTATAAATACTCATCTGATGTCTCAAATCAAAACCCTAACTAGAGAGAGTATTTTTTGGCCTCCATATTCTCTAAAACCCTTTTTTTCACTTTTCTAAACCCTAAGGCAGCACCTTATATCATTTTTTTGCAAAATTAAAACATCTCTTTAGTTAGTTCTAGGGCAGAAAGTTTCCACTCAAAATTGTTTTTTAAAACCTTTTCAAAACCTTGTGTTCTTGAGTTGTGATTACTAACTATTGTTGTGTTCTTTGATTATTGTTGTCTTTTCCATCTAATATTTGTATTGTAGGCACTAAGGGGCCGGTTAAAACAATCTCAAATCTATGATTCTAAAGCAAGGTGAATATGTCTTCCATGATTTCACACCTTGCTACATATGATTCACTTGAGTTCTAAATGTAGTTTCTCTAGTTATTTTATTTTATTTGCTTATTGATTTTATTATGTTTGATGTGTTTTAATTTGATTTTAGGTTGTTTATAATTTGTTTTAGGTTGCTCTTGTTTTATTATTTTGGTTTCATGTAAAGTTTAAAATTCATATTTAGTTTATGTTAGTTTAGTATATTTGTTTTGTTTGATGTTTACTTGTCTATATTTATATTTGTTTCATTTCTTTATGTTAGTTTAGTGTTTAGGGTTTTAACATGCTTGTTTGATCTTGCATGTTATATCTTTGTTTGATTAAATATCTAAAAATGTAATTTTTTGAATCTGTGTTAAAGGATGCATATGCATCCATCAAGTATGGACCATGCGCACGCATGCTTGAGTATGCTATGCACCTCGAACCCAGATTAGGGTAAAATTCTTATTTTTGTTTATTTAGTTATTTTTTCACATGTAATTTAATTATGTTTGACTCTGTTTTAGGTTAATTATTTATGTTTAATTATTTACCATTTTTTTTGAGTCTTTTTCCATGTTTGGTTTATTTTATAATCTTTCCTTGTGTATGATTTAATTGTTATATTTTCCTTTTTTGATATAATATGTTTGATTGTGTTTTATTTGTTTCCTTTTATATTTTGATCTTTTATATGTTGTGTCTGTTATTTCCTTAATTGCATGATACATGTTTAGGTTAAAAATTAAAACTCTCTTAATAAACTCTTTAAATAAATATTGCCTAGCAATATATAATGGAGGCCAGCCCACAAGTTGGGTGATCTTAGGTGCCTAACACATTCCCAAGTCATACCTATAATCTGGTATGCAGATCCATGCATGTAAGTGATTGGCCCAAAAGGCCCAATATGGTTCCTAGACCTAATCTAGGTGGTGACTCCACTTTTCTCTGCCACGGTCCACTTGGCCAGGGTGTACTTTTCTTTGTGCCCGCAACTACATTGACTTTGGGCTTCAAAAATGTATGTGGGCTGGTGTGTGTTAAGGTGAAGTGGTTTGGACCTGGTACTTTTCGGATTGGGCTAAGTCCTTTGAAAAATTGGCTTGAGATTCTACATGAAGTGGGCTTAGGTGAACCGAGTTAGTTCTTCAATGGATTGGACTAGCCCACCCAACAAATAAATTTGTAACAAATGCTGATCTCTTTCTCTCTCTCCCCCCAATGTCCTTCCTGGCCAAACTCCAAGAGCTCAGCTTCTCACCAGCTAGCACTACCTTCATGGTAGAGATCTCTAAGATCGGCCTCTCCTCTCTCATGAACCACTCCAGAGGGTGACTTTATCTGGCAGAAGAGAATTCTAGCCTATCCTAAAGCGTGAGAATTGCAATGATGGAGAGCGCAGCCCACTCGATCTTCCCTCCACTGACATCAACCAAATACATGTTAATCCTAACTTTGAAGTACTATGTTGGATCCAAGATTTGAAGGAGACGGTCAGATATGAGTTTTGGGTTTTGTTTTCGAGTGAAAGAGATGGTAGCATTTGAGAGATATGAGAAGAGAGATGATTTAAGTTTTGGGTTTTGTTTTTGGGGGAAGAAAAGATATGAGAAGAGAGATTTTCATCTTTATTTATCGTGTTTTGTTTTGTTTTGTGTTTTTGCTACCCTTTCACGTCACTATCTTCTCAAAACATAAAAAATTATAAAATCAAGAGAAAAGGAGATCTAAAAGCTAGGTTTTGTAAAAATTAAAAACATTCAACTAAAACAATCATCCATCCAAAATTAAGAACATTCAACCAATCTTGATAACTCATTTTCTTCTCATCATTAGCACTGAATGAAAATGCAAGAAGCAAGATGAGATCTCTTTCAATAGTTCGGCCAAGTCAGAGTAAAGAGAGAGTTTAGAGTTAGTGTTTAGTGTAGGAATGAAATTAATTAAAAAAAGAAAAAGAAAAGGAGAGGGTAAGGGTTGATTGGGGGCTACTGGTAGAAGCCCAAAACTACGCCAAACCCGGTTTCTTCACTAACAATTAGATCAAATCCACAAAACTCAAACTTTCTCAAGAACTGACAATGTTTAGATCTTCAAAGAGATCACGAGCTGATGAGTGGTTAATTTTCAAAATTTTCAGGGACAATCCACATCAATTCTATATTTCCTTTGCAAATGAACATTCCCATAAACTATGAACAACTGTTTCAGGCTCCTCTTGACATAAATCACAAGAAAAGGATTGTAAAATACCTTTGTGAAAGAGCTTTGATCTGGTAGGCAGAATCTCATTAATTGCACGCCAACAAAAAATTTTAACTTTGAGAGGTATCAACAAGGACCAGAGACTCTTCCAAAACTGTTGTCCATATTGCCTAGAGAATGTCTAACCAGTGTTAGTCACTAATGAGTGTTCTTTTAGCAGCCGGTAAATCCCCTGTTTATTTTTTGTGCAGATCAGTTTTTCTCTGTAATTTCTTGAGCTCAATGGGATTGCTTTAATTGTGGAAGCTTCAAAGGGGAGAAAGGCATCATCTATCTTACTAGTAGTCCAACAACCAGTTCCAGGTTCAATCAATTCAGAAACTAATGCATCTTCACTCAAAATGCAACGTGGAGACAGGAAAGGAACAATTACCAGAAAACTGTAAAATTAAAAAAAAAATGTTGGTGGTGGCCATAGAAGCAATCGACCCAACTGCAAAAGCTCAACCAAATTTTAGATGTTTAATGGGTCAGAGAAAAAAACCCATCCTCCAAACCACCGCCATCTTCCTCATTCTGCCACCACCGACAATAATTAACCAAAAACAAAACTCTCAATCACCCACTGTCATCGGTATTAGAGCTCCACCAAAAAATTTCGTAACTCATCATATTCAAAACCCACATTGCAGCACCCACATCAGAGCTCCACCAATCCCAGTCAACGATCCCAGCTCCTGATCCCATTCGCCAAACTTAAGCTACCATCAAACTCAGCCGCCGATCCCACACTAGCAAAGCCTATGAAAATTGAATAGGAATTGATGTGTCTGTGTGGGAGAGATATTAAAAGTAAATTGAGGAACTCGACAACATTACTCAATACTAAGTATTTTTAATTTTAACAAAGAACAATATTATGATTGTTATTAAATTTTATAAAACCTAACTTTTAGATTTTTTTTTTCTCCTGATTTTTTTTAGTTTTTTATGTTTTGCGAGGAGAAAGATATATAAAAGTAGCAAAAATACAAACTTACCTATATTTTTAACAGAGGTTGGTAACAGGAGACAAATAGAGCTTACATCAGGTGAGTAAAGTGACAATTTTTAAATCTTAGGTGGACAAAGTATTTTTAGGGAAAACTATATGTGAACAAAATGTAATTTCCTTATTTTTTTAAGAAGAAGTATTGGGATTTGTTTATAGGACAGAAAGAGATTTTTCTAATAATTTTTTTAATATTTCTGATGTGGAAAAATGCGAGAGCTTCAAATCTTACGTGGTAAGCTTTTATTAAATAAATAAATAATAATAATAATAATAATAATAATAATAATAAGAGACTTCTGTTTTATAGTATATATATATAGATTAATTTTTTTCTTAATTTGAAAAAATAAATAGTTTGGCGTCATGGTATTGTATATAAACATTTGTTGAGGATATCTTCAAATAGTATAATTATATAAAGATGGAGAGTTGGAAATGGACGTCTAATCCATATTTGGGATGACAAATAGCTCCCAAACCCCTCAACCTACAAAGTCATCTCCCTTCCTCGCCCTTTTGAGGACTACCCAATGGTCTTATCCCTCATTGATCCGGTGACTAGATGGTGGAAAATGGAGACTGTCCGTGCTCTCTTCTTCCCTTTTGAGGCTAATATGATTTTAAAAATCTACCTAAGTTACAATCTGCCTGAAGACAAACTCATTTGGGTGGGGAATAAGAAGGGTGAATTCACAGTAAAGAGCGCCTATTTTGTCGCAAACAAACTCCTTAACACAAGGGATGAAGGGGAATGTTCCTCTGGAGATCCAAATGCTCGGATTTGGAGGAAAATTTGGTCTCTAAAGCTCCGGAAAAGATCAAGATTTTCTCTTGGCATGCTTCTGTGAATGGCCTCCCTGTGCTCACAAATATGGCTGCTAAAGGTATTCAAACTTCCTGTGTTTGTCCAATTTGTGATGAGGAACTCGAAAGCCTTATTCATGCTTTAATCTCTTGTGATTTTGCTCTCTCAGTGTGGTCCCTTTGGCATGACTGCCCCATTGATATACTGCTAAAAGCAAAAGATTTCAATGATGTAGTGCTCCAACTTTGCTCTAACCTGACTGCAATGTACCTGGAATTTTTCTTTGTAATTTCCTGGTCGATCTGGTACAACAGAAACACACTCATCCATGATGAGAACAGTTTGTCACCTTTGCAAGTTTTGGAGATGGCTAAGAACATGGTGGAAGATTTCAGAAAGGCCTACTCATGGGACTTTCCCTCATTACCGTCCCCCCAAAGTGGCTGGGTTGCTCCCCCGTTGGGCTATTTCAAGGTCAACGTGGATGGTGCCTCTTCCATTGATGGCAGCGGTGTTTCTGGTGTAGGAGTTATCATTAGAGATGAGTTGGGTGAGGTTGTTGCTGCTCTGTGTAAGGCTCTGCCCATGCACTACCCAGCTAAGTGGACAAAATTTTTGGCTTTGGAGCACGGTGTACTACTGGCTGAGGAGCTGAATATTTTGAAGGTGATTTTTGAATCTGATGCCTCTTCGGTCATTTCAGCAGTTACTCAAGCCTACAATGGTGGCATTATGGGTCATTTGGTGCAAAGCATTTAGTCCATGAAGTCTGTTTTCTCTTGCTGTTCGTTTTATCACGTGAAAATGGATTACAACAGGGCTGCTCATGAGCTAGCCCAATTTGCTAAGTGTAATCAAGCTTCCAGTCTCTGGAAGGGTGTTATTCCGCCTTGCTTAGTTCATTTATTTCAATCTGGCCTAAGCTGATTAAGTTAGCTTTGGCCTCTGTTGTACTCCTTTTCTTGTGTTAATGAAATACAAGTTTCTCTTCAAAAAAAAAAAAAATTATATAAAGATATATAATTGAGCAACTGAGTTAGAGTGATGGTGATAAGAGAGCTCAAATTTTAGTATTTTGGCACATGTTTTCTTAGCTCACTGGATATAAAAAAGTTCTTAAAGATTGAGATTAAAAGGAATATATTAGAATTGTATAAGAATGTATAACCACC
Source organism: Quercus alba (assembly GCA_036321655.1). NCBI lineage: Eukaryota > Viridiplantae > Streptophyta > Magnoliopsida > Fagales > Fagaceae > Quercus > Quercus alba. Next base: position 57,965,246 of record CM070301.1, read on the forward strand.
ATTTTAGCTAACAATTGATTAAGGTTTTGGGGAAAAGAGTGGGGGAACAATGTGATGATGTCCAGCCTAAGTTACTTAGCAAAAGAATGTAGGTTTCAAGGGAGGATGGTAATACCTATTTTGAAATGGTGGGGGTTATGGATCAGCCCCACTAGTCACAATGATTTGTCAAGTATGGAATTGTCGTGGGCTTGGGAATCTATGTACAAGAAAGGAGCCTGGAGAACTAGTCCGGGCAAAAGATCCATCAATCGTGTTTTTAGCTGAGACATGGGTAGATGAAGCAAGGCTAAAAAAAAATTAAGCGAGATCTAGACATTGTCAATATGTTCTTTATTCCAAGATTTAATAGAGGTGGTGGTTTAGCTTTGTATTGGCAGAATTCGATTGATGTGAATGTAGATAACTTTTCAAAAATCATATTGATGCCATTATTAATAAGGGGAAGGATGATGATTGGAGATTTACTGGTTTTTATGGGGAACCTATAACTCATTTGAAACATGAGTCTTGGAGTCTACTCTGTGACCTTGATAATCGCCTATCTCTTCCATGGATGTGCTCAGGTGATTTCAATGAGTTGATTAGTAACTCTGAGAAGCTTGGAGGTGCAAATAGAAACCAAAGTCAAATGTAACTCTTTCATGATGTAATTGATGAATGTGGTTTCATAGGCCTTGGTTTTAGGGGTTCTCAATTTAGTTGGCAAAAGCACTTTGTTGATGGGCATTCAATATGAGAAAGATTAGATAGAAGTTTAGCTAATAATGAACGGTTACTCAAATTTGGAGGTATAAGAGTTCACCATTTACACTCCGACAACTTTGTTCACTATCCCCTTTGAATTGTGTCGGGTGATTTGGAACCTTCACATTATCAAAAGCCTTTCAGATTTGAAGAAATGTGGCTTTCTGATAAGGGATGCTCACATACAGTTGAGGCAGTATGGAATTCATAAGCTTGATAAGATCTAGCCATTTGGGTTGTTCATAAAATTGAGAAGTGTGGTTAGGAGTTAAAGAAGTGGAGTCAAAAGAATTTATGCAATATAAGAAAATAGTTGAAATTGAAGTGAGAACAACTTATTCAAGCTAAGATATAAGCAATGACTTTCAGGGGTGAACTTTTTGGTTAGAGAGCTTAAATATGAAATTGAGGACTTACTTGACAAGGAAAATTGAATGTGGCTTCAAAGATCTAAAGTTCTATGGGCTACTCATGGTGACAAGAATTCTAAGTATTTTCATAGTAGTGCTTCTTAGAGATATCAGAAGAATTTTATCACAAAGCTTCAAAATTCTGACGGAGATTGGTGTTCAAGGTCAAAGGAGATAGCAAACTTTTTAATTGCTTATTATCGAGCTTATTCCTATCTATAAATATGGTGAAATCAAATCTCTCTATTGGGTCTATTCATCGTATTATTAGTGATGACATGAATTCATAACTCTCTGCGAAGTTCATGGCCTGGGAAGTGCAAGTTGCAATCAAGTAAGTGACCCATTTGAAGGCCCCAGGTCTTGACGGTATGTCCCATCTTTTTTATCAGAATTATTGGAAGCTTGTTGGTAATGATGTGACTTACTCTGTTCTTAGTTTTCTAAACTTTACAACACTCCCAAATAATTGTAATCATAGTTTATCATACTTATCCCTAAAGTCAAAAGTCCTGAATTAATCTCATAATTTAGACCTATTAGTTTATGCAATGTTTTGTATAAGATCTTTTTAAAGTTTTTAGCTAATAGGCTAAAAAAGATTTTACCAAAAATTATCCCTAAACACCAAAATCTTTTACAAAGAGCAGACTTATTTATGATAATATTTTGGTTGCTTTTGAGACTTCGCATAGTATGTAGAAACCTAATAAAAAGGATGATTTTATGGCCATCAAACTTAATATGAGCAAAACTTATGATAGGATGGAGTACTCTTATCTTAAGGCAATCATGAGAAGAATGTGATTTGGTGAACAATGGATTAAATTAATGATGGTTTGTGTGAAGACTGTTTCTTATTCCATTCTTGTTAATGGTAAACCAAAGGGAATAATTATCCAACCTGTGGCATTAGACAAGAGGATCCACTTTCTTCTTTCCTTTTTTTGTTGTGTACTGAAGGTTTACACGGCCTCATCTCTCAAGATGCAGTTCTGGGTAATTTAAAGGTTTCTCTCTTTGTTGAAATGCTTTAAGACTAACTCATCTTCTCTTTGCAAATGATGTCTCCTTTTTTGTAGAACTAACCAACAGGAGTGCCAGAAAGTTCTTGACATCTTGGACAACTATGGTAATTGCTCTGGTTAGCAAATCAATAAAAGCAAGACAACCATCTTTTTCAGCAAATCTACAGCTAAAGACAAAAGATAACTTATCAAGAATGCTTTGGGGGTCCTTGAAATCAGACAATATGAAAAATATTTTGGCTTGCCATCTCTAGCAGGGAGGAGGAAAAAAGCCAGCTTGAGTACATTAAAGAATATATATGGCAAAAACTAAAAGGTGGAAAGAGAAACTACTTTTACAAGTAGGTAGAAAGATTTTGATGAAAGCTATAATCCAAGCTATTCTAACATACATTATGAGTTGTTTCAAGTTTCGATAGGGTCCATGTATTGAAATTGAAAGCCTCATCATGAAATTTTGATGGGTCAGAGAGGTGATCATTGGAAGATTCACTAGGTGAAATGGTAGACACTTTGTTAGCCCAAATCTGAAGGAGGGATGAGATTTAAAGATCTTAGCTTATTTAATGATGCTCTTCTTGCCAAGCAGGTTTAATGTCTTTTCCAAAACAAGCAATCCCTATGTTATCGATTGTTCAAAGCTTAATTCTTTCATAATTGCTCTATCATGGGGGCTAAGGATTGAGCTCTGGGTCGCATGCATGGAAGAGTATTTTGAAAGGTAGGGAAGTCATTAAGAGAGGGGCTCAGTGGAGAATAGGAACGGGAGATGCAATAAGTATTTGGAAAGATTCATGGTTGCCTTCCTTGGATAACCCAAAAACTCTATCTCTAGTGATAGATCAATATTCTGATGCCTCGGTCAAGTCTCTGATTTTACCATTCAATAGTGGCTGGAATATTGAATTACTGGACCAATTATTTACAATTCAGGAAGCAGATATGATTAAGCGTATTCCTCTAAGTCGAAATGCTGTTGAAGATAAATTGGTGTGACATTTTGTCTCATCGGGTAGCTATTCAGTCAAATCTGGTTACAACTTTTTATTTAAAGAAAGAACCATGGAAAACCAGGTTTCATCAAATCCAAGATCCTTATCTAGGGGCTTGGAAACAAATCTGGGGATGTAGGGTGCCAAATAATGTGAAGAGTTTGATATGGAGGGCTTGCAAAAATGCTCTACATGTCAAAACTAATTTAGTCCGCAGGAGAGTCCTAACTGATGACGTTTGTGAGTACTGCAAACGATTTCTCTGAGGATGTGATTCACGCTCTGTTGCTTTACCCAGAAGTTTCGATTGTATGGAGTTCTAACTTGATGTGGAGTTTTCGCCAAACTAAACACTTCCCTAAGTTTTTAGATTTGGTGAAACACGTGATAGAGGAGAATAAGGATTCGGATGCCTTTGCTATGATTATCTGGGCTTTCTGGTTTTGAAGAAATAGACTCCGAACAGAAGACAACCTTTCCCATTACTGATGTTATTCCAATGGCCAACAACAACTTAGCCAAATTCATTAAAGCCATTCCGGTGTAATCGAATGACAACTCTGCCGTGGTTAGTGATTTTATACGTTGGTCTCCTCTAGCTACTCATCTTGTCAAAGTAAATTTTGATGCGCAATCTTCAAGGAATCAAGGGAAATAGGTATTGGGGTGATTATTTGAGACTCTCAGGGACTGGGTTTTGGCTTCAATGGCAGAGAATATCCTACTCCCCCATACAGTTGCTGAAGTGGCAGCCTTGGCTACTGTTAGGGCTTTAATTTTGCTCAAAGAACTTGGCTTTTCAGCTCTTGTTTTTAAAGGTGATTCTGAAGTGATAATCAAAGCTCTTAGTCACCTCCTATGGACACCTTAAAGCTGAAGCAAAACTGTTTTTAGAAACCTTTGTAGACCTCGTTTGGGAGTTCATAAGGGAATAGAATGAAATAATGGAAAGGAATGGAATGGAATGTATTTAAGTAAGGAAAATGAATGAAAAAGAATGGAATGAAATGGAATTAAGTAATCTTGATTAGATATTTTAAAATAAAAGAATGGAAAAGAATGAAAATGAATGGAATGTAAGTAATCTTGTTTGGGAGTAACATGGAGGGAATGGAATGAAATCATTTTATGACAATATTACTATTAGACGTTCTATTTTAAAATAAAGAATTGAGTATATAGGGGTATTTTGGGAGTTTTAGTAAAAAAAAAAAATCATAAAATTTAATTTCATTCCCTCCCATTCCTTCCAATTTCGAGGGAAATGAAAATTTGAAGTGTTAAAGGAATAAAAAGGAATGAGTGTTCCCTCCTACCCATTCCATTTCCTCTCACTTAAACTTCCAAACAAGGGAATGAGCTTTCCATTCCCTCCATTAAAACTCCCAAACATGAGAATGGAAGAATATTTTAAAATAATTCTTTTTATTAATTTCCATTCTATTCCATTACCTCCTCCCAAACGAGGCCTTAGTTTTTCTCATATTTGTAGACAGAGAAATTTTGTTGCTCATAACCTTGCTAGACATGTTAAATGTAGATAGAGGATATTCTTGTTCATGTACTCTTAACGGATTTTGACTAATTTCATATTAATGGTAACCCTTGGTAATTATTCTAAAAAAAAAAAAAACCATTTTAAATAAAAATAAAATTTAATGCTAATGAAGGGTGTAAAATGTAAATGATATATTTTATCGAGAATACTTATATAAAATTTAAACTCTTTTTAATTTTTTTTTTTAAAGTTACAACTATTACTAAATTATGTTAGTTTAAACTAAGGCGAAACTATACTATTGATCCTTGAAGTTTGCCCTATGTACGCAATAGGTCCCTTAAGTTTGAAGCGAGCATAATTAGTCCCTCAAGTTTTAAAACTAAATTGTATTAGTCTTTTAACTAATTGTCATTAGTGATGTTACTTACGTGATTAACGGAACAATGACTTGACATTTTCTTTAATGACGTGGCATGTTTTTAATTAAAAATTAAAAAAAAATAGTTTCCACGTTAGAAACAATATTCAAAGTATTTGGAACCTATTGTATCTTGTATTTTGAACTTGGTACCAACAAAATTAAAAAAATTATTTTGAAAAGAGCTTCATAGAGATTATAGATTACATATTGAATAAAAAATCTCTTATATTTTTTCTCAGTGACCAAAATGCTTTGTTTTGGTTCATCTATCCAAACACTACAACAATTCCACCACTATCACTTTCTCTTTGCATATCGTCTTTCTCTTCTCCGCCGATTCTACAATAACAAACAAACAAAAAAAAAAAAAATCCTACCCACAAGAGAGAGACGAGAACAAAAAGCCAAGTCTTGCCACCGCTAATGCAGACCCAAGCTCTAGCCGCTGCAGGTAACAACCCAAGCCCTAGCTTTCGCCAGCAACAACACTGCTTCTCTCGCACAACCATTGAACTGCTGTCGCCTCCCTCTGCAAATTAAAACCTAATACAGTCTGCCCTGCCCTCTTGAAGAATCTCATGGGAATCAAACACAATTGAATTTATCTTCCTAAACTACAATTTGTGACTAGTTATATTACTATTTTGTAAGGCCAAAATTGAATCCCATCACATTCTTATACAACAGGATAGTCTTGAAAGTTGATACATTCATTGGCAGCAAGGAAAGAAGCTAGACAATATGGCTTGGTTATGGTCCACCTTGCACCAAAGTTGATTTTGGGAAGTGGGAAAAGGAAAAAGCCACTCACAATACAGTCCTATATACCTTCAGTATACATCCTTGCATAGACAATATAAGCACTGTCATGAACTTACACAAAATACAAAATACAATAGGTTCAAAATACTTTGAATATTGTTTCTAATGTGGAAACTATTTTTTAATTAAAAACATGCCACATCATTAAAAAAAATGCCAAATCATTGTTTTGTTAGCCATGTAAGTAACACTACTAATAGTAGTTAATAAAATGACTAATACAACTCAGATTTAAAACTTGAGGAACCAATTATGCTCGCTTCAAACTTAAGGAACCAATTGTACACATATGACAAACTTCAGGGACCAATAGTATAGTTTTGCCTTAAACTAAGGGTCTGTTTGGGATCCGCTTATTTTGCTGAAACTAAAAACTTTTTACTAAAAGTACTGTAAATAAAGGTAAAAGTTAGCTAAAATAGTATAGTGGGACCATGAATAGTAACAAAAATAAGCTTAATAGTAAAATAAACTGACTTTTTAAGCTGGAGTCAAACTCACACTAAGGTGTGTTTGGATATTACTTATTTTGCTGAAACTGAAAATTATTGCTGAAAGTACTATAAATAAAGGTAAAAGTTAATTAAAATAATACAATAGGCTCATAAATAGTGCCAAAAAGTGTAGTAGATTCATGGGTTTTACTGCACTTTTTGATACTATTCATGAGTTCTATTGTATTATTTCAATTAACTCTTATCTTTATTTGTTTCTAAAAAAAAACTTTTACGTTTATCTATCGTACTTTCAGTAATAATTTTTCAATTTTAATAAAATAAACGGTTCCAAACACAACCTAAATATAACTTATAAACTTGTGAATAAACAGCATAAGCAAGCAAAATTTTGATTAAACACCTCGGACTTACACTATGACACAGTGTACCACGAATCTATGATTACGAGAGATTTCCTGTTTTTTCATTCAGCAGCAAAAGAGGCTTTTTAGAGAGAGAGAGAAAGAGGTAGATTATGGCGTGTAGTAGGCTGATGTGGGCAACAAGGGCTGCTTCATATCTGAGGATCTCTGTACCATTCACACTCAGGGTCAGGGGCTTCTCTTCTGGTATAACATTCTCAATACCCCCCAACTTTTCTCTCTTCTTTATTTGTACAGTTACTTATCCAGATATCATAATAATATTTGTATGTTTATGTCATCGTCTGAAATGGGTTATTTTTTTTTTATTAGTGCAATTCAATTGTTGCAGTTAGTTATTGGATTTTGATCATTTGGTATTAAATGCTAGAAGACTGATTAGAATGTATTGGTAAAGGAAACAAATTAAATGGTTTACGTTTACAGATTAGTGTTGCTGATGGTATTGCCTTCATCTTGTGCTAATTCATTTTATGCTTTAAAATTTGGGGCTGTACCCACCCTTTTTCATAAGTATATTTTCAATGTTTTGCTGAATTTCTTAGGTCTGAAGACGAAATATTGTGATGCTGATCTAGTTATGCTTATCACATGTTAATAGTTTCTATGCTTGCTTACGTCTTCATTATTCGGATTCATGCAGTGCAGTGCTGTGGTTTTTTCTGAATCTTTGCTTGTATCCGTTTTATGATTGAACTTACATGGTGGACAAGTGTTGTTCCAGTCCTTTTAGAGTCCTTTGTAAAGGATTATTCATTGACTAAGAAAGTGTCCATTCAACATGAAATATTAATATCTTAATTGTTATACACTGCCAAAGGAATGTCAGTAGGTGAAATGTAGGATCGGTAAATGTGGCAATCTCTCAAGCCCAGAATTTGGCTTCAAGCTGCCCCTTCTTTTTCAGCATAAGAAGGGGGTAGAGAAAATGCCTTGAGCAAAAATTTGAGTACCAAGCGCTACATCGCTGAAGTAACCCATGCCTCTTCTTTTTAGTTTGAATGTTTAAATATTTTTCTGAGGGAGATTGGGATTTAGCACTTAGCTAATGCTTAAGTATTATATCTGACATGATTATATAAAATATAGCAAGAACTACAAAACTTTAGTCCAACAATTGGTTCATTTCAATTCTAGTCAATGCCGTTATTTATCTTCTTAAAAATAAATTATGGTCATACTTATCAAATAACTAATTTTTATGGTATTGTGTCCAATTTAATAATTAAATAGCTTATGTGGCCTTTAAAGAAGGAAAGTTGCACAAGTATAAGGGATTTTATCAACATTGTTAGTTAGTGTGTGCTTGATATGTCATTGGCCCATTTCATTGCAATTTATGCTTTTTGGAATGATATTTCACCATCATGATATTATAGCTGGGTTTGGCTGAAAGGTCTTTGATTTGATTGTTTCCTGGTTTGCTGTTAGAAGGACTTGAGTAGCTTTCTACTTTACAGAAAAAAAAAATATTGAGCTTGCTTGAGACTAAGGACCTTGCTCAATTGTCCTAAGTTTGTTTGTTTAAAGGATGGGTACTATATTCATGCTCAATTTTGTTTAGAGTACCTTGTCTTATATTAATTGATCAAGATTGATTACAGTTAAATTTCTCAAAAAAATAGATTCAAGGTTTGGTATGCCAAATTGTTAGGAGAAAATTTTCTAACAGTCTGGTCATAGGCATGGCTGCTTCACCTTTGGAGTTAGATGCATAACTTTGTGTTTAAAGTGTTGCCATGCTGAAAACCATGTGTCTTCAGCAAAGTGTTGTGGTACAGTGCATGCTTGGTGCCAACTGTAGTCTTTGTACAAAAGATGCTTAACTGATGTTGATAGATCTTTACCTAGGCTGAAGGGTAGAAAAGAATTTATAGCAGAGTGGGTACATAGGTATAATCTGAACTTTGATATTGGGATTTTGCATTGCTATAGGTGGAGAGAAATAAACTTGTTTCAAGATTATGTTTTTGAAGGTACAATGGATTAACTATAATTCTAACAGAGAAATATCTTGCCTCTAGGGCTTGCCATGCTAAATTTTTTTATTTTATTGATAATCAAGAAATTTTATTGAGAACAAGCTGGGAACCCAGCAACAAAGTACAAACGACAAACAAACAAGGCTCCTAGAAAGGCAAGCCAACAACAACAGTTACTACAAACCTGCTGGCTAGAGCAAGGCTATAACAACATAGAAATCAATTGACAGAGCACAAATAGCACCAAAACAACCAGACTCAAACAAAACCAGAAATCTATCCACATAACTACTCCCCCAAAAAAAAAACCCACAAGGAATAGTTTGTATAATCCATGAGCTAAGAAATCCTAATAAGAACAGAATCTGCAAACCCCTAATGATAACAGAGTTCTTGATTTATGTTGGAAACTAGCATAAAGCTTTCCTCCCTAAATCCGAAACTTAATTTGCTTTTTGATGAAATCCACAATCTGATCCTCAGTTCTAACCAAACCTTGGAAGATAGTAGCATTCTATGTCCCCAAATATGATATATAGCTGCACTAAAACCCAACTTGCTACAAACAGCCTTCATAGACTTTATGCTCCAATTCTTCTCGGCCCAATCAACAATGTTAGCCCAATCATCCCCAATATTATCTTGGCAGCACCAGTGTTTGATTCTTCTCCAATTTTTTTTGAGAAAAGGAACACTCAAAGAGAAGATTATCCCTGTTCTCCACAGCATTCCTACACATGACACATAGTGTGTCATTCCCTATGCCTCTTGTTGCCAATCTTTCTTTAGTAGACAACCTATCTCTTATTGCTAGCCAAGAGATAAAAGCACACCTAGGGATAGCATTAGAGAACCAGATAAGCTTCCACCAAGTAACCTCAGGTATGTGTTTTCTGATCTGGTCCCAAATACTAGCAACTGAAAAAACTCCAGAACTAGAAGGGATCCACCATGCCTAATCTGTATCAACAAATTCAATTAAAGACAGCTTGCTAAGAATAGCTACCAGGTTCTCAGATCTAGCATAGCCCCAAATCTAAGTTTCATCTTGTATAACACTAGCAAGTTTTGCATGAACAGAACTTGCTGAGTCATAAATCACGCTATGACCAAACTTCAGAAGCAATGGGCCCTTAGGATGCCAATTAACATGCCATATAAAGATATTAGTCCCATTCCCCACCAAAAACTTAAGATGAGGTCTGAATAGGTCCCTGAGTTTAAGAATTTTCCTCCACCCCCATGAACAATCATGTGGAATTTTAAAACTCCAGAAGCTTTGGCCCTTCAAGAACATTGTAATCGTGGAATTCAAAAGTGTTAACTTTGATGTACAACCTTGGGTGCAGATTATGAAGTCTGCTTGTGTGTGGTGTGTGTGAGATTTGCGCCGGGGGGGGGGGGGGGGTGGGGTGGTGTTGGTGGTTGTGTCATGTCTGTTTCTCACACACACAAAAACAAGCTTTCTGTTAAGGGATTCAATATATAATCTTATTATTGGTTCAATGATGATGGGTAGATTGATCCATGTCTGAAAACTATGACAAGGTCTTTGGTTTAAGCCTGAGGGATGGCTGCTGGTGTACTAGTCTGATTTAAAGCTTATTAAGTTGGTGCCTATAATTCTGTCATGCGGATGCATATTATGTATTGTCAGTGTCTGTTACTTAAAGCTTATTAAGTTGGTGACTCTGATTCTGTCATGCGAATGCATATTATGTATTTTTAATGTTTGTTTGGGAACATTTTATTTAGCTTTTTGCTAAAAGTATGCTAAAATATACTTGTATATTGAAAAAGTGAAGTTGTAAAAAGTTGTACATAAAAACTAAAAGCTAAAAGCTGAGCTTATAAGTTTTAGCCAAACAGACACTCAGTCTGTCTAAAATTCTAATAACCCAGCCACTAGATATTGGACAGCCTGTATAGGTGGTTACACATCATGATTGAGACTAACACAATTCTAAAAATAATTTTTTTGGCTGTGATATGAAAAAATTGTAACTGCCCCTTAGGTGTAGTTATTATGAGTTTGAAGTATTTTGTTGGACTTATCCCGCTATATATGTTTTTTTCTCTTGCAGTGTTGAAAGATTTAAAGTATGCTGATTCTCATGAGTGGGTGAAAGTTGATGGAATTTCAGCTACCATAGGCATAACAGACCATGCGCAGGATCACTTAGGTGATGTTGTTTATGTTGAATTGCCTGAAGTTGGGGCCTCTATCTCACAAGGCAGCAGTTTTGGTGCTGTTGAGAGTGTGAAAGCAACCAGCGATGTTTACTCTCCTGTTTCAGGCAAAGTATTTGAAGTCAATGAAAAGCTCAACAGCTCTCCAGGCTTGGTAAGTCATGTTGCCCTTTTATTAACCTTCTGATATTTAAAATAAGATTTTGTGATCCATAGCCTCTATGAAATTCTATATCCATTATTTTCGGTTCTGTGAGTTAAAAGTTGACAAATTGTTTTTATTTTTATTTTATTATTTGTACTATCAAAGTGCTGCAAGTTCGACAGAAATAGGGAACCTTTGAATATTTGGATTCCCATTATCAGATTTACCATGGAAGTTCAATCAGTGATTGAAATTCATAAAAGATTTGTAATCATTCCATTGTTTCCCAGTAGGAATCAAATGATTGTGTACAATTTTTCATAAGATCTGTCCAAATGGAGGAAATTATAGGTTCTGAATAAGTAACTTGCATGGTGCAATGTTTTGCACCTACAGGAAGTTGCTGACTTATGATACGGTTCTTTGATTATTATTCACTTATGCATGAATTAGGGAGTAGTGTAGAAAGTGCAAGTTTTTATTATTATTTATTCCATTGTTTTCCACATATCACTTGGAGTTAGTCCATCATTTCTAATTGATGTGAGTAGCTATTACCTTTAAGACTTGGTCAATGTATTGTCATTCTAGAGTATTGGAAGTTACCTCATTTTTTTTAATCAGTAAATATTTTATTAATGAAATGTACAAGGGGCTCTACCCATGTACACAAGAAATTTTTCTATATGCCGGTCTGCATGTGTTTTTATTTGTTCCATTGTTTTCCACATATCACTTGGAGTTAGTCCATCATTTCTAATTGATGTGAGGAGCTATTACCTTTAATACTTGGTCAATATATTGATCACTAGAGTATTGGAAGTTACCTCATTTTCTTTTAATCAATAAATATTTCATTAATGAAATGTACAAGGGGTGGGGGATAGAGTGAAGTTTTGGACAGATCGGTGGTGTGGGGATTCACCACTCCAACTGACCTTTCCAGTTGTGTTTGGGATTGCTTCCAATAAAGCAGCCTCTGTGGCCTCTTATCTTGAATAGTTGGGGATAGAGGAATGGGGAAATTGGGATGTTCGTTTCATTCGGAGACCAAATGATTGGGAGATGGGTGTTGTGGATGAATTTGTTTGTACTTTAGGTTCTAATTTACCTCCAATTGAGAACGGAGACCGTATGAGATGGAAGTTGATGACGAATGGGGATTTTGATATCTGCTCGTATTATAATAAGCTACGAGGTCCCTTGCCCATTATCTTTCCTTGGAAAGGTATTTGGAAGGTTAAGGCTCCTCGGCGTGTTTCTTTCTTTGTTTGGACCACTGTTTGAGATAAGATTCTTATAGGTGACAATTTGCAGGATAGAGGGTTTGATTTTGTTGATTGGTGCATTATGTGTCATTGTAATGGGGAGATGGTGGATCATTTGCTACTTCATTGTGGAAAGGCTTATCGGTTGTGGAGTATAGTTTTTAGATCTTTTGGGATTTCATGGGTCTTGCCATGATTGGTTGCAGATGCTCTTTTTGGTTGGTGGAATTAGTTTGGAAAGCACTCCTCTAGCATTTGGAATTTGGTTTCGTTGTGCTTAATGTGGTGTATTTGGAGGGAGAGAAATTGGCTGACATTTAAGGACATAGAAAGCTCCGATGACCAGCTGCTTGCTTCTTTCAGTGACTCTCTTTTTGACTGGTCTAGGGCTTGGGGACTCACCTCTAGTGATTCTCTCCCTATGTTTCTTAGTTCTCTCTTTTGTAATTAGTATTTTCTTTGATTTTTCTTTTCTCTTTCTGTAATATTTGATTTGCCTTATGCCCTTATGCATGAGGTAGCTTTCTGAATATGCATCTTTATTACTTATCAAAAAAGAAATGTACAAGGGCACTACCCATGTACATGAGAAATTTTTGTATATGCCGGTCTCATGAAACCATTGTCTTACATACATGTGGGTCCCACACTCTTTAGATCATGTAATGATTTTTCACTTCCTTCAAAATTCTTGGCATTCCTCTCCCGCCCAATGCCCCACATGAGAAAATGAGGGATCGTGCTCCAAATCTTAACATTGCTCCATTCGCTAAACTTACCTTAACTTGTTACGAGCTCCACAAAACCTTTGGCATAACCTAGTGAACCCCGAAAAGAGAAAATACCATGCTCCATGGCTCTCGAGCAATTGGGCAATAGAGATTAAGTGATTTGTAATTTCACCATCCATCTTACACATACAACTCCGAGTTATAACAATTAGTCACTGCTTTCCCGAGATTACCACTAGTTAGGAGTTTCCTAACGCTACTGTCCAAAAGAAAAAACTGACCCTGGATGAGAATTTAGGCCTCCATAGTCTTTCAAGGAAAAGACAAATGAGCTGTAGAATGTAACATTTTTAAATAGGATTTGACTTTAAAAACATTCCGTGAAGATGGATTCTAGCACAGTTTATCCACCCCACTTCATATATCATACTAGAATAAATTATGTCCATTAATGATGCAACAGAATCCAGCTCTCACTAGTATGTGGAATCCACACCTTATAAGAGTGAGAATACATATATTGGTTGCATAAGATAATTATTGAAGAGAGAAGAAAATAGAGGAGAATATGGAAATTGTTACAAATCCATGGGTAGAGCTCACTCTTGAAAACTAGCTTGCAAGGGGTTTGCAAGGCGAGGGTGCCCAAGAGTTTATAAACACATGGTTAAGTTTATACTTAATTCATGTGGAACACTAGGATCATAACATACCACCACACTCCACAGCTGACATTCACGGGGGCTCACTATAGTAACACTGACCTGATGGTAACCCTTTCTCTTTTAGTGGCTCCACTCACCTATTAGTTATTTTAATCTAGCCTCTAGGTCCCCCCTCCGAGTTTTGTCCACAAAGCCGCAACTCATTTGATTCAATACTCAATGAGCTACACTTGATTACCCGGGGTGGTGGTTGGCTTTGATATCAATTGTTACAAATTCATGCGTAGGAGTGTAAGACTCACCCTTGAAAACCGGCTTGCAAGGGGAGGGTGCTCAAGAGCTTATAAACACATGGTTAAACTTATATTTAATTCATGTGGGACTCTATGATTATGACAGAAGTAGTGTACCTTAGTAAGTAGCCAAAAAAAAAAAAAAAAAAAAATTTGTGTTGCTGTCAGATGAAGTCCGTTTAACATCAACTTTGTCCTTTTTATTCAAAAAAAAAAAATTGATCTACAATGTTAGGGGAGAATTTTTTAGAAATTATTTGGGGCAAAATATTTCTAATGGGTATTATTTATTCTTTATTCGTTATTGGTGATGTATTGTATGCATGTTTGTAGGTGTGTAGGTGTGTAGGTGTTATTTATGTATCTGCGTATGCATGTATGTGTATTTACCATGGTTAAACTTTATTAGAATCTCTGTTTCTGCCTCTCTTTGGTGAATGTGTAGGTTTAAGGAAAATTATTGGAGTTTTGCCTGACCTTTTGTCAATGTTTGATGGTTCAGATCAATGCGAGCCCATATGAAAATGGATGGATTATAAAGGTAGAAATGAGTGATAAGGATGAGACTAACAAATTGATGGGCTCAGATCAGTATTCCAAGTTTTGTGAAGAAGAAGATGCAAAGCATTAGGTGACACTAAGTTAAACTTTACCGGATAGAAGATGATTCTCTAAGACTCTTTTAAGTGCTCAATATGTTTCGGCTTTACTTTCTTTTTCTTCTCTAGTATCATGGTTTGTTGCTTTGCCCTCATCTTCCTTTTTCTCATTTAGTGTTGAAAGCGGAAATGTTGATTAGCTGTTTCCTGTAAGCCATATTAAGTACTAATTTCTGAGTTTAATTTGGTCCATACTCTCCAAATATCGTGGCAATGTTGGTGCAATTTGGAATTGATTAACTGAAGTGCAGCTAGAGCCATGAAGAAATGTCTAGCCCGCAAGCTGCAAAATAACCTTCAAATGTTATCTTAAACGTCTGTCTGTGAAATAGTGCTTACAGAGTGTTGCATTTTGAACACTTACCCCACCCAATTAACAAAAAAAAAAAAAAAACCTTTGTTACGTTAAGTTGCAATTGCTAAAAGCATATTGATGTTCATCTAAAAAAGAAGCATGTTGTTGTTTCATTTCAACCCAGAAATGATCGTCAGAGACTCTTTATTTTGATTTTTTTATTGACGTATATCTAAAAAAAAGCATATTGATGTTGATGTTGCTTTTCAATCCAGAAATGTACATGAGGACTCAATTTTTTTTTTTTTTCCCCTTAATGATTGATCATTCAGTTTGACCAACACCGGACCTATTAATTGTATCTTATAATATACATTAACCTATATGATGCCAGGAAATGCTTAACAAAAAGTATTCTCGTATTAAACAAACTAGTTAGTTAATATTCACAAGCAAAAGATGGTCAAGACTCTCGTAAACAACACCCACCCCCCCCCCCAAAAAAAAAAAAAACTTGTAATTGGCACTTTCTAATATTTTTAATAGAAACGTCCATAATTCGAGTCCTCTCCTCCCATTGTATTTTTTGAATTATAAAAAAAAATTGGTAAAATAAAAGAATTTGTAAAAAAAAGATCCAAACTTAATTTTAATATGATTTATAAAAATTATGATTTTGATTTTTTTTTTCTCAGTAAAGTTGTGAGTTTTAACTAGAATTAATTAATATATAAATTTTTCTCTTTTTAATAAATTATAATGTTTAATAGTATATATCAACACCAAATAAAAGACAATAAGTCAAATGTTTTATAATTCAGTGGCATTTTTGGTTGTTTCTTATAAGAATAGCCAAAATTTGAAACCATTTTACCATTATTGTAGCCATTAAATTATTATTTTTCATTAAAAAAAAAAAAAAAACCAACAAAAAGTTGTTGACTCAACTTTTGTTTTTCCTTTCTTGTGCACCAAATTGAGCATTAAATTTGTACTCCAGCAAGGAATAATCAAATAGTATGATAGTTGGGTGTATATATATTACCCAAGGATCAATCGTTCATTAAATTATTAATTATCCACATTTTTTTGATAAATTGATAATTACAACAGTGGGGAAAGAAGGATATGAATCCTATATCTCTCGATAGAGTAATAGTTGTCTCTGCATTACTTGCTTGACACAGTCACATTTATTGCTGAACAACTGGCATGAATAGTGCCTAAAGCTTCAAAAGTCTATCTTCATCATGAAAATGGTGGTGCAGGTGTCTGATGAGACAAGCAACTCGCCAGTTGTATCAAAATAGCACATTCCAAAGAAGGCAAAAAGGAGGAAGTATAAAGGAAAGCTCAAGGCACAATAGAGAGACACACAAAAATAGAGATAGAAAAATAGAAGAGATAGACTAGAGAGTGTTTGTAAGCTTATACTTGAGTAATGGATAGTTAATGAAATTTTCATCTTTGTATAAGTGCCATTTTGGTTTTGTTCTACCTGTTCAAATCTCCCATTGTGAAATCTTTGTAACCTTTTTATACTAAATTAATTGTGACATCATACTAGTTTTGACTCCCACATTTGCAAATTTTATTCTCAAATGTGAGGCAACTTTATACGGAACAAATAAGGGTGTATAATATTTATTATAATTTGTTCTTTTTATTTGACAGAACTATGAGTCCTTTTGAATCAAACTCAATACTGTACTAATTAGTCACATAATAGATATAGAAAATAATTTGAACAATTTGAACATAACTCAAGTGCCAATGATTAAAAAATATACAATTATATAAGTTTATCGAATGTCTCCTTATTGTGTGATTAGACAATTAAAGTAAAACAACGGAAAAAACAACCTCCCTTCAAAATAAAAATAGAAGATTACAACTATTTTCAAAAGAAGCAACTGAAAGACACCAAAAATATACATTTTTTTCCATATTAAATTAGTAAAAGTGGTAATCAAACCTATCAAGACAAGGACTTTATGCTGAAGGTAGGACTCATCATCATACACCTACATAACTTATGTCATTACTATATTTTGTTTGCCCTTGATTTGCATGTTGGCCCCCGAATATTACAAAAATATCATTTTCTTGTTGGAGGACTGTGGAAACATCTCGATTATCATGGTCCAACTTGTTTGGGTATCAGTACACTCAAAGTGCCATTTTAGGTCAAAATGATCAAAATGCCCTTGATCAACCTAGAGTTGACTAAAGGTCAAAATTGGTCAAAATCATACCAAAAGAACATTTTCCATGTTTTCACATCAAATTCGAGGCTATTAGAGATTTTTGTTAACTTTGATCAAGTTTGACCCGAGGTTGACTCTCGACGACAACCAAAAACCTAATTTTGATCCAATCGTTGAAACGGGTTGGAATTGATGCCATTGCAAAGAATATTGAATTAATTTTCCAACAATTGCTCATGGGTTGAAATCATATTTAAAATAGTTGAGATATCTTAAAAGCTGTGCCAAGCACGTCAGCTCGGTTCCTGAGGTTGTAACTTTTGATTTGATCGTCTGATTTTCAAAACGTCGATTGTTGTGGAAACTATACACCAATAATTTTCTAGTGCCACCAAGATCAAGTTGATTAGAGTTCAAGAAGGCATTCGAATCAGCATTCGAAGTGTCAAAAAAAAAAAAAGAAAAAAAAAAAAAGAAAAGAAAAGAGAAAGCCAAAATTGCTAATATCAGCAAAAAGGTACCTGACGCACTCTAAGTACAAGCCAGGTATGGATGGCGCACACTTAGTGTGTAGATATGCCTAAAATTCATGGTTTGTGCTTCTATGCCATTTTCACATGTTCCAATTTGCATGTTTGGATGCTATGCTTGAGTGCCTTTTAGCTTCTATATCTTGTCTATGCCATATTTTCTCTCTTTGAGTCATGGGTAGGGTGTAGAACTAGATCTAGTGGTCTAGGCCTATGTCCAAACACCCAAGTTCAATAAAAGGTTTGGTTTAGAGTCTTTCCTGCTTGTTTGGCTTCTCACATATTTTTCCTTGCTTTTACTCTTAGATTCATCTCTTGTTTTGTCTTGTTTTGATGCTCCATGTTCATCCATGTTTGCATGTTTAGATTTAGCTTCTTGCATCCTTACCATGCTTCACATGCTTTATGCTTCCCTTAAGTATGTGTTCGTTTACACCTTGTGGTTTGCCTTTCTTATTTGTTTGCATCTTTTGCATTCATATTTGTTTATCATTGCTCATGCATGTGTCTTTGCTTGTTGTTCATGTCTTCAAGTATTGCTTCACATATCCCATGCGGGTTCATGCTTGTCTTTATACACGAGATCCCGAGTCCCTTTCTTGGAGCCATGCTTGATGGCATGTATGTCGTCCATAATCCAATCTAATGGATCTATGGACACTATATCCAAACCCACATTTGTCCCTTGAGGACACTCTTTCTCTTTGCTCGCTTGCTTGTTTGCTTCCTCACATGCTTTCTCTTTGCTTGCTTGTTTGTTAGCATGTTTCCTTTCCTTTGCTTCCTTTGCTTAAGTGCTTGTTTGCTTGCTTCCTTTCTTTGTTCCTTTGCTTGTCAACATGTTTTCTTTTCTTGTTTGTTGCATGTATAGATGGAGCGCATGCATGACTTTAATGATGCAAGCAAAACGACATAGATCAATAGATTAGGATGCTTAGCCTTTTTGTGGGGCTTCTCTTTCTTTCTCTTTGCCTTTTCTTTTAGAACCATGTCTATAGCTTTCTAGATTAGGGTTCCTTTTCTTGTACCTTGCTTGGGCTGCATTCTTTGAGTACGATAATATTTGAATCTTTCCATTCTTGTACCTTGCTTGGGCTATACCCTTTGGATGTCGGCAACTTCTGATATGCTTTTCCCCTCTGTGTGTGATATATGTGGTGCATGTTGCATGTTGCAAAGGTAGTTAAGGACTTCGTGTGATGGACATACGTGGTTGGGGAGGCAACCTCTCCTTAGTAATTGATGTTCTTAACCTTAGAGTGTGGGTATATATTCAAGACTTGTGCTGTAGGTGCATATTCATGCTTCACTAGGTGCATGACCTACCAGGTGTGATCGCCTTTATCCATGTCAGCCATTGACATCCATTTCCCCATGTATGTGACACCCATCATGTGTTTCATACTTTGTTGAGCCTTGGCATACCTTAGTCTGAGCACATTGATGCATGTTGTATACATAGACATGAAACCCTGTCGGTGCGCCGTAATGCACCAAATGTGAAAATCTGCCTGATTTTCACATTGAAAATGTGGCATCTTCTTGCCATATTCTCATCACGAAAGTCTTGGTGAGAATAATGTTTTAGGTGAAATGTTGTCGAATTTTCTCAATGAAAATAAGGCGAAATATTGCCGGATTTTTACTATGGAAATTTGGTAATAAATCACATGTGCTAGCAAAGCATCGACAAGGGCCAAACCTCAAAGCCCATTCCTTTAGAGCCCTAAAAGCTAATGCTAGTATCTTGTTTTTATTTGCCAATGACCAAAAATTAAGATTTTATCAAAACAAAGGACTGTCTCATGACAGCCGTTGTGGGGTGTCTAACACCTTCCCACACGTAACCAAATTTTGAACCAAAAATCAAGATTTTTTATCATCCAATTAGATTAGGGAAAAAATGACTTTTTCTTAACTTAGGATTGATAATAAAATCAAATAGATTTAGGTGACCAATCACAACTTAGAAAAAAAACCCAATGATTGGCGGCTACTTCACAACTTGTGATAATTTAAAAAGACTCGTTAGTAATAGGAGGTAGATCACATTACCTAAGCGTAGTGCAACCACCGTTTGGGGTGGGGAGGCATGCGTGTTGCCGTTCCTAGGTGGTTGCCACTGTGAGGCATCGACAACACACTTAATCAATAGCCATTCAAATTAGGGTCTCACAATCTTCTTCACTTAAATCCCTAATGTCCTTATTTAGATCCATATTGTGGGGTATTGTTTTTGAGCTTAGTTATGTTACTAGGTTGGCTTTGAACCATTTTTAACAATCTATGGAAAAGCGCTAGTTACATTTGTGCTATACTCCAAAATTACTAGTCTAGTCACAATAAAAGATTCTTGATAGTTGTTAATAAAGCCTAGATTAGTATATATCCGATGTAGGACTTATCACACACCCATACAACGCACACTTAATCAATATCCAATCAAATTGGGGCATCTTACTCCCTAATCGATATGATAGAATCAAGCTTATATAATGGTCCACTTTATTTTAATTACCTTCCAAAATTTTCCTTAGAGATACGTGATATAATTATATTGTATTTGTTAGAATTGGTGCTCTAAAATCCAATTGTATGCCATTATCTATTAAATAATAAAAGCTATTTTATTTTTTGAGGTTATTGTAATGTGAATATTTGGATATTATCTTATAAGTCCATGAGATGCATAGTATGTGATTTAGGCATGGGGATATAATTTGCACGCTAAAGATCAAAGTTACACATTCTTTGTAAACTCAAAATAATAGTTCATAGTTGGTGATGAAATTGGGGTTTTAATCTACAAAGACTATAACATGTCAATTACAATTATATATCTTGATTATGGAAGCTAAGACTTCTAGTTGATGTGTTGATATATCATGACTTATATTTTCCTAGACTCAAGAAGCTATTGTCGCTACTGACATCACGAAAAAGATAAAAGTGTGGAATGACTCTCAATCTTGAGAGGACCATTAATCCGATCATGAATGGTAGGTTGCTTTGATATATCAGGATTGAGTTGTTAATCTAATGGTCAAAATCTTCGTATGTCAGGCAACTGCACGTAATGTTGAAGAAATATATATTCTTAAGATGAAATTCATAATTTCGATAAGATACACAATAAATCCCCTTGAGATAAGTTTAATGAGAATTATTTATTTAAAATGTTAGGTATGACTACTTTAGTAAAGAGTTACTAAAGTTTATATATATAAAAAATTAGATTTCATAAAATATAAGAATAGCTAAAATATAAACTAGGGACTCAAGGAATAAAATAGTGATTTATGAAATGGCAGTTAATTAAGACTTTATTTCACCATGGGTATTACATTGAAAGGTCAAATGATATTCAATTAATAGAGTCTTGGGTTATGATTATATTAATAAAGTTTAGAGTGTAATTATATTTCCATAGTGGTGCTAAATATAATTAATGGTAATCTTGGGCTTGTTAAGAGTTAACAAGAGGCTCAAAGCCTATTGAAGCAAGCGCTTTATTACATCCTTTACACCCTTTGGTCTCATGCCATGCTACAGACTAAAACTCAATTAGGCTAATCCAAAAGGCCAACCTATTGAGAAAAGAAAAGAACCTGTATTTATTGATTAAATTTGATAGACTGCACGTTGGGCATATGTGGAATTAAGGTGACAATTGTATTTTCTTCTCTGTTTTTTAGAGTTCACGTATGTTTCTCAAACACTAGTTCTAGAATTCAAGTTTATATGTTTACTTACAAGAATGAATTAGGGGCTGTTTGGCTTCACCAATATCCATAACTCATTACTTAGTTTCCATCACCCAATACTCATTTTTGGTGGGTCCTAAGCCTAAGATGTGTGTTTGGTGATGCTTTTAGTTTCAATTCTCATCACTCAAATAGACTGATGGTGGCAATGTTGTAATTCCACTTAAGCTGTGGGCCCCACGATCATTGTGTTGTCTAATCTGTAACCAGCCCATTGACTCCCCCCACTCTCCCCCCCCAAAACGGCTCTCTCCTCTCTCATACCAGGCCTCAGATTTTTTTCTTTCTTTCTTCTTGGTTTTGCCTTTTTCCTCTTCTCTTCCCAAGCCGTGGTTCTCCCATCTCCATGATCCAATGTTTTTTTTTTTTTTTTTTTTTTTTTTTTTTTTTTTTTTTTTTTTGAGGTAAAAGATAGAAATTTTTTATTCAAAGAGTAAGTAAATCCATATACAAAAGGTAAGAGAATGGGCACACACCAGGCTAGCCCTAGAGCCACATAAAAGAAAACTAGGCTACCCCCAAGACTAGGACGTGGGTAACTATAGCCCCATGGTCAAAAGTTTCCTTGAGTATTTGAAAGTTTTTGATATGTCTCCAACACCACTAAAGCTCCCTCCAAGATTGCTATAGGTTGTGTCTAAACTTTCTCAAAGTAAACTTTATTTCTCCCTCCATGATCCGGTGTTGACAAAGTTGTTCTTGTAGTAGCTTGTTTGGATGTCATTTCTCTTTCTTCCTCTCCATTTTGATTTTATTTCCCCTATTTTATTAGTTTAGATAAAAACCCATTTGCATATTGTTTGATTATTTGTTGGTTGAGGCTTGGATTTTCTTGGTTATGGGGTTTGGATTTGTGGTTGTGTTGATGGTAGTGGGTTCTATATTTGCAGCTAGTGTTGGTGTGTTTTGATTTTGTTGGGATTTGCAGTGGCTTCTTCTTCCCAAATCTGGTCTTGCTGAGTTTTGTTCAAAGGCTAGTATCAGTCTTCACTTCACAAGCGAGTAAAGTTTTCCCGTTCTATGCAAACTATTGAGTATTAATTTTTGTGGGTCCCACAACTCTACATAAAATTGAGTTTTTTAATTGAAATACCCACCAAGAATTTTTAGTGAAACACAGAAATGAGTAAAGTTATGAGAAATTTTGAGAATTGGGTAATGGGTTTGAGTGATGAGATTTGAGTGTTGAGATATGAGTGACCTCCAAACCAAACATGCCCTTAGATTTTGAAATTATTCTGTTGGGTGTTTTTGTTTGAGATGTAAATCCCATGTTTTCCAATAGTATCTATCTCTCTCTCTCTCGCCCAAAATAGTTCGTTAGTACAATAATAGGGGATTGAGCTTTGAATCATAAATGTTTTTGTTAGACATACCAAAAAATGTTAATTGAGTTACAAGGGTTTTAACATCCATATTGCATATTTTGTGCTAAAATGTTATCACATGAGTATGAAATTATAACCGAAGCACAAACACTAAAGAAGCAACTAATCTTGATGAAGAAAATTTCAATGATTAACGCTAGGGATACACTCCTTCACACATCTAAATCCACATCCTCCTTGTGTGTCAACTTTTGATTGAATTTCAACACTTTCACATGGGTCCACCACATGTACTTGAAATTATTGAAATCCAATCAATAGATAACACACAAGCAAGATGTAGATTTGAGTGGGTGGGAATGGGTGTGCCCTAATATTACTCAATTTCAATTGGCAATTATTATACCAAAACAAACAAGATTGTTTTGTTTTTTCTCCACATTAGACAGAAATAATAGCAAAATGGTGCCATTTGACTAGCGAGGATGAGAGAACAAATTATTTTTAAAATAGTTTCTTTAAAAAAAAAAATAAAGGAATTGAAAATTTTAGTGTGTTTTATGAATAATTCAATAACTATAATGGGAGGTACTTAAGCATTGGATGTCTTTATTGGAAACACAGTATCAATCAATTTAGTTGAAAGACTCTTGGTAAAATTTTAATAATTGTTGATTTGAATTTTTTTAATATATATGTCCTATTTTAGTTGGACCAATCCAATCATTTAAAGGGACAGTATTAATTATCAATTTTGGAAGTAAGAGTAAGATAATTATCTAATCATTTTACGCATGTAATTTTTGGGCTTGGGTCAAATATGAATAGGCACATACATTACACATATCACAATTCACATGCTGACATAGCCCAACCATGAATTTGCCTGAGCCTAGCCCATTTGCACCTCAATAGTGTCGAGAAAAAGAACTCAATGAAAAACATTATCCACATCAGTTCATCCCACCAAGAGCTTGAACTACCGTTCTAAAAGAAAAACTATCTGCAAGCATAGGAGCGAAAGGATAAGAGAAATGGATGGGATACAGCAAGTAGCCTTACCCATCCTTGGAATTGTAGCAGCTGCTGCTGCTACCTTCTATGCTGTAAGCTTTACTGAGCTTAGAGAGGTAGCTTTCTCCTCCTCAGTACTCACTAAATTAATAATAGTATGAGACACTTCTCTGATTTCTTTTGGACTTGCAGAAATCATTTAATGATTTGGAGGACTCTGAGACTGAAAATGGAGGATTCAAGTATGTGAGCTCAAGGGAGAGACGGGCAAGAAAAAAAGCAGAGAAACAAGTCAAAAGTTGAACACAGACAGCTAAGTTCTTGGCTGCTGCTGTATGAGTATTTTCTTCTTTTATCACCTGGCGCGCGTTGTAACAGATTCTACAGTTTAGTGTGTACTATGCTTTTTATTGGTGTTATAACCATTATGATTTACCGTAAAAGTTTATCGTTATGCTTTATTAAATTTTTTTTTTTTGAGATTCATTATGCTTTATTAATTAGACTTTGGTTGTCGTAAATTTCTTTTAGAAGATGATTGCCGTAATTTGCAAAGCACTTTCTTCTAATCAATAGTAATTCTACCATACCCCATTAATGTTGTTTTGATTTTGACCCTTAATTTAATTTAAGGGAATACTTATTATTGGTAAAGCAAGTCATGTATATAAACAAAGAAAAACAAATCACTTTTCTTTCTACGCTTCATTCTGTAAGCTTTTTTTTTTTTTTTTTCCTTCTCAAATTGAGGATATTTCCATAATTATAAAGATATATAAGTTTATCAGTCTTTTAGAGGTTTTAGAAATAGGGTCATTCTACCATATCCTCAATTTTTTTAGGGATATGGTACCCACCTTCTGAACTATTAAATTAGTGTTGTTTTGATCTTGACCCTTAATTTAATTTAAGGGAATACTTGTTACTAATAAAGCAGGCCATGGATATAAACAAAGAAAAAAAAAATCAGTATTCTTTGTACGCTTTAGAACTCTCTCTACGCTTCTATCTGTAAACTTCTTCTCTCTTAACTTCTTTCTCTTCCAAACCAACTACAAGACCAGAGCCATCACTACTAAACAAAATCCTAAGCAATAGTTTTTAGTTTTTTTTGTAAACATATAGATGAAAAAGTGGGTAGAAATAAGTGTAATATTGTTTAAAAACTGAAAATATGTGTTTAAAATAGTGTACCAATAAGGGACATAGTATTTCAATTCCAGCCGCTCTCTGCTCCGACGACGGTATTAACCTAGACCGTTAAGGCCGTCAAAAAGGTCACACTTTCTCTCTTTTTTCTTCGACTAAGTTAATTTTAGTACTAATAAACGATTATTATGGTTTTTTTTTTTTTTTTTTTTTTGACAATCAACAGATGAGATATATGTGAATTGTCTTAACTTTTGTTCCCTGTTACTAATCCGATTATTAATTGCTTTAGTTTGGGTGTTGTTTGTTTTGAAGGTCGATTTGGATTACAAGAGTTCATTAAGATTCTAAGTTTCATTGAGGATGTTGGGTTGAATATTCACCACAATATGAGGTTTCTGAATATCAAATTATGTTGCTATCTAACAACAATTGAGAACCAAAATATGAGATCATTATTGTTGCAATTTTGTGATTTTGTATGATTGACTTGCCTTGGTTGTTTTAATGAGTTGGTATGCTTTTTGCATGGACAACTCGATCATGGATTTAAAAAGAAGGCATGCCAAGTGCTTGAGGAAAGTTCTTATAGAATTGCAAATAGGGGTTTCTCTCAACCTTTTATTTTAGACCTCTGTCCTTGAAAAAGGCATGCCAAAATTAACTGCCTAACTGAAGGGAGTTGTTTGTTGTGTTGTTTCGAGAAGGCATCAACTTTTTAAAGCTTGCATGCATCGTTTTGTTTTTTAATGTATTTGCTTTTAGATTGTTAGTACGCCATGGCATGATATGTTTCATTGTGTATTCTTAAACGTTTTATGGACAATGGGAAAAATATTTTAAAGTTTTTGTGTGATACTGAGCTTGTTTAATTCATTTTGCAGTGGCGTTGGATTAATTAAGTTCTATTATTGCAGCTGGATGGGAAGTATGTCATTTATTCTTACACTGGGTGGAGTGATGAAGATTTTACCATCGAATGATGAAGTACTTTGTTGTCTGTAAACCACCTATTAATGGGTGTTTTGAGGAAAGAGTTCCCAGTTGTTTGAATCAAATCACTTAAAATGCATTTGACAAAGTTCTATACAATTTGTTTTTCTACATGGCAACCCCACTATTCCTTTAAGGAGCTCTTCTTCTTCTTCTTCACCAATATAAATGCATTAAAATACTTCAAAAGAACCAGACACAATGTACTTGAGGGTTAAGTGCAAAACCTGGCAAATCTTGAGGGTTAAGTGCAAAACCTGCCCCATTTGCCAGCCAGCTAAAACGATATGGACAAAATTTAAGTACAGTATCTTATGTATTATTGTTCCTTAGGTTTCTATTTTAAGATTCAGCCATGTGACTATTTAACTAAAAAAAATACTTTCATTTTATGAGAAAAAATTTATATAGCAAAATCTTAAGAGGAGAATTTAAGGAACAACATCTAAGTACTGTATCTAAGTCTTGTCCAAAAATAAAAGTCATACTCTCCTCGGAAAAACATTTTACAAGTTGATGAGGAACAGCTATGCTAGGTGAGACTTGCATGTGTCCTGATCAAGGTGAAAATTGAAATGTTTACTTCCACTTGAAGGTGGGCTTAAGATTATTTTCATGAGGCACTTGTAATAAGCCTATAACTAGGTGCTCTTAATGAGACCTGTAACTGCACTTGATCAGTCCAGGTATGTGCTTGGCAAAAACAGGTGTGTATTACCAATAGGTTAATGCCGCTAAGATGTACTAATATATATATATATATATATATATATAAACAAATAAACAAACAAACAAACAAATAAGTAAATGACTAATATATCCCTATTAATCTCACATATTAATGTTAATTAAAAAAAGATAAATATTAAGAAAGTGACCTCAACTATGTTATTTTAGAGGGAAATATGCCTTGAATGTGATGGGAGCTGTCAAGGGAAATACGTAGGAAGTTAATTGGTATATTCGAAGATTTATGAAAGAAACCAAGATAATTCTAGTTGATTTTTATTGTGTTTTTGTTTTTAGAAAGTATTTGAACACAACTTTGAAGTGGTCACATGTTATTAGTGGAGAAAAAATGATGGATTCATATGAAAGCAATTGTACATCATTCACATTTGACTACTTCATCAAATTATGGTAAAATTTGTAGCCTTAAAAGAGCCATTATATTATGGTGGGGGCCATACATGCCGCTTTGTGGGAAACAAATTCCTCTACCAAAAGAATGAGATGGTATGGACCCGACTAGCTTTTGTTTGATTCCTGTTAATGAAATGAATATTCAAGGGCAAAAAACATTAAAAGAATCAAAGTTTTACTAAGACCACCATTTTGAGTCCTTCAAGGCTATCACAATATTATATATAAGAATCCTTAGAGTATATAAAAAAACTTCATCAAGAAATACAAGAGATAGATTATATTTGAATTACTTCTTCTCAAGTGGTCATCCATCACATCATATTATTTATGATACTAATACATATGTCTTTCTCTTTACTATTGATGTTTCTCTATTTCTCAATGTCCATTCCAATAAGAGCTTATATATATATAGAAGGAGATAAAGACTGAAACAACTAAAAGAAGACAAGGTGATTGATTATATGGCTTAGTTTCAACTTCTGATATATAGGTCTTGCTTACACTAAGGAGTTAGTGTGGGCTACTGTCAGCCGCCCATGTGAATGAACAAAGTAGAGAGAAATGAAAATTGACTTTTTAATAGCCAATTATGTTAAAATTGGACTTTCCAATATGTTCTAGGAACAAATACCTTAAGGCTTGAGAATGAAGAACTTGTAGAAACTAAAAGAAACCTAAAAATGTTTTTGTTGTGGTATTGTATGTATATAGTAGTAGGCCAATTTGCAACTTGCACCCAACACCCTCATTAAATTGATTTGGAATTACCAATATGTTCTTGGAAAAAAAAAGGAATAACAAAAGAGTTAGAAATGGAATAACAACAGGTGAGACTTGATGCAAAGACATAATGGTCGAAATGATAAACTATGAGAGAGAGAGAGAGAGAGAGAGATCAGTGCTTTTGTGGCACTAATATGTCTTCAACAAAGAAAACCTTTCATTGCTATTAGGGTTCTCTTAGACTTAGCTGGTGGAGGCTCTAGTGACTCAAATAAGGCTAACACTTATCATTATGGTCAAAATGATAAACTATAAATGACAAAATTATTTTATTTAAAATTTTTAAAAGGGTCAGTTTTTTCGTTTTTGGTAAAATTGGTTAATTGAGCTTAATTGTTTTTAACTTTATTATTAGTAATTTTTGTTGTTGGGCTAATTTTTTGGGATGTTTATTTTGTTTTAGATTTTAGATCTAAATTTTTTTAGTAGCATTTAAAAGGAGGAAAATGCTAGAGTTACAAATTTTTTTACAAATTGTAATTATGATGAGTGATTATTATTAAGTAGAAAAGTGACGTCAGTGGTGGGCCCAAATGTAAAAGTACTGTCAGATATGATATTAGTACTGTCCAATATGATGATGAAACTATCAAATGTGAGAAAAAAATAGGGTACCACGGAATATGATAAAAGTACAGTCAAAAGTGATGTTGGTACTGGTCAATATGATAATGGAACTGTCAAATGTGAGAAAAAAATAGGATACCAATGAATGTGACAAAAGTACAATTAAATTTGATGTTGGTAATGCCTAATATGACAATGGAACCATCAAATGTGAGAAAAAAAAAGGAACCATCAAATGTGACAATAGTAAAGTCACATGTGATATTGGTACTGCACAAAGTGAGGATAGAACCATAAAATGTAATAAAAAAAAAAGGGAACCACCTAATGTGGCAAAAGTATTGTCAAATGTGATGTTGGTACTGTCGAATGTGACAGTGGAATCATCAAATGTGAGAAAAGAAAATAAGGGAACTATTAAATGTGACAAAAGAACAGTCACATGTAATGTTGGATGTTGGAACTACACAATGTGAGGATAAAACCATCAAATGTGAAAAAAAATAATTAAGAAACCACCGAATGTGACAAAAGTATAATCACATGTGATGTTGATACTGTACAATGTGAGGATGGAACCATTAAATATGAGAAAATAAATATGAGAACCACCTAATGTGACAAAAGTACTATCAAATGTGATGTTGGAACTACATAATGTAAGGATAAAACCGTCAAATGTGATGTTTTGGTAACTTGGTATAGCAAGTTGCCTACTAGTAGGTATTACCCTTTAAAAAAAAATAAAAAAAGGGTATCGTAGAATTACTGTAAAAACTAATTTGGGAAGAATGATTTCATTGAATAATTAGAATTACAATACTAATCTGTATGTATAAGCCAAAAACAAGATTAACTAACTGACTCATAGAAAAGGTGCTAACAGAAACAAAATTAACACTAACAGATCTAGGAATGTGTGTCACGTGTGAGTTTACTAAACAAACACATAAAACACATAAAATCAACTAAACTACAAGTCGTTCTTTTGTCCTTCTGGTTCTTGACTTCCCCTGTTCTCTGTGTTGTCTGCAACAACTATTTGTTCAACGACAGCTTTAGCTTGACTAGAAATCTTCTTTATTTGATACTTGCCCTCAAGATGGAATGAGGGTAAATGAATATTGATCAGTCCCATCTTGGAAATAAGCTTTGAGAAGTGATTAAAGCTCAAAACCATAGTTAACAGATCAGCCAATTGGCATTGAGTCCTAACATGAATCAACTTAATCACCTTAGCCAACACTTTGTCCCTTACTACATGGCAATCAATCTCTATGTGTTTGGTCCTTTCGTGAAACACTGGATTAGAACCAATATGAAGAGTTGATTAACTATCACAGAAAAGTAAGGCTTCTCTCTCATGTCTTACTTGAATATCCCTTAGAAGATAAAGGATCCACACCACCTCACATGTAGCTACTACTATGGCCCTATACTTAGCCTTTGTAGAAGATCTTGAAACAGTGGACTGTTTCTTAGATTTCCAAGAAACCAAGGAATCTCCAATAAAAATGCAATATCCAATCATTGACCTTCTTGTGTCTAGACATGAAGCCCAATCTGAATCTGTAAAGCCCTTCACATGTAACTCTGATGCAGTTGAAAAGAACACCCCTTTCCTTGGTTCATTCTTCAAATACTACAAGACGCTATAAGTTGCTTCTAGGTGTGTTTTCTTGGCTTTGACATAAACTGACTCAACTTATGAACAACATAAGTGATGTCAGGTCTAGTAATTGTCAAGTACAACAACCTCCCTACTAACCTTCTGTACTTACTTGGGTCATTAAATTCACCATCATACTTGCTCAGCTTGAGGTTTTGCTCCATTGGAACTTTAGATGGTTTACAACTAAGCATACTAGTATCATTTAGAACTTCTAGTGCATATTTCCTTTGACAAAGAGCTATACCTTTGTCAGTCCTTGCAACTTCTAGACCAAGAAAATACTTTAAATCTCCCAAATCCTTGAGCTTGAACCCTTGATCCAATTAGACCCCTTGAACTGGTCAACCTTGGCTTTGTCATTGCTAGCAATCAACACATCATCCACATAGACCAGTAAAGTAATAAAAGACTCCCTTTCTTGTCTAGTAAACAATGAGGAGTTTGCCTTTGACTGAACAAATCCTAAATGAACCAAAGCTTCGAAAAATTTAGAGAACCATTGTCGAGAAGCTTGCTTCAAACCATGAAGAGACTTGTTTAGCTTGCAAACCATCTCCCCCTTGCTATGAAAGCTAGGTGGAAGAGCCATGTAAACATCTTCAATCAAATCTCCATGAAGGAATGTATTGTTCATCTCAAGTTGGCTTAAAAACCAGCCTTTCACAACAGCCACTGCCAACAAAACATTTCATAGAAACCATTTTGGCAACAAGTGAGAATGTTTCAATGTAATCCAAGCCCTCTTTCTGTGTGAACCCGTACTTTCTTTATACCTCTCCATAGAGCCATCAGATCTATACTTAACTCTGAAAACCCACTTACAACCAATTTCCTTTTTGTTAGGTGGGAGAGGAATAAGAGTCTAGGTATGATTAGCCTCCAATGTTGCAATTTCAACATCCATGGCAGCTTGCCATTTAGGGTTAGACATAACTTGATGATAGTATTGTGGTTCAACAATAGCAGATATGGAACAACAAAGGTTTTATAGGATGGTGACAAGTGGTTATATGAAAGAAAAGAAGAAAGGGGATGAGATGTACCTGATTGAGATAGATCAGAAGTAGGAATTGAGGTTACTTGACTGCAATGGTAAGCCTGAAGGTAGGATGGAGGTTTGGAAGTCCTAGTAGACTTTCTAAGATGAGAATTAGGAACCACAACCTTATTTGGAGCCTCAGGGAGGTCCTAAGGTAAATCCTTATCAATGTCATGATGAATATCAATGATTGTAGCATTAGAAATAGTATGGGAAGAAGTGGAAGGAATGGAAGAAGGTTGGGAAGGATTATCATAAAAAGAAGAGGGTATGGGTGTTGACATAGAAGGAAGTGGAATGAAAGAGGAAGAAGAAGAAACAACTTCAGTCACAGAAAAGGGAAAAACCTTTTCATGAAAAACAACATATCTAGGGATAAGAACAGTGTGAGATAAAAGATCAAAAAGCTTGTAACTCTTGACATTGTAGGGACAGCCAATGAAAACACACTTTTTAGCTCTAGGAGAGAATTTGGAAGGTTTAGGACCAGTGGTTGAAGCAAAGCATAGAAAACCAAATGCCCTAAGGTGTGAATAAGAAAGAACTTTTCTAAATAGAAGTTCATTGGGAGTTTTGTTATGTAAAAGGGGAGAGGGCAGTCTTTGATTAAGTAGACACACACAATCACCCTATAAAAAAAGAGGCAGATTAGACTGAATTTGCAAAGCCCTTGTAGTGGATAAAATGTGGTGTTTTCTCTCCACAACAGAATTTTTTTTTGTGGAGAATAAATGTAGCTAGCTTGGTGAATGATGCATAATAAAAATTAGAAAGCTTGAACTCAAGGGCATTATCAGACCTAAAGCATTTGATTTTGATATTGAATTGAGTGAAAACCATGTTATAAAAGGAAACAATCAAGGCTTTTGCTTCAAATGTTGCCTTCATTAGAAAAAGCCAAGTAGCTCTAGTTGCATATCTATAAACATCTAAGGTAGGAACAAAAAAAGGACCCCAAATATCCATATGCATCAAATCAAAAGGAGAATCACACATGTTATTATTGAAAGGAAATGGTAATCTCTTTTGTTTTGCCAATGGACAAATAGTACATTGTTTGGTACAACAATTATGCAAGAAAGGAGATACATTGCTCAAATATTGAAGTTTAAGATCAGATGGATGTCCTAGTCTAAAATGCCACAAAGAATATAGATTATTGTGGTGATTAGTAGAAGAAAAAGCAGTAAAAGAGTTGATGTTATGCCTGGATAGAAAATCAACAAGAGAAGTAGAAGCTGATAACAGGCTTGATTGTTGCAGCAAGTATAGACCATCAGACATCTACCCCACTCCAATTGTGCTCCAGTTGGTAAGGACCTGTATAAAGAAATAAGTAGAAAGGAAAACAAGACAAAGGGGTTGTGTATTAGTCATGGAACTAACAGATAAAAGATTAAAGGAGAAAGAGGGTACACAAAGGACATTTATAAGGGTTATATGTGAAGAAAGTTGAATGGTTCCAACATGAGTAACAACAACTGCTTCCCCATTAGGCAATTGAACCATGGTATGTGAAATAGCAGTAATAAAGGTTAATAAATCCACAGAACAAACTATGTGATCAGTTGCGCCAGTATCAATAACCAAGTCTTCATATTATAAGCTTTTCTAATAGCAATCTTAGTAGAAAAGACTGAATGCTTATGATTCAAAGGAATAGCTGCTATTGTGTTATTAGGAAAACCCACAGTAATAGCCATGTGACATTCCTACCTTGTAGAATTCTACTGAGGTGGACTTGGTAGTGCATCAATCAAGGCCAGCAATTGTTGGTACTGATCTGGTGTGAAAGATGGAGCATCAGTGGTGATAGGATCATGACCAAGCACACTTTCTTGAGGAGACATCACCATGTAATTGTGGGGTTGATCTGGAGTAATAGAAGAGACCAGATGGGCCATGGACTTGTTCTTGAACTTATAAACTAGTGGGAAACCATGTAATTTGTAACACTTGTCAATGGTGTGACCAAGCTTGCCACAATGAGTGCACAAAGACCTCTCTTTTCCCTTACTATTAGAACCCTCATTAGAAGTAGTAAAATTCTGGCTCTTGGTGGCTAGAACAATGGATTCAACCCTTGTGCCCAAACTAACACTCCTTTGCATCTCTACTTGGATCAACAAAGAGTACACCTTGTTGACAGAAGGCAAAGGATCCATAAGTAAAATCTGAGTCCTGACTTGGGAAAAAGAATCATTCAGTCCCATAAGGAAAGGGACTAAAGCTTTTGGTTCACATTGCATTGACATTTTCCACAAGTGCATAAAGGAAAGGGACTAAAGCTTTGTAATTGATCCTAGAAGACCTTTAATTGTGTGAAGAAATCAATGATTGAGGTTTCACCTTGATGAAGCTCTGAGATTTGCTTATACAAGTTGAAGATCTTTGGTCCATTCTTGTGACAAAAAGTCTCCTTTAGATCGTTCCAAATTTCCAAAGCAGTATCTCTATAGATGACACTAGCTTGGATCTTTGGTGAGACTGAGTTGATTATCCAAGTCCCTACTATATTGTCTGCATGAATCCAGGCTTGGATTGCAGAGGGAGAGTCCACAATTGGAGATGACAAAGTGAGAGAGCCATCTATGAAGCCAAGCTTATTCTTAGCAATGAGAGATTTCCTAACAAATCGAGCCCAAGCTGGATAATTTTCTCCACCAATTAGAGGTTGAGAAACGAGGAAAGCACCTGGATTCTCTCTATGGTGCAAGAACAAAGGATCATTCACATTTGATGAATCCTATGTTGAAGATTGAGTTTCAGAGGTTGAAGCAATAGCCATGATAGTGGTAGCCATGGAAGGAGCCTCGAAGCTTTTGAAGGAAAATGAAAGAAAGATTCCCAAATTTTGTTAGAAGAGAAAAGGTGCTAACAGAAACAAAACTAACACTAACAGATCATGGCACGTGTGTCACGTGTGAGTTTACTAAACAAACGCATATACAATCAACTAAACTACAAGTCGTTCTTCTGTCCTGGTTCTTGATTTCCCCTGTACTTTGTGTTGTCTGCGGCAACTATTTCTTCAGCAGCAGCTTTAGCTTGACTAGAAATCTTCTTTATTTGATAATTGCCCAAAACTTAATTGTTGAGCACTGCACTTCTTCTTTGCGTCATATGGAGTGATGTAATTAACAACTCATTTGATGATCAAATTCAATCATTTGACCTCCGACGAAGGAGCTGTAGTACCCACCTTTGGCTTGCTCCATTTTGCTGCGCCTAGGCAATAGGATACTATTGCTAAGGAGACTTCATCACATTGAGTAGTGCAATTTCTGAGATGACGGTCTTTCTCTTTAAAAGTTTCCTATAAGATAATAATTTAAACATTCAATTATTTTCATGTGAATTTAAATGGGTCAATACAATTTACATGAAACAACCCAAAACAGTGAAGGGGTCTATAAAATAACAGTAGAACAACAACTGAGTATCGATTATGTATTTTTTTGTGGATGAAAAAATATATTGATTTTTACCTCAAAGCTCCGGCATTTTTTCCCACCTAAATCTCTTAACTATTTTCAAGAAATGTGCAAACAAAGTATACTTGACTGTGCATGCGTGACCAACCAAAACGGAGGTGTCTGAGACTTGAGAAAGGTACAAAGAGAATGCAAATTCTCTACTACACTTTTTATATTTCACTTTCTGCTTTACCAGTCATACTATGCAATGTGTCTAGATTTTTTTTATTTTTTAATTTTAAAATTCGAGTATTTTATTAAAAAAAAAGTAAAAGATCAACACCTAAGTGATAAAAAAAAAAAAAAAAAAATTTTAGCTATCATAAAAGAACCATATAATGGAACTATTCTAGAGGATCCCTATTATATATTGGATAACAAATTATTAGCTGTCATGCTAATATTTTATGTTTTCATTCTTCAATAACCGCTTAAAAGAACAGCAAAATAGTACAATCCGCTCTACCCTCCGCTTAAAAGAATTTGCCACGTTGTTGACGGTTTGTAAAAATGTTATACTATGTCCAATAATTTGTTACTAACATTTGTTAATTAAATCTTAAAGCTATGACATTATTGGTTTTTAAAAAATCTACAACAGGTTATATTGGTAACAGTTTTTGTTTTCTATTTTCAAAAACTTGTTTTTGGGAATATAAAGAAAAAACAATTTTCTTGTATTTTTGAAATAAAAAACATGTTAGGTTAGCTGAAATTAAAAAAAAAAAAAATACTAAAACATGTTGTTACTAAGATTTGAACTCTATTGCTAATTTATTAAATGAGACAGATTCATTAAATAAATACGTATTTTCATTGAATTTTGAAAATCAAAAACTGAAAATAGCTGCATGTTTTCAGTTTCTTTCATAAATTGAGTTTTGAGAATAGCTTTTGTTTTCTGACCATTTTGAGTTGCCAAACAAATTTTTTAGTTTCAAAAATAGAAAATTGTTTTTGAAAACAGAAAATAAGTTACCAAACATAATAATTTGGAGACTATATATCCTAAAAATGAGTTTTGGTATTAACAAAAAACCAATCATTACCGAGTCCTTGTCAAAATTTAGAAATTTGCATATTCCTGTAAGGGTGTGATTGTTTATTTATGGAAAATTTGTAACTGATAACAGTATGAAAATTTGCATATGGATAACAATAACTACCATAGAGATTAAAGTCAGGGTTAGATTCTCCATATAAATATGCTCATTAGCCATATAAGGAAAGGACACACACAAGCTTTAAGAGTTTGTAAAGATGTCTAGATATTGGACTGAAGTTCTTGTCATTGCTAGTTTAGCTTGCCTATATACATGCTCATTCGGAGCAAATATTTCATATGATTCAAATGCCATAATTATTAATGGAGAGCGGAGGATTATATTATCGGGCGCAATCCATTATCCACGCAGCACAGTGGAGATGTGGCCTGATATTATTCAAAAGGCAAAGGATGGTGGACTTGATGCAATAGAATCATACGTCTTCTGGGATCGCCATGAACCTCAGCGTCGCAAGTATGATTTCTCAGGAAATCTAGACTTTGTCAAGTTCTTCAAGCTGGTTCAAGATGCTGGACTCTACGCCGTTCTACGTATTGGTCCTTACGTATGTGCGGAATGGACCTATGGGGGTTTCCCTTTGTGGTTACACAATTTGCCGGGTGTTCAGTTAAGGACAGATAATGAGGTGTACAAGAATGAAATGCAAACATTTACAACCAAGATAGTGAACATGTGCAAAGAAGCAAACTTGTTTGCTTCACAAGGGGGACCAATCATCATTGCACAGATTGAAAACGAGTATGGGAACATCATGGTCCTTATGGAGCAGCAGGGAAATCCTACATTCAATGGTGTGCTAAAATGGCTGTATCGCAAAACATTGGCGTCCCCTGGATTATGTGCCAACAATCAGATGCTCCACAACCCATGATCAATACTTGCAATGGTTTTTATTGTGATAATTTTACACCAAACAATCCTAAGAGTCCAAAAATGTTCACTGAGAATTGGACTGGATGGTTCAAGAATTGGGGTGGCAAACACCCTTTCAGAACTGCTGAAGATGTGGCATTCTCAGTTGCACGATTTTTCCAAACCGGTGGAGTTTTCAACAACTATTATATGTACCATGGAGGAACCAACTTTGGACGCACAGCTGGAGGTCCGTACATCACAACTTCTTATGATTACAATGCCCCACTTGATGAATATGGGAATTTCAATCAACCTAAATGGGGGCATCTCAAGGATCTCCATGCTGCCCTCAAATTGGGAGAAAAGATTCTTACTACTGGCAATAGGACTTCCAAGCAATATGGCAACAACGTTTATCTGACCACATACACAAACGCTAACGATGGGAGCAGATTCTGTTTCTTGAGCAATTCAGATGGTTCACATGATGCCAATGTTGACTTGCAACAAGATGGCAAATACTTTGTGCCTGCTTGGTCTGTCAGCATTCTTGAAAACTGTAACAAGGAAGTGTACAACACTGCAAAGGTTAATGCCCAAACATCAATTATGGTTAAGAAACAAGTTGGTAGCAGCCGTCATCATAAACGGCTCTCTTGGGTGTGGGCACCAGAGGCAATAAAAGACACACTAACTGGAAAAGGTAGATTCAAAGCAGATCTACTCCTTGATCAAAAGCAAACAACAGCTGATTCTAGTGACTATTTGTGGTACATGACTAGTGTTAACATGAATGGAAAATCATCTTCTTTGGAGAATGTGACTTTGCGTGTAAGAACCCAAGGTCATGTTCTTCATGCTTTTGTTAATCGGAAGTTCGTTGGTTCTCAATGGGGCACAGATGGTAAATACAGTTTTGTGTTGGAGAAACCTGTATCTCTAAAGCCCGGGACTAACATTATAACTCTACTTAGTGCCACAGTTGGATTGGCAAATTATGGTTCCTTCTTTGATCTTGTGCCGGTTGGTATAGTGGGGGGTCCTATTGAATTGATTGGAGCCAATTCTACTTGGAATATATCAACCAACCAATGGTCTTACAAGGTAGGATTGAATGGTGAGGCCAACCAACTATACAATCCAAATAGGGCCCATCTGAGGAGGTGGAAAGCTACTCAAAATGTTCCTGTAGGGAGACTTATGACATGGTATAAAACCACTTTCAAAACTCCTTCTGGTACAGATCCTGTGGTGGTGGACTTACAAGGTATGGGC
The DNA here is from genome assembly GCA_036321655.1 of Quercus alba. Classification (NCBI taxonomy): domain Eukaryota; kingdom Viridiplantae; phylum Streptophyta; class Magnoliopsida; order Fagales; family Fagaceae; genus Quercus; species Quercus alba. The sequence goes on from CM070301.1 coordinate 58,003,143, forward strand.
AAAGGTCAGGCTTGGGTGAATGGAAAAAGCATTGGACGCTATTGGCCTTCATTCAATGCTGATACCAATGGATGCGGTGATTCATGTGATTACCGTGGAGGGTACTTTTCTGAAAAATGTGTGACAAATTGTGGCAATCCAACCCAAAGGTGGTACCATGTGCCAAGATCATTCCTCAAGAATGACGGAAACACATTGATTTTGTTTGAAGAATTCGGTGGAAATCCTCTGAATGTGTCTTTCCAAACAGTCACGGTTGGAACAGTGTGTGGAAACGCATATGAGGGCCACGAATTGGATCTTTCATGCCAAGGTGGGCAAACCATCTCAGAAATCAAATTTGCAAGTTATGGGGACCCTCAAGGAAAGTGTGGTTCATTCAAGAAAGGTTCTTGGGAGGCTAGCAGTAGTTTCTCTGTGGTGGAAAATGCATGCATTGGGAGGGAAAGTTGTTCTGTCTCTGTGTCATCTGCAACATTCGGAACATCCAACCTTGGCAGTGTCAATGGAAGATTGGCAGTGGAAGCTGTCTGCTAAGTTAATTAACTTCACCCATCTATTGTATTTCTCTAATTTTATCGGGCTATGTTTGTTTCGCACACTGTGTTTTTATAAACTGAAAACATGAGTTTAACGTGAGTTAAAGTCAAGTTTTTCAGTTATAAAAACACAGACACAATGAAAGAGTTTTTACCAATATTGCACTCTCAATCATTACTCTTATTCTATTTTTGTGTGAAAGAGTTTTTACCAATATTGCACTTTCAATCCTTTCTCCAATTCTATTTCCACCTTTTTAGCATGACATGTTGCTTATATTCGTTTCTTTTTCTAAAATGTCAACTTTTAGCTGCATTTTGGTGATTCATGATACTATTATAAGCTTTTGTAACAACTAGCAAAGCACTTGCGCGATTTGCAAATAATACTTTAAAATATCGTGTGAAAAACTTATATAGAATGTTCAAAGAATGTTTAAATAATAACGTAAAGTAAAGTCACTATAGCATAAAAGGTTTTTGTTGAATTAAAATAATTCGAAATTAAGGGGATTATTAAAGAATATTTTATTTTATTTTATTTTAGTCTCAAGAGGAAGAGGACAAAGAATTTAGACTATAGCATAATAGTTATAGAAATTAGATAAAGTAACAAATTGGTCGATGAAAATAAAAAGTTTAAAATTACACACACATATCCATTATATTTTTTTACTTAAAGTAAAGAGCCATTAAAGTATAGAAGAGCAACATAGAAATACTGTAGTTTAAACAATGACAAAATCATTTTAATCTACTCCATATATTGGTGTTTATTATGCAGTGTAATAAGTTATTTGTCATGGTGGTAGGTTCAATGAAATATCATTCTAATATATTTTTAATATGATATTTATGTATATTTCCATGATATGAATATTTTATTGTTCATATATATTTTGAATAATAAAACAAAGAAGAACAACGTAGGAATATTTTAGTTTAAATAATGATAAAAGCATTTTACTCTATTTCATATATTGATGTTTATTATGAGGTGTCGTAAGTTATTTATTCTCTTAATCATAGTTTTTGTTTCTTTAATATATTAGAGTTAGCATAAGTTATTTATGATATCATATTAATATTTAGTTGGCTTTTAGAAATATCATATAATTTTTATGATGTCATGTTTATGTTAGTAGATTATGATAGTGATAGGTTCAATGAAATATCATTCTAATAAAATTTTATATGATATTTATGTATATTTCCATGAAATATGCATATTTTTATTGTTCATGTTTATTTTGAAATATTAAAATATTCTTACTAAAAAAATTTACTTCTCAACTTGGGATCATATTGTGAAGTATGTTGAACAGATCCATTTTCAAAGAAAATTTGAAAGAAAAGATCAATTTTTTTTTTTAAAGTTTTTTTTGGACAAGAGAGCAAAAAAATGTGAGATGGAAGGCTAAATAAAAAATTAATGTAGCAAAGTCACATGATAGAACCTCATTGTCTCTCATGTTAGATTTTTAGTTTCTTATATAAAAAGATAATCAATAAACTATATATATATATATATATATGTGTGTGTGTGTGTGTGTGTGTGTGTGTGTCCAAACTTGGTAAGGATGGGGTGTAAATCCCATATTTTACATCATCCAATATCAGTATTTTACTTAAAATTTAATACATCCTACCACACCTAATAACATCTCAATAAACTCCTAATTTGGTTGGATTTATATGGGTATTAGAATTGATTAGGTGTGGTTGTATTTATTCTTAAATATGTAATAAAATGATGTGGCATATTGATATTAAAGGGGTATAACATAAGTTTTACACCGCGTCCCTACAGAATTTAATCTCTCTCTCTCTCTCTCTCTCTCTCTCTCTAAATATATATATATATAATATTAGTGCACACTTATTAATCATTAGTATGTGCATTTAATCTAGGGAGACATATATATATATATATATATATATATAAAACCGAAACCTTTGAAACTCTCACAATTTTCCACATCATCATTTTAATTTAAAAAAATTTTAAATTAAAAGAGAGTCCTAACATGAGTCTCTTATCTATATATATATATATATATATATATATATAAGAGACAAAATCTTTGAAAACCCTAAAGCAATCTCCTCTGCCAGTCTCCACTAAGAGAGAAAATCCTAAGCTTCAATTTCTTTGGTACGCTTGCTATTGCTTTTTCTCTTTTTTGTGAATAAGTTTTTTTTTTTGCTTTTGTTTTGTGTCTGGTGGAGGTGATCTTGCAGCTATCTGTTCTTCCAGGCCCTATGAGATTTTACATGACTTTCATTGGCGATGGAGTAGTACTTTACAATATATAGTATAACTACAAGTATTGTGGTAAGTTTGCTAACTTTTTGTGTGGTTCAAAGATGCTATATTCTATATTATTTTAGATTATATAACCTTAAGTTTTACCTTATGGAGACGTATGTTAGGTTGTCTCACATCAGAAGTAGCTTATTGCATTTGTTGTACAAGTTTTCAATTCCTTTTGTGTGGATATTTTTTCACAGCTCTGGAGTAAGATATATGCACTATATGTTATCTTATGTTTTCTCTTATGGTGTCATGCTTCTTTGTTTATTAATTAAAGATTATATTGGAAGCCTATATTATTTGCACCTTCAAAGTGTTTGACAATGTTTGAACCAAATTTTTCATCAATTAGGAAGAATTAGATAAAAAAAACTTAGAAAAGCTTTCCATCCTTACTGAAATTGTCTCGCAATAATGACTTTTTGTTTTTGTTTTGTTTTTATAATTTGTAGGTTCTGAATCTTTTGATTTTAAATTTTATTGTCTTTTGAAAGTTTGACCATCTAAATTTTTGGGTTCAATTTTTTGCAATATTTGAAACAGTTTAGCAAATTTCAACTGTTATAACTATGGATTATTCTCTTGAAGGTAACCTGTTTTTCTCTTATATTTTCTCTATTTGGTAGTCATATATATATATATATATATATATATTTTTTTTTTTTTCCTTTCGGACGTTTTAACACTAGAATTTTTTAGTTATTTTTTTTCAATATCTAAATTTGTTAGCTATATTTTTTGCAACCCATTGCATGTTCAAGCAATGACTTATTCATCAAATTATAACTCAGAAAAATAGGAACAATTCACGCAATAGTATAGTTTCATAATCAAATTTTATAAAATTATTTTAGGCTATTATAAATAGGTAAGATCTCGTGCGTTGCACGGGTTTCCGACTAGTTTAGTGAACAAATATTATCTATACTACTATTTAAGGGGTTGCACCTGTTTGGATTGGATTTTTTTTTTGGTTCCAAAATACCCCTATTCCCTAGGTTTAAGTAGGAACAAAATTAAAGGATAGTTCGGTAAAAAATACTTCTAACTTTTACTAAAACATTGCCTACAAAATAGGACCACAAATTTTTTATTTTTTATTTTACAATTTCAAGCAAAATAAATCCTAAATTTTAGGATTTTAGAATCCTCTATTAATAGCCTACTGACCAACACAGTTTTACATTAAAAAAAAAAAAAGTTTAGGTATTTTTATTCCCAAAAGTTGGCCTATTATTTAGAAGCAGTTTCCTCTACAATTTTATAATTTTATCTTTAAAGATAACTTCCCCAGTATCATTTTTCTCTTTCAAACTTTACATATATAGCAATTGCTTACAGAGTCATCATATGAATGGTTGGTTTCTTTTTTTTTTTCCTTCTCATTTTACTTTGTATTTTGCAATTATATTCTAACACAATTGATTCTCTATTTTCTGTATGGTGATGAGATGGTGAAGTTGAAGTAAATGCAAAGGAATTTAAGAAACTTTAAGAACCTGAAAATTCATTAATATATAGAATCCTCACATGAACAGTTGGTACATTTTTTTTTTCTTTCTCATTTAGCTTTGCATTTTGCAACTATTTTCTAACAAAGTTGATTCTCTATTTTCTGTATAGGGAAGAAAGGGTGGAGTTGAAGTAAATGCAAAGGAATTTAAGACCCAAACAATTTATTGAAGGTATGTTCTTAAATTCTTAGTAGAAAATTTAATTAAAATTTTGCATAAAAATTTTGCATTCTAATTATAGGCTTATCTCTTTTGTGTTCAACGGGAACCCAAGTAGTCAAATACTTAACTAATGCAGCCTGGATGTAACAACCATTAAAAAAGAAAAAGAGTTTGTTATTTGGCAAAGGTGAATTATTTGTTGATATGAGTTCATTTGACACAAACATGCTATCTGAGAAAGTGTTAGAGTTTTCAATGGCAGTTGGGTCTTGAAATGAAAAGAACCTGATGAAATTTGAAAGGAATTGGCATACCCTTTATATGTAAAAAAAATGCAAAAGAAGAACCAAGAAACATGTACCAAGAATGAGAATGGGAGTTGAAGTTTGTTGTTTTGTGAATAAAGGATTCAATAATGTCAATGGAGTTATAAAGCTTAGATTTGGATTTGGAGTTTCTTCAGTTTTTTTTTTTTTTTTTTTTTTCTTCCATTATCAAGGCTTAACGTTTTTTTTTGTTTTGTTTTTTTTTTTTTTTTGGCATAAATAATTAAAAAAATAAAAACTTTAACTTTTTCTTTTAATTTTTTCAATAACCACTTACCCTTAAACTCATCTCACGTTTGGTTTTTTTTTTTTTTTTTTTTTTTTTTTTTTGAAGAAAAAAATACTAAAAAGTATAAATCAATCATATCCAAAAGAAATCCCAAAAATTTCAAATACCACATTCAAACCCACGTTCAACTTCTATATATTAAAAAAATAAAAAAAAAACCACGTTCAAATTATCCAAAAAAAAAAACCCTACTTTCAAATATTTAACAAAACTTTCGGATAACTACTACTAAAAAACCTTAAGGAAGTTAAAAATATGCAACACATGTATATGTAATTCAAATTCTTTTTTTTAAAAAACTAGCCTCTAAGCACGCGCTCACGCATGTACTCAGAGGCTATTCTATTTTTTGGGTAAGGATTAATTTAGAGCATTTATTATAATCTGGGATTACTATATTTTCCAATAAAAAAAAAAAAATCTAGGGGTGTGATAAAAAATTATTTCACCACACATGATACTCATCACACACCTAGGCTTTTTTTTTTTTTTTTTTTTGTGATTAGAAAATGTAGTAATCCCAAATTATAATAAATGCTCTAAATTAATTCTTACCCAAAAAATAGAAGAGCCTCTGAGCACGTTGTGAGCGCGTTTTTAGAGGCTAGTATATAATTAAGTGGAAATGAATGTAATATATTTGTTGAGATAGAAGCCTAAATGAAGAATTTGCCATTTGGCAAAACCTTATACTCTCTCACATGAGGTCTTAGATTATATATATATATATATATATATATATATATATGTATGTATGTATGTATGTATGTATATTAATATTGATTAATTGATTGATTTGGTATTGAGATTGTTAAGTTGAATAAGAGAGTTTTGTTGCTATCATTTATATCTTTTAATGATTTCTCTTCTGACATTATTTATTTACAATGCAACATATTTGAAAACATATTTTGTGTTTTATTCTCACTATTAGGACTGAACCTTACAATGTTTAAATAAATTTTTCAGATGCTCCATGTTTACACTTTAAAATATGAAACTAGAGGACAATACTGGCCAATAGTACAGAATAAAACAATATGTTCATTGCTTTTTTTTTTTTTTTTTTTTTTTTTGATGGGAATATCACTACTTAACATTAATAGGAAATTAATTGCTACAAGTAGCTACATCAGAGGCAATAGAAGCTTCTAAAAAGCCGGGGGTTTCCTCAACCCATGCCTTAAAATCAAAAACAGACTTAGCATGTTGAGCTAAAAGAAGAGCAAGTCTATTGCCTGACCTTTTTATGTAAGAAAATTAAAAAGAATGGAAATATGTTCAATGTTGATATCACAGATTCGCAAGTAGTTGTTATTGGTTATTTTGCTATTGTTGGTTTTTGACCCTTGAACAAACAATGTTTAACCTGGTTTTATGGCCAAGTTATTAATCTAAATATACTATAAAACCAAAACTTTTGACTTTTGGTTGACCTCTCTGTATTATGCCAAATCAGATTTGTTAAGTCCACAATTTTACACATCAGTATTTTTATTTATTAAATCAATTATGCAAGTCTTAGGTTAAACATAAATCAAACATATCATACAACAGAAAATTTAAATAACATAAGATAAGATAACCTAGGAAAACCAATGAAACAAGCCTGTTTCAAGGTAAAAATCCTAGGGGGGCCTATCCCAAGAAGAACAATCCACTATCAAATAAAATTTTATAGTTAAAAATATTTAATTCATAGTACACTTTGAAACCCTAACTACGATTATCAAACCTAACTTTGAAACCCTCAGACTTCTTTGATATGGATCCGCTCCAACATGAACTTCCAGTTCACACTTTGCTCTTCAATACACTTGATATCTGAAACTTTAAATCACATAGACGTCTAGCCTATGCTCCAAGACCACCCACGAAGGTTTATATCTCTAAAACCCTTGCCAGTAGAAGATTTGAGAAAGTTTTGGATACATAAACCCTAGATCTACAATAGATGGCACAAGAAGCACACGCTCTCTAAAAACCCCTTCTAGGGTTAGCTTATAATGTCTTTTAAATATTGCAAGAAATAGATTATGATTGTCGATACTGTATTTTTTTTTGGCTCGGTTCATGAGTCAAAACAAAGACCAAAAAAATCCAAAAATTAAAAAAAAGTACAAAATCATGAATTTCAAGGCCAAAACGGGTAAAAATAAACACAATATGGTTGGATGGTGAATCAAAAGGTCACAATGTTTGAAAAAAATCATTTTATAGTAATTGAGGCCAAAACCCTAACTAGGTATGGCAAAAAGTTGACTTTTTGATCTAACCGTTGGATTGTGTTGAATTTTGGACCATCTCGTAGGACATATTTTTCCCTTCGAAATGATAATTCACGGGCCAATGTCACGCCCCAAACCCAAAAGGGTTCAAAGCATGAGGAAAGAACCATCAGGAGAGAGATTGTAGGAGATTTTTCTTTTCTTTTCTGTTCCACAAGATAAGAATATAAAACCATACTGAAATCTCCACATTACAAGTTAAAGCTCTATAACATATTTATGAACAATAACTAAAAATCGTGTGCCTCCACATAATACATGAATATGTTACAAAACTCCAATTGGATTACACAAAGTCACAATCATATCAAGAATAAGGAACCTTAACATTGATTCTAGGCCTACCACGCCTAAGTCTAACAAACCTCAAGTGACCAACCTCCAATAGAATTAATTAAGGTCTCGTTGAACATAGCAAGATCAAGTCACCAACCATTTATAGCAAAAGTCTCCAAATTTAACATAGCATTCCAATCATTACCAATGAAGTAAGCTCCATACCCAAGGTATAGCTAATTAATCTAAAAAACTATTATAGGGTGGGATGAGCTAAAACCCAGTAAGCAGCATAATTAAGGAGGGTGGAGGAAATGCAAGCCTCATGATAATGAACATTTTACAAAACATGTTATAATTTGGGAATTTTGATTTGGATCATGCAAATCCATTTTTCTTAATAAAATGGTGAGAATGATTAAAAGAATGTAGCACTAAGCTTTCTCAAAATATTTCAATATGAAACTACATACTATATATTGTGAACTATCAAAACACCATTTAAAAACCTGAAAGTCCAACCCAAGGCCACATGACAAGCTGCCATAAAGACGTTAGGTATGCTGTAGGGACATCAGTTATGCCACATAGACATCAAGTTATGCCACAGGACATCAAACTACCACAAAGATAGGGTGCCAAGATACCAATGTCACAAAGACTACGACATTTGGTTGGGGTAATCACACCTATCATGGCACAAGGATAAAAACAACATACAACTCACAGTTAAATGAAATTGAAACTTGTTTGTTTCCAAGCAGTTTCATAAAACCTTTTAATATCCAAGCATTTCACAAAGTTCTCAAATTTTCCAAAATCATTTCTTGTCATTAAGATTTTCTATCAATTTCCCAAATATCACAAGTCCAGATAAAACATCTTTAGAATTTGCAAATAATGCAATAAATCCATAAAATCCATTCCCAAGAATTTTATAAAAGATGCTTATCTTTTCCAAGCTAAGAAATCATGCATTTCCCCATATGCATTACCAAATATGACACACTTTTCATAAATAGTCATATATAATAGGGTCACAACACAGCACTTTTCAGGAAAACATAGCCCCACAAATAATTTTCCAAAATGTTTTTGACCCAAAAATAATGTTTATGCAACATGGTTATTTTCCAAAAAATCCTATTAAAAAGCTAGTTACCTTGCAACCCACAAAAGCCTAATTCTCCAAGTTCCAAATGAGATTAGCTATAACCTAAATAATATCAAGCAAACCTATCACAATAAGCATAAAGCATAAAGCTTGAACTTGTATCTAGTTATAAATTAATTATTGCCAAATAAGCACTTAATTAGGCAAGCCTAGTATTTAACCTCACAAATAATGTATTATACATCCAAAGTTTATCAGCAATTTAATTTACAAGGCATAGATCTCAATTTATAGACTTAAATCATCTCATTCAAAGCCTTCTCCTTTATCATAAGAGATCCTAACACCTTATGAATTTCTTCCACAATATATACATGCCATTTTCAAGTGACTCATGAAATAACAACATATATAACAATATCCACCATTACAAACCCCAAATGTAAATCCTCCACTAGCTCCAAATAAACAATAAAAATTAGATTTACCAATTATTTCACATTAGCAAGAAAAAACCCTTAATCTTCACCATAACAAACATTAGATAACCATCATTTGTACAAACCATAAACCCACTCATCAAATAAGTCCACCAAGACCAAACCCATACATATAAACACATGAATATCACTTCCAAAGCTCGTAAATCACATGAATATCATTATCAAAGCTTAGATTAAAAGAACCTTAGGAAAAAGCTTATAAACCCAAAAAAAGATTAGGAGTCTTTACCTCAAATAATAGAGATGAGTGAGCCTTAACTTTTTCCTATGGAGTTTTCCAATAAACTTCACCAGAAAAGATGGTGGTGGTGATGGTTAGGAGTGGGGACCAGTGGGAGAGTGTGAGGGAGAAAGAAAGAAGTGTTGTGTGTTTTTATGTTTGTGTTTTAAAGTGAATAAAAGAAAGGAGGACAAGATAAAAGGGAGCGGTACCCGGCCAAGAGGGAGAGATATTTTACAAGATGGGGCATGTGGGTCTAAACAAAAATTGACCTCACATTTTTTTTTTACTTGGGGCATTACACCAAAATCGCAGTTAAAACAGATGAGATATCACCAAAATACTGAAAACCCAAATGAAATCTTCATTGTTTTTTTAGGAAAAATGACAATTTTTTACTCGATTTCACACAATAAACTATACCAATTGGGCAAGAACTAGAATGAGTCGTCTGAACCATCTTGAAGAACATAGTCTTAGCTAATTTTGAACAAAAGGACTATATGATATCTACTTCGGATTGGAAGATATGAATTTTTGAAGAAAAAACGTCATAGAATTTTTAGCTTTGCATCACCTTCCTCCCGAGCATGATATCTCGACGAATGTAGCTCCAAATTGAGTGATGTCAAGACCTTTATAAACTAGACATCCAAAGCTTTCCATGCATATAGAATTTTTGAAGAAATCGGAGCTTGGAAAGGTCTCCAAACAACAACACGAAGAACAAGCCAAAAATCTGAAAAAGACAAAAAATGGCCAATGGGATAGCAAAAATGGGAGGCTAGCATTAATGTATCACCCCCCCCCCCCCCACCCGGCGGCCCAAAATTTTGTAAAAAAAAATCATATAGTGAAAGATGGAGAAAAATAGGAAGAAATAGCAAAATAGAGAGAACAAACTGAGGAAAATTAGAAAATAGTAAGAAAATCCTGGAAAAATACCTTTAGAAATTCAAAAAAAAAAAAAAAAAAAATCTCTCTCTCTCTCTCTCTCTCTCTCTCTCTCTCTCTCTCTCTCTCTCTCTCTCTCTCTCTCTCTCTCTCTCTCTCTCTCTCTCTCTCTCTCTCTCTCTCTCTCTCTCTCGGAAACCCACAAAAAACTCCATCCATTTTTGTTGTAAGTTTTGTGGGTAAGGCTATAGGGATGGGCTAGTTCTCTAATAACTACACCCATCCCACCCCTTTTATTGCCTTACAATTCTATTTCCACATATATAAAATCTTTCTTTTATCTTGCTTGTTGTTCATAGTTACTTTATTTTTTTTTTCTATCTTCTTGTGCATGTTGTGTATATATCTCTCTCTTTATTTCAACTTTCATATTATTGTTGTTGGTTCATATTAATGTGCTTGTTTTCCCTAGATGGGTATTGGACCATCACCTAGGATTTGTATAGAAAGTACCCTTAGGGAGAAGAAATCTCATCCCACCTAGGCATCTAGGGATTTTATTATTAATACTTTTATTTTATGTCATCCCATTTAATTTCTTGCAGATCCCCTCTCCCTCTTTATTTTATTGCGCGCATGCGCGCGCGTGCACACAAACACACATATATAATATGTATACTATATCTAGACACCTAAATAAATAAATAAATAAATAAATATATATATATATATATATATATATATATAAGATTTTCTATCATCTCTCTTAAATGGTTTTTAAACCTTTATTAGAGCACAATATAGGTATGTCTCACAAGAATGGTGATGGCTTAAAAGTCCCATTTTTTAATGACGAAGAATCTATAAGGCTTGAAAGGGATTAAAATCTATTTAAGAGGAAAAAAAAGACTTTCTTTTAATCTGTCTTTACAATATTGTAAGCTCTTTAACATTCTCTCTCTCTTCTCAAATAAAATGTTTCTCCCCTTATTAGGACATATGTGAATTATGTTAGGAACATATGTCAATATAAAATTGGCTAATCTTTTAACAAAATGCACTTTACTTGTATCTGGGTAGATCTAGAATGTGTTTAATACATCAAGAAACAAGATTTTAAGTTCAACTGTTAAAACCATGCAAGTTTGTCCAAGAATCAAGTGAAGAAGTGCTGGATTTTAAAGTTCGATAGCTATCTCGACAACTAGTATTTATCGAGGTTTAAAAGGTTGTTTAAGCTCGATGCTTGATAGCTGCTCGATAGATAGCGTATCTATCGAGATTTAAGAAAATCAAATTTTCAGTTATGATTTTCATCCAATATATGTATGGATGTTTGAGCTTTCTTTTCTCACAACCCTAAACATATATAAGGATTGTTTTAAGGGTCATCATAGCTAATGCACCTCAATGCAAAGGTTTTTCACAAGCATATTGTAACTGGAGACATATGCCCTAGTTCATCTTTCTATTCAAGAAGCTGCTGTGTTTGTACATTGTAGGATTTTGTAACCAAGGAGCTTTATGATCTTCATCGGTAGTTGATGAACTGAAGAACTTTGTAGCCAACATCTTTCTCAAGTTGGTGTGTAAGCCGCGTACTAGGATTCGTGCATCGAATTGGTTAGTCACGTACTGGGAGCCGTGCATTGAAAGGAAAGATTGTCACTACAAAATAAATCTAATTGGGTATTGGTGTAAGGGTTCAACTGTAGGTTGGTATAAGATACTGAGATTCTTTTACTTGTAACCGTTTATTATGATAATAGTGAATTATCGGGAGTGGTGACCTTAAAATCACCCAATGGGATTTTTACTGTGTAAGTTTTCCCCATTCGTAAACAAATCACCATGTCAATTTATTTTCCGTTCCATTTTAACTTACTTGGTGATTTGTTTGTCTACCACACTTATTGCATGCTAATTTAATTAAGTAACTTGGCTAATTAATTGGTTAATTCATCACAAGGGGTCAATACATTCTTGGCCTATCACCCCTCTCCACTGCTTCTTTTCCTACCCACATCCAAACTCTTTCTCTTCTCAAAACTTCTCCTTTAAACTTTCTCCCACTCTTCTTCTTCTTCTTTTGATTGTAGTGCTAGGTTATGGTGATGGGTTAATGAAGGAGTCTTTTACTAAAGAAGTCTTATTAAATGAATCTTTTGAAGAAATTATTAATAGAGGAGTTTTTTAAATTAAGCAGTTACTGTAGCAAAAATGTAAATTTATTGTGTTTTAGATGGATTGATGTGTGGTGTTTTTGAAGAAAATATGTAAATTTGACAACTTTTTCTATTGTACACTGACTAATGTGAGTTTTTTGAGAAGCAAGAAATTCTATAGATTCTTACAATACAACGTGCGGCTATGTAGTACGGGTGCGTTTCGAGACTTGGGTGCGGGTGCGGGACTCAGCAATTTTTGAAAAAGGTGGGTGCGGGTGTGGCGGGACTCGGTGATTAAAAAATTATTAAAAATATTTTTAATATATTGCTAAGCATACTTTTTCACATTATACAAACATATACCAAATTTAAGAGCAATAGTAGATAATAACTAAAACATGATGTTCATAAATTAAATACAACCCACAAGATTGAAACTAAAACATTCCATGATGTTCGGAAATTAGAATACAACTCGCAAGTTTGAAACTAAAACAAAATAAAAAATAATCAACAAGACAATCAAACACTAGCATCATCATCATCAAGATCAATAGCTTCACTTCGAACTTCACTTTCACTAGTAGTAACACTAGTGTTAGCATTCCCAATAACCATGGCCTCCAACTCTGGCTCATCAAGTGTAAGGGTTGCATTCTCAAGAATTTCAGCTCCTCCATGTATGTCGCTCTCATTCCAAGAGTCGCCTGCAATATCCCACATCTTTGTTGCTGCATTTACGTACTCCTCATTGTGCCTTGACAAGAGTCGAAGATTAGAATGCACATATACCAAATCTTCAGCGCGTGCAAGAGCCATTTTTTTTCTTTTTAAGGAATGAATGAATTTGTATGTGCTCCAATTCCTCTCAGCACATGAGGATGAACAAGGTTGTCCAAGAAGTTTAAAGGCAAGAGATTGAAGAGTTGGAAATGCGGAGCCATGGTATTGCCACCAAACCAAAGGGAGTAAGTCCCACCTATCTATCAAGGCAGCTGGTGAAGGAAACCTCCCTCTGAAAATGCAGCAAACTCAAACTTCACCACCTTTAATTCACTCTCATCTTCCAAGTATCGATCCAAACACTTGCTCTTTTCCATAGAAATTTCATGATCCCGATGTGGAGAGATGCATTTTGGATTCTCTGAAAGCCATTCAATGGATTAATACACCTAGTTAAAGATTAAAAAACAAATATAGATGAAATGTGTGTTTTACTAGAAGAGGGAACTAAGGAAAATAGAAAATAAATGTACTTACTTAGGATTTAAGGAATGAGTCAAGCAATGTAGTGGTGTACAATTTTTAGTCCATCGATCAATGAGTATATCATACACCACACTCCAAAATGAGCTATACTCATCATCTTCCAAGCCTTCGTGCTGATATATTGCTGCCTTCACCTTCTCTATCATTGAATCCCACATCTCATACATAAGATGAAGACAAGACTTATCTATGTCGGCTACTTATAACATATCATAAATAGGTGCTATGAATTCAAGGATATAATCAACTTTATCCCACCAAAGATCACTTAAAATCATATCTTTCACCTTTAGAGCTTTTCCAACATCATCCTCCCTATAAGAAGCCCATTTCTCACTAATAGCCATGGCTTGAAGGCATCTTTTTATCAACTTTAACCTTTTTAGCATTACAACAATTGAAGCAAATCTAGTATCAGCAACTTGGAGTAGTTTTAATGGACTAAATTCATTAAACATTGCTAACCTCATTGAATAGTTCAAAATAAAAACACGTATGAAGGATGCATCATCAGCAATACGTGTAATCCAACTACATTCCTCATATGTAACTTCATTCTTTTCAATGTTTTTTGCTGCACAAATATTCTTCAAAGGTAGATTGAAAGTGTAGACAACACAGGGTGTCCAAAATATTTTAGGATACTCACCTTCAATAAGAGCTCCAACAGACTTCATCACATTAGCATTATCAGTGATGACTTGGACAACTTTTTTGTGTCCAATTTCTTTTATAGCATCCTTCAACACCCGAGCAATATAATGTTTGTCTTTGAACTCACCTGACCCATCAATTGCCTTTATAAACATTGGACCCTCATCTGATATAGCCATAATATTAATAAGAGGCCTCCTTTGTGGATCTGACCATCTATCAGAAACTATGCTTACACCATTTTCAAGCCAAGAGTCCTTAATTGGTTTCAAGAGTATTTCAACATGAGCTCTTTCTTTTTGCAAAAGTATTGTTCTCAAGGCATTTTGTCTAAGAGGAACATAACCTGGGATGCTATGGGTAGCATCATATGCATAGGAATTACGATAATATGGGTTCCTTGCAAAGTTAAATGGAAGCCCACTAGTGTAAAACATCCTAGCAATTCTACTATCCAATTCATGTCTAGCAATAGTCTGGAATGCTTTCTCGATAGGAGAAATCCTAGTCACCTTCCTCCTCTTACCATCAACCGGATTTGTACTATCACTCCCTTCCTATCTTTGAAATGGGGAAATAGGTATAGGCCCATGGCTTGGGAGAGGTGGGGGTAAGGGAATTCGACTTCTCTGTTCTCTCTCTAACTTATCATTCTCAACTTGATCATGCATTTGCTGCATTTCCAGCCTATGGCTCGGTGTCACATTAGGGCATGCTTTAATACCTTTATTAAGAATTTTTAATAATGAGCCTTAACCCTGGAATAGGATCCCAAATAAACTACACCACAATAGTTACACTTAAAGTATGTGTTTCCACCTTTTTTAACGGTAGCACAAGGTGGTTTTTCTACTTTAGTCACATACTGCCAAAGAGGACATTCAGCATTTGGCACTTCTTGAGATGAAGTTTTTGTGCTAGTAACTACATCCATTGCAAATTCAATAGATTCAATTTAACCTATAAATAATAACTATTAAGTATTAACTAAATAAATTAATAATAAATCAAACCCAAGTTCATAGATTCACAAAACAAATTCACAATGAGTAATAAGTAATATGCTTGGTGTTTTGATTTTGATTTTATTTTTTTTAATTTTAAACGTCGAATATTTAATAAGAAAAGTAAAAGGTCAAAGCCTAAGTTGAAAAGAAATTATTAGCTGTCATGCTAATAAAAGAATATAATGGAACCACTTTAGAACATCCATATCATTGGATAACAAATTATTAACTGTCATGATAAAATTTTATCTTTTCATTCTTCCATAACCACTTACAAGAACCATAAAATAGTACTAGCCTCGTTACATGCGTTTTGCACGTGCAATGAGATTTCTTATTTTTTATTTTTTGGGTTTATACGTTTTACTCATGGTAGTTTTATTTTATTTTTTTATTTTAAGAAGTTATATTAGTACTTGACTACTAATGTGAGAAAGAAATGTGGAGGTGGGAGAAAAACAGATTAGTGATAAAAAAAAGGGTACATTTGTGGAAAAAAAAAAACAGTTTTTTTTTTTTTTTTTTAATTCAAAAAGAAAAAGTTGTATTAGTATTTGACAACTAATATGAGAGAGAAATGTGGAGGTGAGAGAAAAACTGTTTTTTTTTTTTTAATTTAGCTAAAAATTAGGAGTTTTTAAATCACTAATGTAGCATGTCTAACCTTATGATTTAAGCCTTAAAAATGGATGAATTTGACAGTATGCATGTGCATCTAAATTGGGGATCCCAAATAAGGGAAGTTCCTTAAATAATCGCTCTACTCCTCTCTCTTAGGCCTAAAAGAAGTGATTAAGCTCCCTCCAATTTGTATCCCTATTTGCATCTATTTGAGCTATTCACCAAAAGGAAAATGCTAAAACCACAAACATTTTTACAAACTGCTAGTATAGTGGGTGATTATTGATAAGTAAAAAATGTGATATTAGAAATGACCCCAAATGAAAACTATTAAGAATTTGTCATGTCAATAGTTTGTAAAAATATTATATCGTGTGCATTACTAAAATTTGTTAAATAAATCTTAAAGCAGTGACATTATTGGTTTTTAACAAACCTACAATCCCTAATAATTTGGAGTTAGCAAAGCCTAAAAATAAGATTTGATAAAAATCGACCAGTACCGGTCCTAGTCAAAATTTAGAAATTTACATAGTCACGTAAGTGTTTATTTATGGATAATTTGTAGCTGGTAAGTGTAGAAAAATTTGGACATGGATAAAAATAACAACCATAGAGATTAAAGGCAGGGCAAAATTCCTATATAAACATGCTTATCCGCCACAAGGAAAAACATAAGTTTTAAGAGTTTGTTAAGATGTCAATATATTGGACTGAGGTTCTTGTCATTGCAAGTTTAGCTTGCCTATATACAAGCTCATTAGGAGCAAATATTTCATATGATTCAAATGCCATAATTATTGATGGAGAGCGGAGGGTTATATTATCGGGCGCAATTCATTATCCACGCAGCACAGTGGAGATGTGGCCAGATCTTATTCAAAAGGCAAAGGATGGTGGGCTGGACGCAATAGAATCATACATCTTTTGGGGTCGCAATGAGCCACAGCGTCGCAAGTATGATTTCTCAGGAAATCTAGACTTCGTCAAATTCTTCAAGCTGGTTCATGAAGCTGGACTCTATGCCATTCTACGCATCGGTCCTTACATTACTGCCGAATGGAACTATGGGGGTGTCCCTGTGTGGGTACACAATTTGCCAGGTGTTCAGATAAGGACAGATAATGAGGTGTGGAAGAATGAAATGCAAACATTCACAACCAAGATAGTAAACATGTGCAAAGAAGCAGGCTTGTTTGCTTCACAAGGGGGACCAATCATCTTTTCACAGATTGAAAACGAGTATGGGAACGTCGATGGACCTTACGGAGCAGCAGGGAAATCCTACATTCAATGGGTTGCTAAAATGGCTGTATCTCAAAACACTGGCGTCCCCTGGATTATGTGCCAACAACCAGATGCTCCACAACCCATGATCAATACTTGCAATGGTTATTATTGTGATAATTTTACACCAAACAATCCTAAGAGTCCAAAAATGTTCACTGAGAATTGGACTGGATGGTTCAAGAACTGGGGTGGCAGAGACCCTTTCAGAACTGCTGAAGATGTGGCATTCTCAGTTGCACGGTTTTTTGAATCCGGAGGAGTTTTCAACAACTATTATATGTACTACGGAGGAACAAACTTTGGACGCAATGCTGGAGGTCCATACATCACAACTTCTTATGATTACAATGCCCCACTTGATGAATATGGGAATCCCAATCAACCTAAGTGGGGGCATCTCAAGGATCTCCATGCTGCTATCAAATTGGGAGAAAAGATTCTTACTACTGGCAATAGGACTTCCAAGCAATATGGCAACGTTCATCTGACCACATATGCTGACGCTAAGAATGGGAGCAGATTCTGTTTCTTGAGCAATTCAGATGTTTCACATGATGCCAATGTTGACTTGCAACAAGATGGTAAATACTTTGTGCCTGCTTGGTCTGTCAGCATTCTTGAAAATTGTAGCAAGGAAGTGTACAACACTGCAAAGGTTAATGCCCAAACATCAATTATGGTTAAGAAACAAGTTGGTAGCAGCCGTCATCATAAACGGCTCTCTTGGGTGTGGGCACCAGAGGCAATAAAAGACACACTAAGAGGAAAAGGTAAATTCAGAGCAGATCTACTCCTTGAACAAAAGCGAGCAACAGCTGATTCTAGTGACTATTTGTGGTACACGACTAGTGTTAACACGAAAGGAAAATCATCTTTGGAGAATGTGACTTTGCGTGTAAGCACCCAAGGTCATGTTCTTCATGCCTTTGTTAACCAAAAGTACGTTGGTTCTCAATGGGGCACAAATGGCAAATACAATTTTGTGTTTGAGAAACCTGTATCTCTAAAGCGTGGGACTAACATTATAACTTTACTTAGTACCACAGTTGGATTGGCAGGCTATGGTTCTTTTTATGATCTTACTCCCGTTGGTATAGCAGGAGGCCCTGTAGAATTGATTGGATCCAATTCTACTTGGAATATATCATCCAACCAATGGTCTTACAAGGTAGGATTGAATGGTGAGATCAACCAACTATACAATCCAAATAGAGCCAATCTGAGGAGGTGGAAAACTACGCTGGATGTTCCTGTAGGGAGACGTTTGACATGGTATAAAACCACTTTCAAAACTCCTTCTGGTACAGACTCAGTGGTGGTGGACTTGCTAGGTTTGGGCAAAGGTCAAGCTTGGGTGAATGGGAAAAGCATTGGACGCTATTGGCCTTCATTCTACGCTAATAGCAGTGGATGCAGTGATTCATGTGATTACCGTGGAGGGTACTTTGCTGAAAAATGTGTGACAAATTGTGGCAATCCAACCCAAAGGTGGTACCATGTGCCAAGATCGTTCCTCAAGAATGACGGAAACACATTGATTTTGTTTGAAGAATTCGGTGGAAATCCTCTGAATGTGTCTTTCCAAACAGTCACGATTGGAACTGTGTGTGGAAATGCATACGAGGGCCACGAATTGGATCTTTCATGCCAAGGTGGGAAAACCATCTCAGAAATCAAATTTGCAAGTTATGGGGACCCTCAAGGAAAGTGCGGTTCATTCAAGAAAGGTTCTTTTGAGGCTACCAGTAGTTTCTCTGTGGTGGAAAATGCATGCATTGGGAGGGAAAGTTGTTCCATCACTGTGTCATCTGCAACATTCGGAACATCCAACCTAGGCAGTGTCAATGGAAGATTGGCAGTGGAAGCTGTCTGCTAAGTTAATTAACTTCACCCATCTATTGTATTTCTCTAATTTTATCGGGCTATGTTTGTTTCGCACACTCTGTTTTAATAAACTGAAAACATGAGTTTAACGCGAGTTAAAGTCACGTTTTTCAGTTACAGAAACACAGACTCACCGTGTGAAATAGTTTTTACCTTTCAATCATTTCTCCTATTCTATGTACGCCTTTTTAGCATGTCAATAATCCATTCTAATGAAACTCAATTTTGTGTTTGAAAAACCTGTATCTCAAATGCGTTGGGCTAACATTTTAACTTTACTCAGTGCCACAGTTGGTCTGGCAAATGGGTTTCGCCATAAATTTATTTGAGTTCTTCCATGGCCGCAACAATATTACATAATATTTTTATAACTTGAGGTATCAACCCTCCATAAGTTAGTTTAAAATAAAATAAAATTATATCTGGACCAACCAAAATTTAAAATAAGGTTATTGTGAAAACATTGTAAGATTTTGTTGTACTTATAGACTTCTGAATATAATTAGTAAATTCACTATTATGTGAGAGGATGAGAAGAAGACGCAATATCAAAATCCCAAATGATTAATCTTCAAACCATACTCATTTAGTTTGAAGAATTCGAACATTACATAAACACTGTACATGCATTAGTGTTAAATGATTTTACCCACATTCCCAAGATCCTTCCCTGAAAGATATAGCCTAAAACAAATTAATTTTCTACCTTTAATCTTACCATATATATCAGGTTTGACTTACCTCCAGTACATTCTAGACTGGAGATGTCATTTTTTTTTTTTTAAATATACAATGGAAAGTGGTAGTAGGTCTATAGTTTTTATTTAATTAGTAGGTAATGTAACAATCTTTCATTAAAACAAAAGGAAATTTCTTTTAAAAAAGTATTGAAAGTAAGTCATACAGACTTTTTTTCTAAGAAAAATACTTACAATTATATAAATATATATGGTAGTACATTCTTGATTTGCATGACTCAAGCAATGGCATAGTCATGGTAAATTTCTTAGTGCCTCATGGCTCATGATTAGGGCTGTTCAACCCATTCACTAGACCAACCCACTAGTCTAGATAGATCGAGCTGACCTGAAAACTACCCAATCCAAGGCTTGTGATGGTTAGCATCCAAAAGCCCATTCTAACCGGTCGGTTTGTGGGTCTTTACTTCAAAATCCAATTCCAACTGACTCAATCGATATCCGCCCCCCAATAGCCGCTTTTCCCCACCATATGAAGAAATTGACAGATCCAATGAGATCTCGTCGAGATCTGGTGGGATCTTGTAGTGGATCACATGAAAAAAGAGGAA
Organism: Quercus alba; assembly: GCA_036321655.1. Lineage (NCBI taxonomy): Eukaryota > Viridiplantae > Streptophyta > Magnoliopsida > Fagales > Fagaceae > Quercus > Quercus alba. Next base: position 58,023,784 of record CM070301.1, read on the forward strand.
AAAAATTAATAAAAATAAATAGAGTTTGTTGCAATTACATTTAGGACTCCACTATTATTACATAGTAAATGATATAACATGAGCTTATATTATAATAATAATAATAATAATAATAATAATAGGTTGTACCCTATGAACAAAAATACCCCAACTTTAGTAGGGTTTTAGAGAGGTAATTGTTAGGTAGTGGTATCTCCTCCCACTACCCCCCCTCCCCCCCACCCCAAACACTTTTCCTTTTCGAAAGTGTTGGGAAATTTAGACCCTAGTTGATAGAATTAACAAGTTTTAAACCCAAGTTGTTAATTAGATTTATTATGAATAAACCTTGTTAAAACAAACAAACATCAATATTATGCACAGCGGAATAGTAAATAAGACAAGATATGATAATCTAGGAAAACCAATAAAACAAACTAGTTTCACTAAAAAAACCTGGGAGGAAACCTTCCTGAAAACCAATCCACTATAGTAAAGAGAAATTTTAGATCTAGTACAAAACTTTTGTCCCTAGACTCTACAATCCCCGTAGATGAACTGAAACCTTCTACCACTTTAGAATCTTTGAACTCTTCAATATATGAACGCCATCCTTTTGCACGAATCTTAGTACATGACTAACAAAAAATGTACGGATTTCAGTACGTGACTAACTTACCAACTTGAAGAAGATTGTTGGCTACAAAGTTCTTTACTTCATCAACAATGAAGATCAAAAAGTACTTGGTTACAAAACCCTAAGGTGCAAAAGAAGCAGTAACTTCTTGCAAAGAGAATAAGGCATTAGGTCACTTTTTGCATATGTTCTCCTTATATAACGACCTTTAAAATAAGCCTTATATATGTTTAGGGTTGTGAGAAAGAAAACCCTACACATACATGTCAGCTAGGGCCAAAAATTAGATATGGAAATTATGATTTCATAGATCTCAACAGATTCAGCTTATGTCGAGATTCTGTCGAGCTTCGTTCTTAAATCTCGATAGATACTGTTTTTGTGTTGGTATCTGTTGAGCTTTAATCAACAGCTTTTCTTCATTTGTTTCTTGGTCCAATCTTCATACCTTTAATACTTGACTTGAACTCGTATTTCTTGAAGTACTAAACCTATCCTAGATCTATCAAATTACAAGTAAAGTGCATTTTGTAAAAGGATTAACCAATTACATAAAATATGTCCTTAACAGAAAGATTGATTTCTAGACTTGAATCTACCACCTATTGTTTTAGGTGGAAAACACTTGTCATCACACCAAGGCTTAACTCCTACACGAGCTTATATAATATGCAATTTTAATGTAAATGATTTTGTGAAAATGATTAAATAACTTATTATCATGTAATTTTAATATAGCGTATTAGAGGTATTATAGTTTCACATGTAAGAATTTTTTGGGTTGAGAAATTTTTCAGTCATAAATAATGAGAAAATTTATTAGAGACGTATTTGAAATGGGTTAAATTTTTCTTGTTTTAATTAATAACTTTGTAAAAGTTAAAGTTTAGTTTGAATAAGCAGCATGAGTAATTATAAGTATTTCTTTTACTTTTAGTTAAAAGATACTTATTGAGGCTGTGAATTGAAATCAATTTAAAAAGTTTACTGTTCGATTACTTTTTAATGGATTTATCCGAAAACATCTTAAATTATAGGAAAATTATATAATTTATTCACCTTTTTATACCCGGTTACAATTTTTATTTTTATTTTTTAAAAAGGAATGAAAAGAAAGGAAGAATAAATTTTTTTTTAATATTATTATTTAAGGGAGAATTTAATAATTTAGACATAGGGGTTAGGAATATATTTACTCTGGGTTAGAAACCCTAGTGTAATATCCATTTCACTTATGTATAAATCTTGGATATATAAATATAATGAGTTTAAAATTATATATATGGTCTCTAATATTTTGCTATTATGTCAAAATGGTTCCTTCCACTAAGTGATAATTAGAAAATACTTATGTGGGTAACGACAAGGTTTTCAGACCCGGACCGTTCATTGAACCGTTAAAGGGAGAGGTTCAAGGTTTTTAAGGTCGAACCAAGGTCGAACCGGGGTCGAACCGTGATGACGTCATAATTAATTAAAGCCTAAATATAGATATTAAATTTATAAAACTAGCAAAATTGACAATATATCTATATATGTGAGGGAAATTTAATGATTTAAAACATATATTTAATAATTAAATAAGAAAGTTAATAAAATAAAATAATAACCATGAAAACATTAAAATTTATGATTAATTTTTGAAGTAAAGTTGAATATCTTTGAAGGATTTTAATTATAATTTTTTTTATTCCTTGTAAGAGATGGATAATTTAATTAAGTAAAATAAAATTGTAAAAAAAAAAAAATTGCTAAGGGGTTGGACTGCACGGTTCTCACCGGTTTGTACGATCTAACCCCGGTTTTAGCGGTTCACAGAATTAACAAAAAATCCGGTTCTTTATACTTAAAAAATCGGTTTTCATCCCAGTTCCCGGTTTTCACGGTCCAACCTCCCGGTCCGGTCCAATTCTGAGAACTATGGGTAACGGCGCAAATAAAATATTACTATTTGTATGCTACATAGATGGACGTATATACAGCACATCAACATTAAATTAAAAAACAAAGAACCTGATAACTCAAAGCTCACTCACGTGCAAGCAAGGGAGATTTGGGATCCAAATCCTAATTACTCAATTCTCATTCATTGAAAGGCACCTCCTCAAATTCCTCCAAAGAGAACGCTGACGGATGAGACTCAAATGAGTGAAGACCGGCAGTGAGGACCAGCGAGTCTACGAGAGTTGGTGTAGGGATTAAAAGATTAAGGAGTTGGAGGTGTATTCAAAGCGTTTGGAGTTGGCGTAGGATCAGATAGCATTGGGGAAGTTGCGTTAGCAGGAGGTTGATGAATAATAAATTTGGCTTTAATGTACGTTGCAAACTTTCTAGGTTTAAAAGGTTTTACTTTTTTATCACAAAATTCTTGGTGATTAATCACTGGTTGATAATATAATAACTGAGTTTTGGGTTTTATATATCTTTAAAGTTGAATTTAATAGATTAGTTTTTTTAACAATAGTTTTTGAAATATGATAGTTTGCTCGAATTGTTTGGATATAGTTTGGCCAATGCATTTTTCATCCAATAGATTGTCTTTCCTTTCGTACATTGGCTAGACTCATTGAATTCTTATGGGGCAAAAACTTACCCACCTATAATTTGGCCAAAATTTAAGATGCCTAACAGTGGTTTGAAATTTGACACTTTATCCACCTAAGGTTAACTCAGTTAGAATTCCGTAACTCACTTCGGTTTAAAACATGGCTAAATACGTAGTTTTACTCCACTTTTATGTCTCTTTCCTCTAAAAACACAAAAAACATAAAAATACAAGATCAAATTAAATAAAAAATAATTCAACAGAACACTTACAACAAGGGATTTCAAACCACAAGTAAGCAACTTAAATTTTGGTCAAACCTCAGATGGGTAGAGTGTCAACTTTCAAACTATAGGTAGACAACTTAAATTTCAACCAAATCATAGGTAGATAAGTTGTAATTTGCTCCTTCGTATGTTTGTCTAATGAACACGTCAAGTTCAACGACTCCACCAACAAGAAGGACAAGTAGAAGGTGCGTTGACTTCATGGATAGAATCAAGTTCAATGATGGCAAACTTTGGGGCCCACCCTTTCTCTCTCAACTAAAATATGAAGTCGGTTTATGGCCCGTGGGTCCTAAATAGAGCAATTAAGATTTTGATGATTTAGGGATTTTGATTTGATCCCAAGAACTTGAGGTCTTCATTCAGTAGGTGAGTTCTTTTCCTTTTTCCTTTTTCCTTTTTGTTTTGTTTTATTATTATTATTATTATTATTATTATTATTATTATTATTTTAAGTTTAATCCTAGTCAGCATTACACATGCCATCTATGTTGGCAAAAAAAATTGTTTTTTATTTGGAGCATTAACCACCTGCAAACACCTCATTTTTTTCATCTTACGACTTAAGCCCCGTTCCCCAATAACAATATTACTAGAAGGTCCACAACTAGTCTAGGGCCCAATTATAGAAAGTGTTTAACTTAGAAAATGTTTTGCTAAAGGAAATGTAAGGTTGAATTTAATCAACCATCTTGTTGGTTTTCTTCCGTGCCAAATTTGCTTGTAATTTAGCAATTAGTAACCTTGTGTTTAGGTGAGAATCATGTAAGTGTAGCATGTGAGAGAGTGTGAAGAAATGCTCAAGACTGTGCAGTGAAGCAGGGACTCGTGGCTGGATCCTGTGGGTGACTGGCGGCTTGCAAGCCGCCAGAGGATGCACATGAGTGAAGCATGCAAAGAAGCTGAACCGTCATGCCAGTTGTAGGACTACAAGACAAAAAGTCTAGACTGGCCATTCAGTTAACTCGCGGCTTGGACTCACAACTCAATCAAGTCACGAGGCCAAGTTGCCAGTCCACTCTATTATGGAAAAACTGACTCTTCGCATTCTTTTCTCACTCTAGTATAAATACCCATGAAATATGAAGAGCGTCAAGAGAGAATTTTGAGAAAGAAATCCTAGAGAAAAACAAGATTGACTTATCCATATTCTTTACTTAGTGACTTTTCAAATTTCTCAACTCTCACCCTCTCCATTGATACATCCTTGAGAGGTACATTAGCCAAAACCTTTTCTCACCATACCCATATCTGTGAGAAGGCTATTTGGTACTTGGGAAGCATTTAGGAAGGGACCAATTGATATTAGTTAATGCTATGGGTTATAGCGGAATCCGATAAGCTAAAGAAGACAAAGGTTCGACGTAACCTTGTTGGAGCAAGAAGCTTGGAGGGCTTGGGTACACTGGGTAGATTAGACTTGGAGGATCTTCTGCTGTTCATGTATCCTAACTTCATTCTTTATTGGATTATTAATCGCTTAGAGGGCGGCGGAGAGGTTTTACGCCAAGGGCTTCGGTTTCATCTTCGATAACACATCGTTGTGTTGTCCTTGTGTTTGCATCTCTCTTCCCTTAATCTTTGCCATTTAATTTCTGCTGTGGATGTGATTTTATTTGATTTAGATTGTTTATCAATTCTGTTATAAGCTTATGTTCATTTTCCGTACATATATTGTTTGATAACAAGCTTGAATTGGTACTTTGTAAATTGGGGGTCTAAACATTCAAGGTGTTTTATACACTAATTGAACATTTAATTGGTATCAGAGCAGGTGCACTTGCTATGGTTTAATCACCTAAGTGTGATCCTAGACCCCTTAGCTATGGATGAAGCTATGGAAAAGGCTATGCTGAGATGTGGTTTAAATGTTTGTGATAATGACTCTATGAGTTTATTTGAAGGGTGTCCTAACAATGAACTCCTAGAGTTATTGAAAACAAAGACACATGCTAGGATGTTTGTTCACATGCTGAAGTATTTTGAAAATGAAAATCACATCTTACACAATAGCCTATGTGAGTCTAATTCTTTGATTAAGAAGTATAAAAGAAGAAATAGAATTTTGTGTAATAAGATTGATAATCTGAAAAAGAAAATTCAATCCAACAAGAGCATGGAAAATGAAGATAAGTTTCAATTTGAAGGTCAAGAGAGCTTGTCTCATGCTTGCTTGTTTGTGCATATTCTTTGAAGGTTTTTAATTCATGCCTATGGTATCTTGATAGCGGTTATTCTCGTCATATGACAGGAGATATAACATTGTTTAAGTCACTCAAAAAGAAGGTTGGTGACTATGTGACATTTAGGGATGGAAGTCATGCTCAAGTTCTCAGTAAGGGGACTGTTGAGATTCCTGGATTACCTCTACTGAAGGATGTCTTATACATCAAAGGGTTGAAGGAAAATCTCTTAAGCATCACTCAAATATGTGATGAGGACTTTCTTGTTCAATTCTCAAAGAAGGGGTGTGTAATTATTGATGAAGAAGGGATTCAAGTCTTGGAAGAGAATAGGACTACCAACAATTGTTATGGAGTAGTCTCTATAGCACCAATTTCCTGTAAAATTGCTCGAGTTGACATGTTGGAACTTTGGCATCAAAGGTTCGGTCATGCAAACTTCAAACAAGTGGCTAAAGTTTCGAAACTTGAGGCAGTTGAACGACTTCCAAAATTTGGAAAGGTCGAGAAAACCATTTGTGGTGCATGTCAAATGGGGAAGCAAACAAAGGCAAGTCTTCAAAAGGTGAATGTGACTGCTGCTTCTCAATGCTTAGAGCTCCTTTATGTCGATCTAATGGGGCCCACAAGAACTGAAAGTCTAGGAGGAAAAAGATAAATTATGGTCAATATTGATGACTTCTCAAGATACACATGGGTGGAATTCCTTAGGGAAAAATCAGAAGCATGTGAGAAAATGGAGGTTCTATGCAAGAGGCTTCAAAATGAAAAGGGGGTGTCTATTGTTAAGATAAGGAGCGATCATGGCAAGGAATTTGAGAATGAACGATTTGATTTTTTTTTACGAAAAGAATGGGATTAAAAAGGAATTTTCGGCTCCTAAGACTCCTCAACAAAATGGGGTGGTTGAGAGAAAAAATTGGGTAATTCAAAAGATGGCAAGGGTCATGTTACTCAACAAGCAAATTCCACAAAAATTTTGGGGAGAAGCTGTGAACGCTTCATGTCACATTGGCAATAGAATATTCTTTCGAGCAAGAACGAAGAAGACTACATATGAAATTTGGAATGGAAAGAAGCCAAAAGTGAAGTACTTCCGAGTATTCGAAAGCAAGTGCTACATTCTCAATGATCAGGAGAATCTTGGGAAGTCTGATGCAAAAAGTGATGAAGGTATCTTCCTTGGGTATTCTACTAGTAGCTGGGCATACAGAGTCTACAACAAGAGAACAAAGATAGTAATGGAGTCAATCAACTTGAAAATTGATGATGCTATAACAAAAGTAGAGATGGTTGATAATGGAGAAGGGCCAAGCACTAAAGAACCCACTATTGAGGTCGAAGCCCTTGATATTGAGATTGAAGGATATACACCAAAAAAGGAATCAACTCCCGTAAACTCAAGAGTGGAGACTAGATCAATGTCTAGAACAGTAAGTCCTCTCACTTCTCCAGAAGTTCATCCTCCTATCTCTCGGAATGATGTGGTATCCACTTCAAAGTAACCATCATCACGAGTAGTTAAAAACCATCCGAAAAGTAACATTATTGGGTCTTTAGATGAAGGTCTTCGCCTTAGAAAGGGAAACAAACTTCTGGTCAATCATGTGACATATCATTGCTACCTAGCTTAATTTGAGTCGAAAAAGGTAGAAGAAGCTCTTCAAGATGAAAATTGGGTTAAGTCAATGCATGACGAGCTGAATCAATTTATGAGGAATGATGTACGGGAACTCACTCCTAGGCCTGAAGATGTTCATGTCATCGACACCAAATGGATCTTCAAAAACAAGATCGATGAAGATGGAGAGATTTTCCGGAATAAATCTAGGTTAGTGGCTCAAGGATACACTCAAGTAGAAGGACAATATTTTTATGAATCCTTCACTCCCGTGGCAAGGCTTGAGTCTATTCGCATTCTCATGTCAATTGCATGCATCATGAACTTCAAACTCTACAAAATCGATGTGAAATGTGCATTTCTAAATAGCTATCTGAATGAAGAAGTGTTTGTTGAACAACCCAAAGGCTTTAAAGATCCTCACTTTCCAGACCATGTGCTGAGATTGAAGAAAGCATTTTATGGCTTGAAACAAGCTCCAAGAGCTTGGTATGATCGGCTTACTCAGTACCTCCTCGATAGAGGATTCAAAAGAGGGTATGCTAACTGAACTCTGTTTGTCAAGAATGATGAGGATTATCTTCTTGTAGCTCAAGTATATGTTGATGACATAGTATTTGGAGCTACTATTAATGCTCGAGCCATAGAATTTTCTGAGGAAATGAAGAAAGAGTTTGAGATGAGTATGTGGGGGAGCTTACATTTTTCTTGGGTCTTCAAGTCAAACAAAGGAAGGAAGGCATATTCATTTCACAAGAAAAATATGCTCGAAATATGGTCAAAAAGTTTGGATTAGACTCCAGGAAGCATGCCTCTACTCCTATGAGTTCATCTACGAAGCTCAATGTTGATTCTTCTGGGGTAAAAATGAGTCCAACCTTATATAGAAGTATCATTGAGAGTTTACTCTATCTCACGACAAGTAGATCGGATATTGCTTTTAGCGTGGGTATTTGTGCTCGATATCAAGTTGCTCCGAAAGAATCTCACTTGACTGCAGTGAAGCGAACCGTAAGATATGTCAATGGAACTCCAGATTATGGCTTGTGGTACTCAAAGGACTCTAATGCTTGTCTTGCTAGTTATTCGGATGTCGATTGGGCTGGAAGTGTGGATGATCGAAAGAGTACTTTAGGTGGCTGCTTCTATCTTGGAAACAATCTTGTCTCTTGGATGAGTAAGAAACAAAATTCCGTGTCTCTCTCTACAGCTGAAGTTGAGTATATAGCTGCTGGAAGTTGCTATACATAACTACTTTGGATGAAGAAGCTACTTCATGACTATGGCATAATGTGTGTTTTCTGTGATAACACAGTGCTATAAATCTCTCTAAGAATCTGGTTCAGCATTCCAAGTCAAAACACATAGAGATACATTACCACTTCATCTGGGATTTAGTGGAAGATAAAGTTGTATGTCTTGAGTTCATTCATATGGACAACCAAAAGGTGGGCATCTTCACCAAACCTCTCGATGGTCCACGGTTTGAATCACTCCGTAAGACCATTAGTGTTGGTAAAATTCCTTGAATCTCATGTGTGATGTGTGCTTTATTTCTTTGTCTTGAGTTGATTACTCTAGTTTAGAGCATACACTACTTTGTTGGCTGTTTGTATAGCATGTTCTGTTTGTTTGCTTTTGCTTTAAATGTTTTTTACATTGTTGTTTTTTACATGTGTCAAAAATCCAAAAAACACATAAAAAATAGAAAATCCAAAAAGTTTAATCGACATTGTTGAGTTGTGTCTCAAAACATATTTTGCCTTGTACCTTTGTACTAATGGCCTTGTGCATTTACGAGTGTAGCTTGTTCCCTATGCACTTATATCATTGTGGGAGAAATCTTGACATCTATGTAACTGTTGTAAATAGATCTTCAAACTTGTCATGAATGATTAGTCAATGGTATTGTTGATCTTGAGACATGCATAAACTTGTGCCTATATATCTTCCCACTCATTTATTTTATTGTTTTTGCTTAAAGAGCTCACCAAATGTAAATCTCCAAATAAAAAGAGATGTTGAGCTGCAAAAGCCTGTCGCACATACTAATATTTGACTAAGAAAAAGGGAAAGTGACGTAAAATGAAATGTATGATGCCCTAAAAACCAAAGGCTAACTCATCAAATTAAAATATTAAAAATTTCAAGCATCGATCTCACAATGAGATGTAATGATTCAAAAAGATCAAATGATATGATGTATATGGAGCCAAATGAAAAGTTTCAAAGTTATGTTATCAAGTTTATGTGAGAGGTCATATATACATATTTCTATAATTGAGATGGGTCACTTTATCTAGTGCTAGTTGTTTATGGTTTGGTTGAATTGATCACTGAAGCTTTACGTTAGACTAAGGACTATCTCATTGTTGATATCCACACACATCAAACATATTTATGTTCAAAGAATGCCATATTTATTTGTGTGATTGTACTTGATTAAATGTGTTTGCACATACTCAATTTTCGTTGATCAAACACAAAAAGATTTTTGGGTGTTTTAGTTGTTTTCGGAAAGTATTTTGTTTTTGCAAAAGTTGTCAAAATCTTCAAAAACAGTGTTACCCTGTTCTGGTGACTTAGTCGCGGGTTGGTCCAGTCACATGCCTTAGTCGCGAGCCCACACAAAGATTTTTTGCGACTCACTGGCTAGTCAATGTCCCAGTCACGAAAAAATACTTAGAATATTTTTCAAAATTTGGGTTTTTAATGTTTCTCGCGGCTCAGTTTAGCAACTTGTTCACGGGTGGAAGGTCTAGTCGTGAGGGATACACAGAAATTTTTGCGGCTTACCTCGCAACTTTCTCGCGGGTAGAACTTTGTGAGAGTGTCTTTTTCTTTAGCACACAAGCTCAAGGATCCTGGGCCAAATAGTTGTATTTTGGTGGACTGGACTTGGTTCACCACAACTAAAATGGCTGTTTAAGAACCAAGTGGTGCACAAGGCAAGCTTCCTACAATACACATAAACTAGCAAACCAGAATATTTGTATTGAATAACAATGAAAACATGCAAAAGGAATGCAAAGTAATTAGGAAATACACAAAACAATTGTTAGGGATCCTCAAATTAATAAGAAATAATTCATTAGCTTTTCTTAATTGTGGATTATAAATGTGCTCACTAAGACGTGATACAAGGTTCAAATAAGCTCAAAAATTACAGACTTTGATGGCTATCTAAGCCTCTAAGACTTGCAAAGTTTGAATCCTTTTGAATCCAAGTATGTGCTATAGTGGCTGTTTCTGGGATACCGAGAGACGTTCCTCTGTTTTTCTTAAATTTTACAGAGTTCTAATGGCTCTGTTATGATATTCTTCATACTGAAAATCCCCTCTCTCAACATGGGTTTTCTCTTCCTTTTATAGTGTGTTTTCTAGGGCTCCGAGGTACTAGTGATTTCTCTCTTTTACCCCTCAGAGCTCGTGCTGTGACAGTTGCACAGGGGCTGGTCTCTTCCCTTTTTTCTCATAGATTTCATCTTTTAGTGCTGTTTCTCTAAAAGTCACTTGCTGACTTTCCATTCCGGAGCATCCTTGGGCAGCTGACCTTCAATCTCTTTTTTTTTAAGGTTTCTTACTTTTCAGACTCAGCTTTTGGTTGTCTTTCCTTGCTGTCATTATTCCCAAATAGTTGGAATCTTTTACTGCTGGGTTGAAAGTTCCCTTCCAGTTGCTTCTACTTATGGTTTTCTCATTCTTGGTTCCTTGTGATACAGCTCCATTGTTTATGAATGTTTACTTTATACTTTCTGATTCTTTGCTGCACCACTGGGTACTTGAGAAGGACATATCTGTTCTTCATTTCTTGTATTTCGTGGTACCTCTCTTGAGCTGTCTCAATCCCACATTAGTTGTGCTGCATTACCCGAGGATCTCGGGCCTCTGGCAGCCTCTAGGTATCTCGGCCCAGTTCTTTCATTGGATTTTGCTGGATTTTTTAATGGCCTTTTTTGCTGGAAATCTGAACATAAATAGGGCCTTAATGTTGATTCTTCTTGCTGCTTGAATTGGGCCTTCTTTACTTTTCATGGAATGGGCTTTCTTGTGAAATTTTTGCCTTCAACATTAACCCCCGGAGCTCGTGGGTTACCTGTAGCCCACGCACGAGAAAATAAATTTTTTTTTGGACACTTTCCTGGTTTGTAGAACCAATGTGTAGATCAAATAATTTTTGAGGGAAACTCCAAAGGAATTGCTACACTTCCTTCATGGGATGAACTAACATGTTGCGAAAGATTAGAATTCACCTTCATATTAGTATTAGGCTGTAGATTGGTATTCAATAAATCAACTTTGTCAAACTAACAATAATATATGCAGATATATATGTATAACCAAATTATATTGGTATCGCATTTGATGCTAAGAGTATATTTCTAGCACTAACATTTTTTGCTAGCAATTCTAGGATATGCTTTTTTTTTAAAGTAGCATACAAAAATTATGTTGAATGCATATTAAATCTTAATATAAGATAGCATAGCTTTGTCAACAAGATTTTGTTTGTTTTACCAAATAGGTTGAATGAGGGGAGCTCCCATGAACTTTGCCAAAGATATTCTATGCATCGTAGTACATGCTTGCTATGGCTAAGGTGAATAACACCAAGATGTTTGCCCCATGAGATTTTTAGTCCACGAATAGTGACTTACCAATGGGACCATGATATCATAAATCATTGAATCATAAATACATACTGATTTAGAGTCTAATCAAGGTTAGCTATTCTTCTCAAAATGTATTAAGAGATAGAAACTTCCCTGAGGACATGACTTAGAAGGCTTAAGAACATCTCCACGCCTTGCTTTAGCTAAAGACCTTGCTCTTCTGGTGGATGCTCTTGATCTTTGCCTCATTCTTTTTCCAAATTGTGAGAGATTGTATAATATTTCAGATTGCAGCAAATTATTCATATACCATGCCACCAATTATGTTGTTGTTTGAATTGCTATATACCATATAGTTCATAAGCCAAAGAAAATAACTGTGGCTGAACTTATGTACAGTAAAGTTTGCACTAGACTTCTTAATTTTCATCAAGTGAAAGATATATCTAAGGAAAAGTTTTAATCTTGTCTTAGCCCCTAGTGTATGCACTGGAAAAGGCAATTGCCAAATAAGATATAGCAATAAAAATTGCTTCATGTATATGAAACAATGTGAGGATTTCAACCACATAAGAATTCCAAATTTTGATTTTCGATAATTGGTCAAGTAAGGAGACGAAAATATTAGAATTTTCGTTTTAATCTATATGAATAAAATATTTGTGCATGGGTGATACCTCTTGCACAACATTTTGCAGTGTTTTGATATATTCAAATATGGTATTAATGAGTGGGCTTATCGAAAGGGTACCTTTCTTTTGTTGAGTCGAAGTACCTCCAAGCCTTTGGTGAGTTTGCACCTTGTAGGAGAAGGGAAATGTCGCTAGTTGGTTTGCAATGTCATTGACTAATCTCTTTGTATAGAGACTTGCAAAAGTATCCATGCTTGTGCGGCTTCGAGTGATGTACTCTTAGAATTTTTTTTAAGTTACGCCTTCTTTGCTTCCTTAGGCTCCCTTGAACCAATTCCTTTCAAGGAGGTCAATCTTGTGCACTTTACACACCCACTTTTGTGTTTTCATACCCATTCGAGGCTCTTTCTCTTTGTACCCCTCATTGGGCCTTGCTTACAATTTGTATCCTTTGCTAGGATGTGCTACGGCTTGTACCTATTGCTAGTACGTGTTACAGTTTGTACCCATTGCTGATACATGCTACAAGTTGTAGCCATGACTGGGATATGCTTACAATCTGCACTTTTACCTATTGCTGGTACGTGCTACAGCTTGTACCTATAAACTTTTGCTTTTGACCATTTTCTTGGTCGTACTTGGAAACTTTTGCTCTTGGCCAATTTATGGGCCGTGTATTTAGAAAAATTGTTCTAGGCCAAGTCTTGGGCCAGGTACATGGAAAGTTTGCTCTTATCAAGTCCTAGGCCATGTCACTTGGAAAAAATCTGTTTTAGTCAAGTCCTGGGCTAGGTACATGGAAAATTTTCCCTTTCCCAAGTCCTAGGCCATGCCACTTGGAATTTTTTTTTTTTTGGATCAAGTCCTGGGCTAGGTACATGGAAAATTTGCCCTTTCCCAAGTCCTAGGCCATGCCACTTGGAAAAATCTGTTTTGGTCAAGTCCTAGGCTAGGTACATGGAAAATTTTCCCTTTCCCAAGTCCTAGGCCATGCCACTTGGAAAATTTATGTTTTGGTCAAGTCCCGGGCTAGGTACGTGGAAAATTTTCCCTTTCTCAAGTCTTAGGCCATGCCACTTGGAAAATTTGTTCATGACCATTGAATTTTTCAATCTTCAGAAAAAGTTCCTTCGTAGCCGCTCGTTTTCAAGTGGGCTTACTGAACTGATTTCTTTTCTTTTCTTTAAAGGGTTGAGGATTTGTTTTCTTCTTCGAGGATCTTCTAAAATATCCTCTCTTGGCTATAAACAAATCCTTTATGGAAATAATCTTCTTTTATGAGTCATCTAAGGTTGCTCTCATTGGTGGAGGTGAACTAGTGGCCAAAGCTCCACCAATTGCTCTTTTTTTGTTTTTATTTTTATTTTTTTTTACTGATAACTGACTGCTGATTAGGATAGGCCCTGGGTTCCTTGGGTCAGCCCCTAAGTTCACCTTTTCTAGTTTTTTTCTTTGGTAGGATTTATGCCTTCCTTTCCATATCCGTAAGTTTCTCTAAGACCTTCATAAACAGTATATTAGCCTTCCTCCTTCTATCTTATTTCTGTCCAGGGGATCCCTCAAACCATGGGTATTGCTTCCTTCTTCTGGGATGGGAGCCCCCCGGGATCCTAGAGATGGGAGCCCCCTGGAATCCTAACAATGGGATATTTTTCAGCTGGAGCCGATTCATCATAAAGTATATTTTCCACAAAGTTTACTTTATGCTAGATGAAAGGACTAAGATTGGCAGTGACTTTTGTGGGCTTCCCATTCAATCCCTCTTTCACATGCTAGTGTTACATTGAAAGGATCAAGCAATACTTGTGATGTTGTGGTTGGCCTTTAGAGCTAGTTGTAGGTGTCCTCCAATGGCCTCTGTATCTCCTCCAAATCTTGTTATTTCCATGGGTGAGCCTAATTGTTGAGCTGCAAGAAATGATAGACGCACTGTATAGTTGTTGAGCTTTCAATAATGTTAATTTTGCTGCTAACTTGCAATATAGTGTTTCTATTGATTTTCTTCGAAATATATTTAAGGTCCACCGCATAACAGGCTTTAGCCCCCAAGACATGAGGCGGTTGTTGAATCATGCTTGATCCACCTTCTCTTGATGCTATTGTGGAACTTCTATCCATTTTCTGGATGCCTCTATTTTTCTTTTTTTTAACCATTTTACTTTGCTGGATTAGTGGAAATACTTCGCCTTTGCTGGAACCAACGATCTTTTAGGCTTTCCTGGAATTGAGGGTGTACTTAGCCTTACTGGAATAAAGGATCTCCTCAACTTTGTTGGGATCAAGGATCTCCCAGGCTTTACTTTCCTGGAGTCAAGGATCTCCTAAACTTTGCTGGAATTAAGGATGTAGTCAGCCTTGCTGGAATAAAGGATCTCTTCAGCTTTGTTGGGATTAAGGATCTCCTAGGCTTTGCTTTCCTGGAGTCAAGGATCTCTTAGACTTTGCTAGAATTAAGGATGTAATCGGCCCTTGCTGGAATAAAGGATCTCCTCAGCTTTGTTGGGATCAAGGATCTCCCAGGCTTTGCTTTCCTGGAGTCAAGGATCTCCTAGACTTTGCTGGAATTAAGGATATACTTAGCCTTTTTGGAATAAAGGACCTCCTTAGCTTTGTTGGGATCAAGGATCTCCCAGGCTTTGCTTTCCAGTTAAGGATCTCCTAGACTTTGCTGGAATTAAGGATGTACTCAGCCTTGTTGGAATAAAGGATCTCCTCAACTTTGTTGGGACCAAGGATTTCCTCAGCTTTGTTGGGATCAAGGATCTCCCAAGCTTTGCTGTCCTGGAGTCAAGGATTTCCTAGATTTTGCTGGAATTAAGAATGTACTTAGCCTTGCTAGAATAAAGGATCTCCTCAGCTTTGTTGGGACTAAGGATTTCCTAGGTTTTACTGGGATCAAGGATCTCCAAGGTTTTGCTGGAATCATGGAACTACTCCATTTTGCTAAATCCATGGGCGGAGCCAAGGAACTTGTCCATTTTGTTAACCTATGCCATATGATATTATTATCAAGTTGCTGCAAAATTATTTTGCCCCACAACGCGAGGAAATTGGTTTGCTATGTAATTTACATTTCATCAAATCTCTTTGATTCACTTACTTCTCTTTCTTCTTTTTTCTTTTTAAACAAATGAAACAATATTATGAATTTTTTTTTTTCTAAAAGAAAATAAATCAGCCCCCAAGCGTGAGGCAATTGCTTTACTATGTAGCTCATACAATCTTCATTTCATCAATATATTTTATTTGTTCACTTCTCCATTTTTATTTCAAGCAATGAGACAATATTATGATTGTTTAAATATTACTGCATGACCCCCTTTTTTTTAAAAAAAAAAAAGCAGGGCAATGATCCATTATGTTCAAATTGTAAAGTAGAGAAAATAATGATGCCTAAAACTTATCTTATGTTGGGAGGTTCCCCAAAATTCCATATAGAGTCTCTTGGTGGGATGTTCTTTGGATGAACCCGCACTTTAAAAAGAACTTTCCTTCCTTTTGGTGTTTCCTAGCTTTGGAGCCATGCTTGCGAAGGGACTGCTTCTTCCCTCTCCTTTTTCCTAGTCCCCAGTGGAGTCGCCAAAATGTGAGAGTGCCTTTTTCTTTAGCACACAGGCCTAAGGATTTTGGGCCAAATAGTTGTATTTTGGTGGATTGGGCTTGGTTCACCGCAGCTAAAAGGGCTGTTTAAGAACCAAGTGGTGCACAAGGCAAGCTTCCTACAACACATATAAACTAGCAAACGAGAATATTTGTATTGAATAACAATGAAAACATGCAAAAGGAATTCAAAGTAATTAGGAAATACACAAAACAATTGTTAGGGATCCTCAAATTAATAAGAAATAATTCATTAGCTTTTCTTAATTGTGGATTACAAATGTGCTCACTAAGATGTGATACAAGGTTCAAATAAACTCAAAAATTACAGACTTTGATGGCTATCTAAGCCTCTAAGACTTGCAAAGTTTGAATCCTTTTGAATCCAAGTATGTGCTATAGTGGCTGTTTCTGGGATACCGGGAGACGTTCCTCTGTTTTTCTTAAATTTTACAGAGTTCTAATGGCTCTGTTATGATATTCTTCCTACTGAAAATCCCCCCTCTCAACATGGGTTTTCTCTTCCTTTTATAGTGTGTTTTCTAGGGTTCCGAGGTATTAGTGATTTCTCTCTTTTACCCCTCAGAGCTCGTGCTGTGACAGTTGCACAGAAGCTGGTCTTTTCCCTTTTTTCTCATAGTTTTCATCTTTTAGTGTTGTTTCTCTAAAAGTCACTTGCTGACTTTCCATTCCGGAGCATCCTTGGGCAGTTGACCTTCAATCTCTCTTTTTTCAAGGTTTCTTACTTTTCAGACTCAACTTTTGGTTGTCCTCCCTTGCTGTCATTATTCCCAAATAGTTGGAATCTTTTACTGCTGGGTTGAAAGTTTCCTTCCAGTCACTTCTACTTATGGTTTTCTCATTCTTGGTTCCTTGTGGTACGACTCCTTTGTTCATGAATGTTTGCTTTATACTTTCTGATTCTTTGCTGCACCACTAGGTACTTGAGAAGGACATATCTGTTCTTCATTTCTTGTATTTCGTGGTACCTCTCTTGAGCTGTCTCAATCCCACATTAGCTGTACTGCATTACCCGAGGATCCTGGGCCTCTGGCAGCCTCTAGGTATCCCGGTCCAGTTCTTTCACTGGACTTTGCTGGATTTTTTAATGGCATTTTTTGCTAGAAATCTGAACATAAATAGGGTCTTAATGTTGATTCTTCTTGCTGCTTGAATTGGGCCTTCTTTACTTTTCATGGAATGGGTTTTCTTATGAAATTTTTGCCTTCAACAAACTTCTCGTCATGAAAAACACATAGAAAAATTTTCAAAAATTTTGGTTTCAAAGAGTCTCGTGACTTACCCTGGCGACTTGCTCGTGACTTAAATCAATCGCGAATATCGCGTGTTTTGCGCAAATTGGTCAGTTTTTAAAACGTTTGGGTTTTCCCTCGAACTTTTGTGACTGTTCATTGTCTTCCCCGATTGAACCTCTCTCAAACCCACCGTGTTCCTCCCAAAAATCCCCATTGTTACTCATCATTTGTACTTCAATCTTCAAGAAAAAGGTATAGGTTTTCTTATTTTTCCTAAGTATTTCATGCTCTTTGCCTTGAACTTCTTGATTTGTGAGTTGTTATTGAAATTTGAGATTTATTGATGGTTGAATATGGGTATTTGATATGTTGCGGAGATTGTTGTGTGGGTTATGTTGGATATGCGTTATTTCACTCTATCTTTGGCTGCACAAATGTGTTATTTGTAGCACACACATTCTATGACATGATTGTGATCCTAATCTAATGAATTTGGGGTTTTTCCACAATATTTTTTTGGGACTAACTCTGTGCTAATAGAGTTTGTTGTCATGTGTGGTCTTTATTGCTCCCTGATGTAACATGATGCAGCTTAAAAATGTCTCCATTCAAGAGTACAACTGTAAAAGGTGGTAGCAACAAGGGAAAAGAGTCGGTGATTGATGTTGATGACCCCTTTCTTAGGCCAAAAAGGACCCGATCACCGTCAGGAGTATATGATCCCCACAATTTCAGATCTTATGCTGCATTTCAAACTCATGAAAATTATTTCAAAGACACTACACCACTAGTTGAAAGGGCTGTTGACCAATCATCTCTTCGTGAAACCAACACTCCCATATGGTTTGCCACCGAGGATTGGAACTTTCTTCTCTCTAACCTTGATGTTGCATACGTGAACATGGTGAAAGAATTTTATGCTAATGCCATTGTTGAAGGAGATGAGCTCAAATGCTGGGTTAGAGGAAAGAGTTTCTCCATGTCTCCTGTTTATCTGGCAGATATCCTACACATCAACCGGCTAATGCTTGCTACAACACCGGTATATGATGATTTAAATCCAGACAAGGATTTACTTCGGGAAACCCTTGGAAGAAACTTGGAATTCTCCCATACTAGGCATTCAATTAGTGTTTCTTCCCTGTCTTCCAAACTAAGGGAACTTACCATAATCATGTCCCACAATCTATATCCTTTATCCAGCACTGAATATATGAATCTAGGGAGAGCCTTGTTCCTTCATGATTTGATTTCGGATGAAGAGATCGACATCTGTGCTCATATCTTTAATCTTTTGTGCAAAACAGTTCTACGAACTAATTCAAGGGCATGCATTCCTTTTTGCTGCCTCATTTCAAGGATTTTGAAGTTCATAGGCATTCATTCATCTGACAATAAGTCTCCTTACTCGAAGCCAAGTCCAATCAACATCCGTACACTCAATGCTAGCATTGGTCATAGTCGAAAGGGAATCAAGACGGAAACTTCAACACCTCCTATTGGTTCACACTCTGCCTCATCCTCCTATGATGAGAAATTGGATAGCACTATCACCATATCCATTGTGATACGAAGTTCACTTCTCTCCAAACCCAATTAGACCAAATCCAAAGGAAGTTAGAAGAAAATGAGAACTAGCTATTCCATGATAAAAAGGGGGAGATGATGACGATAGGGAGAGTATAATGATAGGGGGAGTACTGATGATGAGAAGGAGCTGATGTTGAGCAGGAGATGCCTATGTTTAATGCTTTGTTTATTTGTTATCATATGACTATGTTGCTTTGTTATTTGTTATCACATGACTTAGTTTATATTCAGTTTCTATGTACTTTGGGTTTTGTAACTTTGCTTTGTAGCATAGTACTTGTTGTTTAATGTTTTGCATTTTCTTTAAGTACATCACTCTTGTGCCCTTTGTTGGATTTTTATCCTTGATGCATTTACCTAGTGTTTATGTATCGGTTGAGTGTTGGACATGCAAATGATACGTTTCATTAAGCTTATTAGCTTGCATGTTCGGATGTTCATTCCTTGTGTGAATAAGCATTGTGGTCACTATTTATAGTGATTGTTTGTTTTTGGTCAAGTCATGGTTTATTCTTTAATTCTATTTTTGCTTGATCGCATTGTACTTGCTCCATATGCATTACAAGTTTTCTGCATACAATGATCATATTGTGTTGATGTGTTTCAGGAGATACTTATTCTTATGGTTCAAGAGCTTCATAGATTCTAGAGTTAGATGTGAATGAGTTTTGTTCAACTGTTCCCAACTCACATGTTAAGTCTAGAGTTTGTTTTAGGGTTTTGTCACAGAATAGCCAAAAGGGGAGATAGTAAGGTTGAATTTAATCAACCATCTTGTTGGCTTTATTTTGTGCCAAATTTGCTTATAATTTAGCAATTAGTAACCCTGTGTCTAGGTGGGAATCATGTAAGGGTAGTGTGTGAGGGAGTGTGAAGAAACGCTCAAGACTGTAAAGTGAAGCAAGGACTTGTGGCTTGCAAGCCGCTAGAAGATGCACACGAGTGAAGCTTGCAGAGAAGCTAAACCATCATGCCAGCTGTAGCACTACAGGACAAAAATTTCAAACTGGCCATTTAGTTAGCTCGCGGCTTGGACTCGCGACTCAGTCAAGTCACGAGGCCAAGTCGCCAGTCTACTTTGTTATGGAAAAACTGACTCTACACATTCCTTTCTCACTCCAGTTGTTGACACCTTATTTTGCAACCCGTATTTAACCTCACATGGAGGGTAAAAGGGTAATTTCACATTGAAAATATGCATCTTGATTCTGGTCATTAGATCCTTAATCTCATTTCACCAAAATGATCTTGATGTTGTAATGATCAGATCGACTGGTCATGAGCCCTAATCGGACCATTAAATTGAAAGTTATCATCAAATCAAGTTTTAATGGCTGAGATACACTATTACAAATTGAGTTTGACTATATGTGATTATGAACAATTGATTTCAATTGATTATAAATATAATCAATTTGAGATCGATGATGTGTCATAATTTGATTGGTTAGGACTACATTTTATGGTAGAGTTGCATACACCTAATTAAGTAGATAGTTAAACATTAATTATTCAATGAGTAATTCGTGCAATTATCTTTTAATTAGAGTAAATTTAGAGCCAATTAAGTCTGAAATGGGAGTGATTGGAGCCATTTAATGTTAATTGGGAGCTAATTTGGGGACCTATTAATGTTAATTGTGCTGAAACCATTTTCTAACAAATGACCTCTGCTTACCATTTCATTGATATCTCTCAGAATATTTTGAATCTGTGAATGAGGTTATTTTTCCCAGAAACTAGACATCCGGGGCTTCAATTTGAGCACAAGAATGAGACAATTCCGATCAGAATTGAGGCAGATATGATTTTTCAAAGTTGGCTCTATAGGCTGTGATAGCAGCTACGGGAAAACCGAATTTTGGCTTGCTCCTCACTCCCACCAATCTTTCCATTTAATGCACCAGATTTCCCCAAAGGCTAAAATGAGGTCTAGGTTCATGATTCCTTGTCAACTCTCATTAAATGGCTTTCCATTCATATTTCCTCCACCACTACTATATAAACCCTCCTCTCCTTCATTCCAAAGCACACAAAAAATCCCCCTCTCTTCTCTTCTCTTGAGTTCTAGTGAAGTTGAGTAGTCTTGTCATATCTTGGTCTTCCTGAGACTCAAGGTATTGAGTGAGACTCACTCTCCCTCTCCTAGCTCTTCTTTTCCTCCACCCTTAGGACCTCCATTAAGAATCCCCTCCTCCATCATATGGATCTTGCATGAAGGTATAATCCCCTTCCCTAACTGTTTGCTTATATTGTCATGATGAGAATTTAAGATTAAAGCATGATAATTCTCTTGAATATGTTTGAATGTTCTTAATTGTTCTTATGTGTTCTTCACATGTTCTTAGTTGTTCATCACATGTTCATGCATATCACTAGATTTAATCTTAAATCCACATCAAAAATATGAAAAACATGTTTGTTTAGTAATTCTTTCAAATCCTTAAATATAGGTTTATCACTATCCACACACATTCACTAGAGTTCATTTTTTTAATCCAAACATCATGCTTAATAAATTGAATTAGGGTTTATCACATGCACACACATTAAATTCAACATACAAATTGATTGACATATTGGATGATGTGATATGAATGTTGGCCACCATAGTCTAGAAGACCGGTTTCACCGGGCAAGGTGGATGCCTAACACCTTCCCATCTTGTAACATAGCCTCCGAGCTTAGATCAAGGGTTAGTAGATCAATTACTTATCCATGTAATTTTTTATTTTTAGATTGTAACTAGGAAATAAAGCCATGTACTTTATCTTAGATTGTATCTAGGACCAAAGCCATGTAATTTTCCTATGATCAATGTAAATTCAATTTCAAATTAATAAAATGAGGAATTTTTCATTCATGGTTTTCTTATTTTTCCAATAATTAAATAAGTGGCGACTCCATTGTAAAACCCTTAATCTAAAGGGAAAAATATAACTAGTCGAACCTCCATTTTGAGAGGCAATAACACGACTCCACCCATTCACGTGGGTTTGGCCCAACATCCATGAAAACGGGCCGGGGGTGCGGTCTCTCACAGTGGCGACTCCACTGGGGATATTGAGGGCTAAGCTTCAATTAGGTTATGGTGGCCAACCATGTTATTGTTTGTTTATTACTTTTTGTATATAATATGTCTAATATGTCATTATTTTGCATGTCATGCATCATTTGCTTGAATGAAATTTATTTTATTTGTGTGCAAGCCCGGAAGCCCGGTAGTATTAGCCGTGGATTGTGGTCTTCCTGAGACTCACATACCCAGCGGTGAACCTACCACCCACCGCGACAAGGATCATCATGGTTATGCCATGGTGGTTCATAGGGACAAACTGTACCGTTCGGACCAACGCGGCGCTCCTGGCGTTACAAATTGGGAGGTACGACGTCCTAGCTTGTGGGGACCTTTAACCTACCTTCTACCCATGTTGTAATGACCCATAGAACCTACCTTTAGGAAGGTCCATGTAAATTGCATTTCATTACGCATTTGTTTGGCCGTTGTTTGAACCATGATGACTCAAGTCCAACGCTTGAGCCCATCATGATTGTTTGAACATTGCATGTTGTGAATGAACTCAAACCCAAAAGCCTAAAATGAAGCCCAATTTGTTTCTTGAATGAGTCCAAGCCCAACACTTGAGCCCATCAAAGGTGTATACTCATGATCAACATCAAAGGCCAAAAGCTCACAAGATGCATGCCTTCCAAGTGTAAGCCCAAGCCATTTCAAGCAGATACCAAGAGATCATAATCAATGTTCAAGCCTTCCAAGTGAAAGCCCAAGCCATTTCATCATAATCAAGGTTCAAGCACACCAAGCCTCAAGCATCCTAAATGGACCAAGAGGAAGCAAGTGGCCCAACTTTGCCTCACTCTACATTTGGTTTGCAACATCATGGTTAAGCTTAAAGTTTGATTGTTTATTCCATGTTTCTATGTTTCTTTGAATTCAAATTCTTCATGTAGCATTTAATGAGCTTTGTTTGTGTATATATATAATAAAAAAAAACAATTCAAGATTTCCAAATTTCCCAAAAAAAGAGAAAAATTTTCAAATGAAAATTGCCTTTGGACAAGGGGCATTGAGCCCTTAAGTCAATTTAAAAAAATTCCTTGAACTAGGGACATTGAACTTCCTAGTGACTTTTTTAAAAAAGAAAAACCCAATTTTTTTTCTTTCTTTCAAGAATAAAAAAAAAAAAAAAAAAAAAAAAGTTTCCTTTTCAAAATGGTACATGAGGATCCCTTGGACAAAACATTTTTAGAATCTTGATGTTTAAAAGCTTGAGCAATCAACTTGTACCAAGGAATGATTAATTTCATTTGATCCATGTAAAGACTTTTGCTACTTGACTTAGAATATAAGAAGAAATGGTCTTAAAAGGCAATAAAAAAGAATCCATCCATTGGAAAATCCCAAGAATCCATGCACTTGATCCAATTTTCAAAAGTCTTTTGTTTCACAACATTAGAGCATTTGTTCTTTTTCTTTAAGATGAATTTATTAAAAGAGCTAGAGTCACTGTGCCTACAAGCAAGCATTACTAGTGATAGGAGGCTGTCTTTGGTAAAACAAGATTATACCTTAATACCTAGAATGATCATTATCCATTGCTAGCCCATTTGAGCCTTTAAACACTTAGCCTTTTTTTTTGCATGAACCCACTAAAATCTAAACCTAGGGTGGGAAAATTCAAAATATGCATGCTTAAATCTCATGTTGAGGAGGAGTCGACCTTGTATCTTTGAAGCTAATTGATAAAGCTCTCCTAGAAGACATGAAAGACAAGTGGAGAATTCATCAAGCTAAAGATAAGAGATCATCAAAGTAAAAGGAGTTTTCACTCAATCAAGGAAAGAGAAATGAAATTCCATCAATGTAAGAGAAAACAAAATGTGCATCAAGTTTGAAGAACCTGAAATTCATCATGCCAAGAAGAGTAGAAGGTTTATCCAAAAGAAAGTTCATCCAAAAAGGAAAAGATTCATCGAGCACAGAAAGGTGCAAGTGCATTGAGGCAAGAAAGAAGTCTAGAGAGTGCATCAAAATGACCAAAAATCATTAAGCTGAGAAATACAAGGAGGGCAAAAGGTCCCCAAAAGTTCATTCAATCAAGAGATGAAAGACCAAAAAAAAAAAAAAAAAAAAGAAGAAGAAGAAAAGAAAAGAAGCCCGCTAGGCTGAAAACCCAAAAGGGCGGTCTAGGCAAAAGCTAGGGCCAAAAAAAGAAGAAGCCCGCTAGGCTGAAAACCCAAAAGGGCGACCTAGGCAAAAGTTAGGGCCAAAGACAAGAAAAAAAAAAGGGTAAAATCCTAGCAAATTGGAAACTTGAAGATGTAATCTAAAAAGAAAAGGATTTTACAAGATGAAAGTCTAGAGGTATGATTCAAGATGAATGAACAAATGTTGATGCAAGTGACCAATGAAGACTAGTGAGAAGATAACAAAGAAGAAATGGGAAAACTCCTCCGATACTTGATTTTTGAGTAATGCATACTTGGGGGAAACATTATAGGGAATTTTGGGCCTTTATATCTTTCATTTCATAACTCCAACCCGGCCTACATTACAACCCATGAGTAAAGACCTCCTTGAAGTCTTGCTAATTGTAGGCGCATCTTAAACTCTAATAATATTTTCTCTTTAATTAAAAAGGAAAAATGCTTAAAATTGTCAAACCCCATAGGATGACATGTCCGAGAAAAAATTTCTCAAATTCTCAAATTCTCAAAATGACTCAAAAGAACTTCCAAACTTGGAGCACTCTCCTTGTTTGCACCCAACAATGTGATTCATAAATATTATCACATTTCATTTCTTGATTGCCTTTGGAGACTTAATCTGACGATGTTCAAAAGGAAGAAGCAAATTTGATTACATGAGTTTAATGATCTTGATCCTTCCTAATCAAAGAGATTTGTTTGACTCTTAAACACTTTGATTTGCCAAAATGGTTGTTCAAAGGATCACCTCTTGTTCCAAAAAAAAAAGGAAATTTTTTTTTTTTCAAAAAAGAAGTGAAATCTCATTTCAAAAAAAAAAAAAAAATCATTCTTTTTCAAGATCCGGTTCACTTGAACTACGTCTTGACCTGATCCTCTGTGACAGAGGTACGTAGGCAGCCTTGCAGAGGCCCGGTCCCTTTCACTCAAACAACCTTGGAGAAAAAAGTCAAAATAATGTGACAAAATTGTTTGGGTTCATGTTAGGCTAAACTCATTTGTTTTGCATTAAGCATGTTTAAACTTAGAGCATTGGCCTATTTATATTGTATGCAAGTTTTCATGATAATTGGTTTCTAACAAGCTAGAGAAAGAAAGCCTTTTTGCAGGAACCAATGATGACGGACCGTGATCTTTTTTCATGTTCCCCAATTGTCACAACATCAAATGAACTCAACTTCAATTTAAGCATGGAATATGCCTCAAAATAGGGGCATTGGGTAAATACTTCCAATTCATTTCAATGGATAAATCCATTGCTAATTGAAATTATCTTTTTACAGGAATTAAGCAAGGACTTATCCAGCAATCTGCATCAACTCCCAACCAAAGTTGTTCTCATTCAAAGGATAGGTTTTTCAAAAAACATCATCATGAATAAATCTTCATCACTTTTACTCCATCTTCATCTTCTTCACTTTTTGATAATGAACAAATCTTCATATTTCAAAAAAAAAAAAAAAAAAAAAAAAAAAATCATCAATCAAAATTTTCAATTCTTTGAAAAAATTCAAGATTTCCAAATTTTTCAAAAAAAAAAAAAAAAAAATTCATCAATCAAAATTTTCAATTCCTTCAAAAGAAAATTCAAGTTTTCCAAATTCAAAAAAAAAAAAAAAAATCTTCATTAAATTCTTCTTCAGGAACAAAAAACTATCATCCTCTTCCATATTCTCCAGTGGTGCAACATCAAGTCAATTGTCCACCCTCAGCATTCATCGAAGCATGGAATATGTCCCAAACTAGGGGCATTCGCCAGGTATGCCAAAGTCTTTTCAATGAATAACTCTGTTACTAATCGAAAGTATTTATTTTGCAGGTATTAGGGTAAAAGGCCCACACACATCGATATGAATAATACCTTTCAATTCCATTGGACCACTGGGAAGCACGTCCAAACTTCAAACCATCGGACCTCTGGGAAGCACGTCCATAACTTCAATCCATCGGACCTCTGGGAAGCACGTCCAAAATTCAATTTCAATGGACCTCTGGGAAGCATGTCCAAAACTTCAATCCATCAGACCTCTGGGAAGCACGTCCAAATTTCAATCCATCGGACCTCTGGGAAGCACGTCCAAACTTCAATTTCAATGGACCTCTAGGAAGCACGTCCAAACTTCAAACCATCGGACCTCTGGGAAGCACGTCCAAATTCAATCCATCGGACCTCTGAGAAGCACGTCCAAACTTCAATTTCAATGGACCTCTGGGAAGCACGTCCATAACTTCAATCCATCGGACCTCTGGGAAGCACGTCCAAGATTCCAATCCATCGGACCTCTGGGAAGCACGTCCAAAACTCAAATCCTTGGACCTCTGGGAAGCACGTCTAAGATTCCAATCCATCAGACCTCTGGGAAGCACGTCCAAACTTCAAACTATCGGACCTCTGGGAAGTACGTCCAAAACATCAATCCATCGGACCTCTGGGAAGCATGTCCAAACTTCAATCCATCAGACCACTGGTAAGCATGTCTTGTACTCAAAAAAAAAAAAATTCCAAAAAAAAAAAAAAAAGGGCTGCATGCATGAACTACGTTTAGACCTGATCCTCCCACTAAAAGGTACGTAGGCAATCTCCCTCGAGATTCGGTCCACATTTTGATTCAGAACATAACCATCTGCATTTTTATTTACATGCATCATACATTCACCACGGTTAAATACTGATTGCAAAGTTAGGTGTCTCTTTCATACATTGGCATTCGCTTTTCAAGCTCTACCAATGAGGGGCATTCTGTTGACACCTTATTTTGCAACCCGTATTTAACCTCACATGGAGGGTTAAAGGGTAATTTCACATTGAAAACATGCATCTTGATTCTGGTCATTAGATCCTTAATCTCATTTCACCAAAATGATCTTGATGTTGTAATGATCAGATCGACTGGTCATGAGCCCTAATCGGACCATTAGATTGAAAGTTATCATCAAATCAAGTTTTAATGGCTGAGATACACTATTACAAATTGAGTCTGACTATATGTGATTATGAACAATTGATTTCAATTAATTATAAATATAATCAATTTGAGATCGATGATGTGTCATAATTTGATTGGTTAGGACTACATTTTATGGTAGAGTTGCATACACCTAATTAAGTAGATAGTTAAACATTAATTATTCAATGAGTAATTCGTGCAATTATCTTTTAATTAGAGTAAATTTAGAGCCAATTAAGTCTGAAATGGGGGTGATTGGAGCCATTTAATGTTAATTGGGAGCTAATTTGGGGACCTATTAATGTTAATTGTGCTGAAACCATTTTCTAACAAATGACCTCTGCTTACCATTTCATTGATATCTCTCAGAAACTAAACATCCGGGGCTTCAATTTGAGCACAAAAATGAGACAATTCCAATCAGAATTGAGGTAGATATGATTTTTCAAAGTTGGCTCTATAGGCTGTGATAGCAGCTACGGGAAAACCGAATTTTGGCTTGCTCCTCACTCCCACCAATCTTTCCATTTAATGCACCAGATTTCCCCAAAGGCTAAAATGAGGTCTAAGTTCATGATTCCTTGTCAACTCTCATTAAATGGCCTTCCATTCATATTTCCTCCACCACTACTATATAAACCCTCCTCTCCTTCATTCCAAAGCACACAAAAAATCCCCCTCTCTTCTCTTCTCTTGAGTTCTAGTGAAGTTGAGTAGTCTTGTCATATCTTGGTCTTCCAGAGACTCAAGGTATTGAGTGAGACTCACTCTCCCTCTCCTAGCTCTTCTTTTCCTCCACCCTTAGGACCTCCATTAAGAATCCCCTCCTCCATCATATGGATCTTGCATGAAGGTATAATCCCCTTCCCTAACTGTTTGCTTATATTGTCATGATGAGAATTTAAGATTAAAGGATGATAATTCTCTTGAATATGTTTGAATGTTCTTAATTGTTCTTATGTGTTCTTTACATGTTCTTAGTTGTTCATCACATGTTCATGCATATCACTAGATTTAATCTTAAATCCACATCAAAAATATGAAAAACATGTTTGTTTAGTAATTCTTTCAAATCCTTAAATCTAGGTTTATCACTATCCACACACATTCACTAGAGTTCATTTTTTTAATCCAAACATCATGCTTAATAAATTGAATTAGGGTTTATCACATGCACACACATTAAATTCAACATACGAATTGATTGACATATTGGATGATGTGATATGAATGTTGGCCACCATAGTCTAGAAGACCGGTTTCACCGGGTTAGGTGGGTGCCTAACACCTTCCCATCTTGTAACATAGCCTCCGAGTTTAGATCAAGGGTTAGTAGATCAATTACTTATCCATGTAATTTTTGATTTTAGATTGTAACTAGGAAATAAAGCCATGTACTTTATCTTAGATTGTATCTAGGACCAAAGCCATGTAATTTTCCTCTGATCAATGTAAATTCAATTTCAAATTAATAAAATGAGGAATTTTTCATTCATGGTTTTCTTATTTTTCCAATAATTAAATAAGTGGCGACTCCATTGTAAAACCCTTAATCTAAAGGGAAAAATATAACTAGTCGAACCTCCATTTTGAGAGGCAATAACACGACTCCATCCATTCACGTGGGTTTGGCCCAACATCCATGAAAACGGGCCGGGGGTGCGATCTCTCACACCAGTATAAATACCCCTTATACCCACGAGATATGGAAAGCGTCCAGAGAGAATTTAGAGAGAGAAACCCTAGAGAAAAACAAGATTGACTCATCCACAATCTTTACTTAGTGACTCTTCAAATTCCTCAACTCTCACCCTCTCCATTGTTACATTCTTGAGAGGTACATTAGCCAAAACCTTTTCTCACCATACCCATATTTGTGAGAAGGTTATTTGGTGCTTAGGAAGCAGTTAGGAAGGGACCAATTGATATTGGTTGATGCTATGGGTTATAGTGGAATCTGGTAAGCTAAAGAAGATAAAGGTTCGGCGTAATCTCGTTGAAGCAAGAAACTTGGAGGGCTTAGGTACATTGGATAGATTAGACTTGGAGGGCCTTCAGCTGTTCATGTATCCCAACTTCATTCTTTAGTGGATTATTAACCGCTTGGAAGGTGGTGGAGAGGTTTTACGCTGAGGGCTTCGGTTTCCTCTTCGATAACACATTGTTATGTTGTCCTTGTATATATTTGCATCTCTCTTCCCTTAATCTTTGTCATTTAATTTCTGCTATGGATATGATTTTATTTGGTTTAGATTGTTTATCAATTCTGTTATAAGCTTATGTTCATTTTCCGCACATATATTGTTTGATAATAAGCTTGAATTGGTACTTTGTAAATTAGGCATCTAAACATTCAAGGTGTTTTATACACTAATTGAACATTCAGGAAAAACCTATAGGAACCTAAGTTTGTATGTGCATGTCTAAATCATGTATACGCATACTTTGCCCATGTGCTCGCAACTTCAAGTATGCACACAGATGTAGGAATACAGATGCCCTGTAAGGAAAGTTTTTATTACAAAAATCATGCAAAACTAATCTCACATTGGCTGGCAAGAGCCCTGCATCCCTCTCGGATCACTATAAAAAGCCTCAAATGCTCTTTTCCCAAAACACCAAATTCACTAGAAAATAGTGAATCAAGTTGGGAGTTTTTAGAACAAAATTTCGTTACAAAATTGGTTACTCAATATCATTAACATTACTACATATTTTGAAAATTTAGCCATTGAATTATAGTCCTTTACGCTTTTAATATATTTGTCAAATTTTGTGCCAATTGGATATTATTTACTATATGATATATAAAATTATATTTTAAATATAAATTTAAATTACAAAAACTTTCAATTTAAACAATTTATTGATGGCATAGTTATTAATTTTTACTTTTTCAGAAATTTTGCAAGTATAAAGAATATAAGAAAAAAAAATATAGTTGGACCAGTAAACATGGTTGAGTTTTATCAAAACATACCTATCCTACTAGCTTTTTTGCGTTGATTTTAATTTTAAGGTCAATATTCCCATCCCATAAAAGTCTCCTAAGTCATTGAAATTGGCCTTTTCTCATTCATTTTAGGTCCAATCTACAGAAAATTCGCCAATTCACTCACAAGTACTTCATTATAACATCGCCTTCATTGATATTCCTCAGGCCATTGGTGTAGCCATGCTTAAGCCATATTAGTTCTCCTTGGTCGCTGATGCATCTATTCTCAGGACCTTGCAGCTAGCCATGTTCCGACATTTATTTGTGAAAGTTCAAATATGTGTAAAAACACCCTTGAACATTTAGACCCCCAAATACAAAATAACCAATTCAAGCATTATGTCAAACAACTAGTGTGCGGAAAATGAACATAAGCTATAATATAGAATTGGATAAACTATCTAAGTCAACTTAAAATCACAACCCACAGCAGATAATAAAAGGCAAAGATAAAAGGGAAGGAAGATGCAAACACAAAGACAACACTCGATGTGTTATCGAAGAGGAAACCGAAGCCCTCGGCATAAAACCTCTCCGCCGCCCTCCAAGTGATAAACAATCCACTAGAAAATGTAGTTGGGATACATGGACAACAATAGACCCTCCAAGCCTAATCTACCCAGTGCACCTAAGCCCTCCAAGCTTCTTGCTCCAACGAGGTTGCGCCGAACCTTTTTCTTTTCAAGCTTTCCGGATTCCGCTACTAGACCGTAGCATCAACCAATGAAGATTGGTTCCTTCCTAACTGCTTCCCAGAACACCAAACAGCCCTCTCACAGTAATGGATATGGTGAGAACAAGGTTTTGATAAAAAGCCTCTCAAGGATTTGACAATGGAGAGGAAGAGAGTTGAGGAATTTGAAGAGACTCTAATGTATAGATTGTGGGTGAATCAATCTTGTTTTTCTTTAGGGTTTCTCTCTCAAAATTCTCTCTGGAAGCTCTCTTTCATTTGTGGGTAAAAGGGGTATTTATACTGGAGTAAGAGAGGAATGTGAAACGTCAGGATTTACAAAATAGGGGTGGCTCACAGCTTGACCTCGCGACTTGACTGAGTCGCGAGATCCAGTTGCGAGATAACCGTATGGCCAGTTGTCCTGTTTTGTCCTGTAGTGCTCCAACTAGCATGACTGTTCACCTTCCGGCATGCTTTGCACGTGTGCTGCGTCTGGCGGCTTGCAGCCACGAGTCACCCGCGAGGCCAAGCTGCGAGTCTCTGTTTTCTTGCACACTCTTGAGCAAACTTCACTCTATCTCACTCACTACCCTTACAACAAGCCCACCTAAATACAGGGTTACTAAATGCTGAAATACAAGCAAATTTGGCATGGAATAAAGCCAATAAAATGGTTGATTAAATTCAACCTTACAATCTCCCCCTTTGGCTATTCCGTGACAAAACCCTAAAACAGACTCTAGACTTAACATGTGAGTTGGGAACAGTTGAACAAAACTTACTCACACCTAACTCTAGAAGCTATGAAGCACTTGAATCATAAGAACATGAAACTCCTGAAACACAACAATACATCATGATCATTGTACGCAGAAAAACATGAAATGCATATGAAACAAGCTTAAGGTGATCAAGCAAAGATGAAGTGAAGATTCAAATCAAGGCTTGATCAACCAAGTAATCACCACAAGGTAGTGATCACAGTGCTCATTCACACTTGGAATGAACACTTGAACATACAACTTAACAAGAACAAGGCAAGATACTTGTATGCTCAACACTCAACCAATGCATAATACACAAAGTATATGCATCTAGGAACAATCCTACAAGGGCACAAGAGTGACAGTACTTAAAACAAAATGCAAGACATTTAGATAGAAGTACTGATTTAAACAAAGTATAAAAGGCTGCATTAAGCAAGGTACAAACCAAAAAGCCTACAGAAAATGATATCAAACCCTAAAAGCTTACAAAAGCAACATGGGTACAAAGCACATTATATTGAATAAAAACTTAAACAATATAAACTAAAAGTGCTTAAAGTTTCTCCCCTTCAAAATGATGAGAAGTTGTGATGCACTTGGAACATATATACTTGTAACCTGAAACACTTGCACAAAACACATTAGACCCTCAAGGTAAAGCAAGTAATAAAAGGACAAGAATAATATAACAAGTAAATTACGATCAAGTAAACATGATGTGAAACATGTGAGCAACTTGATTATACACCAAAACAGTCATATAGAAATGACTACAATGATCACATAGCAAAGCAAATGATCATCCGAACATGCATTCAATGGAGCACAATAGCATAGGGATGTAAGCATGTCCAAAACAAACATGATGCGATGAGAACAATAAAACATAACTCAAAGCACCATAAAGCCAACAAGAAAACAAACAGAACAAAGTTTTCTAGATAACACAATGTCTT
The DNA here is from genome assembly GCA_036321655.1 of Quercus alba. Lineage (NCBI taxonomy): Eukaryota > Viridiplantae > Streptophyta > Magnoliopsida > Fagales > Fagaceae > Quercus > Quercus alba. Next base: position 58,056,298 of record CM070301.1, read on the forward strand.
GTCCCCCTTGGTATATGCATCTCCACTATGGAAAAAACTCTCCCCCTACAAATGTGCACGAGAAATAGAATTTCTCCCCCTAAAGATGTGCACAAGAGTCATAACAAGAGTCATATAAAAATGACAAAATACTCTGGTATACTCTCTAGAGTATACTCTCCCCCTTTTTGTCAGGAATAGACAAAGGGTCAAGGAGAAAAGAGGGCAAGAGATTAATGAACGAACAATGAAAATGATGCATAAGGGGTGCAAGATGAATGAGAAAATGAAGCTCAAACCTAAGACAAAGTAACATGCTACAAAGTATAAGGTAAACATGACATGCTAAGATAAAGAAATAAGGTAAAGACTAATGCATGACAAGGGTAGCAAAGGTGTGTGCAAGAGGTGGCTAAGTACAATGCATGACCAATGCATGAAAAATGCACATGTGGGGCAAAGTGTGCTAAATACACAACCAATGAACCAAACATGTTCCTAATGAGGAAACATGAGAAACTCCAAAGTTTGGTACTCATCGGAGTCCAAACAAGCGAGAAAATGTCTAAGAGGCATTTTATCAAATACCTAGCATGCACACTATGAATAATAATGTGAAACAATGCATGAACATTATGAAATTCACCCTTAATACATGTTCTTTCTGCTACAAGGGACCAACATCCAATGCAAATCAACAAAAGAAACCAATTCCATGAAGAAATTTGACAAAAATAAGTTTTCCCAACCCCTATGATAAAAATCCCAACCAAGAGCACAAAACTCTCCAAAACATAATCCAAGGATCAAAAAAAATTGAAAAGAATTTATAATTACCTTAGAAATGTTAATGGAATGAAAAACCATTCAAATTGGTTGGGTTTTGATGTAAAAATATTGAAAGAGGGGCTTTAGAGAGGATGGGAGAGGTTTAAAACAAGTTTCCCACAAAAAGCCCTTTAAAAAGCTATTTCTGGGCGTTTCACGACTGGGCAAGTCGCGAGGTTCAGTCGCGAAAATTTTCGCAAGTCACGAGTGAGTCGTGTGCAAGCCGCGAGTCACGAGTTTCAGTCGCGAAAATTTTCGCGAGTCGTGAGTGAGTCGCCAAAAGTTTCTGGATGAACTCGCGACTGGGGTTTCGCGACTGGCGAGTCGCCAGTTGAGCCGCGAAAAACTCTAAAACCTGTTTTTCAATACAGAACATGGTTAAACAATGAAAAACAAAGAAAACACTAAACATGATAACAAAGAGTGATAAAAATCACTTCCAAAAACATATAAAATGATCAAAAATCTTTTTAGATTAATCCATATAAGATTGAGCACACACACATCACATTTAGACAAGTACAATCTAACAAATGAATAAGACATTCATTCAACATTAGGCAAGTGTGTTGTGTGTGTATCAAATGTGGAATAGTCTTTAGTCTAGAGTGAAGCTTCAATGATCAATTCAATCAAGTCATACACAACTAGTACTAAGTCAAGTGGCCTATCTCAATTATAGAAATGAACATATATGACCTCCTACAAGAAAATGATTACATAAGATTGAAGCTTTTCATTTGGCTTCTTACAATTCATATCATTTGATCATTTTGAATCAATACAACTCATTTTGAGCAATACATCTCATTTTTTGAGATTGATGCCTGAAATTTTTGATATTTCAATTTGATGAACAAGCCTTTGGCTTTTGGGCATCATACATTTTCATATAAGTCGCTTTCCCTTTTTCTTAGTCGAATACTAGTATGTGCGACGGCTTTTGCAGCTCATTATCTCTTTTCATTTTGAGATTTACATTTATTGAGCTCTTTAAGTAATAAAAATAAAAGAGTGGGAAGAGATATAAGCACAAGTCTACGCATGTATCAAAACCAACATGACTATTGACTAATCATTCATGACAAGCTTGAAGATCGATTTACAACAATCACACAAAGATGTCAAGATTTTTCCCACAAAGATAAAAGTGCAAAAATAACAAGCTAAGCTCGTAAATGCACAAAGCCATTTGTACAAAGGTACAAGACCAAACTCACATGTGATATGTGCTCAAACATATACGATCAAACTTTTTAAATTTTTCATTTTTTATATGGTTTTGGATTTTTTACTCACACAAAACTGAAATAGAAAAGTAAGATCAAAAACAAAACAATGCATACAAATAAATACAAGATGCACAAAATGCATGAAGATATGACATTTAATGCATGAAGGGTCCTACAAAGATCGAAAGAATTAGATCAAGGACCAAAAGAGCAAAAACTCAACCATAGGAACCCTTCCTCATCCAAACGGAACGATTGTTTGGAATGAGTGTCTCAAGAAAAGTGAGACGAGGGTTGGAAGAATGAGAACCGAAGATGCACATAGTCAAGGAGTTAAGAGCATTAAACATTTTCTTTAACAACATGCTATTTTCACTCAAAACCGGTTTACTCTTTTTAGCACAACTTTCAAAAAGCTCAAGTTTTTCTTTTCTTTTGATTCTTTCAAAAGCATGAAACTTAGAGCATTGAGGTCTTAGATGACCAAAGGCACCACAATGGTGACAAACAATGTGTTTAGGTCCACTAGGCTTTTTGGGAAGGGATCTAGCAACATGGTTTTGTTCCCTCTTCAACTTATAACATTAAGGTCTTATATGACCAATCACACCGCAATGGTGGCAAGTTGGAACAAACTTAGATCCATTCAAAACCTTAGGTTGAGACCTAAACAAAGGCTTTGACTTAACAGCCTTGCTCTCCACCTTTTGATTTCTTTTATGTGAAGGAATGTACACCGATTTGTCCTTTAAGGTAGAATACACACTAGGCACAAAATCGGGTACCACAACATGATTGCAACAAATATTTTCATCATTTTTAACAATAGGTTCAGCAATCAAACACTTGGCATGCATCTTAAGAGATTCATTTTCACATTTAAGATCATCAACAAGTTTGTTAGACAAAACAAGTTTAGCATCCAAGTCCATATTCAAACATTCAAACTCTTTCAGCTTTTCAAGAGAAATTTCAGCAAGTTTTTTATATTTTTCAACCAATTTATTGGATTCATTGAGCTTAGCAATCAAATCATCCTTTTCACAAAATAACTTGTTCAAATTCTTTTGAAACTTCTTAGCATTTTTCTTCAAGAGTTTGTCAACAACACCCATAGATTCAAATAATATGTCATCACACTTATGAGGATTAACACTCATAGAGGCATTTTCACAAACGCGTGGCATGTTACATTCATCACCAACTAAATCATGCAAAGAGGCATACAAAGCACAATCCATGGCAAATAAACACAAGGGGTCAAGGATCACACTTAGGTATTTAAACCACAACAAGTATACCTGCTCTGATACCAATTGAAAGTTCAAATATGTGTAAAAACACCCTTGAACGTTTAGAACCCCAAATACAAAATAACCAATTCAAGCATTATGTCAAACAACTAGTGTGCGGAAAATGAACATAAGCTATAATATAGAATTGGATAAACTATCTAAGCCAACTTAAAATCACAACCCACAGCAGATAATAAAAGCCAAAGATAAAAGGGAAGGAAGATGCAAATACAAAGACAACACGCGATGTGTTATCGAAGAGGAAACCGAAGCCCTCGGCGTAAAACCTCTCCGCCGCCCTCAAAGCGGTAAACAATTCACTAGAAAATGTAGTTGGGATACATGGATAGCAATAGACCCTCAAAGCCTAATCCACCCAGTGCACCTAAGCCCTCCAAGCTTCTTGCTCCAACGAGGTTGCGTCGAACTTTTTTCTTTTCTAGCTTCCCGGATTCCGCTACTAGACCGTAGCATCAACCAATGAAGATTGGTTCCTTCATAACTGTTTCCCAAAACACCAAACAGCCCTCTCACAGTAATGGATATGGTGAGAACAAGGTTTTGGTAAAAAGCCTCTCAAGGATTTGACAATGGAGAGGAAGAGAGTTGAGAAATTTGAAGAGACTCTAATGTATAGATTGTGGGTGAATCAATCTTGTTTTTCTTTAGGGTTTCTCTCTCAAAATTCTCTCTGGAAACTCTCTTTCATTTGTGGGTAAAAGGGGTATTTATACTGGAGTAAGAGAGGAATGTGAAACGTCAGGATTTACAAAACAGGGGTGGCTCGCAGCTTGACCTCGCGACTTGACTAAGTCGCGAGATCCAGTTGCGAGATAACCGTATGGCCAGTTGTCCTGTTTTGTCCTGTAGTGCTCCAACTAGCATGACTGTTCACCTTCCGGCATGCTTGGCACGTGTGCTGCGTCTGGCGGCTTGCAGCCGCGAGTCACCCGTGAGGCCAAGCCGCGAGTCTCTGTTTTCTTGCACACTCTTAAGCAAACTTCACTCTATCTCACTCACTACCCTTACAACAAGCCCACCTAAATACAGGGTTACTAAATGCTGAAATACAAGCAAATTTGGCACGAAATAAAGCCAATAAAATGATTGATTAAATTCAACCTTACAATTTGTAATCTTCATCCTAGTTAGCATGGTTCTTTCTCCATTGTGTCCAGTCCAGTCGTCCAAGGCATCTTTGAAGGATCTTCACCGTACCATCTTATATTCCAAACTTTAAGGCATCATTAAACTTGTACACTGATTTTAAGGGGAAGTATTAAAGATATTGTCTGTTATGTGATTATGTAAAATGGTTTAACAGACACAAATATATTGTGAGTCCATATGTAGAGCTAGCTCCTATCTATACTCTTCCTAAGTTCTTTGTAATAAACAATGCTTAGAGTAGAGATATAGCTTCTAAGAGCTTTCTCTGTGATCATAGGTTGTTAATTTGAACCATATAACTCTTGTATTCTTATTTTCTATTGTTTCTGCTCATTTTCAATCTCTACAATTGTCTCTTTGTTTTACAAAATTTAACAATATTCACACCGTTATAATTTATAAAATACAATCTCTATTTTTTAATATTCACACCGTTTTTTTTATCTTAATTTTGAGGTGTTCAATTATTTTTGTGATAAGTAGCATATTGAATTATTAAACTCATCTGATTATTTTTGATGATGTTGGTTCGTTTGCTAAAAATTTATTTTTTCCACAAGTTATCATTCCATGAATATCTAGTTGTGTTTCATACTTTCATTGCGCAAAAAACAAAGATATAAACTACAAAGGCATAACTGGAATACAATTTGAAACTTAGGACAACAATTAAGTGTAATATTTTATATTTAAATATGAATTCAAAAATATTTATTTGATTTTCTAAATTATCATTTTATTTATTTAAGTTTCTTATCTTCTGATTCTTTTGAATTGTAGACGAGCAAAAAAAAAAAAAGTAAAAAAAAAACCCACTATCTATAACAAGGTTTCTTTTCAAATTAGTTTGGAAAGAAACTCTTCAAACTCATTTTATATCTATTTATTGGGTGTAAATTTTGAAAATCTAACCATTAAATTATATGTTTTTTATGTTTTTAACATATATGTCAAATTTTGTTCGAATCATATATTATTTAGTATATGATCAATAAACTTATTTTTTATATATAATTTTAAATTACAAAAATGTGAAAATTAAATATTTGATTGATGACATAGCGACTAATATTCGATTTTTGGAATTTTAAGCATGGAGGAAGTAATAAGAACATACAATTTAACAGTTAGATTTTCAAAATTCACATTCAATAAAAAGATAGTTTAAAGAGATACTTTTTCCCTATAATATAAACTTGTAATATGACTAGAAGAAAATAAATTTTATGTAAAATAACATAACTTTGAATCAAAACACTTAATACAAAAATCTCAACCTTGGGAAATAAGGATGATGGTAATGGGGATGCTAGAATTTTTTTTATTTTTAAAATTTTTGGGGAGGGAAATTTTGCCATGCCCTATACCCCCCCCCCCCCCCTCCCCCTTTTCTTCTTCCCCTTTGTTAATGTTTGGAGGTATTTGGTTGCAAGACTTGCCAACTTTAAGAGAGAGAGCATTAAATTTGTGTTTATTCTTTAGATTTAATTTATATCTATATATGTGAGAGACGGCACCCCCGGCCCGTTTTCATGGATGTTGGGCCAAACCCACGTGAATGGGTGGAGTCGTGTTATTGCCTCTCAAAATGGAGGTTCGACTAGTTATATTTTTCCCTTTAGATTAAGGGTTTTACAATGGAGTCGCCACTTATTTAATTATTGGAAAAATAAGAAAACCATGAATGAAAAATTCCTCATTTTATTAATTTGAAATTGAATTTACATTGATCATAGGAAAATTACATGGCTTTGGTCCTAGATACAATCTAAGATAAAGTACATGGCTTTATTTCCTAGTTACAATCTAAAAATCAAAAATTACATGGATAAGTAATTGATCTACTAACCCTTGATCTAAGCTCGGAGGCTATGTTACAAGATGGGAAGGTGTTAGGCACTCACCTTGCCCGGTGAAACCGGTCTTCTAGACTATGGTGGCCAACATTCATATCACATCATCCAATATGTCAATCAATTTGTATGTTGAATTTAATGTGTGTGCATGTGATAAACCCTAATTCAATTTATTAAACATGATGTTTGGATTAAAAAAATGAACTCTAGTGAATGTGTGTGGATAGTGATAAACCTAGATTTAAGGATTTGAAAGAATTACTAAACAAACATGTTTTTCATATTTTTGATGTGGATTTAAGATTAAATCTAGTGATATGCATGAACATGTGATGAACAACTAAGAACATGTGAAGAACACATAAGAACAATTAAGAACATTCAAACATATTCAAGAGAATTATCATGCTTTAATCTTAAATTCTCATCATGACAATATAAGCAAACAGTTAGGGAAGGGGATTATACCTTCATGCAAGATCCATATGATGAAGGAGGGGATTCTTAATGGAGGTCCTAAGGGTGGAGGAAAAGAAGAGCTAGGAGAGGGAGAGTGAGTCTCACTCAATACCTTGAGTCTCTGGAAGACCAAGATATGACAAGACTACTCAACTTCATTAGAACTCAAGAGAAGAGAAGAGAGGGGCATTTTTTGTGTGCTTTGGAATGAAGGAGAGGAGAGTTTATATAGTAGTGGTGGAGGAAATATGAATGGAAGGCCATTTAATGAGAGTTGACAAGGAATCATGAACCTAGACCTCATTTTAGCCTTTGGGGAAATCTGGTGCATTAAATGGAAAGATTGGTGGGAGTGAGGAGCAAGCCAAAATTCGGTTTTCCCGTAGCTGCTATCACAGCCTATAGAGCTAACTTTGAAAAATCATATCTGCCTCAATTCTGATCGGAATTGTCTCATTCTTGTGCTCAAATTGAAGCCCCGGATGTCTAGTTTCTAGGAAAAATAACCTCATTCACAGATTCAAAATATTCGGAGAGATATCAATGAAATGGTAAGCAGAGGTCATTTGTTAGAAAATGGTTTCAGCACAATTAACATTAATAGGTCCCCAAATTAGCTCCCAATTAACATTAAATGGCTCCAATCACTCTCATTTCAGACTTAATTGGCTCTAAATTTACTCTAATTAAAAGATAATTGCACGAATTACTCATTGAATAATTAATGTTTAACTATCTACTTAATTAGGTGTATGCAACTCTACCATAAAATATAGTCCTAATCAATCAAATTATGACACATCATCGATCTCAAATTGATTATATTTATAATCAATTGAAATCAATTGTTCATAATCACATATAGTCAGACTCAATTTGTAATAGTGTATCTCAGCCATTAAAACTTGATTTGATGATAACTTTCAATCTAATGGTCCGATTAGGGCTCATGACCAGTCGATCTGATCATTACAACATCAAGATCATTTTGATGAAATGAGATTAAGGATCTAATGATCAGAATCAAGATGCATATTTTCAATGTGAAATTACCCTTTTACCCTCCATGTGAGGTTAAATACGGGTTGCAAAATAAGGTGTCAACAATATAGGGTTTGGCTTACCTCCAGTACTTTTTTAATTGAATATGTTCTTTTATTTTAAATATATAATGACAAGCGGTAATGAATTTTAATTTCTACCTTTTATTTAGTTAGTGGATGATGTGACAGTTTCTTATTAAAACAAAAGAAGGTTCCAGTTAAAAAAGTATTTGATGCAATCCAAATCTATCTATATATACTATAAAACCAAAAGTTTCTTACTTTTTTTGACTTTTTGAGACCTTGCCATGTATGATTTGAATTCACACAATTTTTCACATTAGCAATATTTAAAAAATAAAAAATTAATTAACAAAATCTCTTTCTCCCCCTTCCCCACCCCGCCCCCCCCAAAAAAAAAAAAAACTGATAAACATTAGCAATATTTTAAGTAAAACAAATTGGCTCTCTTTCTCCCTCCCAAAAAAATTATAACAGGCTGCTAAAGAGGAAAAAAAATTAAGAACACACTACACAAAAACCTCTTCCCTTCTTAAGACATAGATCTCTCTTTCCATTTCTATGTTTATAGTCTTTGTTGTTTCAACTATTGCCAACCCTCAACTCTGTGCCTCTAAATCTTGTTTTGGGTAGTAAGATTTAATCTATATCTATATAGGGTTTGGCTTACCTCCAGTATTTTTTTAACTGAACATGTCCTTTTGTTTTAAATATACAATGACAAGCGGTGATGAGTTTTAATCTCGATCTTTTATTTAGCTAGTAGATGATGTGACAGTTTCTCATTAAAACAAAAGGAGGTTCCAGTTAAAAAATTACTAGTTGTAATCCAAATCTATCTATATATACTATAAAACCAAAGTTTCTGACTTTTTTTGACTTTTTGAGAGCTTGCCATGTATGATTTGAATTCACAAAATTTTTCACATTAGCAATATTTAAAATTTAAAATTTTAAAAATTCTCTTCTCCCCCCCCCCCCCCCCAAAAAAAAAAAAAAAAAAAAACCTGATAAACGTTAGCAATATTTTAAGTAAAACAAATTGGCTCTCTTTCTCCCTTCCAAACAAATTATAACACACTGCTAAAGAGGAAAAAAAAATTTAAGAATACCCTACACAAAAACCCTAGAATCTGCGCCTCTTCCCTTCCTAAGACATAGATCTCTCTTTCCATTTCTATGTTTATAGTCTCTGTTGTTTCGACTATTGCCAACCCTCAACTTTGCGCCTCTAAATCTTGTTTTGGGTAGTAAACCTTATAAATGCTTGAATGTGGCAACTTACCAAGAATTTATTTTCATTACTTATTATCATCTATATATATAAAGGCAGAGACCTCATGCGGTAGTGCATGAGGTCCTGCCAAGTAGCGCTCTAATTTTGCATTTAACCTTATTTTTACCTCTTTCTTTAACTTTTTTTTACCATTACCCAAAAGTTCACATTAACTTATTTTACTATTATCTCATTAATTGTCGAACCTTACACCACACATTTCTCTATTCTTCATGTCTTTTAGCATACCCACTATTTTAGTATTTTTTAAAAAAAATAAAAGCAAGAATAAAATAAAATAGGTAAGGATTAATAATAATAACTAACCAGATAAGGCCCTAGAGAGAGATAGAGAGATACAAAAGTGTTGTGGATTGTTTAATAAAATGCACTATTTCACTATATATGACCAAAGTAAAAGACATAAAACTATCAAAATATTAGAAAGAGAGAGAAAGAAAAATCTAAGGGGTCACCACCTCCGTTATACTGGTCTCCCACCACCGTCAAGATGCCGAAACCCTTATGGATAATTATTTTCTTTTTAAATTAGGGGCTCAAATATGATTAAGGTTTAGGTAATTTGGTTGGATTGTTATTATTTTGGGTATATAAGTATAAATAATATTTGGTGCGCAATGTAAAGTCATATTCTATTATGGTTTAATTTTAAATCATCTATAAGACACATGTATACACACTAGCCTACACTATGTCTTAGTGTCGCATTATTGATGAGTGAAAGACAGTCAGAGAGTTGGGCATACTTTCATTCATGGTATGAAATATGTGAACACAACACATATTACTTGATTTTCATAGTCCCATTACTCTCTTGCATTTATTTTTGGTTTCATGATCCTTAAAAAAATGAATATTACCTTTAAGATTGCTACAAATATACAATGAAGCTACTAAACTAAATTTTAATATATCAAAATGTACTTCGTCAAAAAAATAAATAAATAAATCAAAATGTATATGTTTCTTTACTCTAATTTAGTTTACTTTTTCTTTATAATATATGTATAACATTATCCAAAACCGTCTTACATAAAATATCACAAAATTATCTGGCATCGTATGGGTAACTTATTAGTTGCTTCAATTGTTTTAGGTAGTAAACCTTATAAATGCTTGAATGTGGAAACTTATCAAGAAGACTACTTATGATTCTTTTTTTTTTCTTTTTCTTTTTTTTTTTTTCATAGTTTAGTGTTTAGACCCAGTAACACTTATTGCTTTAATTTTCTATAATTTATAATAAAAAAAACATTTGTTTTATGGTTTCTCATATACCTCTTTCTCTTCTTTTTCTTTTTTTAATTCCTTTTGGCTTTGCAGGGTTGCTTGGAGCACACAACCCAGAAGTAGAGAGAATTAATGGTTTGTATTTATCTAATTTTTCCTATGCAGATGCAAATATTTTTTATGGCATTCCTTACTTAATGTCATGTATAATGAGGAATACACGTGGTAGATAATTGAAGGTTTTTGCTACAAATTTCACTACTTTAGTGATGGCAAATTGTGATTGTTGTAAAGTACTAAATGTGATGTGAATGTCCCATTTCAAAACAAAAAAGTGATGTGAATGCATTTTATGTGAAATTAATGTTACAATAATTACGATCTATCTACAGATTGTGGATTTTGCGGTTTTTCTAATCATTTTTTTCCCTCCGGTTTCTCAATTCCACCTCAATGTATTTGAGCATTTGAAGAAATGCTTGAACCAAATTTACTCTCATTAATTTCTTATAAAATTTTATTTCGGTTTTAGGTGTGCAAAAGCAAAAGTTATCCCTAACGCTAGATGTAAGAGAGAGCTTGGGAGAGAAGGTAAACAACTTTGACATAACATCTGAAGTCTTATTTTAGGTACATACAATTTATTTTCATTGTCATGGGTTTTTTAGAAAACTACTTTATATTGCTTGAATATTGATTTGATCCATTTTATCTTTGACTATTTCTTTGTTGATGCTTATAGGGAGCTCAATTAGAGGGGAATTCAAAAGGTGAGTTTGAAAAATCCTAGAGATCTTATGGTTATTGGGATCAATATGATTCTAGGAACTTCAGTAATATTGGTATAAATTCATAATCAATTTATGTTTTTATTAAATTATTTGAGTCTATCACAGAAACAAGCAAGTTCTCGTGCATAGCACGGATTTTCAACTAATTTATAAATAAAATATACCAAAAACATTTGACCTGTAGCACGGGTTTTTTATTCATTATTTTTAAAGAATTCTCTTTCATCATTGTTAATTGGATATTTATAGCTGAATAACATGGTTGTTGGTTCTACCACTCCTATGTTTTAAATGATTATAGTCTTTATGATGATGTCACAGCCCAATTCATTTGTGAGTTTAGATTGATTTTAGTTTTATTTCAATAGGTTGGTGTAAAATGTTGGATCCACTACAAAAAAAAAAGGCTATAGCCGCATTTGCAAAACGCAGCTATAGCCTATAAAAAACGCAGCTAAAGCCTATAGCTGCGTTTTTAAGCCGCGTTTTCCAAACACAGCCTATGCAGCGACGCTATAGCCCCCTGCGGGGACCTAGAGCTGCGTTTTCAAAAACGCAGCCCAAACCGGGGTCTGTAGCTGCGTTTTACATAGCCTAGAGCTGCGTTTTCTCACAACCCCAGATGTGGGACCTATAGCCGCGTTTTAAATAGAAACGCGGCTATAGGTGACACATAGAGCTGCGTTTAAAACGCAGCCCAAACAGGGTCTATAGCTGCGTTTTTACACCTCAGCTTGTGGCTGTAGAAAAACGCAGCCATTGGGTGTAAAAACGCGGCTATAGGTAATAATTTTTTTTTCCAATTTTTTGTCTTCCTAAACACATTCCTGCCCAAAACAAGATCTGTAATTCCTGCCAACACTCAACAGATGCAACCAATTGGAACCAACAAAACAAATTGCCAACACTCAACAGTTCCCAACCAATTGCCAAATAACAAAACAAGTTCATTGCCCAAATAATTACATAAACAAAACAAGTTCCCAACAAAAGATTTTTACATCACAAAATGCATATCCGTCAAGGATTTTTTACATCACAAAAAATTGTTAGCAAGCATCATGGTACTTGATCAATCAGTCCAATGCCCGTAGCTACATATATATATATATACCTGTGACAATGAGAACACCAGAAATTGGGTTGAATTGGGCTTGCAAAAATCCCTAAGCTTGGAACACTTGAAAGACTTAGTAACATGAGAGAAAGACTAGCTGATTTGTTAATAATTTAACAAGAGTAGTATAGTAACATAATTAGTCAATTTATCAGAGTTAAAACTTAGAGAGCAGAAAAAAATCTAGTCAAAACTTCCAATTCAATCAAGTTTAGCAATACATTAATGAAATGAAACTATATGTGCCCTACCTTTCAACTAGAGACTAGTGGTCTAGTATTCATTTTATTTATAATAAAAAGGTAGCAAAAACAGTTTAAATTTCAAGTTTGGACTATATTAATTGACAGTTTAAATTTCATGTTTGGACACAATGACGAGTTTTAACTTTTTAAAATTTTTACAATTAGAGGACATAGAGAATAAAAGAAGTGTTCATGTACTTACCGTTGCTTCTGTGGAAGGTACTTTTCCAAATCAACAACCAGCTGATTGATATATACCAACAGAAGAACCCCAAAAACTACTGAACCTGATATGATCACCACGGTTTGTTGGTCCTTGTTCTTCGATTCTATAAGCATCCACAAACCAAAATTATAAAACAATAATAATAATAATAACAATAACAATAATAATAATAATAATAGCATGCGTTTAATTAATTAATATATTTTTATTGGGCTAGCATACTTGTCCAGACGTATAGTTAATTGACATCTAAATTTATAATAAAAAAAATCCCACTTAACTGTACTGTTTTATGCCTCAAAATATATTGAATTGAACTTGTCCCTGAGACTTGAGAGTTGAGACTTTGCAGTTTGAACACCAATTGCATGTTGCTCATTTCACATATAGATGAGAGAGATAGAGAGGGAAGAGGCAAAAAAAAACTATATAAAAATGTTAAACAAAAAGGTGATCCAACATACCATCTCCTGCGTTTGATGGTTTGGTGGACTTAGTGTTTTGGTCTAATCGTGATATCTTCTTGTTGAAAACTTGTTAGAGAGACAATTATTATTAACAAGAATTTAAACTTTAAAGGTTCTCCACGACGCTCCCCACCCCACTTTTATTTTCTTAAAGAGAAAAGGTTCACATAAATCATATGTACTGTATGTGGGACCTACACAATGTGAGTGTGATAGTGAATGGTCTTACCAGAGTAGCAGTGTAGAACAAGGCAATTGATTCTTCAATTTTTCATTTTATTTAATTAAACGCATGCTTGACCAGGTTGAGATTTAATTGGTTTGGTCGAAGTAAACCTGCAATGGGAATATGGATTATGTTTTAGTACTAGGAGGCTACTGGCTAATAAGGGCTAAGGAATGGCATTATTAATATTGATGTGATATCATACTGATAATTGCTATTTGATGAAACCTATATCACTAGGTTTTAATACTAATTAGTTGCTGACAAATACTATTAGATTTTCTTTTGAGTAATCTCATTAATTCATTAGATTTTCTTTTGCAACCTACCCCAATTAAATTTCACTAAACAATCAAAGACCCCAGGAGAAGATATCCCCAATTTGATGTCATCTTCAATTTGGAACACCCCTTACTAACTTATTAATTATTGCTGGGTGGGAAAAAAATAGTTAAGAAGGAAACCTCCAAAATGGAGAACTGATCTGCTCCAACCCCAAAATACTAGAATGCCAAAAAATTTGAACTTTTATGAATGAAGTGCAAGTCCGTCCACTAGAATGAAGGGCATTCTGCCAATTTCAATGGCAAAATGTACAATGGCCATGCTTATAGGGTACTGATATGTCAAACAGTTTCTAGGACTCAAAAACACAAATTCCAATGACCAAATTAGAAACTAACAAAAACAAAGGACTTACTTTCAATCACAGGATTTGAAAATAGCAAAAAATCTTCTTCCAGTCCAATCACAAATATCTTTTGTGTTCTACAGTAGTCAAGAATAAGATCCTTCCAAAGTTGTACCTGCTTCTCACGGGTGTCGCTTGGGCAAGGCATTTTTCATGTAAAGACTTTGAAGCAAATTGGAAATAAGATGTGAGACAAAATGGCCAAAAAAATATTTTTCCCAAGTTTGTAACAGCAAGCAATGGGAACATAACACAATGTACAAAGAAATTCCACTAAAACTGTGTATGCTTCCAGCCACAGGAAAAAATTTGATGTTAAGCTATAGACCATTAACCTATGGTAGAAAATAAGATCATAATAAAGAAAAAATGTTCTTTATAAAGGTTTTGAATAGGCTTAGATATTTACGCCTAGTCTTGTTTTGTGCTTCCAATTTGTTCTGCATCTAGGATCAAACCAAGTGAGAAATCATCATAATACAAGAAAAACAAAGAAGAAGAGGAAAGGAATTCACATTTGAATAACCCTCTTCCAGCTATTCAAAGTTTATTGAAGGAAATAGGGATATATGCATCTTTCATTTTAATTACTTTTTTCCTTTTGGGTCCTTCTTAATGTCTGAATCAAATATATGGAATGAAATTTTATTCAAAATATTCAATAACCTTTGATTATAGAGAGTGTAGCCAAGTACCTTTCGTACTCCACCATCCAAAATCCTAAAAGTATTCAGGTGGGGCATATTGCCACTCCATAGGTTCACCCACTATATAAACTGTTGACAGAACACAAGTCATCGAAATAAATAATGTTAATAATAATAGAACTTTGAAACAATTCCAACAGTTTGGTTGCTTTGAAATCAATCAAATTGGCCAAGATTCTATAAATCTCAGAATTATTTTTATTATTATTAGAAAACTTTAAAAAGCCAAAAGCTTTGCTAAAGTGAGCCCCATTCAATTATATACACTAGTTCCTATATTTTTGAAATCCAAAAGAAATAATTCATTCTTTTTTCAAAAAATTGTATTGAAATCAATAAATGATAGAGAATAGAATTCTAAAAAGTTCACGTTCTTTCATTTTCAACTGTTTTCTCAGCTAGCAAACAAAAATTCAATACAAAAAAAAAATAAATAAATAAATAAAGGTATATAGAATGCGTACCCTCAGTGATATGTGCGATCTTGTCCCAATCCTGACCGGTTTCCTTTTCGCATCTTCTCTGTAACTCGGGACAACGCCTAATCTCCAGTATTTGTAAAGACGAGAGATCGCGCATCTCATCAGGCAGTGATTTCAAACCTATTTTTGTTTCTAACGAAGAAACAAACATCAAACGGTCGAAACCATTTAAAAAAAAAAGCAAAAAACAAAAAACAAAAACCCCAGAAAAATATAGAAAGAATCTTCAAACTCTAGAATAAGCAAAGAGAAAAACGATTCCTACAAGTAGAGAGAGAGAGAGAGAGAGAGAGCTTACCGATTGAAGAGGGAGGCGTGAGGTTGAGAGCACGACGGCGAGATTAGGGATCAGGAGCTAGGTTGAGAGTGAGCTAGGTTGAAATGGGTTCAATTGTGTTTTTCAATTTAGGGTTTTTTCCAATTTATAGCAAGCCTAGAGCTGCGTTTGCTAAAACGCAGCTTGAACATATCTGGAGCTGCATTTACCCAAACGCAGCTCTAAAAATGTTAAGCTGCGTTTATTAAACGCAGCTTCAGACATTTTTTGAAGCTGCATTTAATCAAACGCAGCTCCATATCAGTTTAAGCTGCGTTTTTTAAACGCAGCTCAGGGACATATTGAAAAAAAAAAAAAAAAAAAAAATCTTAGGATGGCTCTAAAGCTGCGTTTTTGAAAACGCAGCTTCATTCCTACCCACCTAAACGCAGCTCCAACATCAAAAAACGCAGCTTCAGAGCTGGTTTATTGCCGGGTTTAATAAACGCAGCTACACGACCACTGATAGAGCTGCGTTTTACAAAAACGCAGCTCAAACAGCACCCTGAAGCTGCGTTTTTAAAAAACGCAGCTCCAAAACGCAGCTCCAAAGCGCGTTTTTGGTAGTGATCCTATTACTTTTTTTTATACCGAAAATTTACTTTCATAAAATATTTGTATGGACAAAAAGAATGTCCATATCTTTTTCAGTTTTTTGCACATGTAAAAGGTTGGAATTTTTTTTCTTCAAGTTTTGAAATTTGTAAGTGCTGATACAAGAATTAGATTAATTGTTTATGACATTGTAGTGCTGATGTAAATCTTATTTTGAAATAAAATTTTAGTAGATTAACAAAACAAAAAACGCTCTCCTTCCCTTACCAAAGTGCATAGACTTTTTATTTAATTTGTTTTAAGATCATCAAACTGCACCGGTTATCAATTAGAAGTTGATAAGCAAATTTTTTTTCTTTCTTTAAATGTTTGATTTTATTTCTAATTAGTTTCACAACATGCTCTTAGCCATATTATGAGTAGAAGGTGAAACTTTATTCATTTTCAAGCTATTATTTCTTTGAGAGAAGTATATACATAACTTTTTTTTATCTCATGCGTCAAACGATTTAGCGATTAGTTACTCTTAATTATCAAAGAAAAAAGAGCACGTGATCTACTATTAAGCATAAAATCATGAACTGCAAGTTTACAATAGCATTAGCTTTTAACCTAGTTAGGGTTCCAATTAAAAAACACTAAATTAATGAGTTCTTGAGATCCTTTATTGTTACATATTGTTACTACCACCAACTTCTTTTGATGCTAGTCTATAGCTAGGTCTCGTTTCTTCTGCTAGCACTTACTCTTCGGATCCGCTAAACCGCTATAATGAAGAGGGTTACGTAGGGGATGGAGGTTGAGGAGCAGTGTTGTGTGTTGCTGTTGAAGCCGGGATTTGGGTGCCGGGATTGGGCGCAGATGGAGGGACATGAGCCCTCAGCAGTCGGCGGAGCAATGGAGAGACATTGTGACCGGCAAAGGCCTTTTGGATGGTTGTTGATGAAAGTACCCGATCATGCTGTGAGTCATACAATTGGTTTTGTTTCATCATTTTTTGTTCTCCATGGAAGATTATGCAAGCCTCTTGTGCAGGTATGCTCATTAGAGAAATCACTATCATGACTACGAGAAGCATGATGTTTTTCTCTATGTAATTAACTAATACTAGCTAGTGTAGTGAGTTCAGAGCAATTTAGATGAACGTGCCCGCTCTATATATATAGGAAAAGTTATACTATAAAGGCAATGGAAATAAGCTTAACTTTTTACCACAAAATGAAAATATGAGCTACAGTTTTACTACAAAGGAAACCATCATAGACGCAAAGGTAGGCCAAAATGGCCCATTAGCATTAATTTTTGAAATATTTAGCAACAGAGCACTGTTTCGAAAATAATTAGGGAAATACCACTTTTTCGGGTCCTATAGCGGCGTTTTCCTGCAAAAATTTTTTGTAAGTCCCATAACAGGTTCAAGGGGTCCTATAGTGGCGTTTTTAAGCCCTATAGTGACGTTTTTGGGCCCTATAGCGGCGTTTTCTTGCAAAATTTTTTTATAAGTCCCATAACAGGTTCAAGGGGCCTTATAGTGGCGTTTTTAAGCCCTATAGTGACGTTTTTGGGCCCTATAGCGGCGTTTTCCTGCAAAAATTTTTTATAAGTCCCATAACAGGTTCAAGGGGCCCTATAGTGGCGTTTTTTAAGCCCTATAGTGACGTTTTTAGGCCCTATAGCGGCGTTTTCGGAAAAAGTGGTATTTCCCTAATTATTTTCGAAACAGTGCTTTGTTGCTAAATATTTCAAAAATTAATGCTAATGGGCCATTTTGGCCCGCAAAGGTATCCTTTTAAACGCTTTGAAGCTTTTTAATGCCCAGATAGCGACGCCATGATAAAGGACATTTTCCTTTAGAAAGATTCTAGTCAAAAGTGATTGCCTAGGCCTAAAAAAAAGTACATAATGTGACAAAACTCCATAATATTTTTTTTTTTTTTGGCTAAATATAACCCATCCATCATTTGAAAATAAAAAACAAAAAAAAAAAACATTTCTCTCTCTCTCTTCCCCCCCCCCCCCCCCAACAGTGAATAATTAATTACTCGGTTATGGGAGTGATCAAGAAAACAAGTGTCATTGTACGTCAAGAAATTTAAAACGTATGGTTCAAAAACCAAGTCAAATTAAACCTTGAAACTATACAATTATATGTATCTCACCTACATTATTATATCGATTTCTCTCTTAATTTTTATAAATAAAATAATAGAATTCTCTCTTAATCTTAATAAGAAAAATTACAAAGCATAATTATTGAAAATTGAAATGGTGATCGAGGGGGTTGTGGGTTTGGGTTGACAAAGGCTATGAAAGTTCGGGCATGTCCAAATTTGTCATAGCCAAATGGTTTAAGGCATTTTTTTTTTTTTTTTAAAGAAGGTCGGTTCTTTATTAATTTCAATGCACATGCATGCAATTTGTTGTCTGGTGATGTTACCTGACTTTGTTGAGATGATGATGATCTTCAAGCTTTTTTGCATTCATGAACCTTCTAGATGATACAATTATATTATTTATGACTTGGGAATTTTTAATGTTTTGACTGAGATAGTGAGATCTTTATTTGGTGTTTGCATTCAAAAGAATCTAGTTTTAGCTGTGTGCACGAGTGTGCTTTTTTTTTTTTTTTTTTTTCCTTTTCTTTTTGTTTTATGATAGATAACAAATTGGAATACACAAAGTAGATGTGAACGATGCCTAGGTGTGGTTGTCATGTATCTTCAACATTAACTATTGGATCATCGGATTTTGATAGCTAGTTAACTAGTAAGACGCATGGACTAGGCAGTAGGAACCAAAAAGAAGACGGGCGATATTTGGGAAAAATAGGCATTTGCCTCTAATTTATAAATTATGCAGTAAAATGTCCATGTTTTTTGAATTCAATTTTAATAAAATTGAGTTATAAGTAGAACTCGATATTAACGATGTCGAGTTCAATGTATATTTTGCCACTTAAATTTAACAAAAAATTTAAGTGGAACTTGACATTACTAATGTCGAATTACACTTAAAAATATACGTAGAACTCAATTTTAAAGATATCAAGTTTTATACAAAACTTGATTTTGTTAAAATGAAATTTAAAAAATTAGGGCATTTTGCTAAATAGTTTCAAAATATGGGCATTTTACTACTTAGTTTGTTGTTTGGGAGCAAATGTATATTTTCCCTGACAATATAGTCTCTTTTTTATTTTTACTACTGACAGTATAAGATTCTTTTTTTTTTTTTTTTTTTTTTGGTCGAGAAAACAGACAATATAGGACTTAAAAGCTCATTGAGTTTGCGTCTAAATTTATTTATTTAAAATTAAGGGCATATTTAATATAAATTTAACAACACGTGATGATTTTTTAAAAAGGATAATTTGATAGTTAAAACTCACAATAGGAGAGAGAAATTCAAATCTTGGATTTTTTGATCGAAATATAAAAATGTATCAACTAGTTGAGATACAAAACTCTTGACACAAATGTGATGATTTAAGTTTCCAAAATTTTCTCAAACAAGACATTTAAATTAAAATTCTAATTCAAAAAAAATTGTTTTTAAAATCTCTAATCTAACCTAACTTACTTTTGCAGTATTATTTAAATGTAAGCATTTCCTAGAAACTATGATGAAACTTAACTTAATGGCTAATTAGTGTTTGGTTAAAACAAATATCATGGGATTAATTTTTTTTTTCCTTCAACTTTAAGTTGGAGTACTGCCGATTTACCAAAATTCATGAAAAAAGAGAGTAATTATCCTCTTTTTTATATGTTTAATGTTGGGGAAGAGAGTATTAAAAAATATTTGTTGAGTTATAATTCTCTTCCCGACTATTGTTATTATTGTTATTAATGTTAGTGTTGTTGTCATAAATGTTGCCACTTTTGTCATTGTTGTGGCTAATGTTGATGCTGATGAAAACACTAAAATAATTTGGAATTCAATACCTAGCCAGTTACTTCATACCAAGGGAAATCCCTTTGTCTTTAGTACATGAAAGTCAAAAGACAAGTTTATCTCTTTTTAAAGTTGCAAAAATTTTCCTCTCAAAAAATAATAATAATAAGGGTCCGGTTAATGTATGCCCTTAGAGCACACATTAAGTTTTCTATTTTTGAAAACATTTTCTTAGGAATTGAAAAAACAGTCATTACTTTTTCAATTCTAGAGAAATCTTTTTCCAAAAATGAAAATTAATGTGTGCCCTAAGGGCACACATTAGTAAAATCCTAATAATAATAAGGGTAGATTACATTAATTTACCTTGAAATTTGGGCTAACTAATTTAGTTGCTAAAAGACAACTTTGTCCCTAAATACTTAAATTAACGTCATTACTTCTCTTCTCTCTCTTTTCTCTTTGTCTCTCTTCTCTTGTCCCTCTCTCTCTCTCACCAAACTCAGGTGATCTCCCTCTCTTCTCCATTGTCCCCCTCTGTCTCACCGAACCTTGGTGACCGACAAAACCCATAACCCTCTCTCTCTCTCTCTCTCTAAATTTTCTTTGGTTTTTAGGTTAGATGATTTGGGTGTGGGTTTGAAAATTGGGATTTTGGGCACTACTATTTATAGATATGTGGGGTTTGGTATTTTAATTTGGGTTTTGGGTTTTCTAGTAAATGATGAATGGATTTCTAGTTTGGTGCTTGTGGTATGGATTTAAATTTTGGTGGGTTTCCTTTCAGACTTGAGATGGTCGTGTAGCTTGGGCAGCCATGGATTTGATTTAGTTTGGTTTGCCATGGGTTTTCGGATTGTTTTGTTTGGCTGGCCGTGATTGTAGGTCTATGGGGTATTTCATAAAATGTTTGATGTGGTTAGTGGATGTCAGAGATTGTGGTGGCAATGGGTTTTGCCTTAGGGTTGTTGGCAAACATTGGTTGAAACATTTAGTGTTTTTTTCCATTTGTTGTTACACTGCGTCAAAGATGGTGGCAACTGTGTGTTGTTGCTAGTATTACTAGTTTTGGGTGGAGAGAGAGAGAGTTGATGCAAAACTAGCCTTTGGCTTCATGTAGCAGTGATGGTTGTTCAATAGAGTTGTTGATGCCAATAAAAGCTTATGGGTTTTACAAGTGGCCAAGTTCAGTGAGAGAGAGGGACGAGAGACAGAGAATGGGGAAGAGAAAACTTAATGGCATTTAACCATTTAGGGACAAAGTTATCTTTTGAGGACTAAGTTGATTTGTTTTGAGAAGTCTTAGACATAAGTGGTATAAATACAAATTTCAAGATAAGTTAATATAATTTACTTAAAAAGTAAATAAAAATTACGGGCATTTAATTTTTTTTTTTTTTTTTTGATTTGTTAGTGAAAATGATAAAGAGCAGAGCGAGAGAGAAAGCAATGATAAGAGCATCTCCAATAGATACTCTATCTCTACTTTTTGGAGAAAAAAGCTCACTGTTCACGCTCCAAACAACATCTCCTAACACAAAACTTTTCCAAATTTTTTTTTGAAGTTGCTACAGTAGTTCTCTTAATCTAGAGAACACTGTAGCAACTCCAAATCAATTTTTCTACTTAAAAAATTCATACACATCAATTAAAAAAAAAAAACAATTCTTTCTCTCTCCTCTCAAAGCTACAAACACAACAATCTTTCTCTCAAACATCTCTAAACTCAAGTATAATCAGATTATCAGAATACACAAATCAAAAACACAATTTTAAAATTAATCAAATCCTAACAATAAAAGCAAAAATAAAAAATAAAAAAAGCCAAAAGCCAAAAGCCATTTGACCCATCTAGACTACGCTGGGGATGAAGATGAGCAACGGTAATGACCCATCTCTCTTGTTCTTTCTCTCTATACCTCTTTTTCTTTCTTTTCTTATCGCAGAGAGCTGGTGAATGTTCTGGAATCAAGTTAAAAAAAAAAAAAGAGTTGGAGAAAAAAAGAAAGCTCGTTAGAATGTTCTTGAATGTGAGGGAGAAAAAGAAAATAAAAGAAGGGGTGGGGGGTAGAGATAGGCTGGACACGTGTGTGGAGGAGAAAAACAAGAAAAAAAGAAATGAAAACATATGGATGAGAATGAATTGAAAGAAAGGAAAAATAATATAAAAAATAAAAACTCTTAATTGAGAAATGCTACCACAATATTTTCACAATAATTTTAAGTAATAAATTGCTATTAGTTCATATTTGTGAGTAAAAAAATAATTTCAGTAGTGGGTTCAAATTAGAACTAGTAACAACTTTTCACATAAGATTTTGATGTGATTCTTGTTAAAGTATTGTGAAAAATGATGTAAATATAATACTTTTCATTGAAAAATATAATTATTGGAAATGAATATAGGAAGAATACATGATGATAAAAAAAGAATAAAGAGTGAATGAAGAAATAATATTTAAATGAGATAGAGAATCTATTGAAAAGTGTATTTGAAAAATTGAGTAATTAAAAAGTAAAAGTTAGTACTCATTCTCCAAACAGTATAAAAATTTAGAGAACACGCAGGAGATGCTATAAAGGAGGGGTAAGCACGACTAAATGTTGTGAATATAATATTTTTCATTGAAAAATATAATTTTTGAAAATGAATATAGGAAGAATACATGATGATAAAAAAAAAAAAAAATATATATATATATATATATATAGAATGAATGAAGAAATAATATTTAAATGAGATAGAGAATGAGATAGAGAATCTGTTAAAAAGTGTATTCGAAAAAGTAGGTAGTTAAAAAGTAAAAGTCAGTACTCGTTCTTCAAACAGTATAAAAATTTAGAGAACACGCGGGAGATGCTATAAAGGAGGGGTAAGCACGACTATAATTGAAAAAACAGCTTTGAGAGGCAATTGGAGGCTTTCATCTTTGTGTTGAACCCATGTGTCAGAATTTTTTTTTGAAAAAGTTTCATTACTTTTGTCCTCCGACAGTCCCAGTTGGGCCACTTCCATATACATCATAAACTCTCATTAATTTTTTCATATTGCACCCAAAACTTGTCGGCGGCTGCAATACGTAAAGATAGATCAACAATTTTTAAAAACTTAAAATTAGAAAAAGCAATCTGAAAACGAAAGAGATAGAGTTTTGGAATCTCAACTAAACAGAAAATTGTCAATCAAGAGCAATGATTTTTTTTTTTTTTAATTGGTAGAAGATTTGAATCTTTTTTTTTTTTTTTGAAACATTTAGAAATGCTATCTATCTAGTTACACTTTATATATAAGACAAAGGCTTCGATGCAATGATATTAACTCAAACACCAATGCCCCTTATTTTTATTTTAAAAAGTACTTTCCAACTCATCTTCTTGGGAGATTATATCAAATGGCTTGCTATAAGTATATCAATGTAATTTGGACAAAACTTAGATACAATATCTTACATACTATTTCTTATGTGTCCATTTCAAAATTTAGACATCTGTCTAATTCAATAACTCTTGCTAACACCGTTAACCTCATCCTTTGGTCCCACACCCCCCCCCCCCCCCCCTCCCTTCTTGAATGTGCTTAAAAGTTAAAACAAATTTAGAAAATCCGTTTGAAAAACCATAATCCCAACCTCTCTAACTTCTCACACTCTCGATTTCAAAAATTTTTAAGAAATCCAGATCTCAACTTCCCAAACGATAAGGTGGTCTTAGCCACTGAGAATCAATGACAGTGCAAAAATTACGCCACTACTTGAAGAAAACAAAAGGCTCTCAAGTCTGAACGCCATTTTGATATGGATGGAATTTTTGACCAAAAGCATCAAAGATTTCTCAATGTCTTCTCTTCAATGTTCTATTCCAAAAGAATCTAATCTATTTTCCTGGACAACGAGTTAGACAAACAAAAATGAAATTTAGAAGTCAAGAGTATAAAAAGCTTGATAGGTTAGGGTCTGGGTATTCTCGTGGGTCTTTAGCCTTCTAAATGGGTTTGTTTTTAGTTACAAAGAGAGATAAAAAAGATCGAAAGAAAGAAACAGGAAAATAAATAATATTAATGGTGTTAGCAAAAATTATTGAATTAGACAGGTGTCTGAGTTTTAAAAAGGGTAGCTAAAAAACAGTATATAAGTACACAGGAAATGGGGACAAAGGCATAATATCACACAACATACCCACTACAAAAGCCAATAACTCTTGTAGTGTGTATAAAAGCTTTATACCTATTTTTAAACTCACTCTTAGGCGATGTGGGACTACCCACGTTTTTTTTCTTTTGAGAAGGAATACAAACAGACAATACACACACAGAGAATGGGGACAAAGGTATAATATCACACAACTTACCCACTACAAAAGCCGGTAACTCTTGTAGTGTGTATGAATTACTAAAGCACTTCTTGGGCATGTAAGTGCCACAATACAATCGTCGTGGGGAAAAAAAAAATATAAACAATATTAAGTGCGGTTATTCTTTACTCTTTAGAAGGCAAATTAGATATTTTGAAAATTTTTAGCGTCTAGCATTAGTCCAAACCTATGGCCGGCCTTCGTATTTTATTCTAAAATTTATTTAAGTCTTGATAACTCTTTGATTTAGAACAAAGTTCAACTCTGAAAATCAAATGATCCTCATCCAATCAGTACGAATTTATTGAATGGTACGTAAAATATGGTTGAAAAGTCCCAGGCAGCTTTTATGCTTGAGAGAAATTGAAGGCATATAGACATGTAGTAATCGCATATCGCAAATGGATACAAGAAATTTTATTTGTATCTATTCCAATTTGGAGTGCAAGTAAAATAATCCTGCAAGTAATCATAATCTTACTTCCGATGCAAACGAACACATCTACACATCTCAATCCTTGTATTGCATATATTAGAAGTTTAGAACGCTGAGTAAGTTTAGGATTTAACATACTATAAAACCTTCAATGAGCCTATTATAAAACACAACTTAATAGTAGTGATGTTAGCCACCAAGAAATTTAAGCTGTGGATTTAGGTCTCAATGGTCTATAGTCAAACAACATTAATTCGGCCAAAATAGCCGAATATTACTGTTTTTGAAAATGTTTTGCAATCTACTACTATTTCTGAAACATTTAGTAATCTATCACCTTTTTAAAATATTTTGCAAACAATGATAAATCTATACATATTTTCTTAAATAATTGTATATAGCCAAAATGGCCACATTAATTCCCTATATTCTCTCCCTCTGTTTCTGTACCTTATTTTTATTTTTTATTTTTTTCATTTATTCTCTTATACTTTGTCATGATGTAAAAGATATGTCCACATTTTTACATGGTGCTTAAGTGATATTTTATCTTAATCTATTTATTGACAAAATTAAATGGTTACATTTTAATATATTTTTAGGCGAAATAATGTTAGAAATTACAATAGGAAGAACATAGAAAAGTAGTTGATAGATTATTTTATGATTTTGATATATAATTTTACAATAAGTTTAATGATACAATGTTTTTCACAATTTAGTTTATTTATTATAGCTACTAAAATGGTTGGTTGTAATTGTCATACAATAAATGAAAGCGGTAATGCCCAATTATTTACATCAACCGTGTAGGCTAGGTAATGTACATATATATTATAAGAATGATCTCAAGCATATATAGTAATGCAATTCTAATTAGTAACGACTAATGAGAGGATAATCATGACTTCTAAAGTTTTTTTTAACGTATTATATATATATATATATATATATATACACACACACACTGCTTTTCAAAGTTTGAGGCATTCCACTTGATTTTAGAAGATAACTCTTTAATAGAAAAGAAGAATAAAATCTTTTTTGCCAGATTCTTTTGTTTTTTTCAGCAGACACATATATACTTATAGTGCATTCCACTAGTTTATTAGTGGTGATCAATTACTTTTTATTCTACTTTATGTTTTGCTAGACTAGTCGTCAGGTATCGAACTCTTCCTGAATCCTTGGGTAGGATATTCTCATCTCTGCACTGATAATTATACCATATAATAATAAGTAAAAAACTGAAGATATTACACATTTGCTACTGCATAATTAATTACACACACACTGCCATATAAATGGATTGAAATCATGTTCTCAAAACACGATTTGAAAGGAAGTGTATACAGTAACGAATGTATAATACAATAGCAAATGTGTAATATGTATATAGTTGAAGAACAAAAATCAATGTATAAATATAGGGTCCTTTTTCTATGTCCTAACTTGCAACTCTCACTCTTTGTTCGTTGCTTCCATTACTTAATAAATTCGTTTAATTGGTTATCTGCATTGCTAAGCCAAACTTAATTAATTCGTTACTAGTAGTGATGCTGAATGGTTAGTGAGGAAATAGTGGCCTAAATCAAATGCAGAAACAAGGCCGTTAAGTAGACATGGAAGAGGAGCTAATAGCGTTTTCTGTTCTCGCTATAATTGATATCTGCTTTTGGAAGAATCTTGTCTTTTACCTTGCCTTGTATTGGTTCCTAAGTTACATATACATGCTCAGTTTATTTAGCCAAAAAAGACATTGAAGATGGGATCTTAATGGGATCTTTTATTCTTTATCCTTCAGATGGCAAGGCATCTATTTCCTTTAGTATCATGATTTTGTGGCAAAAGGTGAAATAACATATACTATAACATTATGATTTCTGGTTAAGCATGGATCATTGTTTATAAAATTATTGAAAACTTTATATGCTATCCATCCATAATTAATTTATATATTACAGTCACATGGTTATGTCTCCCAGATCGTCTTTTGACAAAATAAATGCCAAGAGTAAAGGATGGAATGAATATGACACATTTGATGAAGGAAAAATGTTAAAAGTTATTACAATTTTTACTATAACAAACTTACAAATTGATATGTAACAATTATTTTGTGATTGGTGCTATATTAATAAGAGATAATATTAGATTTTTTTTTTTTTTTTTTTTGAGAAAACAATAAGATAATATTAGATGAATGTTTGAATGACCTTTTGTGATTGGTGATATATTTGGAGATGGACTAATACTAGTCTCCCATTATATTCTTTCCTATCATATGAAATTACTAAAAAATTGAAAGATTCAGTCGAGTGGGTCCCCCAAATATACGAATTAAAACAATGGGACTTTTTGAATAAATTATTAAAAAAATTGGCTAATTGGTATGCTAGCTATAAAATCTGACTAGATTCATCAGACACATTCTTATATCGCATTCAACTAGCTTTTCAAATTTTTTTTTCTTTGTCCCATCTCATATAAAACTGGTTTATTAGTGGTGATCAATTACTTTTTATTCTATTTAATGTTTTGCTATACTAATAATAATAGGGTATTGAATTCTTTTTAACCCTTGGTAGGAAACTCTCATCTCTACTTCTAATTATATCTTATATTAATTAAGTAAAAATCTGAAAATATAAAAGTTTGGACAAAATTTAGCTACAAACTTAGTTATATCTTAAGGTTACAACCTTACTTAATATATTTTTATTAGATTATAATTTTGACAAACTCACCATTGGATTACATTTTCTTCTTATATTCTCAATACTCTTGCAAAATTTCAAAAAAAAAAAATTAATAGGTATGTCATCAATCAATTGTTTAAATTGTAAGTTTTTGTAGTTTAAAATTATGTATAAAAATAATTTTATTGATCATAGAGTAAATAACATTCAATTGACGGAATAAAATTTGACATGTGTATTAAGAGTGTAAAGAACATGTAATCTAACAATTAAATTTTCAAAATATGTAGCAATGCTAATTTTATTTAAAGGAAGTTGTAGTATTAGACTACAACCAAGTTTGTAGACAAACTTTATCTTAAAATTTTTTAATCTCACAAATTTATTTTTTAATTAAAAAGAGCATGGCTGGATGGGGTGTAGAAAACAATTCGGATTTCTACAGCTATTTGGTAGAATCATATAAACTTTCTTTAGTTGAGCAAATAATTGTTGCATATAAAAAGCTGTTCATACTATATAATTATAATTTTGTTGAACCATATTATACATGTAGCTTGAAGAACAAAATAAACTTATAAATAGGGGTGTTCACCAAACTGCAAAAATCGCACCAAAACCATCCACAAAATAGCATAATCGCACTGCACCGTAAGTAATAGCGTACCGTAAGTAATAGTGCACCGCATGGTGCAATGCGGTTTGCAGTTTTATAATAAGAAAACTGCACAAACCGTACCGCACTGCACCCTCTCTATATATTAATATATTTATTTATTTTTAATATTAAATATATTATTAATAGTTTAATAACCCTAGTTTTCAAAAAAAAAAAAAAAAGTTTAATAACCCTAGCAAGTGTTGACTAGAAAAGCCAACCCAAAATAAAGAAAAACTAGCTCAATAATTTAAAACTTGGGCCGAAAAATTAAAAGGGAAAAGTTAGTTTTGGGCTGAGTAGGAAAAGCCCAAAATTTGAAAAATATACTGACTTCAAACTGCATTTTATACATAGCATCGCAAATGTGACCGCAAAAATGTGGTGCGGTGCGGTTATGGTTTTGGCTAAACTCTAAACCGCACCACACCGCACCGCACCACACATGTGACCGCAAAAACAAAGTGCGGTGCAGTTATGGTTTTAGCTAAATCGCACTGCAAAATACGGTGCTAAAAATGGCCCAAAACCGCATCACAGCGCACTGCGAACGCCCCTACTTTTAAATATATAGGCTCCTTTTCTATGTGGTATTTTTTTTTTTGGGTAAAATCTGTGTTAAGTTGCATTAACTCTGACGACTTTGTTCCTTGATTCCATTACTTAATTGGCAATTTGTGTTTTCATTAATGCTTTCAGTATATATCTATTTGGAAGACAATATGGATTGTTCAGTTTTCCTAGTGAACAATCCATTTCTATTTGGAAGACAATATATATATATATATATATATATATATATATATTTGAGAAGCAATCGACGCAAAATAATTAGTTATTGAAAAAGGAGCTATTAAATTGAAAGATTTTCTTATTTTCAATTTCTAAAAGATAGCATTATTTTATGACCGCCTTATGGAGTTCCCACAGCTTTATCTAATTTTTCCCAGTTATGAAACTATTACAATAAGGTAGCACTGAGTTCCTGTGAAAGTTATGATTATAAAATTATGAAACTTTTAGTTTTGATTTTATGTAAAAGATTTGATGGTTCAACAGAGATATGCTCTGGTTCATAATTTTTGACTGGGGTGTCACTACCGAATCTATTATAGATGTACGTAGAATAGTATCAGAATTTTTGAAAGACAAACCTCGCAAAGCGTGGGATGTGATGATATAATTATATAATTAAGCATGGATCATTGTTTATTATATACCAATTGCTTACGTTATGTTATCCATCTACAATAATATATATGGTATGCTCACATGGTTACGTCTTCCATACCATAATTTGAAAAAAAAATGATAAAAATAAAGACAAATATTTTAAAAAAAATATGTAGATTTGAGTTAGCTCAATTGATAAAAAAATTTATAGTTGAATTTGGGTTTAATTCCTACCTAAACTAAAAACCGATTGGTATCTTGATCTAATGATAAAGAACTATCATCTATATATATATATATATATATATATATATATAACCAAAACTTTTGAAACTCTCATAATTTTCCACGTCAGTATTTAATTTTTTTTTCTATTTTTTTAATTTGATTTAAAAATAAACCTAATTTTTACCCCGTTACAAAACCCGATAACTCTTTAAAACCAAAAAAGATAAAAAAGGTAAAACTCACCCTAAAACATCTCCTTCCCTAAACCAACAACGTCTCTCTTCTCTGCTCACACACTAAAACATCTCATTTCCTAAACCTAAAACTCACCCTTTCCTTCCTCCAAAATCAAAACCCAAAACTTAAATTCTTCCCCCATCGCCGTTGCCGCTACAGATGGCCACCACTACGGATTGCCGTCACCATAGATCGCCATCATCGCGGAAAGGCAACCTACTGAATGATGCAAAATCTCACACAACCACCGTCACTTCTCCGAAAACATTACTAGTAAGTTTTTAATTTTATTCTATTGTTTTTGGCTGTTAAGTATGATTTAGGGTTACGTTTGGGAGTGTTTCTTTTGAATGATTAGCATAGATTGATGGGTTTGGAGGCGATAGTGGAGCTAAACTGCCTCTGAAAACATGTATAAGCAGATATTCTCTGATTTCAATCAAAACTGCGTCTTGGATTTATACATGGTTGTATTTTGATTGAAATCAGAGAAGCCCCAACACCTCAAGGCAGAACAACCCCACTTGAGAGTGTGGCTGAAGAGAACATAATCCCAACCCTTCACCCTTAAAGTGTTTGACAAAATTCCTGAGCCAAACTAAAAAAGTGACCCGACTTTAGAAAGTTCATGTCAAATAATTGAAAATTGCTTCATATGTATTGAATGGGGAAAAAAAGAGTCACAGGGTTGATTCAATTTAGGAATAGAGTCAGATAGTATTTCAATGGAAAAAAATAGAATGAAGATAATCGGATGGGGAAATCTATGAAAGTCTAAATCCTATGCTAGCAAGGTTTTGTTTCTAATTATGAGCTTTGTTGACAATTGGTTTTGGTGTCATTAAAATGTGGATGTGTTTTGAAGTGATGACATGGGTGGTTTTTATCAATTTATGAGTGTGAGAAAGTTTAAATTACTATCTGGGTTTTCATTTTTGGGAAAGCCTATATTTGATCATGGGAATCAAATGAGCAAATTGTGGACCTAGAATTAGTCACTAGGTTGTGATCAATGGGGAGGTCACCTACTTCTGTGTTTTAGTTACTTTGGTCCTGCACATCTACTTCTCTATTTGGTAACCAAATTTGGTTCTATTTGTGGAGCTAAATTTCAGTTTCTTTGTTATTTGTATATATCAGTATATATTATATCTTGATTTTGTTTAGTCATTTATCTTCAATCATAATTGCAAATTGTTCATGAAATCCTTGATTTGAAAGGAATTGTCTTAGAGTGGTTTGTAAGTAGATTTTAATACAGTAGAAACATAAAGTCAAATTTCCATTTTAAATGTTGGGTATGATTAGGTGCACATCAATCAATCATTAGAACGTAAAAGGAAGTCAAAGGATTTGTAATATAAATGCATAGACCCAAAAGATAGTTGGTGAGGATTGCATAATCTGATGATGGTGGTGGCAACAATGTTCCCTCATCAAGTAGTTTTTTTTAATCTTATTATTGCAAATTTTTATTGAAAGCACCATTTGTTTGTTTGTTTGTTTGTTTGTTTTGTTTTGTTTTTTTTTTTTTTTTTTTTTTTTTTTTTTTTTTTTTTTTTTTTTTTTTTTTTTGCTTTAGTTTCAAATTTTCAATTGATGGTTTCAATTTTTTATGTACTTCTATGGTTCGAACAATATTTCTTTAATGATTATAAAAAATAATAATAATAATAAAAATAAAAAAAGATTAGTGGTGCTGGCATTGTAGAATTCAACAAGTCATGGATAATAGAGCGCCTCTATGCACAAATTTACTGATCTATTGTTTGGTTTGTTATCCTTTCATCCAATAACAACCTTGATATCCCTGCTTCAGGAGGTAGAAAACAATGCAAAAAAGCTTGACTCTATTGCAACATGGATGATTTATTACACCTTCTTGACTCTTCAAATACCCAATTGGTCCAAATGTGAAGTATGTTTGTCCTATTTTTGTGTGTGTGCGCAATTCTTTTCCCTCTAGTTGATTTTTGGGGCAATTGTATATTTGACTTTATAGACTAAGGAGTTTATCATCAGGTTTTAAGCCTAATTTTGTGACAATTTTTGAAGTAGGTCTTTAGAAAATAGTGGACAAAATGTTCCACCTGAGAAGGTAGCGCAATGGCATGGAAGGAACATATATTCCAAACCATCATATGTAAGCCTTGAACTCATTTCTAAATATTACGTGTATGTTGACATATTTTTCTTTAATATTCTTGTAGGAGCGTTATGCACTCCTTTCTCACCACCACATTCATTTTCTTCTTATGCAATCCTTACAGCAACTTTCTGTTTGTTTTGTTGAAGGATTCATTAAGATGCTTCTTTATTATTTTATTTCCCCCCATCTTAGAGTTATGTGCAAGTGCAGTTCATGTGGGTCAAAGAAGTATACACCTAAAAGATCAAATTCTACCTGAATTGTTATTAGGAATTTCCATTTTTTGGGTTTTGTTACTTTTTTATTTTTCAATTAGGTGGCACTCTCCTAATCTTTGTAAAGAGGTCAGTATTT
The DNA here is from genome assembly GCA_036321655.1 of Quercus alba. Lineage (NCBI taxonomy): Eukaryota > Viridiplantae > Streptophyta > Magnoliopsida > Fagales > Fagaceae > Quercus > Quercus alba. The sequence continues at coordinate 58,088,709 of CM070301.1, forward strand.
TCTTTTAAGCCTTTGTGTTTTTGTCAATCTTTACGCCAACCTGGACAATTCCATTAAGACAAAGAAACCAATGATGTTTCATAGTTATCAGAAGGACAAGATCAAGGACTCATGTTGAGGGTCGAGCAAGTTTGGATTGTAGCTGTTGACTTAGGCAGAGAGGCAGAGTATCAAAACTAAGCAATGGAAGAATTGTAACCGTAACTGTATAAACGACAGTGTTTATATTTAAAATAGCTATACTACCTGTACTTTAGGATTAGTTTAATTCATAGTTATTATTTATATACATGTTTATTAATCTGATTGGTTGTAAAGGCTAGATTCGTATATTATGGAGTTAGTGAAGTTAGCTACTCTCAAACTTTATATAAATACTTGATGTACTTTCATTTTCTTTCAATGCCATGTAGAATTGTCTCATCAAATTCTCATAATAGTTACTTTGTTGTCTCAAATGACATAGGGTGTGTTTGGATATCGCTTATTTTGCTGAAAACTGAAAACGCTGTAGTAAAATAATTTTTAAATGTGTAAATAGTGCCGTGGGACTCATTTTTAATGAAAGTTTTGTTGAAAAAAGATGTTTGTGGGTCCCATGAACAATGCACGGGATTCACTGGAATCTCTTAAAAGTGTTGGAACGCGCTTCAAAAAAAAAAAAAAAAAAAAAAAAACAACTGAAACGTAGACACAATAAGTTTTCAGCACTATCCAAACAATCACATAGTGCCTCAATGAAAGAGCTAGCAAGATGCTCTAAAATATTGGCACCTGAAAATCTCAAAATTCCATTTTTGACAATTTTGAATCCAACCTTAGGAATAAACTCTGGCAATCATGGTACGACTCTACCGTGCAAGTTAACCCTAAAAGAATTTTCCCGTGCATCGTACGGGTTAGCGACTAGTTACTCATAAGTTGAAATTCTCTAAAAAAAAAAAAAAAAAAAAATATGACACATTTAATAAAGAAAAAAATTCTACGTACATAATATTTTTACCATAATTTCTAAATAAGAAGATTATGCGTGCATGGTATTACTATAAAGTATAAAAAACATACATAGGAACTTTATGTGCTCATGGTGCACAAAGCTGACCACGTGTGGACGCTACTATAAAATGGGAAATTTTGGCATTTAAACACATAGTGCGGTTCGCACATTGTATGGCTCCTTAAAGTCCTTTGTCTTGATTCTCGAACATAGAATGTATTATACCTAAACTATGACGAAACCACCTTTGAGACTAAGATGATCATAATTGATAATACCCCCGAACTCACAATTCCTTTGGTGAAAATTATTAGATACTCCCGGAGTATCATAAATACGTACTTCCCCCTTTCACATAAATGGTGGGTTCCACTAATTAAATTCATGGTGGGACCCACAATTCATGTGAGAGGAGGGAGTATGCATTTATGGTACTCCGGAAGTACACAATAATTTCCTCCTTTGGGTCCGTTATGAGTTTGGTTGGAAGTGGAAAAGTGGAAAAGTGGAAAAGTGGAGGGATGAACAATATGAGTTTGTATAAGTTTACACATATACCCTTGTTAAAAAAATAATGGCCAATTAAAACTAAAAAAGTGATAAACAACCAAAAAAAAATTAATCACCTAAGTTTACTAAAAAAAAAAAATCACATCTAAACAAAACAAAACAAAAAAAAAAAACCCACAAAAGAAACCAAAAGAATATATATATATATATATATATATATATATGAGCACTCCATGAAGAAGAGGCAAATCAAAAGAGGAAAAAAAAAAAAAAAAAGAGCAACGTGGAAAAAGCAAGCCCATGTGCAATTGCACATGGGCATTTTTGTCCAAAAATAATGTCCAATTTCTCCCTTAGTTTTTCTCTATTATGGAGTGAACTTTTTGGTGGGCTTAAAGAGAAAATACTTGAGCTCCATTATTTATTTTCTTTCCTTACCATTCAGCCAAATACATTTCAAAAAAGTTTTCCTTCCCATTTTCTCTCCAAAGTTTTCCATCTACCCAATTTCACCTCCAAACAAACACACTCTTAAGAAAGTATATATATAGTTAAAACTAGTTTCTAATATATCTAATGTAATAAAAAAATTGATTTAAAAAATGTAGTTAATATTTAAAATTAAAAAAATACTATTTTAATCGCTAACCTTTACCAAAAGGTTTTTTTTTTTTTTTTGTCCTTAAATTTTAAAAAGTTTTGTTTTCATCCTTAAATTTTGTAAACAATTTTTTTAACTATTTAGACACAAAAAAATAGGGATGGAAATAAAAAGAAAATTCATTAGTTTAAAAACGAAAAACAAACTTTTGGTAAATTTGAAGGACAAAAAGAAAACATTTTAAATATTTTATGAACAAAAAATGAACTTTTTAAAGTTCAAAGATTAAAACAAATTTTTGGTAAAATTCAGTAACTAAAATAGTATTTAACCCTTTAAAATTTAAACCTCAAGAAATTGCATCTAATTCACACTCGAGAATTAAGTTAGCTTAAAGAGAACCCAAAATGGAAATGGCCAATTGGTTAATTTACACCTATGGTCACCTTATAAAACATAAAATAAAAGACTTATTATATGTTTGGCAACTGTTTTTTTTTTCCCCCAATTTTTTGTTCTCAAAAACTAATTTCTTTTTTGTAAAAAAAAAAAAAAAAAAAAAAAAAAAAAAAAAAAAAAAGAAAAGAAAAAGAAAAAGCTTGTTTGGTAACTTAAGATACCAATCGGTTTTTGGTGTAGTCGGGGATTGAACCTCAGATATCTTATTCAACCATCAGAGATTTTATCCGTTGAGCTAACTGGAACCCACAAATGGGTTAAACTTTGTTAATGTATTTGGTTAAAAACCTAGAGTTAAATGAGATTTCGTGTTCAGCTTGTGGTCTTTTGTTTTTAAAAGATACGATGCTTATGTGTTTAGTGAGCTTGTTTTAGCTAGTCTGGCAACAAATGCATGTACCTTCTAGGCTGTTATGCTGGCATGGGATTGTTTAGACACATCTATTTGCTTATAATTAATAAATAAATAAAATTTTTAAATTAGCCTAAAATCTATAATAAATTGGTTCATCACTTACTAGGCTCACTCTCCTCTAAAACCTTTTAATTATATATATATATAATTGCTGTATTTGTGTTTCATGAAACGTTTGAGAGGCATTATTTTGTAAAACCTCAAAGGAAACAGATGTAAGTTATCCTTTTTATCTATATAAAGAGAATTTACGAGTCTAGGGAAATTGTTTTGAATTTTAGTACACCTTGATAGATGATTAACATCAAATATATTAGAATAAGTTATTATGATTTCTTAATTTTATATTGTGTCAACCCTGAATTGATGCAGGATTTATTTTTCATATATTTTTATTTTTCTTATAATTCTCATTATTACATGGTGATTTCTGTCTTTTTCATACTCTGAGTCTCTGACCCTTTAAAGATGAAATCCTAGTTTTGTCCCTTCATTTAAATAATTATTTATTATAAATAACAAAAATTTTATGGAAAATACACAATTTTTATGTATAAAACATGTATTAAAAATTTTCTATTTTTTTTTTTAAATGATCCAATTTGCCTAAAGTATAGTAATTTTATGGCGAAAATATCATTTTAGTCCCTACATATTGAGGTCATAGTCAATTTGGTCCATATTATTTTCAAGTGGTAGTCAATTCAGTTCCTACAATCAACTCATTGATGGAAAATACTTACATTGCTAACGGATTACACAATTAGCACCCTTGAAGTTGATGTAACTAATAATAATAATAATAATAGTTATATTTTATTTTAAAATGCCACATTGGCATTTAAATTGAAAAAAAAAAATTAAACCAAAAAAATATTAATTTTTTAATTTAAAATATTGAAAAAAAAAATTGTAGTAACCCAGATTTTCTTGCACATTTTCATGGCAGACAAACACAAATACGCAAAGAAAATCTCTCTCCATTTTTCTCAATCTAACCCAATATCTAGCTTTTTGTGTTTTCTCTGCTCGCTACTCTCTCTCTCTCTCTCTCTCTCTCTCTCTCTCTCTCTCTCTCTCTCTCTCTCTCTCTCTCTCTCTCTCTCTCTCTCTCTCTCTCTCTCTCTCTCTACAACTATGGCCATCGCTCATACCCACCATCACTCAAGGCAGTTGTTCTCTCGTTTCTCAAGGCAAAACCCTTGTCTCTCTAAAACATGATTTATCCCCTTTCTCACTCACTTTTCGATCTAGACATGGAAAAGCCTCCTTGCTCCACCTAGACACTTGCCAACTACCACCATCACAGTGGTGGTCTTTGCCTCTCTACCTAAATCTCTTCACCTCAGTGAAGATGATGATGAATCCTTAGGAGGATGGAGGGTTTTGATGGTTTATGGGTTGGTTAGGTGAAAAAGTTTTAAATGTTTACGTACTCTGTTTCATAAAATTGAATTGGACCTAATGATGCTTAAAATTGCCAGTAGGTCTATCACTCAAACCCGCAGTCTTCTGTAAAATAAAAAGAGACAAAAACCTAAAGAATGAAAATACCTTCAGAGTGAATCAATGTGGTGCCAGCCTAAAGCTCTCCAAAGATTAAGTCAGAAACTTACAGTAATCTCAATGAACTCAAAAGAAAGAGCTTAAAAATTTTGTTTTTCACCTACATTGAAATTGGGGTGTCTTGGTGTTTATATAGGGGGTCTATGGATGACCACCTTAGCTGAATTTTAGGGACTTGGGTTATCCCTCAGTTGACTTCTAGGAGGCAGGAGTTATCCCACAGCTGATTTGTAGGAGATGGGAGTTATCCCTTTTCCAACCGTTGCGTGAATGTAAGAGAGCCTTAGGTGATAGCTACTATGCAAGTGTTGTAGTGTAGGCTTCGTATGCCCATCTTCACTTGTTTACGGGGGTGATGGATGGATGTCAAGCTCAGGCGCACAAGTGCTTGCTTGTCCGTTCTTGTATGTGACGAATGACTTATTAAAGTAAATGTCATAAGTTGCATTTGTTGCATTGAGTCTTCCAATTCTGACAAGTCAATATTTTCAAAAGATGTAGCTTACATTCGGAAGGCTGACTATGGAGTTAGCTAAAAATTTCCCCATCAAGACCCATGATAATTTTAGATTTGGTCTAATTTGTGAAAGTCTAAAAGTTTTTGGTAAATTTGGTCACTATTTTGGGAACTTAGCCAGACCCATATAAGTTTATGGCTTGAAATTGTGGATTTTGGTATTTTTTATGAAACTTTATCAAGCCCATGATAGTTCTTAGAAGAAAGTTGTTGAATTTTTTATCCATTTTGTTGAACGAGATCAAACACAAAAAAACTTTTGAAGTTTGAAGGTGTTGAGGTCTAAAAAAGATCACAGTGCCGAAGCCCAAAAGAAAATAAGCCAAACCCAAGGAAGCAGGTGCAAGGGGATCATGAAAGAGAAGAAATGGCAGGCCCAAGAGGCTTGAAGCCCAAAGAAAAAAAGAAGAAGTATCAAGAAGGAAAAGAAACCCACGGCAAGAGATTAAAGAAAAAATAGCCAGGATCCTCAGCAACCACTAAGAGGCGCGGATCCTTCCAGGCGCATAAGCACAGTCAAAGGAAGATTAAGATAGTTCGAAAGAAAAAGACAAAAAAGAAAATAAGAAACAGAGTAGAAGCCACAAGCGCCAAAAGACCCAACAAAAAAAGAGGAAATAACTAACGACCTCTCATGGCGCAAGTGGGAAGCGCCTCAGGAAACCAGAATGGAGAAGTACGAAAAGGGGAATGGCAACGGACGACTTTCAAACCGGTAGAACGGGATTCCGCTCGGATGGGAAAAAAGGGAGAACTGCCAAACGATGAGATCGAGAAAGGCATGACCTCAGCACATCCCGAAATAGGTAACCAGCCAAGGACTTTCAAAGGAATCAAAGCTGAAAAGAAGGGAAGAGTGAAAAACAGGGAATAGAACCTGCTGAGTGATGGGCATGGTACATGCTCTGTTAACCATAAGACAAAACAGGGGAACCAATGGTTCCCTTGGGATTCCAGAATATCACTATAAAAGGAGGGAGAGGTTACGAAGAAAAGGAGAAGATTTTTGGAGAGGTGAAAAACTATTGATAAAGTTCTATAAAAGAAGAGAAAACTGAGGGAAATATAATAACATTGCTTCCCGGTATCCTGTGAAAGCCACTATTGCACATACTCGGATTCAAAAAGAATCAAATTTTGCAAGTCTTAAAGGTTGAAATAACCATTCAAGACTGTAATTTTTGAGCTTGCTTGAACCTTGTATCACGTCTTAGTGAGCATACTGTAACCATAACAAAGAAAATCTTAATGAAATATGTCTCACTGATTTAAGGATCCTTATAACATTATTTTGTGCTCTTTTGTTGATCCCATTCTCTACATTTACCTTGCTGTTTTGATATGTCTTTCAATATGAATATCCTTACTTGTCATTTTACGTGTATTGTAGGAAGCATGCCTTGTGCATTACTTGATTCTTAAACAGCCTGTTAACAGCAGTGAATCAAAGCCCGGTCCATCAAACCACAACTTATTAGGCCCGGGATCCTTGGACCTGAGTGTCACAAAAAAAAGGCACTCTCACAGAAGGTTAAAAAGTTGGTAAGTTTAAGATGACTGATTCAGATAACAAGTTAGGACAATCAAAAGAGATTGCAAACATGAGCAAAATCACTAGAGAAAATGCAATCACAAGCCCATTTGGTAGCCAAGCAAGTGCAATAAAATTTAGGTTTTTTTTCAATTTTTTTTTTAAATTGAAAAAAAAAATCCAATTTAAATGCTGGCGTGGCATTTTTTCATAGCAATTAATTTTTTATTATTAGCTATGTGAGCTTCAAATGTGCTAATTGTGTAATCCATTAGCCATGTAGACTTTTTTTTGTTAGTAAGTTGATGGTAAAGACCAAAACGAGTTCAACTTGAAAATAATTTGGACCAAATTGAGTTTTACCAAAATATATGAACCAAATTGATCGTGATCCCAAAATATATGGACCAAAATAATATTTTCACATTTTTTGACAATATAATTGTGTATTATGACAATGAATGTTAAAATCAATCTTTTTTTCCATTTAATTATATGCTTTACTATTGATATTAACAAACACACCTTATCCCTAATCTCACACACAACAGATATTCCATATGGGACAAAAATGATCACACACACCCTTTTACAAACACAATGTTACACACATTTTTTGAACTAAATCACGAGTTGAATTTGAAATTGCATTTTCAACTCACGATTTCAATTCATGATTTTAGTTCGGGGTATTTTTGTTATTTTCTAAGTTCTAAGGGTATATGGGTCATTTTTTTTAGCTATTGAGGATATTTCAATCACTTTTGAGGTTCTAAGGATATTTTGATCAACTTCTAGGCTTCAAGGTCATTTCATTCAAATTTTAGGTTTATAGGTATTTTGGTTATTTTGGAGGCCTCGGGTGTATTTCAATCATTTTTTAGCTTTCAGCGGTATTTTGGTCATTTTTAGGTTTTAGGGTATTAATCATTTTTTAGGTTCTAAGGGCATTTCAATCAATTTTTTATGTTTCAGGGGCATTTTGGTCATTTTATAGGTTTCATGAATATTTTGGTCATTTTATAGGTTTCATGAATATTTTGGTCATTTTTTATAGGTTTAGGGGTATTTTGGTTATTTTAGAGGTCTTAAGGGTATTTCAGTTATTTTTTAGGTTTTTAGTGATATTTTGGTCATTTTTTAGGTTTATGGGTATTTTGGTTTTATTTTGGAGGACTCAAGGGTAATTCAATCATTTTAATTTTTAGGTTTCAAGGGTATTTTTGTCATTTTTTAGGTTCTAAGGGTATATCGGTCAATTTTATAGGTTTAAGCCATTTTTTAGATTTAGGGGTCGGTGATTTTGGAGGTCTTAGGGGTATTTCGATCATTTTTTATATTTTGGAGATATTTTGGTCATTTTTTAGGTTGAGGTCATTTGATCACTTTTTTAAGTTTTAAGGGTATTTTAATTATTTTTTAGGTTCTATAGGTATTTTGGTAATTTTAAAGGATTTTGGAGGGCATTTTGGTCATTTTGAACATTTATGTGCATTTTAATAATTTTTAGATTTGAGTATTTTGGCCATTTTAGAGGCTTTAGTGGTATTTTTGTTATATATAATCATTGATTATTGGGTAATTGGGTAGGTTGGGTTTTACCTATAATAATTGGGTTGAGTTGGGTTGGATTGGGTTTAGGTTATAATTAATTAGTTAAATGTTATAATGGGTAAATGAGTTTTATACTTTATGTAGCAATCAATTTATGCATTAGCCCAAACTCACCCATTAGACATCCTAGTTTTAGCGCCCAAGTTTTGTAAATCTCATCTTGGTAGAGGCTTCCCAAGCTGCATTATAATCCTTGATAAGCAAAAAATATAAGAGGAATAATAGATAATTTTCCAACATCAACAAGAGTTGGTGAAGACTAAAGAATCTTACACCATCAATCATCAGAAGAGAGAAATGTGGATCATTCAAATGAAATAAAATTTCCAACTAATTTAATTTTAACATGATAGGCCAAAAACGAATTGACCCCTTGTGATTGAATTAATTGATTAATTAGCCAAGTTATTAATTAATCAAATTAACATGCAAAAGCGTGGTAGCACAAACAAATCACCAATAAACTAATTATGCAGCGGAAAATAAACGACACGGTGATTTGTTTACGAATGGGGAAAACCTAACGGCAAAAACCCCACCGGGTGATTTTCGGGTCACCACTTCCGAAACTTCACTATTATCACAACAAGCGGTTACAAATAAAAGAATCCCAAGTACCTTACCAACCTACAGTTGAACCCTTACCCCAATACCCAATTGGACTTGTTCTGTAGTGACAGTTTCCCTTTCTGATGCACAGCTTCCAAGTACGTGACTAACAAATTGTGCGGATCCCAATACGCGACTTCAATCACCAACTAAGAAGGTTGTTGGTTGCAAAGTTCTTCAGTTTATCCACACGATGAAGATCAAGAAGATACTTGGTTACAAAACCCTACGGTGCACATACATAACAACTTCTTCAAGAGAAGGAGATGAACTAAAGGCAAGAACTTCATCTCCGATCACAATTTGCTTGGACAGAGTTTTCTCAATGCTTGTGCAACTTGTGAACTACTTGACGGCCCTTAAAATAATCCTTTAATATGTTTAGGGTTAGGAGAAAAGAAGACCTCAACACATAATCACGGATTCCAAGAAATCAGATCAGAATTCTGAATTTCTTAAATCTCGACAGATAAGCTGTCGAGCAGGTGTCGAGCCACGGGCTGAACAGCTTCCTTAAGCCTCGATAGATGCAGCTGTCGAGACTTAATGAATTTGCACTTCTCAACTTGTTTCTTCGACAAACTTGATGACTTCAACACTTAATCTTGAAACCTTGTTTCTTGAAGTATTTGAACACATCCTAGAACTACCCAATTACAAGTAAAGTGCGTTTTGTCAAAGGATTAGCCAATTACATAAAATCATGACATATGTTCTTAACATATGAACCACATATGTCCTAACATAACAGGTCAAATAACAGCTGCTAAACTTTTGTAGACATCGATATGGACTTGTTTCTTCTATGGGATTTCCAAGAATGATCATAAAAAGTGAGGGCTTGGCCTTGCTATTTCACACTGACATTCATCAGAGAGAGGTCTGTGAGAGAGAGAGAGAAATCAGAAATGGTAGTGAGAATGGTGGTGTTTCAAATAATTGTCTTATTGGGATCAATGAATGCATTTGTAAAAGCAATGGGTTTGGTGAACAGTTCAAAATGTAGTGAAGCAACCTGTGGGAAAGTTAGCATTCCATGCCCTTTTGGAATAGATACCGATTGCAACATGACCAACTTGTATTGGATAAATTGCAATCACAGTTTCAGTCCTCCCAAGCCTTTCTTGGCGTCCATAAACCTGGAGGTTCTGGCCATTTCATTAGACGGCACACTTCGCGTCAACTATCCAATGCTTTGGGGTTGTTCTAATGCTACAAGGATAAAATTTGACAGCTATTATTCAAGAAGTCATGTCTTCTCCCAATCAAGAAACAAATTCATTGCCATGGGTTGCAACAATTTTGCTTCATTGATAGATGCAGAAAGTGCTGTTCTTTGTGGGCGCATGTCCGTTTGTGATAACAAAAACAGAGAGATGAATATCAGCAATAGTTGCAATGGCATCAACTGCTGCCAAACTACGATCCCTTCAGTTCTCCAGGACTTTTCTGTATCTCTATAGTGAATAGACACCGAATCTGACAGAATTAACCCATCTTGCAAGTATGCATTCATAGTAGAATAGAAGTGGTTCGAGACCAATTTAACAAACCCGTTTGAAGTCCAAGATATGTCCCACGTTCCTGTGGTATTGGAATGGCGCATCGATCCAACATTATTTCCTCTTGTAACTGGAAATAACCGGTCAGATGAAGAAACCTCAAGCTATGTTTGTGCTAATCGTTCTTCAACTCTTACATGTTCTTGCAAACGAAGCTTTAAAGGAAATCCCTATTTGCCTCATCATGAACGATGTGCAGGTAAACTACTTCTCACCTCCGTCTTTTAATTTTACTCCTGTAAATTAAATATTCATCACATCACATGTTAATGTTTTCTTCTAACTTTCATGCCCTGTACAAATTAGTTTTAGAACTTATTTTGCTGAAATTGAAAACACTATAGCAAAATAATTTTTAAATGTGTGAATAGTGCTGTGAGATCCATTTTTAATGAAAAAATTGTTGAAAATTAAAATTTGTGGGACCTATGAACAGTGCACAGGTGCATTGTTCACTGCTGGCTTGGTCAACAACTACGGCTGAAGCAAAAAAAAAAAAAAAAAAAAAAAAAGAAAAAAAAAAAAAAAAAAAGGAGGAAAGTGAAAGGAAGTATATGTAAGACTTAGGTGATAGACATGAACGGTGCACTTGACTACTATAAGAAAGTTAAATTGTTAAGGGTAATTTTCAATAACAAACCTTGAGATTTGAGCTAATACCAATCAGGTTGAAGACTTTCAAAACTGACCAATTTTTTCTATAAAGCTAACTTAGTCCCTAAACACTATTAGGCCAATTAGTCAATTTTCTCAACTATCTTTGGGGCTAAGTTGGTTTTAGGGAACAAATTGATTAGTTTTGAAAATTTTTGGACATAGTTGGCATTAGCCCAAACCTTAGAATATTTTAATGGAATTTACCTAATTATTTAATACATACCACCAAATCAAAATATGAATTTTATTCTTGATACTGTAGGTTGTAAAGGTTGAAAATTTCAAAGGATTGTTAAGATTGGCCAAAAAGAGTTAGCTCCGATGGTAATGAACTACGAACGATATTCATCAATTAGATACTTTAAAATTATTCATCTTAACAATTTAGAAAACGATATCTCTCTCACAAGCTTATGTCCAATCTAAGGGGTTTTTTGGTTCACATGATGTTAGATAGATTTCTAAAATCTTAATCTATGGAATTACATTTTAAGTTTTTAACAATATAAGATTATAGTGTTTGAGTCATTAGTAACATTCCCATCATATTTCAAGGATTTAACATTCCTATAATTAGAGAGTTCTATTTAGCTCAACTGGTAAAATCTTTTGTAGTCAAATAATAGATCTGAGATTTGATCCCCGCCTACACAAAAAAACCAATTGCTATTTTGGTCTGTTGATAAAAAGTTATCATCAAGAATGGACACCATAGGTTAAAATTATAGTTATTAAACCTAGGCCGACCTGGCCAATCACACCAAAAACTTGATTACCCGGCACCTAGATCAATTCAGGTGTTAAAATGGACCGTTTATGCATAAAATCTTGTCAAACCTAGTCAATCCCGGCAGGTTTGTGCCAACCTACGTAACCCGAACGGGGTTTATCGCTCAATTGGGTTTGTGAAATTTGTAAAATTACATCAATAGGTCCACTTTATTGACTTCTTTACTATTTAATATGTTATAATATGGTAATTTAAAGAGGAAAAAACGTAAAGAATTTTTTTTTTTTTTAAATGCACTTATCTGTCTTTCTACCTACCTCCAAGACTCTCATCCTATTAAGTCTACTATGTTATTGTGAAATCTTGATTTTGAATTATGATTACCAGTTTAATTTAGGATATGCCTATTTTTATAATTTACATATTTATTGAAAGTTCAATTAGTGTATAAAACACTATGAATGTTTAGACCCCCAATTTCCATATTATCAATTCAAGCTTATTATCAAACAATTAATGTGCGGAATATGAACATAAGCATATAACAGAATTGATAAACAATCTCAACCAAAAAAAAATCACATCCACAGCAGAAATTAAATGGCAAAGATTAAGGGAAGAGAGATGCAAACACAAGAACAGCACACGGTGTGTTATCGAAGAGGAAACCGAAGCCCTCGGCGTAAAACCTCTCTACCACCCTCTAAGCAGTAAATAATCCACTAAAGAATGTAGTTGGGATACATGAATAGCAGAAGACCCTCCAAGTCTAATCTACCTAGTGTACCTAAGCCCTCCAAGCTCCTACTCCAACGAGGTTACGCCGAACCTATTTCTTCTTTAGCTTACCGAATTCCGCTACTTGACCATAGCATCAACCAATATGAAATTGGTCCCTTCTTAATTACTTCCTAAACACCAAATGGCTTTCTTACAGATATGAGTGTGGTGAGAAAAGGTTTTGGTAATGTACCTCTCAAGGGTTTAACAATGGAAAGGAAGAGAGTAGAGGAATTTGAAAAGTCTCTATGTGAAGATTGTGGATGAATCAATCTTGTTTTTCTCTAGAGTTTCTCTCTCAAAATTCTCATTGGAAGCTCTCAAAATATTGTGGGTATAAGGGTTTATATATAGTAGGGTGAGAAGGAATGTGAAAAGTCAGTTTTTCCCAAACAGGGTGGTCTAGCGACTTGGCCTCGCTACTGGGCTGAGTCGCGAGTTCAAGCCGCGAGCTAACGGCCTGGCTAGCTTGGGACTTTTATCTTGTAGTGCAACAGCTAGCATGACTCTTCAGCTCCCCTGCACGCTTCACATGTGTGCTGTAGTTGGCGGCTTGCCAGTCGCGAGTCAGACGCGAGTCTCTGTATCCTTGCACAATCTTGAGCATTTTTTCACATTCTCTCACTCACTACCCTTACATAATTCCCACCTAAATACAGGGTTACTAATTACTAAAATACAAGCAAATTTGGCACGGAATAAAGCCGACAAGATGGTTGATAAAATTCAACCTTACAATCTCCCCCTTGGGCTATTCCGTGACAAAACCCTAAAACAAACTCTAGACTTAACATGTGAGTTGGGAACAGTTGAACAAAACACACTCACACCTAACTCTAGAATCTGATAAGCTCTTGAATCATATGAACAAGAATTTCCTGAAACATAACAACACAGTATCATCATTGTATGCAGAAAAACTTGTAATTGCATATGAGGTAAGCACAATGCGATCAAGCAAAATGGAATGAGAAATAAACCATGGCTTGACCAAATAAGCAATCACTATAAAATAGTGAACACAATGCTCATTCACACTTGGAATGAACATTCGGACATACAAGCCAATAAGCTCACTTGCATGCCCAACACTCAACCAATGCACAATACATAAAGTATATGCATCTAAGAACAAAATCCTAAAAGGGCACAAGAGTGAAAAAACTTGAAGAAAATGCATAACATTTAACTAGAAGTATTGGCAACAGAACATAAAGGCTACATAGGCATGGTACAAACCATAAAAGCCTACAAAATATGGAAACAAACCCTAAAAGTTTGCAAAAGCAACATGAGCACAAACATATAAAGTATTTTAAATAGCTAAGCATTATCATGAACTATGAGCAAAGCAAAAACATAGTTAATATAACACAAAACTCTTTCTCTTTTTCTCCCCCTATCATATCACTCCCCCTATCATGAATCATAGGAACTGTTATGAACTTGGAGCATATATACTTGTAACCTGAAACACTTGCAGAAAACACATTAGACCCTCAAGGTAAAGCAAGTAATAAAAGGACACGTATAATGTAACAAGTAAATTGCGATCAAGTAAATATGATGTGAAACATGTGAGCAACTTGATCATACACCAAAACAGTCATATAAAAATGACTACAATGATCACATAGCAAAGCAAATGATCATTCGAACATGCATTCAATGAAGCACAATAGCATAAGTATGTATGCATGTCCAACATATAAATATGATGCAATGAGAACAACAAAGCATAACTCAAAGCACCATAAAGCCAACAAGAAAACAAACAGAACAAAGTTTTCTAATTAACATAATGTTTTCTCCCCCTTGGTATATGCATCTCCCTTATGGAATATCTCTCCCCCTACAAATGTGCATGAGAAATAAAATTTCTCCCCTTAAGGATGTGTACAAAAGTCATATAGAAATGACAAAACTCTCCGGTATACTACTTTAGAGTATACTCTCCCCCTTTTTGTCAGAAATAGACAAAGGGTCAAGGAGAAACGAGGGTAAGAGATAAACAATGATAATGATGCATGATGGGTGCGAGATAAATGAGAAAATGAAGCTCAAATCTAAGACAAAGTAAAATGCTACAAAGTATAAGGTAAACATAACATGCTAGGATGAAGAAGCAAGGTATAGACCAATGCATGACAAGGGTAACAAAGGTGTGTGCAAGAGGTGGCTATGTGCAATGCATGACCAATGCATGAAAAATGCACATGTGGGGCAAGATGTGTTAAATACACAACCAATGAACCAAACATGTTCTTAATGAGAAAACATGAGAAACCCCAAAGTTTGGTACTCATTGGAGTCTAAACAAGCGAGAAAATGCCTAAGAGACATTTTATCAAACACCTAGCATGCACACTATGAATAACAATGTGAAACAATGCATGAACATCATGAAATCCACCCTTAATACATGTTTTTTATGCCATAAGGGGCCAACATCCAATGCAAATCAACAAAAGAAACCAATCCCATGAAAAAATTTGACAAAAATTAAGTTTTCCCAACCCCTATGAAGAAAATCCCAACCAAGAGCACAAAACTCTCCAAAACATAATCCAATGATCCAAATCAATGAAAAGAGTTTAAAATTACCTTAGAGATGTTAATGGAATGAAAAACAATTCAAATTGGTTGGGTTTTGATGTAAAAATATTGAAAGAGGGCTTTTAGAGAGGATGAGAGAGGTTTAAAACAAGTTTCCCACGAAAAAGCTCTTTAAAAAGCTGATTCTGGGCGTTTCGTGACTGGCGAGTCGCGAGTTAAGTCGCGAGTGAGTCGCGAAACCCTTCTGTGTGAACTCGCGGCTTGGACTCGTGACTTGCAAGTCGCCAAAACGAGTAGCCAAAACTGGCAGCTTGCTTGCTACTCGCGCAAGTAGCCAGAATGAGTAGCCAAAAATTCTGACACTTGTTTTTCAACACAAAACATGTTTAAACAATGAAAAACAAAGTAAACACTAAACATGAACACAAAGAGTGATAAAAATCACTTCTAAAAACATATAAAATGATCAAAAAAGAACTTTTTAGATTAATCCATATATGGTTGAGCATACACACATCATATTTAAACAAGTACAATCGAACAAATGAATAAGGCATTCACTAAACATTAGGCATGTGTGTTGTGTGTGTGTATCAAATGTGGAATAGTCTTTAGTCTAGAGTGAAGTTTCAATAATCAATTCAATCAAGTCATACACAACTAGTACTAAGTCAAGTGGTTTATCTCAATTATAGAAATGACCATATATGACCTCCCATAAGAAAATGATTACATATCTTTGAAACTTTTCATTTGTCTTCTTTACAATTCATAACATTTGATCATTTTGAATCAATACAACTCATTTTAAGCAATACATCTCATTTTTTAGATCGATACCTGAAATTTTGGATATTTCAATTTGATGAACAAGCCTTTGGCTTTTGGGCATTATACATTTTCATAAAAGTCGCTTTCCCTTTTTCCTAGTTAAATACTAGTATGTGCGACGGCTTTTGCAGCTCATTATCTCTTTTCATTTTGAGATTTACATTTGTTGAACTTTTTAAGCAAAAACAATAAAAAGTATGGGAAGATATATAGGCACAAGTCTATGCAAGTATCAAAACCATCAAGACTATTGACCAATCATTCATGACAAGCTTGAAGATCAATTTACAACAATCACATATAGATTTCAAGATTTTTCTCACAAAGAAATAAGTGCATAAAGAACAAGCTAAGTTCGTAAATATATAAAGTCATTTGTACGAAGATACAAGGCAAAAGTCACACATGATATGTGCTTAAACATATATGATCAAACTTTTAAAATTTTTCACTTTTTATGTGATTTTCTATTTTTACACACATAAAAACAAAAGCATAAAAGTAAGATCAAATGCAAAAACAATAAAAAAAAAATGCATATAAAGGAATGCATTATGCACAAATGTATGACAATGAAGCATCTAATGCATGAAGGATCCTACAAAGGTCGAAAGAATTAGATCAAGGACTAAAAGAGTAAAAGCTCAACCATAGGAACCCTTCCTCATCCAAACGAAACGATTGTTTGGAATGAGTGTCTCATGAGAAGAGAGACGAGGGTTGGAAGAATGAGAACTGGAGATGCACATAGACAAGTGTAAGGTTGAATTTAATCAACCATGTGTTGCTTTAATTCGTGACAAATTTGCTTGTAATACAGCACTTAGAAACCCTGTATTTAGGTGAGAATCATGTAAGGGTAGTGTGTGAGAGAGTGTGAAGAAATGCTCAAGATTGTGCAGTGAAACAGGGACTCGCGGCTGGATCTCGCGGGAGGCTCGCGGCTTGCAAGCTGCCAAAAGTTGCACACGCGCAGAGCATGCAGGGGAGTTGAACAGTCATGCCAGCTGGAGCACTACAGGACAAAAATCCAGACTGTCCATTCAGATAGCTCGCGGCTTGAACTCGCGACTCAATCAAGTCGCGAGGTCAAGTCGCCAGCCAACCCTGTTTTGGAAAAACAAACTGACTCTTCGCATTCCATTCTCACACCAGTATAAATACCCCTCATTCCCACAAAATATGTGTGGCTATTCAAAAAGAAAAACCCTAAGAGAGGTTTCTTCAAAACACCTACCCAATTAAAGAGAGCTACTCATTCTTAGAGAGAAATCTTTGTAGTCTCTTCTCATTCCCTCTCTCATTGTCATACCTATTGAGAGGAGATTTCTATCCAAACACTACCCACACTCATTTGGAGTGTTGAGTGTTTTTGGAGTTTTGGGAAGCATTGGAAGATGCCAAGGATGGCGGATGCTATGGATTATAGTGGAATCCGGTAAGCTAGAAAAGAAAATGGTTCGGTGCAACCTCGTTGAAGCAAGAAGTTTGGAGGGCTTAGGTACATCGGGTAGATTAGGCTTGGAGGGTCTATTACTGTTCATGTATCCCAACTAGATTTTCTAGTGGATTATTGACCGCTTGGAGGGCGGTGGAGAGGTTTTACGTCGAGGGCTTTGGTTTCCTCTTCGATAACACATCGTGTGTTGTCCTTGTGTTTGCATCTCTCCTCCCTTTATCTTTGCCTTTTATTTTCTGCTGTGGATGTGATTTATAATTGGCTTAGATTGATTTCCAATTCTGTTTATAGCTTATGTTCATTTTCTGCACACTAGTTATTTGACATAAAGATTGAATTGGTTAATTTGTTAATTGGGGGTTTAAACGTTCAAAGGTGTTTTTATACACATATTTGAACTTTCAATTGGTATCAGAGCGGATACACTTATTGTGGTTTAAATACCTAAGTGTGATCCTTGACCCCTTGTGTTTATTTGCCATGGATTGTGCTTTGTATACCTCTTTGTATGATTTGGTTGGTGATGAATGTAACATACCACGTGTTTGTGAAAATGCCTCTATGAGTGTTAATCCTCATAAGTGTGATGACATGTTATTTGAATCTATGGGTCTTGTTGACAAACTCTTGAAGAAAAATGCTAAGAAGTTTCAAAAGAATTTGAGTAAGTTATTTTATGAAAATGATGATTTGATTGCTAAGCTCAATGAATCCAACAAATTGATTGAGAAATATAAAAAACTTGCTGAAATTTCTCTTGAAAAGCTGAAAGAGTTTGAATGTTTGAATATAGACTTGGATGCTAAACTTGTTTTGTCTAACAAACTTGTTGATCATCTTAAATGTGAAAATAAATCTCTTAAGATGCATGCCAAATGTTTGATTGCTGAACCTATTATTAAAAAGGATGAAAATATGTGTTGCAATCATGTTGTGGTACCCGATTTTGTGCCTAGTGTGTATTCTACCTTAAAAGACAAATCGGTGTACATTCCTCCACATAAAAGGAATCAAAAGGTGGAGAGAAAGACTGTTAAGTCAAAGCCTTCGTTTAGGTCTCAACCTAAGGTTTTGAATGGATCTAAATTTGTTCCAACTTGCCACCATTGCGGTGTGATTGGTCATATAAGATCTCAATGTCATAAGTTGAAAGGGAACAAAACCATGTTGCTAGATCCCTTCCCAAAAAGCCTAGTGGACCTAAACACATTGTTTGTCACCATTGTGGTGCCTTTGGTCATCTAAGACCTCAATACTCTAAGTTTCATGCTTTTAAAAAAATCAAAAGAAAAGAAAAACTTGAGCTTTTTGGAAGTTGTGCTAAAAAGAGTAAACCGGTTTTGAGTGAAAATAGCATGTTATTAAAGAAAATGTTTAATACTCTTAGCTCCTTGACTATGTGCATCTCTAGTTCTCATTCTTCCAACCCTCATCTCACTTCTCTTGAAACACTCATTCCAAACAATCGTTCCGTTTGGATGAGAAAGGGTTCCTATGGTTGAGCTTTTGCTATTTCGATCATTGATCTAATTCTTTTGATCTTTGTTGGACCCTTCATGCATTAAATGTCATATCTTCATGCATTTTGTGCATCTTGCATTTATTTGTATGCATTGTTTTGTTTTTTTATCTTACTTTTATATTTCAGTTTTGTGTGAGTAAAAAAAAAAAAAAAAAATCCAAAACCACATAAAAAATGAAAAATTCAAAAAGTTTGATCGTATATGTTTGAGCACATATCACATGTGAGTTTGGCCTTGTACTTTTGTACAAATGGCTTTGTGCATTTACGAGCTTAACTTGTTATTTTTGCACTTATATCTTTGTGGGAAAAATCTTGACATTTTTGTGTGATTGTTGTAAATCGATCTTCAAGCTTGCCATGAATGATTAGTCAATAGTCACGTTGGTTTTGATACATGTGTAGACTTGTGCTTATATCTCTTCCCACACTTTTATTTTTTATTACTTAAAGAGCTCAATAAATGTAAATTTCAAAATGAAAAGAGATAATGAGCTGTAAAAGCCGTCGCATATACTAGTATTTGACTAGGAAAAAGGGAAAGCGACTTGTATTGAAAATGTTTGATGCCCAAAAGCCAAAGGCTTGTTCATCAAATTGAAATATCAAAAATTTCAGGCATCAATCTCAAAAATGAGATGTATTGCTCAAAATAAGTTGTATTGATTCAAAATGATCAAATGATATGAATTGTAAGAAGCCAAATGAAAAGCTTCAATCTTATGTAATCATTTTCTTGTGGGAGGTCATATATGTTCATTTCTATAATTGAGATAGACCACTTGATTTAGTACTAGTTGTGTATGACTTGATTGAATTGATCATTGAAATTTCACTCTAGACTAAGGACTATTCCACATTTGATACACACACACAACACACATGCCTAATGTTCAATAAATGTCTTATTCATTTGTTAGATTGTACTTGTCTAAATGTGATGTGTGTGTGTTCAATCATATATGGTTCAATCCAAAAAGATTTTTGATCATTTTATATGTTTTTGGAAATGATTTTTATCACTCTTTTTGTTCATGTTTAGTGTATACTTTGTTTTTCATTGTTTAAACATGTTCTATATTGAAAAAACAGGTGTCAGAGTTTTTCGCGGCTCAGCTGGCGACTCGCCAGTCGCGAAACCCCAGTCGCGAGTTCATCTAAAAGCTTTTGGCGACTCACATGCGGCTTGCTCGCAACTCACCCGCGACTCGCAAAAATTTTCGCGACTGAACCTCGCAACTCACCCAGTCGCAAAACGTCCAGAAATAGCTTTTTAAAGGGCTTTTTGTGAGAAACTTGTTTTAAACCTTTCCCATCCTCTCTTAAACCCCTCTTTCACTATTTTTTCATCAAAACCCAATCAATTTGAATTGTTTTTCATTCCATTAACATCTCTAAGGTAATTATAAACTCTTTTCATTGATTTTGATCCTTAGATTATGTTTTGGAGAGTTTTGTGCTTTTGGTTGGGATTTTAATCATAGGGGTTGAGAAAACTTAATTTTTGTCAAATTTTTTCATAAGATTGGTTTCTTTTATTGATTTGCATTGGATGTTGGCCCCTTGTGGTAAAAAGAACATGTATTAAGGGTAGATTTCATGATGTTCATGCATTGTTTCACATTATTGTTCATAGTATGAAGGCTAGGTGTTTGATAAAATGTCTCTTAGGCATTTTCTTGCTTGTTTGGACTCCGATGAGTACCGAACTTTGGAGTTTCTCATGTTTCCTCATTAGGAACATGTTTGGTTCATTGGTTGTGTATTTAACACACCTTTCTCCACATGTGCATTTACCATGTATTGGTCATGCATTGCACTTATCCACCTCTTGCACACACCTTTGCTACCCTTGTCATGCATTGGTCTTTACCTTGCTTCTTCATCCTAGCATGTCATGTTTACCTTTTGCTTTGTAGCATTTTACTTTGTCTTAGGTTTGAGCTTCATTTTCTCATTCATCTCGCATCCCTCATGCATCATTAGCATTGTTCATACCTTCATCTCTTGCCCTCGTTTCTTCTTGACCCTTTGTCTATTCCTGACAAAAAGGGGGAGAGTATACTTTAGAGAATATACCGGAGTGTTTTGTCATTTCTATATGACTCTTGTGCACATCCTTAGGAGGAGAAATTCTATTTCTCATGCACATTTGTAGGGGGAGAGATATTCCATAGGAAAGATGCATATACCAAGGGGGAGAAGACATTGAGATAATAAGAAAACTTTGTACTGTTTGTTTTCTTGTTGGCTTTATGGTGCTTTGAGTTATGTTTTGTGGTTCTCATCGCATCATGTTTTTGTTTTGGACATGCATATATCCCTATGCTATTGTGCTCCATTGAATGCATGTTTGGATGATCATTTGCTTTGCTATGTGATCATTGTAGTCATTTCTATATAACTGTTTTGGTGTATGATCAAGTTGCTCACATGTTTCACATCATATTTACTTGATCGCAATTTACTTGTTACATTATACTTGTTCTTTTATTACTTGCTTTACCTTGAGGGTCTAATGTGTTTTGTGCAAGTGTTTCAGGTCACAAGTATATATGCTCCAAGTGCATCACAACTTCTCATCACTTTGAAGGGGAGAAACTTTAAGCACTTTTAGTTTATATTGTTTAAGTTTATATTCAGTATTTTGTGGTTTGTACCCATGTTGCTTCTGTAAGCTTTTAGGGTTTATGTGCTTTAATCTGTAGGCTTTATGGTTTGTACCATACTTTATGCAGCCTTTTATATTTTGATTAAATCAGCACTTTTCACTAAATGTTATACATTTTCTTGTTTAGTACTGTCACTCTTGTGCCCTTGTAGGATTGTTCCTAAATGCACATACTTAGTGTATTGTACATTGGTTGAGTGTTAGGCATGCAAGTGACTTGCATTGAGCTTGTTAGCTTATTTGTCCAAGTGTTCATTCCAAGTGTGAATAAGCATTGTGGTCACTACCTTGTAGTGATTAATTGTTTGATCAAGCCATGGTTTGTTTCTTAACTCCATCTTTGCTTGATCACATCATGCCTGCTTCATATGCATTTCATGCTTTTCTGCATATAATGATCATGGTGTATTGTTGTGTTTCAGGAGATTCATGTTCATATGATTCAAGTGCTTCACAGCTTCTAGATTTAGGTGTGAGTGAGTTTTGCCATTGTTCCCAAACTCATGTTTAAGTCTAGAGTCTGTTTTAGGGCGTTTTGTCACGGAATAGCCAAAGGGGGAGATTGTAAGGTTGAATTTAATCAACCATGTGTTGGTTTTATTCCGTGACAAATTTGCTTGTAATACAGCACTTAGAAACCCTGTATTTAGGTGGAAATCATGTAAGGGTAGTGTGTGAGAGAGTGTGAAGAAATGCTCAAGACTGTGCAGTAAAGCAGGGACTCGCGGCTAGATCTTGTGGGAGGCTCGCGGCTTGCAAGCCGCCAAAAGTTGCACACGCGCAGAGCATGCAGGGGAGCTGAACAGTCATGCCAGCTGGAGCACTACAGGACAAAAATCCAGACTGGCTATTCAGATAGCTCGCGGCTTGAACTCGCGACTCAGTCAAGTCGCAAGGTCAAGTCGCCAGCCAACCTTATTTTGGAAAAAAAAACTGACTCTTTGCATTCCATTCTCATACCAGTATAAATACCCCTCATTCCCACATAATATGTGTGGCTATTCAAAAAGAAAAATCCTAAGAGAGGTTTCTTCAAAACACCCACCCAATTAGAGAGAGCTACTCATTCTTAGAGAGAAATCTTTGTAGTCTCTTCTCATTCCCTCTCTCATTGTCATACCTATTGAGAGGAGATTTCTATCTAAACACTACCCACACCCATTTAGAGTGTTGAGTGTTTTTGGAGCTTTGGGAAGCATTGGAAGATGCCAAAGATGGTGGATGCTATGGATTATAGAGGAATCCGGTAAGCTAGAAAAGAAAATGGTTCGGCGCAACCTCGTTGGAGTAAGAAGCTTGGAGGGCTTAGGTACATCGGGTAGATTAGGCTTGGAGGGTTTATTGCTGTTCATGTATCCCAACTACATTTTCTAGTGGATTATTGACCGCTTGGAGGGCGGCGGAGAGGTTTTATGCTGAGGGCTTTGGTTTCCTCTTCGATAACACATCGTGTGTTGTCCTTGTGTTTGCATCTCTCTTCCCTTTATCTTTGCCTTTTATTTTCTGCTGTGGATGTGATTTATAATTGGCTTAGATTGATTTCCAATTCTGTTTATAGCTTATGTTCATTTTCCGCACACTAGTTGTTTGACATAAAACTTGAATTGGTTAATTTGTTAATTGGGACTTTAAACGTTCAAGGGTGTTTTTATACACATATTTGAACTTTCAACAAGGAGTTAAGAGCATTAAACACTTTCTTTAATAACATGCTATTTTCACTCAAAACCGGTTTACTCTTTTTAGCATAATTTCCAAAAAACTCAAGTTTTTCTTTTCTTTGATTCTTTTAAAAGTATGAAACTTAGAGCATTGAGGTCTTAGATGACCAAAGACACCACAATGGTGACAAATAATGTGTTTTGGTCCACTAGGCTTTTTGGGAAGGGATCTAGCAACATGGTTTTGTTCCCTCTTCAACTTATGACATTGAGGTCTTATATGACCAATCACACCATAATGGTGCCAAGTTGGAACAAACTTAGATCCATCCAAAGTCTTAGGTTGAGACCTAAACGGAGGCTTTGACTTAACAGCCTTTCTCTCCACCTTTTGATTTCTTTTATATGGAGGAATGTACACTGATTTGTCCTTTGAGGTAGAACATACAATGGGCACAAAATCGGGTATCACAACATGATTGCAACAAATATTTTCATCCTTTTTAACAATAGGTTCAGCAATCAAACACTTGGCATGCATCTTAAGAGAATCATTTTCACATTTTAACTCATCAACAAGTTTGTTAGACAAAACAAGTTTAGCATCCAAGTCCATATTCAAACATTCAAACTCTTTGAGCTTTTCAATAGAATTTTCTACATGTTTCTTATATTTTTCAACCAATTTGTCGGATTCATTGAGCTTAGCAATCAAATCATCATTTTCACAAAATAACTTGCTCAAATCCTTATTAAACTTCTTAGCCTTTTTCTTCAAGAGTTTAATGTTAGGAATATCAACAACATCCAAAGATTCATGTAACATAGCATCACAATCATGAAGATTATCACTCATAGAGACATTTTCACAAACACATGGCATGTTACATTCATCATTAACCAAATCATACAAAGAGGCATACAAAGCACTATCCATGGCAAATAAACACAAGGGGTTAAGGATCACACTTAGGTAAGGTATTTAAACCACAACAAGTGCACCCGCTCTGATACCAATTGAAAGTTCAATTAGTGTTTAAAACATTATGAATGTTTAGACCCCCCATTTCTAAATTATCAATTCAAGCTTATTATCAAACAATTAATGTGCGGAATGTGAACATAAGCATATAATAGAATTGATAAACAATCTCAAAAAAAAAAAAAAAAATCACATCCACAGCAAAAATTAAATGGAAAAGATTAAGGGAAGAGAGATGCAAACACAAGAATAACACACGATGTGTTATCGAAGAGGAAACCGAAGCCCTCGACGTAAAACCTCTCCACCGCCCTCTAAGCGGTAAATAATCCACTAAAGAATGTAGTTGGGATACATGAACAGCAGAAGACCCTCCAAGCCTAATCTACCTAGTGTACCTAAGCCCTCCAAGCTCCTACTCCAACGAGGTTACACCGAACCTATTTCTTCTTTAACTTACCAGATTCTGCTACTTGACCATAGCATCAACCAATATGAAATTGGTCCCTTCTTAACTGCTTCCCAAATACCAAATAGTCTTCTCACAGATATGGGTATGGTGAGAAAAGGTTTTAGTAATGTACCTCTCAAGAGTTTGACAATGGAGAGGAAGAGAGTAGAGGAATTTGAAGAGTCTCTATGTAAAGATTATGGATGAGTCAATCTTGTTTTTCTCTAGGGTTTCTCTCTCAAAATTCTCTCTAGAAGCTCTCATAATATTGTGGGTATAAGGGTATATATATAGTAGGGTGAGAAGAAATGTGAAAAGTCAGTTTTTCCCAAATAGGGTGGTCTGGCGACTTGGCCTTGCGACTAGGCTGAGTCGCGAGTTCAAGCCACGAGCTAATAGCCTGGCCAACCTAGGACTTTTGTCTTGTAGTGCAACAGCTGGCATGACTCTTCAGCTCCCCTACACGCTTCACACGTGTGCTGTAGTTGGCGGCTTGCCAGTCGCGAGTCCCAGCCGCAAGTCTTTGCGTCCCTGCATAATCTTGAGCATTTCTTCACACTCTCTCACTCACTACCCTTACATAATTCCCACCTAAATACAGGGTTATGAATTGCTAAAATACAAGCAAATTTGGCACGGAATAAAGCCAACAAGATGGTTGATAAAATTCAACCTTACATTTATGTTAAGATTTCTCAAACTTATATGTGTGTATATATATATATATATATATATATTTTAAATGGTAAATTTCACTAACTACCCTCGAGGTTTGGACAAATACCAAGAAAGTCTAGAAGATTAAAAAACAAACCATTTCAGACCTTAAGTCCAAATGGACTCTAACATCGTTAACCTCAGTCCTCTCATTCCTTTCTCTTTGCTCTCTCTTCTTCACGCCAGAAACTCTCTCTATGTCAAGCTCGAGCTAGCCATAAGGTTTCAAACTCAAAAAATGACCAATAAGACAATCACAAATCAACCCAAACAAACAACCATCCAACATCAAGCCTCAAGCATACCCAAATCAATACATTTCAAAACAAAACCAAGACCCATAACAAAACCAAACCCAAATCAACAATTTTTTTTAAAAACCCATACCTATGATGGCAAGCCCTGCCAGATTAGGATCTTGCAACTGTCGGCCACCACTCATTGCGACCCACAAAGCCTTTGCTCAAACCAAAGCAAACCCACCTCGCCGATCCAAACCAAAATCCACCACCGACCCATCACCGATCCAAACCAAAATCACAAAACCACCACCACCGACCCATAACCGATCCAAACCAAAATCACAAACCTCCACCACTGAGCCACACCAAAACCCATGATGTTGCCACTCAAAGACCACAAGAACCAACACCGATCCACACCAAAACCCAACAACATTGATCCACACCAAAACCCACCAACATCGATCCACACCAAAACTCACCAAAACTGCTTACCCAAACCACCACACTGTCGCAAAGACCACGATAGAGAGAAGAAAGGAACGTGAGAGTCAAAGAGAGGTTTGAAAGTGGAAAGGATGAAGGAGTCAAAGAGAGTGATGAGAAGAAAAGGTGAGAAGAAAGAGAGTTAGAAGAAAGAAGGACCCGTGTGAGGGTGAGAGAGAGAAACCAAAAATAAATAACAGCATTAGAGTCCATTTGGACTTAAGGACTAAAATGGTCAGTTTTTTAATCTTTTGGACTTCCTTGGTATTTGTCCAAACCTCAAGGGTAGTTAGTGAAATTTACCCCAAAAAAAAAAATTTATTTGACCCTATGATTCAATCAATTACCCACTAGTTGAATCAATGACCCAATGACCTGACTCATAGACTAGGTAAATATCCAAGTTGGGCTTGATAAATAAAGTTGAAAGTTGAAATTATTTCTCAAGAAAATCCTATAAATATTTGTTAATAACATTTTCATGAATAGTTTCAATTTTTAAGGGTGGTTTGGTGATTTTAGAGGTTTTGTGATTTTTTTTTATTTTTTATTTTTTGTCATTCTAGGCTTCTAGCGCTTTAGGGATATTTTGGTTATATTAGATGTTTTTTTGCAATTATTTTAAAGATTTGGAGTATAGCTTCGTCATTTGGGTGGTTTTAATGGTATTTTGATTATTTAAGAGGTTTTTTTGGTTATTTAAGTCATTCTATTAGTAAAAAATATAAGATTTTCATCATCTAATAAAATAATCCATTACAATGATATATACATAATCCATATTACTATAATATTGTTGTAAATTGTAATGTTTGTCACGTTACAATGAATCAAACACCCCGTAATATTAACATGAGCTTGGACTAGACTACCATTATAAATAATTAACCAATTTTTGTTTCAAATTCTTAGTTACACAATATCCACACTTTCATACCAAATGTCCGCATTTTACACATGATGTGAAAGAATGTGAAGACCATTACTATTACAATACATAGAAAATCATTGCTTTTGGATGACTGTCAACGTGGCTTTGAGTTTTGTTCCTCAATGTTCTAATGCGCTATGTTTCATGTTTGTCATTACAATTTACATAACAGATATTAACGAATGCATAGATAATTCCACACAGTGTTTGGATTTCTGGAATTGCTTTTCGAGGGACTGGAATAAGAATAACTATATATTCGAACCTCCGTTGCGTAAATACTTATGGGTCATACTATTGTGTAGAAGATGATCCAATCATCGACCTTCTCTTCCTTCGACCAAAGCGATCACAATAGGTATGTCTTTTTAGTTTTTACACTAAGAGATCTACAATAATAATTGCAAGAAAGATTTTTGCCTTTTAATAATTTTTTTTAAAAAAAAAAAAAAAGCTTTCTAAAATATCTTAAACGTGAGTCACTGCTTCATTTTTACTATTCTGTGTAAGGTTGAATTTATTCAACCATCTAATTGGCTTTATTCCGTGCCAAATTTGCTTGTAATTCAGCATTTAGTAACCCTGTATTTAGGTGGGTTTGATGTAAGGGTAGTGAGTGAGATAGAGTGAAGATTGCTCAAGAGTGTGCAAGAAAACAGAGACTCGCAGCTGGGTCTCGCGGGTGACTCGCGGCTGTAAGCTGCCAGATGCAGCACACGTGCCAAGCATGCTGGAAGATGAACAGTCATGCTAGCTGGAGCACTATAGGACAAAACAGGACAACTGGCCATACGGTTAACTCGCGACTGGATCTCGTGACTTAGTCAAGCTGCGAGGTCAAGCCGCGAGCCACCCCTGTTGTGTAAAACCTGACGTTTCACATTCCTCTCCCACTCCAGTATAAATACCCCTTTTACCCACAATTGAAAGAGAGCTTCCAGAGAGAATTTTGAGAGAGAAACCCTAAAGAAAAACCAGATTGTTTCACCCACAATCTCTACCTTAGAGTCTCTTCAAATTCCTCAACTCTCTTCCTCTCCATTGTCAAATCCTTGAGAGGCATTATACCAAACCTGGTTCTCACCATCATCATCACTGTGAGACAGTTGTTTGGATTTCTGGGAAGCAGTAAGGAAGGAACCAATCTTCATTGGTTGATGCTACGGTCTAGTAGCGGAATCCGGGAAGCTAGAAAAGAAAAAGGTTCGGCGCAACCTCGTTGGAGCAAGAAGCTTGGAGGGCTTAGGTGCACTGGGTAGATTAGGCTTGGAGGGTCTATTGCTGTCCATGTATCCCAACTGTATTTTCTAGTGGATTGTTTACTGCTTGGAGGGCGGCGGAGAGGTTTTACGCCGAGGGCTTCGGTTTCCTCTTCGATAACACATCGCGTGTTGTCTTTGTGTTTGCATCTTCCTTCCTCTCTATCTTTGCCTTATTATTATCTGCTGTGGATTTTATTTTGTTTTGGCTTAGATAGTTTTTAACCAATTTCATATTATAGCATATGTTAAGTTTCCACACACTAGTTGTTTGACATATTGCTTGAATTGGTTAAGTTGTAATTTGGGGGTCTAAACGTTCAAAGGTGTTTTGTACACGTTTTTTGAACTTTCAATTGGTATCAGAGCGGGTACACTGCTATTGGTTTCATTACCATTGTGTGATCCTTGACTCCCTTTTGAGATGGATAGGTCTCAATCCCTAAATGCACCTCCATATTTTGATGGTAGTAATTATGCTTTTTGGAAGGTTCGCATGAGAGTTTTTCTGTGTTCTATTGATGAATCTGTTTGGGATGCTGTTGAGATTGGTTGGACCAGACCTGAGGCAGCCAAATCCACTTGGGATAAGGCAGCACTTGCTGCATCTAATGCTAACAGTAAAGCACTCAATGCTATTTTCTGTGGTGTGTCTCCAGATGAATTTCACAAGATTTCTCATATTACCATTGCCAAAGAAGCATGGGAGATTTTGGAAACCACCTATGAAGGCACGAAGAAAGTGAAAGACACCAAGTTACAAATGCTGACCACTCGGTTTGAGGAGCTCAAAATGAGTGAGGATGAGTCTTTTGACTCTTTCTATGGGAAGCTAAATGAAGTGGTTGTCAGCAAGTTCAACTTGGGGGAGAAAACGGAGGACTCAGAGATTGTAAGGAAGATCCTTCGATCATTGCCGGAAAGTTTTCATGCTAAAGTGACAGCAATTGAAGAGAGTAAGGACCTTGATGACATCAAAGTACAGGAGCTGGTTGGTTCTCTGCAGACTTATGAGATGTCGCTGCCCAATCAACGGAAGAGTAAATCTCTTGCTCTAAAGACCATTAATGAGAAGGTGGAAGATCAAGACTCATCGGGAGAAGATGTGGTTGACAAAGATGTTGCTTACCTTGTCAAAAATTTCAGAAAGTTCTTGAAATTCAAAAATAATGGCAAATTTGATGATAAAAGAAAATTCCAAAGTTCTAGAAGGAAGAAAAGGGAATTCAAAAGGAAAGATGGAAAAGAATCCAAACCTACACAAGGTGTCACTTGTTTCGAATGTAACGGGCATGGACACTTTAAGAAGGAATGTCCGAATTATTTGAAATCGAAAGGTAAAGTGTATGCCACGACCTTGAGTGACTCGGATTCGTCTGACTCAGAATCTAAAGAGAGCTATGATGGAGAGGGGAACTACTCGGCTTTTATGACTATTGCTCATGTTGAGTCTTCGGATGAGTTGAATCTGCTTGTACGAGACCTTGGAGAACATAGTGATGATGAATCACTAGGAATTGTTGAAGAATCAGATGCTGAAGGAGATGAAAGCATAGCAAATCTTCAAGAGAATTATAACTCACTCTTGGAGAAATCGGGTGAGTACACAAGGGTGGCTAAGGCTGCTGTGAGAAAAATGAAGAAGGCTGAGGAAGACTACAAAAGTCTCCTAATCCGATATAGGGAGGCCAAATGTGAGATAGAAACACTGAATGGTGAGTTGTCCGAAACTTACACAAAAGTGAGATTTCTTGAGAATGAGGTTGTGCAAGCAAATGCTAAAATAGAGAGGGTCACCACCAAGAAGTTAGATGATGTTATCTCATCTCAAAAGAGCTTTTCAGACAAATCCGGATTGGGATATACCGGAGGAAGTAGTTCATCTGGAAATGTCACTAAAGAAGTGAAGTTTGTAAAGGCCAAAGATCCAGTTGTAGCTGACCTTACTTGTGAGAAGCTCGAGGTGGAGGAGAAGAAGAATGTGGTGAACCATCGGATGCTGAATCCCCGCAATCAATCTGTGGGCAGGTCTGAATCTCGTGCCAAGTCACGCCCACGACCACAAAGAGGTCCTAGAGCAACTTATGTGTGTCATTATTGCGGATTTCAAGGGCATACTCGACCAAATTGCCAAAAGCTGAGAGCAAAGAATAGTGCAACTCCTCAAAGGTCAGGAGGACCTAGAAATGATAGGAGAATTTGGGCAGGTGATCAATCTAGAGATCAAAATGGAGATCCTGGAATGATGAACGTGATGAAGATGATTGGTGCATTCACCAACTGCTTGGAAAGCTTCTCACGAAGGTTTGAAAGCCCTAACTCCCGTACCCAATCCTATAAGGAAATCACCCCAAACGCAAGTGACGTGTGGGTGAAAAAGGTTACTCATGCATAAGCATTACAACATGTCCATGCATTAATACTTCCTATGCTTTGTGACTATGCTTGTTTGTTTTGCTTGCTATTTTTGCTGTTGGTTGTTTGTTTGTCTACTTGTGCATATTTTTAATTTTGTCTTATCAATCTTTTTGTTTCTTGTGTCAAAAATCCAAAAATCACATAAAAAATTAGAAAATCAAAAAGCTTGATTGACTTTGTTGAGTTTTTGTCTCAAAACTTATTTTGCCTTGTACCTTTGTGCTAATGGCTTTGTGCATTTTCGAGCATTGCTTGTTTTCATGCACTCATATCACTGTGGGAAAAATCTTGAAATCTATGTGATTGTTGTAAATAGATCTTCAAACTTGTCATGAATGATTAGTGAATGGTTATATTGATCTTGAGACATGCATAGACTTGTGTCTATATATCTTCCCACTCTTTATTTTTGTTTTGCTAAAAAGAGCTCACCAAATGTAAATCTCCAAATGAAAAGAGATATTGAGCTACAAAAGCCTGTCGCACATTCTAGTATTCGACTAGGAAAAAGGGTAAGCGACCTTATATTAAAGTGAATGTTTATTCAAAAAGCCAAAGGCTTGTTCATTAAAGTGAAATGTCAAATATCACTCTCACAATGAGAAGTGATTGCCTCAGAAGATCAAAAAGATCAAATGTTATGATTAAAAGTGGAGTCAAATGTAAAGCTCCAAGTTAAGTTATCAAGTTGTGTGGGAGGTCATATATACATATTTCTATAATTGAGATGGGTCACATGATCTAGTGCTAATTGTGTATGTCTTGGTTGAATTGATTATTGAAGCTTCACATTAAACTAAAGTCTATCTCAGTGTTGATATCCACACACAACACACAAGTTTATGTTCAATAAATACTATATTCATTTGTGTGATTGTACTTGATGAAATGTGTTTTCACATGCTCAATCTTTGTTAATTCAAGCACAAAAAGATTTTTAAGTGTTTTAGGTGTTTTTGGAAAGTATTTTGTTTGAAAAATCTGAAAATTTCAAAAATCCAGTTTTGCCCTGTTTTGGCGGCTCAGTCGCGGGTATGTCAAGTCGTGAGCCTTAGTCGCATCTTCGCGGGTCATTTTTGGCGACTTGTTCGCGAGTGGAAGGTCCAGTCGCGAGGTTCACTCAGAGATTTTCGCGGCTCAGCTCACGACTCACTCACGGGTAGACCTTCCAGTCGCGAAAAACACTTAGAAAATTTTTTCAAATTTTTGTTCTTGAGTGCTTTGGCGGCTTGAGCTGGCAACTGTGTGGCAACTTAATTAAGTCGCGAAAATCGCGTGTTTGGCAGAAACAGGAGCAGTTTTTAAACCTCTTTTCAGTTTTCCCTCGAACTTTTATGACTATTCATCTTTTCTCTAAACTATCTTCTTTCCAAACACTTCGTGAATCCATTTTCAAACCTCATTGGTGCTTCATTTCTTATCCAAATCATCAAGAAAAGGTATGGGTTTTGCTTTCTCAATCTCATTTTCCCTTTTCCTGCATATTTTTGTTACCGTTTGGATTGATATTATGTTCGAAATACTTCTCTCTTTGTGTAATGGGTATGGCGTGTTTTGTCTGCTATTGTTCTCATCTGTTTTCATGTTGAGCGGTCACAATGTGATTTTCATTGTTCTGATATTTGCCTGTTGTTGAGTCTGAAATTTTTTTTTAAATGGGTTTGGTGTCTATTTGACTTACTCATTTCACTTGCTTGAGTATTGATGTTGGTTTTCGGTATTGGTTACTGAGTTTTTATGATAACATAATGTATGTCTCTCAACCATGTGCTCTAGTATGGATGATTGGTTTCTTCATGTTGAAATATTTTCCCTTGTTCATATCTCTGGTGGAGTGATTTATGTTATCTGCTCTAAATGTTCGAATGCTGTATCTGTTTGTATATTATGGTCATGATAACCTGTCTCATTGACAGTTTTGTCAGTTGTTTTGTCTATCTATATCTTTGTGCACTATCACCATTTTGCTGCACCTGTTATTCTGTGCTTCTTTGTATTGTTGGAAGTTTGGTTGGGTCTGCACTATCTTCAGTTTGTATTTATATATTGAAATTGTTTTACTGAATCATGTTGACATGTATCTTGTGTGGTACTGTTGTTTGGTTCTTTGCTGTGGGCCTGTTATCTTGCAAATGTCTCGTCCATCTTCCAGGGGTAAAGACATTGTTGCTGACGAACTAGCAACACCAGTTGCCAAAAGGACTCGTCTATCATCTCAGGCATCTCAAGATCTCAATGAGGATAGGTTCAGACTTCCGCTTAACTCACACGTCTACTCAAACGTGTTTGACAAGTCAACCACTATAGTGGAACGGGTGGTAGAGTTTAACACCTTAGGGACCACTTTCATCCCTCGAATCTTTGAGAAACGAGATTGGGCAAACTTGTTCGGGAACTTTGATGATCCAATGGATGAGCTGGTCAAAGAATGCTTCTTCAATGCAACGGATCTTGGACCTCAACTCATTTTTTGGGTCAGAGGAACAGAGTTTAGCGTTTCCCCAGACTCCATCGCAGATCTTCTCGACATCACCAGACCTCAGAATGTGAACCTAAGTCCTTATGATGAACGAACTCTAGAAGTTGAAGAAATTCTACAAATCCTAGGATCAAATCATGAAGTATCTAGTGCAGGAACATCCATCAGCACAGCAAAGTTTGCACCAGAGCTGACCACACTGAAGTTGATCATGTTCACCAATCTCTACCCACTGTCCAACACTACATTCATCAATCTTGGGAGAGCTCTATTCCTTTGTGACCTTATTACAGGAGCCCCCATTGATATATGTGCTCACATCTACTACACCTTGAGGAAGACCGCGTGTCGAACTGCAGCTCGAGGAGTTATTCCATTTTGCAGTCTCATCATGAAGCTCATTCTTCGTGAAGGCATTATTCCTCCTGCAGATGGAAAGATGTTGACTCGTTAACGTCCCATTTCCTTGTTCACTCTTCAAGCTAGCAGAAGTCATTCCTCTAAATCACCAAGGAGTGCTCACATCTCTCTGGTTACTCCATCTGCCCCTGAATCAGAGACACCTGCACATACCACATCTACATCTCGTGCTGTTCCTGAAGCTTCACCAGCTAGTATTCCGCAAGCACAGACTGCTCCTCATATTGATAGAGTCAGCAGTGTACTTGAGCATATTCAGAAACGCGTTGATGAGCTTATGGCACTTCTCTACTCCACAAACAACCATGTCCAAATGCGTCTCGAGACTATGGAGAATCAGCTAGATGATATTCAACGAAAGTTGGACGAGAGCCTTTAGCTATTCGTGAAAAAAAGGGGGAGAGCACTCAGTAAGGGGGAGAAAGTTTCAAAGGGAAGTGTGCATAGTGATAGGGGGAGTACACACATACTTTTGTCATACTTTTGTTTTTAGCCTTTTCCTCTAAACTTATGGTTTTAGGTTTATGTTTGTTGGACTATTTAATGTTTATATGGGTTTGATACACTGTGTTTTGGTGTATAGTTGTTTTTAACTCTTAACCTATACTCTTGGTTTAAACTTGAATATATTTTGATGATGTTTTTCAGGATGTTTTTGTGTTTGTACCCATGTGCTTTTGTAAGCTTTTAGGGTTAATGTTTTATGCATAGTTTGTATTCTTTATGGTATGTACCTTGCTTAATGCAGCCTTTATGCTATGTTGAAATCAGTACTCTAATCTAAATGTCCTGCATTTTGGTTTATGTACTGTCACTCTTGTGCCCTTGTAGGATTGTTCCTAGATGCATATACCTTGTGTATCATGCATTGGTTGAGTGTTGAACATACAAGTGTCTTGCCTTGTGCTTGTTAACTTGTATGTCCTTGTGTTCATTCCAAGTGTGAATGAGCACTGTGTTCACTACCTTGTGGTGTTCACTTGGTTGATCAAGCCATGGTTTGTTTCTTAACTCTATCTTTGCTTGATCACATATTGCTTGTTTCATATGCATTTTATAATTTTCTGCTTACAATGATCATGGTGTATTGTTGTGTTTCAGGAGTATTATGTTCATATGATTCAAGTGCTTCACAGCTTCTAGAGTTAGGTGTGAGTGAGTTTTGTTCAACTGTTCCCAACTCACATGTTAAGTCTAGAGTCTGTTTTAGGGTTTTGTCACGGAATAGCCAAAGGGGGAGATTGTAAGGTTGAATTTATTCAACCATCTAATTGGCTTTATTCCGTGCCAAATTTGCTTGTAATTCAGCATTTAGTAACCCTGTATTTAGGTGGGTTTGATGTAAGGGTAGTGAGTGAGATAGAGTGAAGATTGCTCAAGAGTGTGCAAGAAAACAGAGACTCGCAGCTGGGTCTCGCGGGTGACTCGCGGCTGTAAGCCGCCAGATGCAGCACACGTGCCAAGCATGCTGGAAGATGAACAGTCATGCTAGCTGGAGCACTACAGGACAAAACAGGACAACTGGCCATACGGTTAACTCGCGACTGGATCTCGCGACTTAGTCAAGCCGCGAGGTCAAGCCGCGAGCCACCCCTGTTTTGTAAAACCTGACGTTTCACATTCCTCTCCCACTCCAGTATAAATACCCCTTTTACCCACGATTGAAAGAGAGCTTCCAGAGAGAATTTTGAGAGAGAAACCCTAAAGAAAAACCAGATTGTTTCACCCACAATCTCTACCTTAGAGTCTCTTCAAATTCCTCAACTCTCTTCCTCTCCATTGTCAAATCCTTGAGAGGCATTATACCAAACCTGGTTCTCACCATCATCATCACTGTGAGACAGTTGTTTGGATTTCTGGGAAGCAGTTAGGAAGGAACCAATCTTCATTGGTTGATGCTACGGTCTAGTAGTGGAATCCGGGAAGCTAGAAAAGAAAAAGGTTCGGCGCAACCTTGTTGGAGCAAGAAGTTTGGAGGGCTTAGGTGCACTGGGTAGATTAGGCTTGGAGGGTCTATTGCTGTCCATGTATCCTAACTGTATTTTCTAGTGGATTGTTTACCGCTTGGAGGGCGGCGGAGAGGTTTTACGCCGAGGGCTTCGGTTTCCTCTTCGATAACACATCGCGTGTTGTCTTTATGTTTGCATCTTCCTTCCTCTCTATCTTTGCCTTATTATTATCTGCTGTGGATTTTATTTTGTTTTGGCTTAGATAGTTTTTAACCAATTTCATATTATAGCATATGTTAAGTTTCCACACACTAGTTGCTTGACATATTGCTTGAATTGGTTAAGTTGTAATTTGGGGGTCTAAACGTTCAAAGGTGTTTTGTACATGTTTTTTGAACTTTCATTCTGGACTACTACTTCTTATTGGATTTTTGTCTTGAGAGGATTCATGTCTGAATTAAGGGAACTTTATCAAATTGCACTTGATAAAACAAATAAACACAAGTCTAAAAATAAAAGAGATCATGAGAAAATTACTAGTTTAAATGTTCCAATCAGTACAATGGGAATCCATGATTGTCCTCATTGAACTACAAACAGTTAATAATAAAGGGACAACTACTGAATAAAACTACTGTCACGTTATGCCCACTCTAAATCCTATCATTTATTCCCATGTTTGGGAGATTATGAAAGAATGAAGTGAAAAGTAATAGAGAGAAAGAGAGATCATAATGGAATAAAATATGATGTATTTTTTCTTAGTGCATTTGAGAGTTTATAAAAGAAGAAATAAAATAGAAAGAAATATACGATTTTATCTCCTTAAAGCAGATCAAGTCTTGTGTTTGACATAATCTCCTTAAAGAAGATTTTGCCCTCACACAATTTGTGGTGCTTTGAGACTCACGGACATCTGCCTCCCAGGATAAAATGATCTACAGCACGGAGAAGAAGTACACAAAATCCGTACTCTGTAAACTACACTATGTCTCTTTCTCACTCTTTTGACTCAAATGAATGCACACACACACACAAAGAAACTAGAAGAGATTCTCAAAAAGTTGTTTTTCATGAACAAGGGATTATGAAAATATATATTACTGAACAGACACTATTTCAGAAAAAACTGTTGTATATAAACTTATTGACTCAAAAAATAAAAAAAATAAAAAATATTATTATTAATTGGATAAGTAGGCCCAGTCCACACATGCCTAAAGCCCAACCAAATATCCATCCCAAAACTCATATTCTCTATCATTTCTTATGTGAGACTCAAGGATTCTCGCAACTTTAATATTATGTTCAAATGGACACATTAGGAGTCAATTTCTTATTCACTCCATACTATTTTTCCAACAATTCCCCACATGAATAGAAATTGATAAAACACAATGCAAATGATAATGCAGACACAGAGAGAGTAGAAGAAAAGTTACTATATTGAGAGAGGTGGCTGTTGGCTTTGAACCTTCCTTTGTGAAAGACTATCGGATATACTATCTAATCCGTGAACACGATATTTTTGAACCGTCAATCGTTTGTGTATACCAAGACAATAGAATTTACACAACTCCTTTTCGAACATATTTTGTTCTTATAGTTGTGTTCATTTCGGCCCTGAACATATCCTGGTAAATTCATGAAGTGCTTTAGAGAATTCAGCATTAAAACTCTTATGGAAGCAGCCCACTTTACACTCATATAGGTGATTCTTATTAAAAATATCTTGCTATACCCCACTTGGTTTTCCAAAATATAAGAATCATTAAAAGCAAATCTTACCCTAAACATTGCTTACAGGCATCACTATTTCATTATAGTAATGGATGGGAGATGTTATCTCCATAGTGATAAAACTAGTCTCCACGATTCGGTTATTCCTTTGAACCTAGATTTTGGGATCTCTAGTCAGCTAGGTTGGGTTGCCATCTCGGAGACTTTTAGGCCATAGGCTTTAACCCCATTCCCCTTGATGACTCTCGATGAACACGCAATTTATTTGCTCTCTACTCAAAAAATTGATTACGGATCCGTTTTATAAGTTGTAAGCAATTCCATTTGAGAGCAACTACCTCAAGTTATTTTCTCCAACAAATATGTAGAGACCTACTATAACTCTGTGCCTTCCCATTATATACAAATAGGAGGGACAAATATCCAACAATGCATGTTTGTTTAGATTTTTAAAGACTTCCCAAAAAACACATATGCTCTTCGCATAAGGTGTTCTCATTAGACCGTCTTCACGTCTCTCATGTGATTGAGACAAGACAGGTCCATCAGATGTATTAGAAAATTTTATTTCTAGTATCATGTCTACAACACCTACATTTTTCGAGTTGAAATCATTGGTCAACATCATTTTTGTAGCTTTTATTATTGCTACATACATGAGCATATCCCACAACAACATAGCCTCTTGTGATATATTTCACATCACACACTAGTCGCATTAAATCTAAACTCATTTGAGATCATCTTATTGTCAAATTTCTCATGTCACTGGATTGAAACTTGGTTCAATCTATACAAAGATTTAACAAGTTTAAGCACTTTGTTTCCTTGTACAAAAACCATAAACCCCTTTGGTTTATTGTGTATCAAGAAAACTCACATCTTCCTTTTGTTTGTAGCCTTCTACAACTAGTCTTGCTTTGTAATAGGCAATAATTCCATCAACTCTCAAATTCTTAGGTACTAGATCCACCAATTACTATGCATAGATTTCCAAGATGGATTTATTGCACTATTGACAATCTCTTTTCCAAGAAGGCATCTCTCAAGATATCGCTTCTTTGAGGCTTTAACTTCATCTTCTAACATTTAAATTAGAAAATTTAGATCAAACGAATATGATGTTTGTCCTTTTACTACGCTTAGGCTCAACCTCTCTTCCATCAACTCTTGATCATGAGAGATACTAAACGTAGACTCAAACTTTCTGTTAAGAAAGTTTAAAACTTGAAATATATTCTAATTAATTTTCATGAATAGATTCATAAATTAGAAAGTACTATGCACTACTGTTATGACCATAACCAATGAAAACACAATCAATGGTTCTTTATCATTTAGGAATAAGAACTACCACCTTCATCAAACACCCCCACATTTAAAGAATTTATAGAAAGACGATCACTCTTTTCATAATTCACAAGGTGTGTTGGTGGTTTCTTTTAAGGCATCTCAATGAACAAATAATTGGTGGAAATATTAGCTTCCCCCCACAAGTTCTACAGTAATCAAGAACTTATTACATTCATTGAGTTATTTCTCAACTTCATTCTTATAATGAATGAATATCTTTAATGCCTCATCCGCTTACCTAATAAGCACTCATAATAGACTCTTGTGCATTCCAAATTTTAGACAACTCAAGTATGTCAACTAAGGCATGTAACATATATTTCATTTAAAGAAATATTACAAAACATATATTGGGATTGAACACATTAGTATCCAATCAAGTTCACACATGCTCAAAATATATATATACATGTATGTAATTAAATAAGACTATACATGCTCAAATACAATAATCATGTATCCTCCATATCAATACAAAAAATTGTCTCTTAAACTTTATAAATAAATAACACATTTGGCATAGGGGTGAACTAAACTCACTCTAACTGAGATTGAAACCCCATAATAACAGCCCCGTTAATGTGCAATTCATCTCATTCTTCTTTTTTTCTTTTTCTTTTTTCAAGTTTGACTCTATCAAATATTGGGCTTATATCCACACATTTGAAATTATTAATAAGAGCTCTCATAAAGCTATTTTAATTATCAATTAGTGGATCACTTGATGAAATAGAGAAAACTAACCAATAAATAAGATGGCAGCCACGCCCTGAGAGCATTTAAAAGGATTCAAAAAAAAAAAAAAAAAAAAATTCTCCAATAAAATTCCCAATTTCCTTTATTCATCTAGCCCATACACCATTGCACATAAAAGGCCAACGACACATGATTGACATTTAAAGCATATTCAGTTACTATGAACTATAAACCAGTCAAGCATCATGTATATCACTAAGGATATTCACACAATGAATTACAAGATTTACACAAATCCAAATAGTTCTCAAATCAATTATTAAACAAGATGCAATTCCAAGCTTAAAGTCATGTTTGATGATGCGTTACTAGCACTATTTATCTTCCCCCTAAAAAAAAAAAAAGAAAAGAAAAGCACTATTTATCTTCAAATAATATACATATATCAATCGGCCAAAGATCAAACAGATTGAAACTGCATGGTCCATGGAAAAATTGAAGTTATGATCCATGCCAAAGTTCAATCTTGAACTTGACTCATTGGCCAAGTTTAATAATTAACTGTTTCTTTAAACTCTGTTGAATTCTAAAATTCAACTATTGCACCAAATAACCAACCATGGCATCCAAAATAAATAAGCATACCCATAGAGGCATTGACGCACAACCACATCTAGTAAACCATAAAAATTAAACTAATATATATATATATATATATATATATTTATATATATCAACCAACCCAAGCGATGGATAAAATTATTTCGCTTGGGTCATCCCTGAAAAAATTCACATGGCCTTCTCGAAATCGGTCTTGGGTTCCATTCAGGGACGAAACCATGATTCAAACTTAGGGGGGTCGAATTTCTTTGTTCAAAGATTTTAAAAAATTGAAATATCAATATTAGAGGCTGTCAACAATGCATTATTAGCGTTAATTTTTTAATTATTTGTATTTTTTATTTTGAAAAAAAAAATCACAAATAACAATTTATAATCAAGAGTTTTGTAAATTGTGATTTACTACTATGTTTTTTACTGGATTTAATTCCATGTCAAATTTGATTGTAATTATGTTCAATCGTTTTCCTGCATTTTTGTGAGATTTAATGTAAGAATTGCGTGTGAGAGTTTGGTGAAGATTCTGTGAAAATGAGGATTTCACGACTAGCTCGCGAGTGCCAATTCACGAAAAAAGCCACACAAGAAGCACATGTTGAAATTTGAAGAGTCTTTGACAGGCTGGATTTCACGAGTCATTCGTGACTCAGGCCAAGTCACGAGTGAAATATTCAAATATTGTAACATACCATTCATAAAAATCAAAATCAAGTAGTTCAAATATCAAAATCACGTAGTTCAATATTCAAATATTGTAATTTCATTTCTTTATTAATGAAAATGATGGGGATGTACCTTTGATCAAGAAAGACGAAAGTAGCAATTAGAGGAAAGCTGATCGCGAAGTATATAGTGAGCATAGAAAAGCAAGTCACTAGAATTGTACCATACCATTAGCAATAAGGCTTGTAAGTCTTAACCCAATATAGCAATAATTTAATAACAAAGAAAAAGTCTTTTGCCAGGAAACTTGGGAGGCTAGCTGGCCAAAATGGCCCATTAGCATTAATTTTTGAAATATTTAGCAACAGAGCACTGTTTCGGAAATAATTAGGGAAATACCACTTTTTCGGGCCCTATAGCGGCGTTTTCTTGCAAAATTTTTTTATAAATCCCATAACAGGTTTAAGGGGCCCTATAGTGGCGTTTTTAAGCCCTATAGTGACGTTTTTGGGCCCTATAGCGGCGTTTTCCTGCAAAATTTTTTTGTAAGTCCCATAACAGGTTCAAGGGGCCCTATAGTGGCGTTTTTTAATCCCTATAGTGACGTTTTTGGGCCCTATAGCGGCGTTTTCCTGCAAAATTCTTTTATAAGTCCCCATAACAGGTTAAGGGGCCCTATAGTGGCGTTTTTTAAGCCCTATAGTGACGTTTTCTGGCCCTATAGCGGCGTTTTCGGAAAAAGTGGTATTTCCCTAATTATTTCCGAAACAGTGCTCTGTTGCTAAATATTTCAAAAATTAATGTTAATGGGCCATTTTGGCCAGGCTAGCTTGCCATCAAATATTTGGTCGCAATTTGCTATTCAAAATCAAATGACATGGAGTTAATAGTTATGACCAAGTGGGAGGCTCATGTGTGATAAAAGCACCATTTTTCTAGCAAATATTAAAAGCAGTTTATCAAGGACGGAACCGGGATTCAAACTTAAGGGGGTCAAAGTTATTTGTTCAAAAATTTTGAAAAATTGAAATATCAATACTAGAGATTGACAACAATGCATGTGTGATAAAAGCACTATTTTTCTACCAAATATTAAAAGCATTTTAACTTCCATTTATGTGAAACCGTCATCAAAAATTCAAATATACATGAGCCAACAAAACAACGTCCAACGAAACAAACTCACTCAA
Organism: Quercus alba; assembly: GCA_036321655.1. Classification (NCBI taxonomy): domain Eukaryota; kingdom Viridiplantae; phylum Streptophyta; class Magnoliopsida; order Fagales; family Fagaceae; genus Quercus; species Quercus alba. Next base: position 58,130,554 of record CM070301.1, read on the forward strand.
ACGGTTATATTATAATCACGATTTTCAACTTTAGCCCAGAGAAGAAGATTCATAGATTAACGTTGGCACACACAACGTCTACTAACAAGAACCAGAAAATGTAAAACAGTTTCAGAGAAAAACAAAGTTTCAGAATATATAAAACAATAACATTCCCATTATGGGTTTGTTTCGCAGAAAACTGCTATTTATAAAATCACTAAATTCCTTTAACACTAATCACAAAAATAAATTAAGAAACAGAAATCTGCTTTAAGATTGTTGGATATATTTCAACAATTAATTTACTTTTGTGATTAACAAAAAGGAATAACATACAGATCTAAATATAAGCAATAACATAAATAAATGTAATAGGCAAAAGCAATAAATAGATATTGTATATATATAAGAAGAAATCTCCAAATAATTATAAAATCACAAATCAAATGCGTGAAGGATGAATGAAATAGATCAAGTCTTGTGTTTGACACAATCTCTTTAAAGCACATTTCGCTCCTCACACAGTCTGCTTTGAGACTCACAGACGTTTGCCTCCTAGAAAAAAATGATCTACAACACGGAAAAGAAGCACACAAGGTCCAAGCTCTGCAAACTATACTATGTTTCTTTCTCTCTCTTTGACTCAAATGAATGCACAATTTTTTTTTTTTTTTTTCTAAAAGAGTTTCTCAAAAGGTTGTTTTTCATGAATGAGGGACTATGAAAATATACATTACTGAATAGATACACTGTTTAAGAAAAAACTACTGTATACAAACTTACTAGTTCAAAAAATAAAATAATAAAATATTATTATTAATTGGATAAGTGGACTCAGTCCATACATGCCTAAAGTCCAACCCAATATCTTACTCAAAACTCATATTCTCTATCATTTTCTATGCGAGACTCAAAGATTCTCACCACTTTAATATCATATTCAAATGGACACATTAAGAGTCAATTTCTCACTCACTCCGTACTATTTTTCCAACACAAAATTCCTTCCTCCATCGCCTTTGCTTTCACTTCTAGAAATTAGAAGAGAGAATTGTGGGTCATCCAAATGGAATAAATTTTCCAACTAATTTTAATAGGTCAATAACGGCTGCTAGACATCGACATTAACTTTGTTCTTCTACGGAATTTCCCAGAAATATCTAGATATTTTGGTCCCTGATCATAAAAAGTGAGGGCTTGCCCTTGCTATTTCACACTCACATTCATCAGAGAGAGAAATCAAAAATGGCAATGCGAATGGTGGTGTTTCAAATAATTGTCTTATTGGGATCAATGAATGCATTTGTAAAAGCAGTGGGTTTGGTAAACAGTTCAAAATGTAGTGAAGCAACCTGTGGGAACGTTAGCATTCCATACCCTTTTGGAATAGATACTGATTGCAACATGACCGCCTTGTATTGGATAAATTGCAATCACAGTTTCAGTCCTCCCAAGCCTTTCTTGGCGTCCATAAACCTGGAGGTTTTGGACATTTCATTATTAGACGGCACACTTTGCGTCAGCTATGCAATGCTTTTGGGTTGTTCTGATGCTACAAGTACCGAATTTTACTCCTATACTTCAAGAGGTCTTGTCTTCTCCCAATCCAGAAACAAATTCGTTGCCATGGGTTGTAACAATTTTGCTTCATTGAATGATGCAGACAATTTTGTTATTTGTGGGTGCATGTCCTTTTGTGCTGACGGAAACAAAGAGATGAATATCAACAATAGTTGCAATGGCATCAACTGCTGCCAATCTGCTATCCCAGTTCTCGACGGCACTACAAAAAAACCGGTCTAAAGCTGCGTTTGAAAAATGCAGCTTAAGACCCCAAAAACGCGGCTATAGGCTTTGAGCCGCGTTTTCTATGGCCGCGTTTATAACACGGCCTAAAGACCGCAGCTCAAAGACCTATAGCCGCGTTTTCTAACCGGGGCTATAGGATTCGGCCTATAGCCGCATTTTTGGAAATGCGGCTATAGACCAGCTTTAAGCCGCGTCTGAAAACACTATAGGTTTTTAAAAAAAAAAAAAAAAAAAAATTCTGGGTTTTTTTTTCCCCAGAAAATTCAAAATTGAAAAATCAAATATAAAAAATTCAAAATTAAACACAAATACAAAAAATTCAAAAACAAATACAAATCCAGAAAATTCAAAATCAAATACAACATACTCACAATACAAACACACCCAGAAAATTTTAAATTAAACACAATATACTCACAATACAAACACATGCACCCAAAAAATTAAAAATCAAACATAAACCCAGAAAATTCAAAATCAAACACAAACCCGGAAAATTAAAAGCAAACACAACATTCTCACAATACAAACACAACAAAAAAATTCAAAATCAAACAAAACGTGTTCCAAAATATAACACAAACCCATGAATCTCCTCTCATTCAACAAAACCAACCAAATCTAACACTAATTCCATTCAATAAAACAAAAGCACAAGCTCAGAATCAAAAAAGAACACAAACCTGTGAAGAAGGAAGAAAGAAAAAGGAACAAAAAAAAAAAAAAAAAAAAAACGCACTACCCAGATGTGAAGGAAGAAAGAAAAAGGAAAAAAAAAAAAAAAAAGAAATGAGAAAAGAGAAAAGAGTTACCTGGATGTGGAGAAGGAAGGAAAAAAAAAGAAAAAAAAAGAAGAAGAAGTCTTACCCAGATGTGAAGAAGGAAGAAAGAAAAAGAAAAAAAAAAAAAAAAAGAAGAAAGAACGAACCATCTGAAGAATGAAGAAAGAAAGGGAAAAGGAAGAAAAGAGAGCAAGTGGGGGTAGGTGGGAAAGTGGGGAGTAGGTGTGAAAGGTAGTGTACGTGGGAAGCTTCAGGAAATTTTTTTTTTTTTTTTTTTTAAGCGCTACCTATAGCCGCATTTTCAAAAAGAAAAAACACAGCTACAGGTTAACTATAGCCGCATTTTCTAAAAATGCGGCTATAGGTCGGCGCTTAAGTACGATTTTACGGTACCTATAGCCGCGTTTTTAGAAAACGCGGCTATAGGTAACCTGTAGCTGTGTTTTTTCTATGTAAAAACGCGGCTAAAGGTGACCCGTAGCCACGTTTTTAAATCACAAAAATACAGCTACAGGTTACCTACAGCCGCGTTTTTGAAAAACGCGGCTGTAGGTAACCTTTAGCCGCTTTTTAAAACACAAAAACGCGGCTATAAGTCCACCTTAAAAAATTATTCGGTTGGACCTATAGCTGCGTTTTTTGTAGTGCGTCTTTGATGCATCTCGAAGGTCAATAGACACCGCGACTTACCAAATTAGGCCATCTTCCAAGAATGCATTCATAGTAGAACAAAAGTGGTTCGAGACCAATTTAACAAACCCGCTTGAAATCCAAAATATGTCCCACGTTCCTGTGGTATTGGTATGGCGCATCGATCCAACATTATTTCTTCTTGTAACTGGAAATAACAAGTCAGATGAAGAGACCTCAAGCTATGTTTATGCTAATCGTTCTTCAATTCTTACATTTTCTTGCAAACCAGGCTTTAAAGGAAATCCCTATCTGCCTCATCCTGAACAATGTGCAGGTAAACTACTTCTCACCTCCGTCTATTAATTTTACTCCTGTAAATTAAATATTCATCACATCACATGTTATTGTTTTCTTAGATAACTTTCATGCCCTGCCCAAATTAGTTATAGAGCTGGATCAGACCACAACAACAGACAGTGTGGAGGAGAAAAAATACATTTCATGTTGTCATCTATGATTCAAATTCCTTCTCCTAACTATATTAAATTATTAGTGGGTTCCAGTTAACTCAACCAGTAAAGTCTCTAATGGTTGTATAAGAGATCTGAGGTTCAATCATCACCTACACCAAAAACTGATCAGTGTCTTAGTCTGATAATAAAGAGTTATCATCAGAAGTGGACACCATAAGTTGAAACTCTCTAAAAGAAAAAAATTATAAAATTATCCAAAAAGAAATAAAATAAGATGGCTAAAACAAATTTTTTCATTTGGGTGTATCATTTATATGAATATATTTTTTTAGGTAAATTACAGTAAATTACCTTTTGAGAAAATATCAACCACATCTACCACTTGTTGAAAATGTCAATTTAGTCCTTCAACACAAACGATATTAATATCTGCCGTTAATAACAAAGTTTTCTTAAAAAAATAAATTAAAACTCAAATCTCTCTCTCCCCTAATTTTACTGTCTCTTTCACAAGTCACAACTTTCTTTTTCTTTGCTTATCCAAATCTTAAAAATTTTGGATAGTCCGTTTATGGACCAAAGATTCATTCTCTAAAATTTCCTTCCTTTTTCTTAGGGGTGTCAATTTAGGTTAGCGTGTCGGGTTCGTGTCGTGTCGAGGTAGGGGTATTCGACTAAATGGCTCAACCCTAACCCGACCCATTTAATAATCGTGTCATGATCCTTCAACCCTAACCCGACCTGTTAATAAAGCGGGTTGACCTGACCCAACCCATTTGACACACTTAATAAACGAGTCGTGTTGGGTTGACACGAATGTAACACAACCTATTTCAACTTGCATAATATTAAATATAACATCCATCTAGAAATAATTTTTTTTACATCCCAAAAAGCAGTGCATACACTTTAAGTCTTTAACCCATATTAAAAATAATATAATTCGACAAAAATATAACATTCATCTAGAAATAAGTTCTTTACACTTCAAAAGAAGTGCATACACTTCAACCCAAATTCAAAATAACAAAAATAAAACAACACAGTTCAACAAAAATATAATATCTTTGGAACTCGCTAAATGCTAAGTATCAATATTGAAAGAATTTGAGCAAACAGTAGACTAATCCTAACTATGACCACGATTATCATCCATAGATTCTTTGCTGATGTCCAAATTCATAACATCTTCCACAAACTCATCCAATTTCATTTGTGCAAGTTCTATGCCCCCCCCCCCCCAAAAAAAAAGTATTAGTAGGTCTAGAGTCTGTAAAGTTTCAATTTCCAATTATATCCCTTGTAAATTTTTGTAATTACTTATTTTTCTATTTAAATTTAAAATATATGTTGGATATAAAAAGTATTTGACAAATCTAAAATAAAATAAATATTTATTTGTTATACAAGTTAAATGAGTTGTGTTAAGTGGGTCATTTCGGGTTAACACAGATAAATTGGCGTGTCAAACGTGTCTATTGCGGGTTACGCGGGTTGACCCGCTTATGACACGTTTCTTATCGTGTCGCTTTCGGGTCGACCCATTTATGACCCAAACCCATTAAGACCTAACCCTAACCCGAAAAAACACGTGTCGGGTTCGTGTCGTGTTCGCAGGTTGGGTTGAATATTGACACCCCTACTTTTTCTTCTTAAAATCAACAATATAGCAGTGCTTTTTTTTTTTGGGTTATTTTTTCTTCAAAAAAATAATTAACAAAAAATGTAATTATTTTGCTACTTTGTGTTTGGTAGCCGAGAAAATCAAAGAGAAATGCTAAAAAAATCAAAAGGAAAAGCCTTAGAAAAAGACTCATCTCCTCCATATAGTGTTTGGAAGAAAAGAGAATCAAAAGAAAAAGAAAAAGCTCCTTAAAAACAAGCCCTTTTCTCCTCTACAAAGAAACCCAGGAAAACCCATTCACACTAGCCAAGGTCCTAACTCCACCACAAAATTGTCGTCAACCACCAAGTAAACATCAAAACTGTTGATACCCATGTCAGCCAAACCCAAATCCAATCCCACCATTGCAAGATATCCACACCAAAATAGAGAGATGAGAGAGAAAGAGGATCCATCATCCATCATTGGCAAGATTTAGACAACCAAAGGCAAAAAAAATTGAGAAAGAAAGAGAGTGTTAGAGCATTCTTATCAAACCTTTTATATGCTAAAAGATGATTTTTTTTTTTTTTAGCATTTTTGATCCAAAAGCTTGCTCCATCAAGGGTTTTAAATGCTATAATTTTTGGTATTGATGATCAGTGCAATCTCATATTTGAGATTGCACTGTTCACCAATTGTAAAATTTATATTATTTTTTTATTCAGCTTGGGCCCACTTTCTTTTCTTCATCTTTCTCAGTTCCGTATCTTCTCTCTCTCTCTCTCCAAACCCATGGTTGACAGTCAGTGACCGTCCAAATCACAAACCCATGGCTGATTTGTGATTGACCCCAAATCAGCCACCAACCATCACCGTGGCAGCCCAAGGCGAGTAAACCATGGTGGCCCACGACGAGCAACGACCTTATGGCAACTCATGCAATCTGAACCAACCCACAGCCACACACGCGATTTGAAGCCACCCACGGGAATCCACGGTGATCTGAACCCACCCACGGCGGTCACCCACGGCGATCTGAACCCTACCCATGGCGAGCCACGACCACCACCGACCCACGGCAATCTGAATCCCATGCCAATCTGAAGCCTACAAGCCGATCTTGAGAGAGAGGAGAAGCTTTCACTGTGAGAGGAAGAGAGGAGAGAGGAGAGAGTGTGATGGGTTTGCTAGTGGGTTTGATGGTGGCGACGATGGTGGAGGTTTCTTTTCTTTTCTTTTCTTTTTCTTTTTTCTGCTATGGTTGGTGGTGGTGAGTGGATGTCGTGGTTGTGGGCAGATGTGGAGGTTTCTTTTTGCAGTGATTTTTTTTTTTTCTTTTTTTGTTAGTGGTGGTTGTGGTATGGGTGGTGGGTTTTTGGTGGGTGGTTAGTAGTGTGGTGTCGGTGGTGCTGTGAGAAAGAGAGAGACAAAGGAGAGAGAGGAAAAATAAAAAATTATTGAAAAATAATAAAGAAAAATTATTTAAATGAAATGGTAAAAAAAATATAAATTTTGATATAGGTTGTATTGTAAAATGTTGTATTATACGTTATAAAATTGGGTTTTGAGATGCTAAATGCTATATTTTTTTGACATGTTTGATAAGAATGCTCTTAGATGAGATTGTGAAAAAGAAAAGAGAGAGAGAGTCAGATTTGGAAAGAACAAAAATTGAGAGAGAAAGAGAGTACGGTGAGATTAAGAAAAAGAAAAAGTGAGAGAGAGAGAGAGAGTGTGTGAAACTTTATTATTAACGACAGATTAGCACCGTTTGTGTTAAAGGATGAAATTGGCCATTTTTAACAAGTTATGGATGTATTTGGTATTTTCTGAAACCTCAAGGTAGTTTACTATAATTTACCCTATTTATTTCTTCTTTCTTTTTTCTTCATTTTTTCCATTCTCTTGGCTTTCACACTCATTATTGTTATTAATGTTAGTGTTGTTGTCATAAATGTTGCCACTTTTTGTCATTGTTGTGGCTAATGTTGATGTTAATGAAAACACTAAGGGCATATTTGATAGACTGTAATAGGCATTGTAATGTAATAGTTATTCCTATGGTTTAGTTTTTCTTTAGTTTGATTATGTTTTTATTATAAGGAATAGTCATTCCTTATAAATAACTATTCTTCAAAATGAGGAATAATTATTCTTCTTTAAAATGTTGTATTAGTTATTCCTTAGTAAGTGCAATAATTTCAAATTTTAATATATTTCTAAATAAATAAACTTTCCATATACATCTAACAATTATAAAAATAAAAAATCATAAAAAATAACACATATCTCTCTTAAATTTAAAAATAACAATTTTTAAAGAGATATAATTGTATAAGTAAGATATTTCATAAAATAAATGTTAAGTTTCATTTTAATGTTATAACTCACAATCAAAGAAAATTATTAAGTACTCCCGGAGTACCATAAATGTGAACTCCCCCTTCTCACATGTGGGTCTCACCATAAATTTAATTAATGGGACCCACTATTCATGTGAGAGGAGGGAGTACGTATTTATGGTACTCCGGGAGTACATAATAATTTCCCCACAACCAAACTAATGAATATGTTTAGTTATTACATTACAACACACTTTATTACTAGTAATAAATATTACAATTCCTGTCGTAATTCCCATTCAGTATACCAAACATACCCTAAAATACTCCCTTCATCCCAATTTGTTTGTCCTGTTTGAAAAGTCAAACTTTTTAAAGGGACATCATTTATTGTCTTGTCTACTTTATAAAAATATATAAGTTTACAAAACTACCCTTAAATAAATATATCAGTTTTTTTTAAAATAATTATTTTTAATGAGGCAACTAAAAAGGTGCCCCAATTAGATTGATTTTTTTAAATATTTGTTAGTTTTCTTTTCAAATAGTTTTGAAAATAAAATAGGATTTTTTAGAAATATGACAATATTTTGGAATATTCTAAAATGAAATAGAGGACAAACAAACTGAGACAGAAATAGTAATTTGTAATTCAATACCTAGCCAATTGCTTCATACCAAGGGAAATCCCATGGTCTTTAGTACATGAAAGTCAAAAGGCAAGTTTATCTCATTTTAAAGTCGCAAAAATTTTCTTTGCAAAAAATAATAATAATAAGGGTAGATTACATTAATTTACCCTGAAATTTGGGCTAACTAATTGTTTTGAGAAGTCTTAGACATAAGTGGTATAAACACAAATTTCAAGATAAATTAATATTCTTTTCGTCTTAATTTGTTTGTCATATTTGAAAAGTCAAACTTTTTAAGGGAATATCATTTATTATCTTGTCTGCTTTATAAAAATGTATAAGTTTATAAAACTATTCTTCAATAAATATATCATTTTTTTTAAAAGGGTTATTTTTAATAAGACAACTAAAAAGGTTTCCTTATTAGATTGATTTTTTAAATATTTGTTAGTTTTCTTTTCAAATAATTTTGAAAATAAAGTAGGAGTATAATAGAAATATTAGTAAATTAATGACTTTTATTTAAAAATATGATAATATTTTGAAACATTCCAAAATGGAATAGAAAACAAACAAACTATAACAAATAGAGTATAATTTACTTAAAAAGTAAATAAAAATTACGGGCATTTAAATTTTTTTCTTTTTTTTTTTTGATTTGTTAGTGAAAATGATAAAAATCAGAGCGAGAGAGAAAGCAGTGATAAAGGAGGGGTAAGCACGACTATAATTGAAAAAACAGCTTTGAGAGGCAATTGCAGGCTTTCATCTTTGTGTCGAACCCATGTGTCAGAATTTTTTTCAGAAAGAGTTTCATTACTTTTGTCTTCCGACAGTCCCACTTGGGCCACTTCCATATACATCATAAACTCTCATTATTTTTTTCATATTGCACCCAACACTTGTCGGCGGCTGCAATACGTAAAGATAGATCAACCATTTTTAAAAACTTTTAAAATTAGAAAAAGCAATCTGAAAATGAAACAAAAAGATTGAGTTTTGGAATCTCAACTATACAGAAAATTGTCAATCAAGATCAATGATTATTATTTTTTAATTGGTAGAAGATTTGAATCTTTTTTTTTTTTTTTAACATTAAAAAATGCTAACTATCTAGTTAAACTTTATATATAAGACAAGACTTCGATAAAATGATATTAATTTAAACAACAATGCCCCTTAATTTTGTTTTAAAAAGTACTTTCCAACTCATCTTCTTGGGAGATTATATCAAATGGTTTGCTGTAAGTGTATCAATGTAATTTACCCTCCTATTTACAACACCCTCAATGTTCTATTAAAATTTAGGATAGAGTATGAAAATTCCCTCTCTACAAATCTCTCCTAAAATTTGAGCTAATTCCAAATACTATTCAAACTTTTTTAAATATTCAATTGGCCCTTTAAGCACAAATAGTGTTTATAAATTTTTTGAAAGTTTTCATGCTCCTCCAAGTCTTCTTATGCATCCTTCTCCATTTTTGGTTGATATTCATTTATTATTTATTACTAAAGCACTTCTTTTTCTGCGAATCTACTAAAGCACTTCTTGTGCCTATAAGTGCCGCAATACAATCGTTGTGGGAAAAAGAATATAAACAATGTTAAGTGCGGTTTGTATTTACTCCTTAGGAGGCAAATAGAATATTTTGAAAATTTTAAGTAGTGTCTAGCATTAGTCCAAACCTATGGTTTATGTATTTTATTCGAAAATTTATTAAACTCGTGATAACTCTTTGATTCAGAACAAAGTTCAACTCTGAAAATCAAATGATCCTCATCCAATCAGTACGAATTTATTGAATGGTAAGAGATGGTTGAAAAGTGATCTCAGGTAGCTTTTATACTTGAGAGAAATTGAAGGCATATAGGCATGTAGTAATTGCATATTGCAAATGGATACACGAAATTTTTATTTGTATCTAATCCTAGTTGGAGTGCAAGAAAAATAATCCTGCAAGTAATCATTATCTTATTTGAGATGCAAACGAACACATCTACACATCTTAATCCTTGTATTGCATCTATAGGAAGTTTAGAACGCTGAGTAAGTTTAGGATAAAACATACTATAAAACCTTCAATGAGCTTATTATAAAACACAAAACTTAATAGTAGTGATGTTAGCCACCAAGAAATTTAAGCTGTGGATTTAGGTCTCTATGGTCTATATATAGTCAAACAATATTAATTCCCTATATTCTCCCCCTCTGTTTCTGTACCCCTCTTTTTTTTTTTTTCTTTTTTTTTCGCATATACTTTGTCATGATGTAAAAGATATGTCTCACATTTTCACATGGTGCTTAAGTGATATTTTATCTTAATCTATTTCTTGACAAAATTAAATGGTTACATCTTAATATTTTTTAGGCGAAATAATGTTAGAAATTTAAATGAAAGAACATAGAAAAGTAGTTTTTTTTTTTGAGAAAGAACATAGAAAAGTAGTTGATAGATTCTTTTATGATTTTGATATATAATTTTACAATAAGTCTAATGATATGATATTTTTCACTATTATTTTTTCATAACTACTAAAGTGGTAGATTGTATTTGTCATACAATAAATGAAAGTGATAATCATAGTAGTCTCATACGAAAGTAATATTATACTAATCATATATGATACCTTAAAAAATTGTGAAATATATCATTATTATTGATAATTTAACACAATTGAATTATGTAGCTAAAGGCTAGTGAAATAAAAACCATCAGCAACATAGTAAACATAGGAATTTCTTTTTTTATTTTATTTTATTAATTTTTTTTGAGAGATAATTACAATATGCTGTTAACTCCATAGTTCGAACCCTTTGCCCTCTAAATCCTCAAGCACTTTGTGCATGAAGAGGTGTCAATTTAGTTACAAAGCCTTTGACTTATTAATCTATTTTAAAAGGATAGTTAAGCGGAAATTGTGGGATTTGGCGCATAAAGAAATATAAAAAGAGTATTGTGTATGCGTAGTCAATTCCAATATAAACGTGCCATCCAAACAGCTGCAATGCAATGCCCAATCATTTACATCAACCGTGTTGGCTAAGTAATGTACATATATATTATAAGAATGATCTCAAGCATATATATATATATAGTAATGCAATTCTAATTTTTTTTTTTTTTTTTTTTGATGTGAAACTCATTACTTTAAATTAAACTCAAACCAACTACATGACATCTTGGGCCACCAGCCCTTCAATACAGTCTGGTATTTCCTCAACCCAAGCGTATTGGTCTGGCACGCTTTTAGCAAACTGGGCTAGCGTGTGTGCAGCCTTATTTCCTGACCGACCCACATGGCTAAAATTTACTTCTCTAAACCTATAAAGCTGGGACAAGGACCCAGTAATAACATTAACAATAGAAGATGGAGCCTTTGTGCATCGCAGCATGGCGTTCACCACTGTAAGGGAGTCGCTTTCAAATAGGCAGTCTCGGATTCCCATTTCCCATGCAAAACGGACGCCTTCCTCCATTGCTTTGGCCTCTACCTCAACAGCACCCAACAGAGCCTTTATCTTCTTGCTAAGTGCTGCCACCACCTCCCCATGATGGTCCCTTTTCACCACCCCGATCCCGGTTTCCTTTTGCTGAGAGAAAACGGCACCGTCCATGTTAGCTTTGTACCACGGAGGCTTGGGAGGTTGCCATATTGCTTCCACAGGATCTTTGAATGGCCGTGTAGAATGGTTAGCCATCACAAAGTTCTCTAAGAGCTCTTTTGTCCACCGAACGAGAACAGATGCTGGTTTTCTGCTCTTTCCGTGGCGCACCTCATTCCGGTTCGTCCAGATGCCCCATGCCGTCGTTACCATCAAACCCACGTCCTCCATCGACCACTGCTTCACATTTCGGGCATACCACAATAAGTCCAAGAATTCCGAGCATTTGTCCATCACCTTATCTGTATCCATCCCTACTTCCTTCCATACTTCCTTCGCACGGTGACAGTGCCAGAGTGCATGACTTGGTGTTTCTTCAAAGCTTCCACATACCTCACATGTATTTTCTGCCGTTATCCTTCGCCGAAAGAGGTTATCCTTTGTGGGTAAGATATTCCGGCAAGCACGCCACGTGAAGTTTCGAATCTTATTAGGGACATTCAATCGCCAAATAAACTTCCAAAACTCCTTCATGTGTGTTGAGTTTGAGCTCTCCTCAGCGTCGTTGCCATCTCTCTCCTCAAGTGCCAATCTATAGGCTGACTTCACCGTGAACTTCCCTAAAGAAGTCAGTGCCCAGATAATGCTATCATTAGGCAACGTTGGGCTTAGTGCAATGGAAAGAGTCTATTCAACGTCCTTGGCCATGAGGGTTCGTTGTAGGGCTTCCAAGTTCCATTCTCCTTTTTGGTGATCGATTAATGAAGCCACTAATGAAAGTGGAAGACAAAGGAAGCCAAAGGAAGTTGTAGGGCCAAGCCCAAGTGAAAGTTGTAGGGCCATGGTGTGACAGCTTTAAAAGTGGAAGACAAAGGAAGCCAGCGGTCTTTCCAAATTTGGACTTTGGCTCCATTTCCTATCCTCCAACGGCTCCCTTTTCGGACTACCTGTTGTGCAGCAATTATACTCCTCCAAGCATATGATGGTCTTGTCCCCACAATGGTTGAGAGAAAGTCTCCATGTGGAAAATATCTAGCATGGAAGACACGGTAGAAAAGTGAATTTGTAGAGGTTTGAAGGCGCCATCCCTGTTTGGCTAGTAAAGCCACGTTGAAAGCCTTGAGGTCCCTAAAACCCATACTGCCAGTTTCCTTAGGAGTGCACATCTTCTCCCAGCTAAGCCAAGCCATTTTGTCAACCCCATTCTTTTGTCCCCACCAAAATTTGCGGACCATACCAGCAAGCTCATCACATAAGGAATCTGGGAGTTTGAAGCAACTCATAGTATAAGAAGGAATTGCTTGGCCAACTGCTTTTATTAAAATTTCTTTGCCTGCATTCGATAGAAGTTTCTCCTTCCACCCCAAAAGGTTTTTACCCAGTTTGTCTTTTAGATCATGGAAGGTGTTCTTTTTGGATCGCCCAACCAACGAAGGTAGTCCTAGATATTTTTCATGCTGGCGTATGACTTGAGCTCCAAATCTAGATTTTATTTCCTCCTGTATTGCCTGTGGAGTATTTTTACTGAAAAATAGGGCAGTTTTGGCTTTATTGAGTTGCTGGCCTGAGGCAGCTTCATAGACAGTGAAAATACGCTGTAACTCATCACATTCTTCCAAAGATGCTCGACAAAAAACCAAGCTATCGTCAGCAAAGAACAAGTGGGAAATTCTTGGGGCTCTCCGACACACAGCTACACCATTGATATTTTGCCTTTCTGTTGCACGACAAAGTAGTGCTGAAAGACCCTCTACACAAAATAGAAACAGATAAGGAGATAATGGGTCCCCTTGGCGAAGGCCTCTAGAAGGGACTATTCTGCCTCAGGTTTGCCCATTAATACAGATAGAATATGTGACAGTAGTTATACATCTCATGATCACTTCAATCATTTTCTGATGAACACCCATTTTCCTCATAATATTCTCCAAGCAAGTCCATTCTACCCTATCATAGGCTTTGCTCATGTCTAATTTAGAGCCATCTCCCCCACCCTCCCAGACTTCTTCTGGCTAATGTGATGCATGGTTTCGAATGCAACTAACACATTATCAGTTATAAAGCGCCCTTTGGTAAAAGCACTCTGACTTTCACTGACAATTGTTGATAAAACACTTTTCAATCTATTAGCAACAGCTTTAGAAGCTATCTTGTAGGCTACATTACATAAACTAATTGGCCTGTATTCAGTAATTTTTCTAGGGTTTTGGACTTTGGGAATAAGAACAATCTGTGTGTCATTATAGTTAGGAGGAACAATACCATGATTCAGGAAGTCCAGGGCAGCTTGAGTGACGCATGTGCCTATGAGTGACCAGAACTTCTGATAGAAAAGGGGTGGCAAGCCATCCAGTCCTGGCGCAGTATTAGGATGCATTTGCTTCAATGCTAGGGCAACCTCTGAGGCTTGAAACTCTCTGCTTAACATCAGGTTCATTGCATCCGTGACTGTAGGTGTGATGGCATTCAAAAGCTCTGTCATATCTCCCGGCTGAGTGGAAGTAAATAATGTGGAGAAATACTGTGTAGCGACATACTCGATCTCATCCATACCCTCCTGCCATAGCCCATTCCCATCCTCCAGCTCCTGAATCCAATTCTGTTGCTTCCTGTTCGATGCTTTGGTATGGAAGAAGCTAGTATTGCGATCCCCTTCCTTCAGATAAATATTCTGAGATCGTTGTTTCCACATGACCTCTTCTATATCTAACCAAGAGTTTAGAGACTGCCTGACCTGCCGGATGGTTTCCAGATTGTGCTCCGGGGTGGTTTCCAGTGCTTGGAGCCTATTCCGAAGTGATTTGATCCGGTTGCCAGCATGGCCAAATTCTTTCTTGTTCCACTGAGTGGGGCGAGCATTACATGAGGAAATACAGTTCTGCAATGGATGACCTGTAGAGACACCAAGGCCAAACTCCCACGCTTCACTTACAACCTCCGCACACCTTGGATCACGAAGCCACATTGCTTCAAACCTAAATGGCTTCCCACCTTTATGTCGCCTTTCCTCCCCTTGATTCCACCGAAGAGCTAAAATGTAGTGATCCGACGCAGTGGTCGACAGATGGTATAACTTCGTATTTGCAAATTTTAAAACTAGTCCAGCGTGGCCAATGCCTGGTCTAGTCGAATCCACCAACTATCTCCATTTGCAAAAATTTTGTTCCAAGTAAAACGTGGGCCCACATAACCCAAGTTTCTGAATCAGCATCTGTTTATTGCATCCCGAAATCTTTCCATCTGTTTAGGTGACCTCAGATTACCCCCAAGTTTTTTAGCATCACTAACGATCTCGTTAAAGTCCCCCATACACAGCCAGGGGAGGTGGTTTGAGCTCCCTAGTCTTCCTAGAATACGCTAAGTCTCCTCTCTCCTACTCGTTTCCGGTTGCCCATAAAAACCTGTGAACCTCCACTTCCCTGTTCCATCAACCCCTCCCACCTCTGCATCTATATGCCACGGTCCGAACGTTTGAACATCCACCATTATTTCCTTCTTTCATAGTAAGGCCAACCCCCCTTTACTTCCATTGCTAGCCACTGCCAGCCCTTCTGTAAATCCGAGAGTATGCTTCTTCTTAGTCATCTCTTCCTTGGATAGCTTAGTTTCCATGAGGAACACTAAACTGGGATCTTCAGAGGCTATTACCTCTTAGAGTTGTCGAACTGTTCGGAGGTTCCCAAGCCCCCGACAGTTCCAACTTAAAGCATTCATTGATCCCGGCGGTGCTGCCTCGCAGCCACCGCCGTTTCAGTAAACTTCATAGCCAACATCTTACTTACTTCCACCACCTCGGCTTCCATTTTTTCTTCTTTGACGTAGCTACCACGTCTGTGTTTGCATGGTCATGTGCATGTTTATTTCCTGCATGTGCCTCCTCCGAATTTGGATTAGTAATTTTAAGCCTAGTTGTGATTCTTTTCCAAGTTCTAGTAGTTGGGTTATTAGCGATAGGCCCATTAGGCCCATTACCCAAGCAGCCCATATCATGTGGCCCATAGTCCCCTCCACGTTTGGTTCATCCCTTCTCCTCTCTGTCAACGTGTTGTCAGTTTTTCCTTTATTCTTGCAAACATGATCATCATTAGTAGTATTTGTAATCGAAGAAAAATCAGTGCCATTAAAGATTGCATCATCAATTTCCTGGATATGCGCCTCAAATTTCTCCTTGTCAGTAAGTATGTCCGTGATCTTCGCCTTATCATTCAAATTCGAAGATTCCTTGGGATTCGCACTTTCCTTTCTCGTGCTAACATCCGTTTTAGTCATCATCACCAACCTGTCAGTCACCGTCGCCGGAGTAGTAGCGAAACCACTCTTCTCCGCCACACTACTCGTTCGCCAAGCCTCCTGCCCAGCCACCGATATTACCTTTCGCTTGGACATATTCACCTGAGGCGCGCGCATCCAATCTCCGAACTGCTGTTGCTGGGCATGTAACGTCCCTTTACTTCGAATCCAGATTTCACACTCCTTAGCGTCATGCGTTAACCTCCCACACCAGTAGCAGAATATTAGGAGTCGTTTGTACCGAAACGAAACCCACCCATCACTATCTGGACCAAACCGCACTCTCCGTCCACTACTGAGCGGTTTTGTGATGTCCAGTTCCACGCGCACTCTCATGAACTCCCCGCCGTCAGTTTCCTCGTCATCGCTGCAGTGGATTACGCGTCCTAATGTTTGACATATACCCTCCGCCGCATCAACCGTCAGTCGTCTCGCAGGTATATCATGCACTTGAATCCAAAACTCCGCCGTATCGAAGCGAAGCTCCTTTAGAGACTGGTCCGTTTCGTATCGGCAGAGAGCGACCAAATACTTGTCAAAGCTCCACGATGCTCCGAGAAGAATTCTCTCAGCATCCAACTCGTCTTCAAACGTAAAAAGAATGAGATGGTTCCCCAGATCTTTGATGCGAAACTCGTGTTTTGTTTTCCACAGTGGTCGGAGAGTCCGAGCCACAACTTCTATACTGAGGGCTCTCTTACTGAAGAACTTCGCTGCTAGCATGCTTCCTGGCTTGACGTTTTTGTTTTCAAAGTCAAACGTGTCCCCCTCTTGTTCGGAAAGAGACAAACGATTCCAATCTCTAGTTAAGGAATCCATAATGCTCATTGTTTCCCTGGTCCCACGAAGGAAAACCCACAAGCCCTATACACAACGTTGTTGCGCAAGGGAACTAAATCCTAAGGAAGGAACATAATTTTACTGACTAGGAGTTTGGCGCCGCCAAGACTCTAGGTCAGAGAAACTCGCATACTCCGCCCCCTCTGCGTCTTAGAGTTGCATGCTTCAATGCAATTCTAATTAGTAACGACTAATGAGAGAATAATCATGACCTCTAAAGTCGTTCTTAACGTATTATATATATACGTGCTTTTCAAAGTTTGAGGCATTCCATTTGATTTTAGAAGATAACTCTTTAATAGAAAAGAAGAATAAAATCTTATTTACCAGATTCTTTTGTTTTTTTTTTTTCAGCAGACACATATAGACTTATTATAGTGCATTCCACCAGCTTCTCAGAATTCTTTTGACCTATGTCATAAAAAAATATATATATATATATATATTTATATAAATATATACTTGTTTATTACTGGTGATCAATTATTTTTTATTCTACTTTCTCAGCAAATTTTTTTTTTTTTAAATTTACTTTTTATTCTACTTTATATTTTGCTAGACTATTCTTCCTAAATCCTTGGGTAGGATATTCTCATCTCTGCACTGATAATTATACAATATAATAATAAGTAAAAAAACTGAAGATATTACACACTTGTTATTACATAATTACCATATACACGCTGCTATATATGGATTGAAATCATGCTTTTAAAACACGATTTGAAAAGGTGTATATAATAGCGAATATGTAATATGTAGTTGAAGAACAAAAATCAATGTATAAATAATTAAATATAGGGTCTTTTTTTTTCTTTTTCTTTTTTTATGTACTAACTTGCAACTCTCACTCTTAATTTTTTTTGCTTCCATTACTTAATGAATTCGTTTTTTTTCTTTTTTTTCTTTTTGAGAATCAATTCGTTTAATTGGTTATCTGCATTGCTAAGCCAAACTTAATTAATTCATTACTAGTAGTGATGCTGAATGATTAGTGAGGAAATAGTGTGGCCTAAATCAAATGCAGAAATAAGGCCAAGGATCATGACTACTTGGCATACAATTTCTTTTTAGGCCGTTAAGTAGACATGGAAGAGGGCCTAATAATGTTAACTGTTCTTGCTAGTTGATATCTGCTTTGAGGGAAGACTCTTGTCTTGTACCTTGCCTTGTATTGGTTTTCTTAGTTACATATACATGCTCAGTGTATTTAGCCAGAAAAAGACATGGAAGATGGGATCTTAATGGGATCTTTAGTTCTTTATCCTTCAGATGGCAAGGCATCTATTTCCTTTAGTATCATGATTTTGTGGCAAAAGGTGAGATAACATATTCTATAACATTATGATTTCTGGTTAAGCATGGATCATTGTTTATAAAATTATTGAAAACTATATGCTATCCATCCATAATTAATTTATATATTACAGTCACATGGTTATGTCTCCCAAATGGTCTTTTGACAAAATAAATGCCAAGAGTAAAGGATGGAACGAATATGACACATTTGACGAAGGAAAAATGTTAAAAGTTATTAGAAATTTTACTGTATAATAAACTTACAAATTGATATGTAACAATTATTTTGTGGTTGGTACTATTTTAATAAGATAATATTAGATGTGTATTTGAATGACTTTTTTTTTTTTTTTTTTTGAGAATCCAGACCGGAAGTCCAGCCAAGAGATATATTAATAAAACTAATGAACATCAAGAATGCCCAAAGGGGCTAAATCTTCAGGTAAGGCTTCAAGCCAAACCTTAAGTTCAGGACCAGTGTTGGCTTTTTTAGCCAATACATCTGCTACTCTATTACCATTACGTTTTACATGACAGAAACTACAGGATACAAACTGGGAAGCATGATAGTGGATGATCTTTTGTGATTGATGATATATCCATGGGCTGAACTAATGCTAGTGAAATAAAAACCATCAGCAACATAGTAAGCATAGGTATTTCTTCTTTTATTTTATTTTAATTTTTCTATTTTAAAAGGATAGTTCAGAGGAAACTGTGGGATTTGGCGTATAAAGAAATATAAAAAGAGTAATGTGTATGTGTAATCAATTCCAATATAAACGTGCCATCCAAAAGCTGCAATGCAATGCCCAATTATTTACATCAACCGTGTAGGCTAAGTAATGTACGTACATATATATTATAAGAATGATCTCAAGCATACATAGTAATGCAATTTTAATTTTTTTTTTTTTTTTATTAGAAACTCTGGAATTTTCATTAGAATGAAACAACATTCATGCTTGATACATCTTTTGAGACCTGCATAGCTATAACGGGTGGGATATCCTCAACCCATACAAGACTATCTAAAACTGTAATGGCATTTTTTGCCATGAGATGGGCAGCTACATTCCCACTACGGCGAACATGGACTGCAGACCAAGTATTGAAGCACTTGAGGTTCTTCTTGGTTCCTTCAATCACCTTTTGGATCGACCAAGGTGGGGGAGTATCGCTTAAGAGGGCTGAGATTACTGTCGACGAGTCGCTTTCAAACACAACATCCTTCAACCCCAGGTCCCGCGCAAATTGAATCCCCACCTGCATTGCCATAGCTTCAGTTTCCAAGGCCTTAAGTGGAAGCGCCAGCCTTTTACTCATTGCCCCCATCAGCTGCCCCTCTGCATTCCTAATCACTACACCCATACCACAGCAGCCCCTCTCCTTACAAACAGCCCCGTCCACATTGGCTTTATACCAGCCCTGTTTTGGCAGTTTCTAAGAGGGAGTAAATGGTCTAGATGACTTACACCGGGGGGGGGGGGGGATTTGCATAACGAAACTCCCTCACATATTCCTCCATATCACGGCAAAGTCTATGAGCAGTTTTGCACTGTCCCCTAAACCTGACTGTATTCCTTTGATTCCATAATCCCCATGCCGTGGCCACAAACAGCTCCCAGTCAATCTCGGGCTTTCTGTTCCTAACCTCCCACACAACCTCCAAAAACTCCTCCATTGAGTAAGGCAAGAGAGGTAGCTTGAGTCTTGGTTCTCCCCAAACATTAACAGCAAATTTACATCCCCATAGAACGCGTTCAACTGATTCACATTGCCCGCAATAGTCACACCCCACCTCAATATCAACACCCCTTGATTTTAACCGGTGTTTTGTTGGAAGGATATTCCTACACGAGTGCCACATGAACTGTTTCAGTTTGTTTGGGCAGTTTAGACTCCACACTAGCCTCCATAATGCACACATACACGTGTTGTCTGAAGTACTTCACCTATCCGCTTTGTGGTTTTGGGCTTTTAGCCACTTTTGAGCTACCCTATAGGCACTTTTCACTGAGAATTTGCCGTTTATGGTCCACGCCCATATCACAGAATCCTCTACAGGCCGAGGACTTACTGTCATTCCCAGAATCACATCTGCTTCATGAGGCAAGAAAACTCTCCTCACCTTATCTATGTCCCAAGATCTTGTCTCTTTGTCAATGAGACATGCAACCATATCAGATTCAAGAGGGACTTTAGGGCTTACCACCAAGAAAGAATCCGGAGTAGGGATCCATCTATCCTCCCATATCTTCACATTCTTTCCATCACCCACAACCCATCTAGCACCATTCACCACAATATCCTTAGCAACCATTAGACTTCGCCACACATATGAGGGTCTACGGCCTAATTGGGCTTCCTTGAACGTCGAATCAGCAAAGTACTTAGCTTTGAGCACCTTGTGGACTAAGGTATTTGGGTTTTGTTGAATTCGCCAACCTTGCTTGGCAAGTAGAGCAAGATTAAACGCTTTGAGATCTCTGAAGCCCATACCTCCTTCCTCTTTGGATGTACAAAGCTTTTCCCACGCAATCCACGCCAACTTCCTTTCTTTGTCTTTTTGCCCCCACTAAAATTTGCTCAACATGGCATTAAGTTCCTTACAAAGTGTGTCCGGTAGTTTAAAGCAACTCATGGTATAGGTAGGAGTTGCTTGAGCTACCGCTTTGATAAGAATCTCTCTACCCGCATTTGAGAGCAAACGACCCTTCCATCTGGCTATTTTCCTTCCAACTTGATCTTTGATACGAATAAAGGCCTTCCTTTTTCCTTTCCCCACAAGCGGAGGCAGCCCAAGGTACTTCTCATGATGCTGTATAATCTGGGCCCCAAATAATTGTTTCACTTGGGCTTGGACATCCCGGTTTGTATTTTTGCTGAAAAATAATGAGGTCTTTTCCTTATTCAACTTCTACCCCGATTTGGCCTCATATTCTTCCAAAATATTAAGAACCCTTTTACCCTCCTCCACTGTCGCTCTACAGAAGATTATGCTGTCATCAGCAAAGAAAAGGTGGGAAATTTGTGGTGCCCCCCTCCTAACTGAGACCCCCCTGATTTTGCCCTTAATCTCTTCCTTTTTCAACCTGGCGGACAGCCCCTCAGTGCACAACAAAAATAAATAGGGAGATATTGGATCATCCTGTTTGAGCCCCCGTGATGGAATAATCTTGCCTTTTGCCTCCCCATTTATTAGAACTGAGTAAGAGACTGTAGAAATGCACATCATCATAAGGGATATCCATCTCTCATGGAAGCCCAACTTCCTCATTATCATCTCCAAGAATTGCCATTCCACTCTGTCATAAGCCTTGCTCATATCGAGCTTCAAGGCCATCAGAGCTTCCCTGCCTTTTTTCCTCCCATCAATGCAGTGCATAGTCTCGAAAGCCACTAGCACATTATCAGTTATGAGACGCCCCGGGACAAAAGCACTCTGGGACTCATCAATAACCTTAGTAAGAATCCTTTTCAGGCGATTAGCAAGAACCTTAGATACGATTTTGTAAATAACGTTACACAAACTAATAGGTCTATACTCAGAAATTTTATGGGGAGCTTTAGTTTTAGGAATAAGACAAATATAGGTTTCATTCACACCACAAGGCATAACACCAGTATTGAGGATTTCCAACACACAGTCAATCACATTAGCACCAACAACATCCCAATATTTTTGGTAGAAGATAGGAGGCATACCATCTGGGCCTGGAGCCTTTGTTGGATGCATTTGGTGAAGAGCATTCCACACTTCAGAAGCACAGAACTCAACATACAAAGCAGAATTCATATCTGGAGTAACTTTAAGAGTAATGGTACAAACACAAGCTTCAAAGCTTGAAGGGTTGTTTGACCTGAAGATAGTTTCAAAATAATCCAGGATAATACCCTCCACTACACCCGGATCCTCTTGCCATGTGCCATTAGAATCCACAAGACCCATTATGCTATTCCTCCGACGTCTTTGGCTGGCGGTAGCATGAAAAAATTTCGTGTTGCGGTCATCCCACTTCATCCACAAAGCCCTTGATCTCTGGGCCCACATCACCTCCTCCCTCGATAGAGCTTCATTAATCTCCTTCTTCAGATTTTGAATCTCATCCACTTTATCATGGAGGCTATTTAAGGCTTCGAGGTGTTGGAGCTGCTCTATTTTCTGCTTTATAGCATGCCCCACATTGCCAAATTCCTTCCAATTCCACTGTTGGAGTTGCTCTTGGCACCTCTTAATCCGATCAGTGATCTGGAAATTTGGGTCCCCCCTAACTGGATCCCATGCCGCCTCCACAACGCCTCTACATTTATCGTTCCTAGTCCACATGGCTTCGAACATAAATCTCTTTTTGGCCCGTTTTCGCCTTTGTTCCTTGCTTAATCTTAGGCTCAGCAAGCAGTGATCCGAGATGGGCATTGAGACAAGAATAAGTTTAGCATCAACAAACCTCTCCATCCAATCCCCATTTGCCACCACACGGTCCAATCGCAATTTCGTCCTTTGGTTTCTTGCCTGCCGTTACACCAAGTGTACTTCTACCCAAAGAAACCCAGATCAGCTAACCCACACCGATCTAGGCAGTCACTAAAAGCCTCCATCTGCTTTGCTTCTCTAACTGCCCCACCCAATTTCTCACCCGGATGTAAGATTTCGTTGAAATCTCTAAATACCACCCATGGCATATTGCATTGTGCATGGAGTGCTTCAAGGAGCTACCACGACATGCTTCTCTTACTAGCTTCAGGATGACCGTAAAAACCGGTTGCCCGCCATGGCTCGGATGAGATAACCCCGTGAACCACAACATCGATGTGGATGTTGGAGCAGCTCTTGAACCTCACATCGATGCCTTCTCTCCACAGTAACGCTAACCCGCCGCTCCGACCATCACTAGGCACAATTATTCCTTGAGTGTACTTTGTTTTTCGTTGAATCCCCTTGATCCGATTCACACTCGCCTTCGTTTCAGCTAAGAAGACTAGTGTTGGGTCTTTGGATTTCACCTCATCGGTGAGAACGCAAACCGCCAGGGAAGACCCCAATCCCCGGCAGTTCCAGGCGAGTACACTCATTGGGCTCGACGGGGCTGCATTGCAACCACCGCCTCATCGCCATCCATATGTTTGTGTTGCACAGATACATAGCTCACCTTTGTTTTCCCTTTCCTTTTCTTCTTACTGAGGGCATTAGGATCAAGCTCTTGAAGAGGCGTTGGGCCCTTCCTTTTCTGACTCCCTGGACTCTCCTTTGTACAAGACCCATTAGCCTTCACTTCTCTCGCAAGCCTTTTCCAGTGCTTGCTGTTTGGGCCAAGCTTCTCAGACACCCAACCTTCCTTTGGGTCGTAAGACATTGCTAATGGGCCTAGTTCAGGATTTGGGCCTTCTTCCTTTCCTTCAGACAAGACCTTTGGCGCCAAATTAAATTCAAAAGCGGGCTCGTTCTTTTGGACCATATCTTTTTCCCACTGCATATCAGAGAGTTGGTCTGCCTAAACCTCTGCCAAGACCCATTCTCTATCATCCAAATGAGTTTCCTTACTTTTCAACTTTTCCACCAACCCACTGACCTTACCATTTCCGTGTAAGTTCGTCCATGCCTCTCTAATTTCTTCTGACTTGGGGACGTCCCTCGTCTGGTCACTAGGCTCGGCGTTTGAGGGAGTGCTCACGTGACCCACCTCACCACCTTGCTCCTCTGCAGGCCCACTTGGATGTTCTCCTGGCTTTTTTGGCTCACCGGTGACGAAACTACGGTGGTTTGGCTCCTTTGGTCCTATACTCGTTTGGTTTAAGTCCCATCCATTTTGCCTTAACGGCTCTCCCCTCAACCAAGCTCCGTATTGCATGTACCCCTCTGCCAGTTGATTTGTCTCCGTTGATTTTTCTGGGCACTCTTTCACTACATGGTTTAACATTCCACACTCATAGCAGAAATTAGGGAGTCTCTCATACTTGAATTGAACCCACTGGCTCTCCCCTCCCTCAACGATAACTTTCTTCCCACGAACTAGCCTCTTAGAGACGTCAATACAAACTCTTACGTGCAAACACTTCCCCCATTGGACCCTTGAATCTGGCACATCAACCTCCATTACCTCCCCTAACTTCGCTCCGATCGTCCAGCCCGTTTCTTTTGTTCTGCTCTTTAAAGGCAGATTAAAAATCTGAACCCAGAATGGCAACCACCTCATCACAATATCCTTCGGCACTAGTTCCCCTTCGAACTCTTGAAGAAGCACTAATTGCTTTTCAAAACTCCAGGGGCTCATATTCAGTACCCTTTGTTTGTCTTTCGTGTCCCCAAATTCTGCCATGAAGAGCTCATCTTCAATCTCAGAGATTTGAAGACTCTTATTGGACTTCCATAGCATTCTCAAGTTCTTCCTTAGAGCATCCAAGTTTATACTTCTTTGGGTAAGGACTTTCAAAACCACACAATTTTTCCCTAGAGCTCTGGCTGCCTTCGTACAGCTAATCCCCAGTTCAATCCCATCATCTTCTTCCTAGGTGAAAGATAGTTTACTCCACAACTGTTCAAGTTCCTCTGCCATGGATCTCGTCCCTTCGTGTTGTTTTACAGACTCCCAACAGAATTTCCACAAGATACAACAAAAGACTGTAGACTAAAAAAAACTAATGATCTAGGAAATAACCCCACCTCAGGGAGGTCACCTCAACTCCTGTAAGCAAGCTACAGGACGAAAACTGCCGCCACACGCATAAGAGCGTGAGGGCACACTCGGTATAGGGAGGCAGGTTCAAAATTATTTAAGCTTATTTCAGATGTAATGCAATTTTAATTAGAAATGACTAATGAGAGAATAATCATGACTTCTAAAGTTGTTTTTAACGTATTATATATATACATGCTTTTCAAAGTTTGAGGCATTAATGCCACTTGATTTTATAAGATAACTCTTTAATATAGAAGAAGAATAAAATCTTATTTACCAGATTCTTTTGTTTTTTTCAGCAGACACATATATGATCAATTACTTTTTATTCTACTTTATGTTTTGCTAGACTAATCATCAGGTATCGGACTCTTCCTGAATCTTTGGGTAGGATATTCTCATCTTTGTACTGATAATTATAGAATATAATAATAAGTAAAAAGCAACTGAAGATATTACACCCTCATTATTGCATAATTACCATATTCACACTGCTATATACATTGATTGAAATCATGTTTTCAAAACACGATTTGATACTGTCATATACATGGATTTGAAAGGAAGTGAATACAATAACAAATAAATAATAAGATTTTCTCAAAGTTTTAATTAATCTTATAAATTTTGTTTTTGTTTTATTACCAGGAGCATGGGGTGTAGAAAAGAAAAGATGCCAACAGCTATTGATAGACTAAAATAAGTTTAGATGAACAAAGAAATGTTGCAAATGGGGTGTGTTGAAGGCCAAAATTTCACAAGAATGCCCATTCCATGAAAAGTAAAGAAGGCCCAATTCAAGCAGCAAGAAGAATCAACATTAAGGCCCAATTTATATTCAGATTTCCAGCAAAAAGGTCATCAAAAAGTCCAGCAAAATTCAGTGAAAGAACTGGGCCGGGATACCCAGAGGCTGCCAGAGGCCCGAGATCCTCAGAGGCCCGGGATCCTCAGGTAATGCAGGGCAGCTGCTGTAAGATTGAGACAACTCAAGAAAGGTACCACGAAATACAAGAAATGAAGAACAGAGATGTCCTTCTCAAGTACCCACTGGTGCAGCAAAGAATCAGAAAGTATAAAGCAAACATTCATGAACAAAGGAGCTGTACCACAAGGAGCTGTAAGATTGAGACAACTCAAGAAAGGTACCACGAAATACAAGAAATGAAGAACAGAGATGTCCTTCTCAAGTACCCACTGGTGCAGCAAAGAATCAGAAATTATAAAGCAAACATTCATGAACAAAGGAGCTGTACCACAAGGAACCAAGAATGAGAAAATCATACATAGAAGCAACTGGAAGAGAACTTTCAGCCCAGCAGTAAAAGATTCCAACTATTTGGGAATAATGACAGCAAGGACAAAACAAACGCAGCTGAGTCTGAAAAGCGAGAAATCTTGAAGGAAGAGAGATTGAAGGCTAGGACGCCCCGGAATGGAAAGTCAGCAAGTGACTTTTAGAGAAACAGTATTAAAAGATGAAAACCATGAGAAAAAGGGGAAGAGACCAGCCCTTGAGCAACTGTTACAGCACGAGCTCTGAGGGGCAAAAGAGAGAAATCACTAGTACCATGGAGCCCTAGCAAACACGCTATAAAAGGAAGAGAGAACCCATGTTGAAGGGGCAGAGGATTTTCAGTAGGAAGAATATCATAACAGAGTCATTAGAACTCTGTAAAATTTAAGAAAAACAGAGGAATGTCTCTCGGTATCCCAGAAACAGCCACTATAGCACATACTTGGATTCAAAAAGATTCAAACTTTGCAAGTCTTAGAGGCTTGAATAGCCATCAAAGTCTGTAATTTTTGAGCTTATTTGAACCTTGTATCACGTCTTAGTGAGCACATTTGTAATCCATAGTCAAGAAAAATAATGAAATATCTCATATTGATTTGAGAATTTCTAACAATTACTTTGCATATTTCTTTACTGCTTCTTGCTGCTCAATACATATATATTCTTGCTTGTAAAGCTGAGTCCCTGCCAAAGCAAAGCCACTCGGACTTGAGTTCCAAATCCCACAAGTCTTGTGCAAAAGCGTAAGTCTGTGAGAATTGGGGCCAGGATCCTCGTGGCTGAACCATTCTCATAAAATTCACTTACATATATGTATGTGTATTAATATATATATATATATATATATATATATATATATATTCTAATAGTGCAGAAAACCAGAGATTCTGGGTTCTTACAGGCCTAATACGCCTCGGGATCCCACGACAGTACGCCCGGGGTACCAAGTGAAGGAATTCTTTAAAATGTTTATACGATAAAAGATAAGTCTTAAATATTCTATTTCAATCTTTTTCTCATTGTGAATATCATGAACATCTTTTACTTGTTTTGTAAGAGTAAATGATCCTTTTATGATATTAAAACACTTATAATGGTATTTTATTACTTAGGAGGAATCGCATTTTTGCCTTGAGGAGATTTATGTGACTTGCGCACAACTTGGTTCGTAATCAGCCCATATTTAGCTGCGGTGAACCAAGCCCAGTCCACCAAAATACAACTATTTGGCCCAGGATCCTTGGGCCTGTGTGCTAAAGAAAAAAAAAGCACTCTCACAGGGTGCAAAAATCTGTTCATACTATTTAAATATTATTATTCAGTTGAGCCACATTATACTGTCTACATGTAGTCGAAGAACAAAGATCAATGTATAAATATAGGCTTCTTTTTTTTATGTCCTATCTTGCAACTCTCACTCTTAATTTTAATTGGTTATCTGCATTGTTAAGCCAAACTTAATTAATTCGTTACTAGTCGTGATGCTGAATGGTTAGTGAGGATATAGTATGGCCAAAATCAAATGGATAAATAAGGCCAAGGATCATGACTACTTGGCATACAATTTCCTTTTAGGCCGTTAAGTAGGAATGGAAGAGGACCTAAGTTATATATGCTCAGTTTATTTAGCCAAGAAAAGACATGGAAGATGGGATCTTAATGGGATCTTTAATTCTTTATCCTTCAGATGGCAAGGCATCTATTTCCTTTAGTATCATGATTTTGTGGCAAAAGGTGAGATAACATATACTATAACATTATGATTTCTGGTTAAGCATGGATCATGGTTTATAAAATTATTGCAACCTTTATGCTATCCATCCATAATTAATTTATATATTACAGTCACATGGTTATGTCTCCTAAATGGTCTTTTGACAAAATAAATGCCAAGAGTAAAGGATGGAATGAATATGACACATTTGATGAAGGAAAAATGTTAAAAGTTATTACAAATTTTACTATATAATAAACTTACAAATTGATATATAACAATTATTTTGTGATTTGTGCTATTTTAATAAAATAATATTAGATGAGTGTTTGAATGCTAGTCTCCCCAAAATTTATAAAAATATTCTTTCCTATTATATGTAATTATTAAAAATTTCAAAGATTCAGTCGAGCAGGTCCCTCAAATATATGACTTAAAACAATGGTGCCTTTCAATTTTTTTAATTTTTTTTAAAAAAATGGCTAATTCATTGGTATTCTAGTTCTTGCTATAAAATCTGAGTAGATTCATCAGACCCATTCTTATATCGCATTCAACTAGCTTTTCAAAATTTTCTTTTTCTTTTCCCCATCTCATATAAAACTAGTTTATTAGTGATGATCAATTACTTTTTATTCTATTTTATGTTTTGCAAAACTAATAATAGGGTATTGAATTCTTTCTAACCCTTGGTAGGAAATTCTCATCTCTACTTCTAATTATACCTTATAATAATTAAGTAAAAATATGAAAATATGAATATTTGGACAAACTTAATTGTACCTTAAGACTACAACCTTACTCAATATATTCTTATTAAATGAGAATTTTGACAAATCCACCATTAGATTACATTTTTTTTTCTTATATCCTTGATGCTTGAAATATTTCCAAAAAAAAAAAAAAGATTAATAAGTATGTCATTAATTAATTAATGTTTGTAGTCTAAAATTATGCATAAAAAATATGTTTATGAATCATATAGTAAATAACATCTAAGTAATGGCAAAAAATTTAATATGTGTGTTAAGAATGTAAAGAATATATAATCAAATGATTAAAATTTTAAAATATGTAAAAATGATAATTTTATTTTAAGAAAGTTGTAATGTTAGGTTACAACCAAGTTTGTAGACAAACTTTATCGTAAAAGTTTTAAGTTTACAAATTTATTTTTTAATAATCAAGAGCATGGCTGGATGGGGTGTAGAAAAACAAATTCGGATTTCTACAGCTTTTTGATAAACTTCGGATTTCTACAGCTATTTGGTAGAATCATATAAACTTTCTTTAGTTCAGCAAATAATTGTTACGTATAAAAAGCTGTTCATACTATATAATTATACATATAGCTTGAAGAAAAAATAAATAAGTATATAGGGGGGGGGGGGGGGGGGTGGGGGGTAGAGAATCTTTGTTAAGTTGCAACTCTGACTTTGTTCCTTGCTTCCATTACTTAATTGCCAGTTTGTGTTTTCAGTAATACTTTCAGTATATATCTATTTGGAAAACAATATTTGGCCTTTATCTGCATGGATTGTTCAATTTTGCTAGTAATGCAAAATATATATATACTTTTTTTTATTGAGAAGGAAGTGATGCAAAATAATTGGTTGTTGAAAAAGGAGCTATTAAATTGAATGATGTTTGTAGAGAGGGAAAATTCCCAACTTATCACAAGCTGACACATCATACTACCAAATTCACAAAATACAACCAATTACAAAGCTCCACATATTGTTGCTAGGTTTTGCTATCACAACTCAAAAACCAACAGAAATTTGCCAAGTGTCATGCAAAAACCAATTACACATCAGTGTGTATAAGCGATGACATAAGCAGTCCAGCATGTGTAAGCAATGACATAAGCGAACCAATCAGACTCCGCCACGTGTCACTCACCCACCCCCAAACTCCTATAAATAGAAGCCTTCCTAAGGCATTTAGGTAGAGACCCAAGCCATCTAGAGCATAAGTAGCATCAAAGAAGATTCAGAAGCACTCAAAAGTACAGAAGCTCTGCAGGAATCAAGCCTCAAAGCCTTCAAGAACTTAAAGAACTTCAACCTCAAAATCGAAGAACATTCGAAGTAGAATCATCCAAACTATATGCCTAGATCCTAAAGTTTGCCGGAATCAAGCTCAAAAGCCTTCAGAAACCTCAACAAATCATAAATCAATGAATCTCTATGGACCAAGCCTCTAAAGCACCGAAGAACTTCCACTACAGACCTTCGAAGACGAAGAATGCACCAAGAACACGAAGAACATACGAAGAAAATGAAAAACAAAGAATTTCTAACAAGCTCATTGCCAGAGATTCATTGTAATTCTGTTTCAAGGGCCTTCGATCCATCCTTCAGTCAAATTGAAGGATTCTTGGTGATTGATTCAAAATCACATTAAGACAATTCTAATCAACAAGTCTTTCAAGGAGATCGAATCAGAGGATCACTCTTTTGTAATTTCAGAGAATTGTATCACATATTCATTAATACAAATTTGCATTTGTGAAACTATTTTACTTGTTTGATTTATTTCAAACTAGAAATTTAGTCATCTACAAATTCTGGCACGTCCAGTGGGACCTCTCTGCCTCTCATCTCTTTCTCCTTCAAAAGAAAAGAAATTCGGCATCATTTTGCTACCAACTTCAATGGCCTCTAGCAAGAATGTCCGAAAATCAGTAGTTGATGCTTCCAGTGCTGATGATTATGTCGGCCCAATCACTCACAATCGATCCAAATCTCTTGATCGACTTTAACCCCAACCAACCAAAGAAGGCAAGCTTCATACTACCATCTATTTGGACTTTCTTGCAAATAGGAAAGCTATAACTAAGGATTCATCTGTCTCAAAAGATTTGGAGATCAATAATGAATCATCCCCAACAAAGACATTTTCTATCAACTCTTCACCTGTGATGAGAAACTTAAGGAATGAAGTACCTTTGACTTATCCTGTTTCATCATTTTCTCGATCGTATCCAAAGGTCATGCCAGTGATGATGACTAACACCTCTACCATGGAAGAAAAGATGGCTGAAATGGAATAAAGGGTCATCCTTCTCATAAAAGCACTTGAAGAAAAGGACGTCAAAATTGCAACCCTAATGAACAAGCTGGAGGTATAAGATTCGGGTGAATCAAGTCTTGGCCCTGAGCACTCACCTGGCTTTACCTTGAAAGGAGAAAATGCTAGGGTTAATAAGGGAAAAGAAGGTGAAGGCACTTCTCAACACAGACATTCCACCTCAATGGCCTCGATATTTGTCCAACAAATGCAAGACATGATAACAAATACCATTCGAGCACAATATGGAGGTTCTTCTACAAGTTCTCTCATATATTCAAAACCCTATACAAAGTGCATCGATAACATGAGAATGCCAAATGGGTATCAACCCCCCAAGTTCTTGCAATTTGATGGTAAAGGAAACCCTAAGCAACAGGTTGCTCACTTTATAGAAACTTGTGAGAATGCAGTGACTCAAGGAGGCCTTTCTGTAAAGCAATTTGTCCGTTCACTAAATGGGAATGCATATGATTGGTATACAGACTTAGAACCCGAGTCAATCGATAGTTGGGAATAACTTGAAAGGGAGTTTCTCAACCGATTCTAAAACACACGGCGTACAGTAGGCATGATGGAGCTTACCAATACCAAACAGTGGAAAGATGAGCCCATCGTTGATTATATCAATCTGTGGTGTTCTTTGAGTCTAGATTGCAAGGATAGACTTTCTGAAATATCTGCTATAAAGATGTGCATCCAAGGCATGCATTAGGGACTTCTTTACATCCTTCAAGGTATAAAGCCCCGAACATTTGAAAGGTTAGCAACTCGTGCGCATGACATGGAGTTGAGTATCTCTAGCCATGGAAATACAAAACCTCTCATCCCTGAGGAAAGGAAAGAAAGACGGGAAATAAGGAAAAATGACAAGAATGCGAAAAGTAATATCAAAGACTCAATGAATGTCAACTCTGCCCCAGTCAAAATTTCAGCAAGAAATGTAAAGGCTAATGAGAAGAGGCCCGAGGGAGGCCAACAGTGTGAGACGCGTCGCTCATCACTTAAGGAATGGGAACAAAAGGTGTATCCTTTCCTAGATGTCGATATGCCCAAAATGCTAGAACAACTACTCAAGTTAAAATTAATTGAATTGTCATAATGCAAATGACCAAAAAAGATGAGAAAAGTTAATGACCCGAACTATTGTAATTATCATCACATCATAAGCCATCCAATCCAAAAATGCTTTGCTCTTAAAGAACTCATCATGAAGCTAGCCAAGGAAAGGAAAATCGACTTGGATTTTAATGATGTTGCTCAATCAAACCTTGCAACATTTTCTTGCAGGTTACCTATTTGCATGTCTACAACTACTAAGCAGGGGGCAAATACCACGCTCATCCAATTTGGTTCTTTAGAACCTGTTCAAATTCAGCTCTCACAAGAAGCATCTGACTATAACTTAAATGATGATAAAAGGTCAACAATGGATGAAGAAGAGGATTGGATGATGGTTACTCGCAAGAGATGGAAAAAGAGACGAACATTCCCTCTTCAATGCCGACTTGAAGCCTTTCGCTGAAACTGAAGCTCACTTTGCCAACGCAAAGTTTTATGTAGAAGATAACATTCCAAATGAAGTTCTCCCAGTTGAGATCTCGTCCATGGAAAGCAAGCAGGGTATAAAGGAGCATGTTAGACTCATCATTGGAAAGGATATTCCTTCCCCAAAGGAAAGTCCAGAATGTGGGAATGATCATACTAGTGAATCTACCAATAATTCAGTGAGAGCGGAAATTTCAACGCCTTCCAATAGCCCTCCATTCCTCTAGTATGTACCATTATCACATCGCAAAAATGGACAATCACCATTCGCGGAATGCCTTCAATCTATAGAAGACATGGGAAGACCTCTTGCAAAGCTCACAATGGAAGATGTAGCCATATTAAAAGAAAATCATGTCATACCTTTAATTTCATCCACAAATCCCTTGCCCTCGAAGCCGCTAAATGGATTCGTGAGGTCTTTGCAAATTTTGACAGAGCATGGTATTCTACCAAGTGAGCAGACGAAAGAATGGTTCGACCTAAAGGCATATAGGCTGTTAACCAGAGCAGGCTACGATTTCTCAAAGCAAAGGGACTTAGGGAAACTAATTCCAGAAGCCACTGAAGAAAAGATGTATGGCCTTAGCAAAATACAAAGGAAAACGCGGCTGGAAGGGCATGAAATTCCTATCCCAAAGACCAGATTAGGTTATACTCCAGAACAACTAGCTCAGATATGGATCAAGAAAAGAGGCAATGCTTCAAGTTCCCAATACATAACAGTGGAGGTCGGCAAAAGTTTGAATCAAAGAAAAGATCACTCTTCGTCGCGCGTCTCGATGTTTGATCGCATCGAGGCGTCATCGTCACGAATCACAGTGTTCGACAGGTTAAATGCAACTTGATTAACACAAAATCGGGACACTCTTGCTTGTAAATCAGTCTTTGATCGATTGGGGGCAACAAAAAGGCCTATTGATAGTCATTCTCAAAATTCAATAAACTTTGAGGTTCAAGGGGAGAAGAAAGCTAATGATGAGATCTGCAATAGCATTCCTTCACGCATGAAACGTAACTTTACCTTAGATATCAGCACTGAAGGATCACTCAAAGTCAATAGAAGAATGATTGTACACACAAGTCAGTCACTCGTCCACAACGAGCAAATTGAAGAGGTATCATCCTCGTTTCATATTAAAATAGAAGAGGATACACTATCAGATACTGAAGCAACCAATGAAGAGGTCGATGAAGCTCCTCCAGCCTTGGAAGATGGAGGACAGGCTATTGTTGATGAACTTAAAGAGATCAATTTAGGAACTACTGAAAAACCCCGGCAAACTTTCATCAGTGTGCTTCTCACCCCTGAAGAAGAAGAAGGGTACCTCAAGCTCCTAGTAGAATACAAAGATGTGTTTGCTTGGACTTACAAGGAAATGCCTGGGCTCAATCCAAGTATTGCTCTACACTATTTGGCAGTAAAGAAGGGCGTGCGCCCAGTTAAACAAGCCCAAAGACGCTTTCGGCCAGAGCTTATCCCTGAAATAGAAACCGAGGTCAATAAGCTAATTGAGGCGGGCTTCATTTGTGAAGTACAGTACCCAGAATGGATTGCTAATATTGTCCCTATCAAAAAGAAGAATGGACAAATCCGAGTGTGCGTTGACTTCCGTGATTTGAACAATGCATGTCCCAAGGATGATGTTCCATTACCCATCACTGAGGTCATGGTTAACGCCACTACTGGTCATAAAGCTTTATCTTTCATGGATGGTTCTTCAGGCTACAACCAAATTCGAATGAATCCTAAAGATAAAGAGCTTACAGCTTTTCGTACCCCTAAGGGTATTTACTGTTACAAAGTGATGCCTTTTGGACTAAAGAACGCTAGTGCTACTTATCAACGGGGCATGCAAAAGATTTTTGATAATGTGCTTCATAAATACGTGAAGTGTTATGTCAATGATCTGGTGGTTAAAACAAAAAGGAGGGAAGACCATCTGGTAGATCTGTGATACGTGTTCAACCGCCTAAGAAAGTATCAACTTAAAATGAACCCCGCAAATGTGCTTTTGGCGTGACATTTGGGAAATTTCTTGGTTTCATTGTGAGGCACCGTGGTATTGAAATTGACCAGTCCAAAATTAAAGCTATCCAAAAAATGCCAGAGCCTAAGAATCTGCGAGAATTTAGAGGCTTGCAGGGAAAACTAGCCTACATACGACGATTTATTTCGAACTTGGCTGGTTGATGTCAACCTTTCAATAGATTGATGAAGAAGGATGTGCACTTTAAATGGGATGAGGCTTGTAGCAATGCTTTTGCATACATCAAAAGATACCTACTTAATCCTCCAGTCTTAGGTGCTTCTATCCCAGGAAAGCCTTTGGTGCTGTACATCGTGGCACAAGAAAAGTCTCTAGGTGCTCTTATGGCACAAGAAAATAAAGAGGGGAAAGAAAAAGCCCTTTATTATCTAAGTCGAACTCTCAATGGGTTGAATTAAATTATTCTCCTATCAAAAAAATTTGCCTCACTCTTTTCTTTGCCATAGACAAACTGGAGCACTACATGTAAGCATATATGGTCCGTTTGATAGCAAAGGCGGACTCGTTTAAATATGTCCTCTCCAGGCCAGTGGTTTCAGGTCGTATAGATCGATAAGCAGTCTTGCTACAATAATATGACCTTGTATACATTCCACAAAAAACTGTCAAAGGACAAGCATTGGTAGATTTCTTAGCTGATCACCCAATTCCATCTGATTGGAAGTTCTCTAATGATTTCCCGGATGAAGACATGTTTTACATTGAAGTAATGCCACCATGGATGATGTTTTTCGATGGGGCTGCACGTCGAGAAGGAGCGAGGGCAGGTGTAGTGTTTATTTTTCCACAACAGCAAATACTTCTATACTCATTCTCATTAAACGAACTTTGCTCTTACAATGTAGCCGAATATCAAGCATTGATTATTGGTCTACAAATGGCCATTGAGATGGGCATATCGCAACTTGAGATCTTTAGGGACTCCAAAATAGTTATCAACCAAATCTTGGAGCAATATGATGTCAAGAAAGAAGACCTCATCCCCTATTGCAAATACGCGAAGAAGTTGCTAGCAAATTTTGAGGCCATCACATTGGAGCATATACCAAGGATGGAGAATAGATATGCTGATGCTTTAGCTAATTTGGCTACTGTCTTAGCATTATCCCAAGAAGAGACAACCAATGTTACTATTTCCCAAAGGTGGGTGGTGCCTCTCGTGGTTAAAGAAGAAGAAGAAGAGCAAGCCAACATCATTTCTGTATGCCTTGTTGAAAAAGAAGATTGGCGACAAGCGATCATTGAGTACCTTCAACATGGAAGGCTCCCGAATGATATATGCCACAAGACCAAAGTTCGGCAAAGGGCTGCTCGATTCATTTACTATAAGGACACACTCTTCCGCCGTTCATTTGATGGTTTGTTTCCTTGTTGCTTAGGAGAGGAAGAGGCTAAACAAGCCTTAGAGGAGGTCCATTCTAGAATATGCAGTGCACACCAATCGGGTCCTAAGTTACACTACAGGATCAAACGAATGGCTTACTATTTGCCTACAATGGTGCAAGATTCTATAGAGTGCGCTAAGAAATGCGAAGCTTGTCAGTATCACCCAAACTTCATCCACCAGCCGCCAGAACCTCTACACCCAACTGTAGCTTCTTGGCCTTTTGATGTATAGGGGCTTGACACGATAGGACCATTACCAAAGTCATCCGGTGGCCATTTGTACATCTTGGCTGCAACTGATTACTTCTCAAAGTGGGCAAAAGCTGTGCCCCTTAGGGAAGTGAAAAAAAAAAAAGACAGTGGTCAATTTCATTTGAACTCATTTGATCTATCGATATGGTGTCCCTCGTTATATCATAACTGATAATGGAAAATCGTTCTACAATAGGCAGATGACGGAACTATGTGAGAAGTTTGAATTTAAACAATACAACTCCTCTATGTACAATGCCCCAACAAATGGACTAGCTGAAGCATTTAACAAAACACTTGGTAGTTTGTTGAAGAAGGTGGTATCCAAGACAAAGCGAGACTGGCATGAAAGAATCAGAGAAGCATTATGGGCATATCGAACAGCATTTCGAATGCCTACTCAAGCAACGCCATATTCTCTTGTCTATGGAGTAGAAGCCATCCTTCCTTTAGAATGCCAAATCCCATCATTACAGATTGCCATTCAAGAAGGATTGACTGGAGAAGAAAATGCCAAGCTCAGATTGCAAGAATTTAAGGCGCTTAATGAGAAAAGGCTCGAGGCCCAACAATGCCTTGAGTGCTATCAAGCTCGTCTTTCAAGCGCATTCAATAAAAGAGTTAAACCATGATCATTCCAAGTTGGTGAATTAGTCCTCGCCATTCGAAGACCTATCATCACAACTCATCGTACAGGCAATAAGTTCACTTCAAAATGGGTTGGACCTTATGTTGTGCAAGAAGCCTACACCAATGGAGCTTACAAGTTGATTGATAATGATGGTGTAAGGATCGGCCCCATCAATGGGAAGTTCCTCAAACACTTCTATGCTTGAAAGTCGAGGTTTGCTCCTTGGTAAAAGTTTAAACTTCCCACTACAGCGTTGCAAGGGCACATGATGTCTTCCCATTACCTTTAAAAGCATACCAATAAAGAGAAATTAATCCCCCTCTATGTCACCAATGGCGGGTATGGCATAGTGGTTGGATGCCTTTGTCGCCCTTGAGGCCGAGGTCTCGAGTTCAATTAGTGGTGATACCCACTATTACACATGTGAGCCCTCCTTTTTGCAAAAAAAAAAAAAACAAAACAAAAAAAACAAAAAAAAAACAACAACAACAACAAAAATCATCCAAAAAAACAACCAAAAAAAAAATCATCCCAAAATATATATATATATATATGTTGAACTATGTGATGGCTTGATTCCTCTCAAGGGTACGTAGGCAACTTAGTATCTTTTACTAAGTTCAGTCGCGCACTAAAAAATAAATTATTATTATCAAATTATGCAAAAAAAAAAAAAAAATGAAGGAGCAGGGAATAAAGTCTTCTTTATTGATTAACAAAAGGAAAATAGTATAGGGGAAAGCATGATGACACATATGAAGGGAATTAAAACAAAAAGATTACAACACCCATTTTAAGTCTTTCAAGCTAGAACAATTTTCTTCCAAAAAGGCTCGTATCTTCTCTAAAGCCTCCATGTCTTGCTCTTCAAGAGCGAGGGCAGATTTGACTTCTTCAAGTTGTTCTTCTAAGGCTTACACAACATCATCTTGTTCAACTTGATGAGTTTCAATTTGAGACAGTGATTGCTCGAATTGGACGAGCTCAGTTGGCAGGTTAGACATCCTCAATCTAACAGTATCAAACTCAGTCTTCAAAGATGCTTTCTCGTGTGATGCTTTAGAAAGGAGGAATTCAACTTCATCCTTGTGTTGAATTGAGATAACAGGACTTGGTCATTTGTTCAGAGATTCTTTCATCTTCAAAAAGTCTACGATACCCTCGCAATATTTGTCAACATTTTCACGCAAGTGTTGAGAGTCCACTCCAAAACCTTCAACCCCACTATAAATTTCATGTTCTTCAGCTTGTGGGAGGATGTTGTCTACAGAAAGATTCGAAGGCCTGCTTAGAAGAACATCTCCCAGCATAGAAGCCCCTTTCCTACGCATAGAAGAAACATGTGCCTTGGCCTGAAACACAGATACTTCCGGAGGGTTAGTTAGTTGCAAGGATGAGAAAGGTGCCCTTTCTGTCTCAATCGAAAGTTTGGACGACGTACCAACATTAGCAAACTTATGCCTTTTGAGATCCGAACTATTTGCAGATGGCTTTGAGATAGAAGAATTACTATTTGTAAAAAGACGCACATGATTAATAGAAGTCTCTGCATCAACACCCTTCATTGGACTCTTCAAATGTTTCCAATTATAGTCCAGGTCATTACACACCTCCTCTTCAGAAATTTTAATGGCATCCCTAACTGGTACAACAAGCAAACCTTTAATGCCTTGACTTCGAGCAACTCCAATATGTTGAGATCAGTCTTTTGAATGACGATCATCTTCAAGAAGATGTCGTGCAAACTCTGACAAAGGCTGTGGAATGTATGAGTCTTGTAGTTCCCTCTTTCCCTTCTGAGATTTGTTGGATGTTAGTGATTTAACATGGAAAGAGGCAATTTCAGCTAGAAAATCTATTCTTCTGGTAAAATCATCTCTACAAACTCCTTCCCAGCATTGTTTGTAGCTATGTCTGACCCAGCTTCCAAAGTCTGTCTCAAAAGCCGAAATGAGTACCTTGGAATCTGTGTTGCAGCAAGTGAAAGATTGGTAGAATTGGCATAGATCTTTTAAAGAGCGCGTATGAATTTCTTCCTTCAAGTCACTTGGAATGTCTTGATGAAATCCAAAGCGCTGACTGAATCTGTGAGGACTATATGCTTCTACAATATTTTGGTCTTCACATCGAAGTGACAAGTAGCCCGAGTGAAGGCTCATAAAGTAGTCAAACTTCTGAATGGATAAATGATTGTTGTTAATAAATGTCTGGTCATAGCTTTTCTTAAAAGCAGTCCCGTGCCAAAGGAAGTCGGTGGCGGTTCCTATGTGCTTTCGTTCGAAGAATTCGCTGAACGGAGAAGCGTAGCCTACACCGAAGTATTTAGTCATCAAAGGATCAGATGGTTTGTCATGGGTGATGCAATTGCTTCTGAAAAGATGATCTACCCAGGCATAAACATAACGAATGGTAAAACTAGCCCCAGACTTGCTTGGAGTAGGAGAGGAAGAAATGATGTTAAGTCCATGATAAGTGCTAGCCAATACTGGGGTAGCAAGGCCAAATGAATGACCATTGGCCATGGAACTGGCGATCTTGAAAGTGCTTGGACGGATGCTATTCTGATCCTTGATAGGAAAGACAAATATACACAACCAACAGGAAAGAAATGCCGATAAGTAAGTCTCCTCCTTTAAGTCACCCTCAACTTAAAGATTCGCAAAGACCCCGTGTTCTTTATCAGACCATAGTCCATGCTCGTTTATCTCACCCAAGGGATTCTGACTACACTTGGGAATGGTTGTCCGTCTAGCTGGTTTTCTAGGAGTCGGGTACCTGCCATTTCCTCTATACCAAAAAGTAATCCAGTCATGAACACTCACTTTCCCTTGTCTCTTCAGTCGGTTTTGAAGGTGATGATACGCCATGAAAAGGAAGCGACAGCTGTATGGCAGATAAGGTCGCCCTTGGTCGTTGGTTCCATCCATCTCTTACATGTTGGGTACCACTTCGTCATAAAATGCACCTGTGCAAGAAAGTCCACCAAGAATGGAAAGATCTCATGGTGTGATGGAAATTTCCCCAACTGAGGTATGGAAGGTGTTGGTCGATGGACTCCAATACTCATAAAATGCTTTCATGAGATTCTCATCATAATCATATGTGAACAAGGAGGCGAAGATAGCACTATAAAGGTGGGTCGCATCAAGGAGGTCTTTACACCGACCAAGAGCATCTTCTAACCAATCCTAATAAAGGGAGAAGTAGGAAAACCCTCTGTTCGCACTGAAAAAAGAATCCCAATTGGCACGTTTTGCAATTATCTCTCATCCCAAAGTGTTGTACGGCTTTGATTTAGCAACATTTTTGTGATGCGAAGCAAGAAGGATAGTTGTCTCCAAGTTAAAGCAGCCATCAGAAGGAATGACCTGTGACCATTTCGAAAAATTGAGAGGATAAGAGTTACGGCCCTATCTCTCTAAAAATCTTCCAATTATAGACGGACGAACAATCAAAGTCGTAGCCTTTGCATTCTTGTCATCTTTCTCCTTACAAATAAATAAGGCTGGTTCTTGACCAATCTTCGAATCTTTGAAAAAGAGCATCATGATAGCTATGAAAAAAAAAATTAATAATTAAATAATAGAAAATAAATAAATAAATAATTAATTAATTAATAATTAAATAATTAAATAAAATAAAAATAAAAAGGCATGGTTTCTCTACACAGAGTATTATGTTACTGGAGATTACGCTTGTACAACTTAGTGCATGCCTCTAGTGGCTTTATATAGGGATCTTGGGAAGCTATCAGACAAAAGGGAAAAACAGGTGTACATAGTTAAAAACCATACTTTCAAAGGATGCTGTACCAACCTTGAAAAAGAACGGGTAAGTGCCCATTAATGGATAATGTTGTCAGAAAAAAATACAGCACTAGACCTCAGAAAAAGCACTTATAGGCTTGCAAAAGTACACATGTCATCTAAAAAACTACTGCACTAGACTTGGGATGAAGTTCTAGCCCGCATATTGTTCAAAGCGACTGTGTTGCCGACCTTGAAAGTAGAGACACTTGCTGATTTACCGATGTCAAACACTGTCAAAGCCACCAAAGACCATAAATCCATGAAACCGATTAATAATTAAATAATAGAAAATAATTAATTAAATAATTAATTAATTAATAATTAAATAAAATAAAAATGAAAAGGCATGGTTTCTCTACACAGAGTATTATGTTAGTGGAGATTACGCTTGTACAACTTAGTGCATGCCCCTGGTGGCTTTATATAGGGATCTTTGGAAGCTATTAGACAAAAGGGAAAAACAGGTGTACATAGTTAAAAACCATACTTTCAAAGGATGTTGTACCAACCCTGAAAAAGAACGGGTAAGTGCCCATTAATGGATCATGTTGTTAGAAAGAAAATACAGCACTAAACCTCAGAAAAAGTGCTTATAGGCCTGCAAAAGTACACATGTCATCTAGAAAACTACTGCACTAGACCTGGGATGAAGTTCTAGCCTGCATATTGTTCAAAGCGACTGTGTTGCCAACCTTGAAAGCAGAGACACTTGCTGATTTACCAATGTCAAACACTGTCAAAGTCGCCAAAGACCATAAATCCATGAAACCGACAGCATGGGAGTCTTCTACTGCCTTCGATCCACCAAACCTGAAAATTCCAGGCCTAGATGCCTAGCCACGCGCGGCCACAAATTCCTAACGTCCCATGGGTTTCTCATTCAAATCTGCACAAGTTTAAGAAAAGTTTTACAAAACTAGTGCCACCACTAGATCCATCGGCCCACGATCTACAAAACCTAAAAATTTCAAGACCAAAAATGATTGCACGCGAAGCCACGATCTTTCAAACGACTCGCGGCCTAGTCCTTCAAACCTGTGCAAATCTACCCACAATTTTAGAAAACCAATAATACCATGGTCTTCTACGACCTTAGATCGATAAAACCTAAAAAGAGCCACCACGCACCTCCAAAGAAGCCGGCATTCACAGCCTCGATGAACACACGCTCCCATGCGCCACCATCCTAGTTCATGCATTCACACGTGTTAGGATTTTCTCACACGCTAGCACGCGCCATAACGTCATGGATAAAGTCACTACCCACTACGATCTAACCTGTTTATCCAGGCCGACCCGGTTTGACCCGTTCACCTAACCCGGTCCGATCCGCCTGCAAAAAAAAAAAAAAAAAAAAAAAGAGAGAGAAAATGCTTTGACCAAGTTGGAACTTTGACTTTGACTAAAAGTCAAAATTTTCAAAAGGGACTTGTCCCACTCAGTTTTTCATGTACGTTCCGATTTTAAAATCCGTTCCTTTGTTCGAGACTCGAAAATTGTGCTAACAGTCCAATTTCCAAAAAGTTGACTTTTGCACAAATCTAGACCAAAAGTCAAAATTTTCAAGAAGGACCTGTCTTGCCCAATTTTTCGCGTAGATTCTGATTTTGGGGTCTATTTCTTCATTTGAGAATCCAAAATTGCTCAAATAGTGTGATTCTGTAGCTATTGGCTTTAATGTGAAATTTGACCAAGAATCAAGATGTTCGAGCAAAGCTTGTCCTATTCAAATTTTCGCAAAGATTCTGATTTTGAAATCTGCTTATTTGTTTTGGACTTGGAAACCACCAATCTGACCCACTTTTCTAAAGTACTAGCAGTGTCCAAAACTTAACCTCCCAAGATCAAGATTTGAGATTCATCCATTTGGTCTGGATTCCCTCAAGATTATTCTCCGGACTTCATCAAGGCTTCCCTTTCAAAGTACAGATGAACTCTCACAAGTTTGTCTTGAACTTGAAATTACATTAAGTCATCAGTTCAACCTACCATTCCCATTCGGTGCCTACCAGTCTCCAACCTACCATTCCCGTTCGGTGTCTATCGTTCTCATCCACCATTCTCACTAAAAATTCTCATCCGCCATTCTCAACTACCCCATCTACCATATTTCATCTCTCCGCTATAAATAGAAGGGTCGGATTCATCAAAAACTCATCAAGAAGAACACACTGAATCATGAAATGAAGATTTGCTTCTTTCAAATTTTCAAGTCCTCCTTCTCACAGCCATTTCTCACTATGGCCTGATCATTCTTAGCACCTAGCAACCAATATTGCTTCATAATCAATTTGAAATCAACCCTCTCACGATTCAGCAGAAATCCTCTTCACAACATCATTGTAGTTTTGAGATCCAAACAAATTTTGTTTCTCCCCTTAATGACCACATTTGTCCATAAAATTACTCATAACAAGGCTGGTATCGTTGTTCCATGCTTCCTTGGACTTGGTTGACCAAGAAATCTAAGTCTAGCAGAGACACATGTTCTTGAGATCAGGGCTCCCGTAGTCTCTCTCTAGTTGCTTGGTCTTCCAGCAGAAGCAACAATTCGGAACAAACATCAACTTGGCTAGTTTCTAAAATTAGGATCACAAGTTAGCTCCACCTTTCATTTTTCTATGCTTTTCCAACAAGTGGCAATAGTCAGGTGGTAAAAGGTGTTGGGGTATCCTATAAATTGTCTCCCATCCAACACTTACAATGACCTCCAAGTACTAGCTCTTCAAAAATCAGCCTTTGGTGATGGTAAATGGTCACCAAAGCCTTATTCCATGTCCCCACTAGTGTGGGACCTAAAGGTCATTGTTGTTGGTACCTCAAAACACACTTTCTGGAATTAGTCCAACTTAAAATCAGCTTGAAGAATTTCAGAAAATATACTTCTGAAATTACTTCAACTTAATGTCCGTCGGCATGGTCCCATCACACAGGTGCATTCTACGACTTATCGTCAGACCTCATTCAGCATGCAGTCAATCCCGTATCCCAAGGTGTACTTCCCAGAAACATCTACACCAGAGGGTCCCCAAAATCGAGTTTCAATGTCACTATAGGCTCCTTAAAACGCCCCTATGGGTATGGGGCAATCAAACTTAAAACGCCACTATAGGGCTCTAGAATTTTTTTTTTAATAATTTTCAGTTTGTTATAACTCGAATGTCCAAAAATCGAGTTTCAAAACAAGGGTATTTCCCTAATTAGTTTAGGAAAGGGGGCAAAATGCTGGATTTTTCTTTTTTTTTTTTAAAGGGCAAAAGCCCATTTTCTCCAGATTAATAGGTATGTCATCAATCAATTGTTTAAATTACAAGTTTCTGTAGTCCAAAATTATGCATAAAAATAATTTTATGGATCATATGGTAAATAACATCTAATTGGCCAAACAAAATTTGACATATGTATTAAGAGTGTAAATAACAAGTAATCTAATAATTAAAATTTCAAAATATGTAGCAATACTAATTTTATTTAAAGGAAGTTGTAGCATTAGGCTACAATCAAGTTTGCAGACAAAACTTTATCCTAAAATTTTTAACCTCACAAATTTATTTTTTAATTAACAAGAGCATGGTTGGATGGTGTGTAGAAAAAAATTCGAATGTCTATAACTATTTGGTAGAATTAATCATATAAACTTTCTTTAATTTAACTGATAAAGTCTCTGATGGTTGAATAAGAGATCTGGGGTTCAATCCCCACCTACACCAAAAACTGATTGGTGTCTTGGTCTGATAATAAAAAGCTATTATCAGGAGCGGACGCCATAGGTTGAAACTTTCTAAAAAAAACTTGTTGCATATAAAAAGCTGTTCATACTATATAATTATAATTTTGTTGAACCACATTATTATAAATGTAGCTTGAAGAACAAGATAAATTTATAAATATATAGGCTCCTTTTCTATTCGGTATTTTTTTTTTTTTTTTTTTGGGGGGGGGGGGGGGGGGGGTTAGAATCTGTGTTAAGTTGCAACTCTGACGACTTTGTTCCTTGCTACCATTACTTAATTGCATATTGCAAATGGATACAAGAAGTTTTTATTTGTATCTAATCCTAGTTGAAGTGGTAAAATAATCCTGCAAGTAATCTTAATCTTACTTGAGATGCAAACGAACACATCTACACATCTTAATCCTTGTATTGCATATATTAGAAGTTTAGAACGCTAGGTAAGTTTAGGATTTAACATACTATAAAACCTTCAATGAGCTTATTATAAAACACAAAACTTAATAGA
The DNA here is from genome assembly GCA_036321655.1 of Quercus alba. Lineage (NCBI taxonomy): Eukaryota > Viridiplantae > Streptophyta > Magnoliopsida > Fagales > Fagaceae > Quercus > Quercus alba. The sequence goes on from CM070301.1 coordinate 58,175,527, forward strand.
AGTGATGTTAGCCACCAAGAAATTTAAGCTGTGGATTTAGGTCTCAATGGTCTATACTCTATATTCAAACAACATTAATTCCCTATATTCTCTCCCTCTGTTTCTGTACCTTATTTTTTATTTTATTTTATTTTTTTCATTTATTCTCATATACTTTGTCATGATGTAAAAGATATGTCTCACATTTTTACATGGTGAGTTATATTTTATCTTAATCTATTTCTTGACAAAATTAAATGGTTACATCTTAATATATTTTTAGGCGAAATAATGTTAGAAATTACAATATGAAGAAAATATAAAAGTAGTTGATAAATTCTTTTATGATTTTGATATATAATTATACAATAACTCTAATGATATGATATTTTTCACTATTGTTTTTTCATAACTACTAAAGTGGTAGGTTGTAATTGTCATACAATATGATAGGCCAAGAATGTATTGACCCCTTGTGTTGAATTAATTTTTTAATTAGCCAAGTTTATTAATTAATCAAATTAACATACAAAATGTGTGGCAACACAAACAAATCACCAATTAAACTAAATGCAGCGGAAATTAAATTTGACACGGGTAATTTGTTTTTGAATGGGGAAAACCAACACGGTAAAAACCCCATCGGGTGATTTTAAGGTCACCACTCCTGAGAATCCATTATTATCAAAACAAGCGGTTACAAGTAAAGGAATCCTAGTATCTTATACCAACCAACAGTTGAACCCTTACCCCAATACCCAATTTGACTTGTTCTATAGTGACAATCTCTCCTTTCAATGCACAGCTCTTAGTACGTGACTAACTAATTAATGCGCGGATCCCAATACATAACTTAATCACCAACTTGAGAAAGATGTTGGCTGCAAAGTTCTTCAGTTCATCCAGATGATGAAAATCAAGAAGCTCCTTGGTCACAAAACCCTATATATCTTCGGTTTTTCAAGAAAAAAGTGAACTAGGGCATATGTCTCCGGTTTACAATATGCTTATGAAAAACTTTTGCATTCAGTTACATCAGTTGTGACGGCCTTTAAAACAATCCTTATATGTGTTTAGGGTTGTGAAAAAAGAAAGCCTAAACACATACTCACGGATTGGATGAAAATCAGCTCTGAAAAACTGAGTTTCATAAACCTTGATAGATAGCCATCTATCGAGCTAGCTGTCAAGCCATGGGCTGAAGTAGCTTTTAAACCTCAATAGATGCTAGTTGTCGAGTTTTAAAATCCAACACTTTTTCACTTGATTCTTGGACAGACTTACATGGCTTTAACACTTGAACTTGAAACATTGTTCCTTGAAGTATTAAACACATCCTAGATCTACCTAATTACAAGTAAAGTGCATTTTGTCAAATGATTAGCCAATTACATAAAATGTTGACATATGTTCCTAACATCAAATCACATATGTCCTAACACAATAAATGAAACCGATAATAATGATAGTCTCATACGAAAATAAGATTATACTAATCATATATAATACCTTAAAAAATTGTGAAATATACCATTATCATTGATAATTTAACACAATTGAATTATGCGGCTGAAGGCTAGTGAAATAAAAACCATCAGCAACATAGTAAACATAGGAATTTCCTCTTTTATTTTATTTTATTTTTTCTATTTTAAAAGGATAGTTAAGAGGAAACTGTGGGATTTGGCGTATATAAAGAAATATAAAAAAGAGTAATGTGTATGCGTAGTCAATTCCAATATAAACGTGCCATCCAAACAGCTGCAATGCAATGCCCAATTATTTACATCAACCGTGTAGGCTAAGTAATGTACGTATATATTATAAGAATGATCTCAAGCATACATAGTAATGCAATTCTAATTAGTAATGACTAATGAGAGAATAATCATGACTTCTAAAGTTGTTTTTAACGTATTATATATATACGTGTTTTTCAAAGTTTGAGGCATTCCACTTGATTTTAGAAGATAGCTCTTTAATAGAAAAGAAGAATAAAATCTTATTTACCAGATTCTTTTGTTTTTTTCAGCAGACACATATATACTTTTTTTTTTTTTTTTTATAGGAAACTTAAAACTTTATTCAAAAAAATCAAGAGAGAACATCGGGTCCGTTTGGATACAGCTGAAAACTGAAAATTGAAAACTGAAAACTGAAAACTGAAAAACACTGTAGCAAAATAATTTTTAAATATGTAAATAAGTCCGTGGGACCCATTTTTAATGAAAAAGTTGCTGAAAAGTAAAATTTGTGGATCCGTAAACAATGCACACTGTGCACTGTTCACGGGAAAAGTCAAACATTTTGGCAAAAAAAAAAAAAAAAACCAACTGAAACGCAAAATGTGCTTTCGGAAAGCGCAAATGCACTTATCATGTGAAAGAGCTTGTTCAAGAAAGCAAGGATTCTCTTCCATCCATACAATAAAATCATCTATGCCTACCTCATACTTAGCTAATAAATGGGCTGGTCTATTACCCTTTCTTATGACATGAGAAAATTCAATCCGCCTAAACGCCTTGCATAAATCCAGCATCCCAATCACAATCGAAGCTACTGATGAAGGTGGTAAGGAAACTTCACAAAGAGCATTGTAAATAACCAATGAATCACCCTCCAAAATAACATCTTGAATACCAATGCCCCTCTTATATAATTATTATAGCATTCCACTAATTTATTAGTGGTGATCAATTACTTCTTATTCTACTTTATGTTTTGCTAGACTATTATCAGGTATCGGACTCTTCCTGAATCCTTGGGTAGGATATTCTCATCTCTGCACTGATAATTATACTATATAATAATAAGTAAAAAACTGAAGATATTATACACTTGCTACTGCATAATTACCGTATACACACTGTTATATAAATGGATTAAAATCATGTTCTCAAAACACGATTTGAAAGGAGTGTATACAGTAGCGAATGTGTAATACAATAGTGAGTATGTAAAATGTAGTGAAGAACAAAAATCAATGTATAAATATAGGGTACTTTTTCTATGTCCTAACTTGCAACTCTCACTCTTTTATCATTGCTTCCGTTACTTAATGAATTCGTTTAATTGGTTATCTGCATTGCTAAGCCAAACTTAATTAATTCGTTACTAGTAGTGATGCTGAATGGTTAGTGAGGAAATAGTGGCCTAAATCAAATGCATAAATAAGGCCGTTAAGTAGACATGGAAGGGAAGCTAATAATGTTTTCTGTTCTTGCTATAATTGATATCTGCTTTGAGGGAAGAATCTTGTCTTGTACCTTGCCTTTGTATTGGTTCCTAAGTTACATATACATGCTCAGTGTATTTAGCCAAAAAAGACATGGAAGATGGGATCTTAATGGGATCTTTAATTCTTTATCCTTCAGATGGCAAGGCATCTATTTCCTTTGGTATCATGATTTTGTGGCAAAAGGTGAGATAACATAGACTATAACATTATGATTTCTGGTTAAGCATAAGCGTGGATCATTGTTTATAAAATTATTGAAAACTATATGCTATCCATCCATAATCTATATATCTATATCTATATATCTATATATCTATATCTATATAATAACTAATAGCCGAAATATTTGACTTTTTGTTGACCATTCCTCATTCCGCCACATGGCTACATAAATTGCTGACACGTTCACTTTAAAACACTAAAAAATTGTATCTTTTTGGTGGTTTGATTATTTAGTTTCAATAGGTAACTACTTATTATTGTTTATATACGCTATTTACTTTTTGTTTTCTTCTTTACGTTTTTCCGTTTTCTGTTTTTATTCCCCTCTGCGAGAACAAACCCAGCGAAGGTTGTGGACAAAAAACAAGGCACCCTTGACGCTACCTTGATGCTAATGCTATTGGTAATTCTTTTCTTCACAATCATGCTATTGTTTGAGAAAATTTTGCGCAGAGTAAACCCATTGCCGATAAAGTGTTTTGCCTTTGTCATATTTGCTGTGTTTGCTCTGTGTTTGAGATATTTTCCAACCATTGTATAAAGTTGTTTTGATGCTTGACAGTAGTGGTGGGATTAATTAAATTATATTATATTAAGATATTTGTCTTCTTGAATCTTTGTTTGAATGAGCATTGGTCTATATATTTGCTGGTCTGTGCGTATTGTGCTTGCGCTGCATTGTTTGGTTTTGAAATAGGCTTATAATATATTATATGATATTAAGCCTTTTTGTCTCTTACGGTTTATTGCTTGGCTGTGCATTGTTTAGATTCTGTAGTGTGTTCGTACTGTGCTGCTCTTTTTCTGCAATTCGGTGATGAAGTCAAAGCAAATGTTTTATTTGCATCTCTTGGTAAGTGGTGATCAGTCATTGTAGTACATACACGACAGTATATGTTAAGGCAATGAATAACTGCCTTAAGATTTTATGTTTCATACATTTTATTGATAGTTGAGGATATTTAAGATTTAATTCTTCATTTTATTTTAAACTTAAGTTTGATTTCTATTTTTCATTAAGTAATTTAATGTTTCATCTTCATACAAAATAGTTTTCCCATGCATCGCACAGGTTAGCGACTAGTCTATATATCTATATAAAACCGAAACCTTTGAAATTCTCACAATTTTCCACATTAGCATAATATTAAAAAATAAAAATAAAAATAAAATTAAAACCAACACAAAAACGTAATAAACCCAAAATACGTAATAAACCATCTCTTCCCTTTCATGATGCTTTTCACGATGCTCTGCCTTTCCCGATCCTCTGCCTTTCCCACCATCGCATCTAAATACCCAACAGACACCTTCTTCAGACCATTGATCTCCTTCATCAGACCACTGACCACGACATCGCATCGCATGTAAAAATCCACCATACCCACCATCGCATCTAAAGACCCAATAGACACCTTCTCCAGACCATCGATCTCCTTCCTCAGACCATTAATTTGCCACAAACCACCCACATCCAACCACCGATTTTTCACAAACCACCCACATCCACCCTCTACAACCCAGAAACGGTGCCCCATTTGCCGTGGGTCTCATCAAGCCCATGGCCACAGATCCCACCATACCCATATCCACCTTGCTCAGTTTCCACTCTTCCTTAGAACAGAAATGGAGCCCCATTTGCCGTGGGTCTCATCCAGCCCATGGCCCATCAACTATGTTGGTCGGCAATACACCCAACCCAACCCGTCGAGACCGACCCAAAGGTAACTAATAAACAAATTTAATTAGAAATCTTTTTTTTTTTTTTTTTTTGAATCCGAACTCTATCACTATTAGAGCATCTCCAATGGTATATGTAGAGGCAAAATATTCTCTATAATAGAGAATGGCACCATAAAAGGAGTCTTTAAGCTGGAATTTTTTTTTTTTGGCTCATGACCAGTAACTCATCAAATCTGATGGGCTATTGTTCATTCTTCAAATGTTTTTTTCTATTATAATAATCAAGTGTTGAATAAAAAATTGTTGGAAGATGTGTAGTTGTTAAAAAAAAAATAATGAATGAAGAAATAATATTTAAATGAGATAGAGAATGGGATAGAGAATCTGTTGGAAAGTGTATTTGAAAAAGTGGGTAGTTAAAAGGTAAAAGTCACTGTTCATTCTCCAAACAGTACAAAAATTTGATGAATTTGTTGGAGATGCTCTTAGGACTCTAACTATTATCTTATAAATAATTGATTTTTATTGGTTTTTTTTTTTTTTTTTTTTTTTTTTCACGGCTGTTCAATTTTTAGGTTTATTCTTATTTCCTTTCTCTTCGTTGTTTTCCTCCATTCGAATCAAGGTTAAGGTATGGTATTCGTTTGCCTCTGTGATAATCTATGTACATTTTATTTCTAACTATTTTAGTCTTCTCTCAATTTCAATTGTAAAGAACTCATGAAACTCAAATTTTAGTGTAGTTATATCAGCTTGTGCAAAAAAAATACAATTGGTAGGTTTATGTTTTGACTGTTTCAAGTTCAGACTTAGAATAGTTTGGATTTCTTAGCTTTTTTTGAATTTTAGTTTAGTTATATCAGTTTTAGCATAATAAAAAGAAGGTTGTGTTCCTAAACAATGCTATTTTATGCATAATTGTTAAAACCTAAAGAAATCAACTATGATCAATCTATTTCCAAGCAAAAAGCAAAAAAAAAAAAAAAAAAACTATTGAGGTTTTAAAGATTAGGTTATTATTTTAATATGTGCTGTTTTAGCTGTGTTAATTGAGTTTGTGCACACACTTAGGTAAGTCTTAGGTTTGGAACTCTTTCTCATGTTCTCAACTCCAGTTTCAAGTCATTAGATTTTATGAGTCCGTGGATGACGGGGGGGCTTTATCCCCCATAATTACCTAGCAAAAAAAATGAGTCTGTGGATGACAGATGTGGTAGTGTGGACTATAGATTATTGTAATTGAAAAATATGTGCCATATCAATTTAGGTGGCAGTCAAAATTGCTTTTGTTTGATATACTGTCCATCGAAGTGAATGTAATTATCTTATTGATGGTTTGTACAATATTTTTTGAAGTTAGTTACATCTTCAATATTTTAAATAGATATTAAAATGGTGATAATCAAATTGAATTTTTTTTGTGTGGAAACTAAGCTATGGGTTTGAATTTGTTTAGTAGAAACTAAGCGAGGTGGAGTTATTAGCTTGCTTTCATCACACAACATTCTTGATAATCTTAGTGAAATTGGTGTGGAGTACGTTGAGGTTAGTTATTCATTACATTGTCATATTGAATTATATGTCTCTCTCTTCTTCTTCTTTTTTGTTATGGTTGCTGTTTTAAATCTGCTTTTATGCTTGGAGTTGTAATATCATTGAATGTTTCTTATTATTTGACATAGTTGATGTTTTATGTTTTGACTGTTTCAAGTTCACCCTTAAGTTACTTTTCTTTTTCTTTTTTTGTTGCTTTGGTTCGTTGTTTTTTGTGTTCACCATCATGAACACCTGTAATGGCTATTTTGTGTTTTTTTTCATGATGAATATAAGTCTCATTACTTATCCAAAAAAAAAAAGTTTAGACTTAGAATAGTTTGGATTTCTTAGCTATTTTTGAATTTTAGATTAGTTATATCAGTTTTAGCAGAAAAAAATACTTCAATTTGTAAAAAAAGGTTGTGTGGAAACTGAGCTATGTGTTTGAATTTGTTTAGTGAAACTAAGCGAGGTGGAGTTATCAGCTTGCTTTCATCACACAACATTCCTGATAATCTTAGCGAAATTGGTGTGGAGTACTTTGAGGTTAGTTATTCATTACATTGTTCATATTGAATTATATCTCTCTTTTTTTTTTTTTTTTTTTGTTCTCTAAAAATATTCTTGGAGTTTTAATATCTTATTTTAACCTATTAATATTTATCTATCTAATAATATAGTGTATTTTTTTTCCCCTGTGTATGTTTAATAGTTACAGCAAATATATGGTTGCTATTTTAAATCTGCTTTTATGCTTGGGGTTTTAATATCATTGAACGATTTCTTATTCTTTAACATAGTTGATGTTTTATGTTTTGACTATTTCAAGTTCAGACTTAGAATAGTTTGGATTTCTTAGCCTTTTTTGAATTTTAGATTAGTTATATCAGTTTTAGTAGAAAAAATACTTCAATTTGTAAAAAAAAAGGTTGTGTGGAAACTGAGCTATGTGTTTGAATTTGTTTAGTGAAACTGAGCGAGGTGGAGTTATCAACTTGCTTTCATCACACAACACTCCTGATAATCTTAGCGAAATTGGTGTGGAGTACGTTGAGGTTAGTTATTCATTACATTGTTCATATTGAATTATATGTCTCCCTCTCTCTCTCTCTCTCTCTCTCTCTCTCTCTTTTCTTTTTTTTTTTTTTTTTGTTCTGACCATTATGTATAACATTTTATCCTTCAAAATAGTCAGCATTCATCATTAAGTTTACTTCCAATCAACAAAAAAGTTCGTACATACCTCATTGTGAGACATCCATAGGAAACGTGGATCAGTAGAACTCGTTTATTGCAATGAACAAATCTTTTCAGTAGAACATCTTTGTCCAAGTTTTACTTGAGTGTACAATTTGAAAAATATTACTTTTGTTACGTGCTCGAAGAAGTCGTCCTTCCTGTGCAAATAGAAAATCTGAATGGAATAGAATTTGTTTTCCAAATACAACTAAATGATTATAATCTTAAGAATGGATGGGAATTCTATACTGTCAAGAAAGTTTTTGAATCTTTTGAAAATACTGACAAAGCAATTTAACTTGATAAAATGTCAGAAGTACGTATTTTTTAATATAGCAAAATTACAAATTAGATATTTAATTTGTTTACGTTGTAATACATTTATCAACCTGTTTTATTGTTAGGCTTACATTAGTGATACTTCAAATGAATGTAGTAGCAACTTATCAAGTGAACAAGGTGGTGATTCTACAAAGTTTCAAAAAGTTGATGTTCAAAGCAATGTGCAACTCACACCAATATCTGTACTCAAGGAAAACAAATGGACATATTCAATGACTATTACAAAGCAACAAAGGAAGAAGATACAAAAAATACTTTTTAAAGTTTTTTTTTTTCTTCAATTTATTTGAAATATTGATTAAGTAGTTCTTTAAATTTTTGTTTCATACATTTTATGGATAATTGAGGATGTTAAAGATTTAATTCTTCATTTTATTTTAAACTTAAGTTTGATTTCTATTTTTCATTTCATAATTTAATGTTTCATATCAAAGATAGGAAACTATAAGACTAGAATTCTAATGTACAATCAAAGAGGAAGAGAAAAAGAACGGTTTATATCTTTATACACAATAGCTTTCCCGTGCATCGCATGGGTTGGCGACTATTTGGTTATGTATTAAAAAGACCAGTGTACCCAGTTGGTCCAATAGTAACACAATCAGGTAACTCATCCAAGAATGGCTTGCTATTTGATTGGCTAAACAAGCATTCTATGGTGTATGTGTCATCTTTTGGGACAGTAATGATATTACATGTTTCATCTTATATTATAGCCAATTTAACTTGCAATAATTGAAATTAGAGAGATGTTTAAACCTAAACATGCTAATATTTTATTTAAAAACTAGCCCGTGCATCGCACAAGTTACTGACTAGTATATATATAAAACTAAAACCTCTGAAACTTCTACAATTTTCCACGTCAGCACAATATTAAAATAAAAAAAATAAAAAAAATAAAACTTTTCTAAAACACCAAAAAAAAAAAAAAAAAACTTAAACGCAAAATCAAAGAAGCCCTAAGCCCCTAACACGCTCTACCTTTTCCTTCCTCCAAAACGCAGACCACGCTCTGCCGTTCCCCCACATGCAAATCGCAGCTTAACGACTCCACCTTCTCTGGCACCACCCTTCTCCAGTTCTATATTTGTAGGCCACCCATAAACATTCTATTTCTAAACATTCTATTTTTGAAGCCCCACCATTTGATTATATCTTCAGCCCTCAAGTATACTCATCCAAAACCTTCTTCTCTCTAACCACTTCACCCCTTCCTAACACAGACCTCTGGGTTTCACCAAGAAAAAAACATGCAATACATAAATAGTGAGAGAGCTGATCTGATCTGCTAGCTTTTTCATTTTTGTGAGCTTTGCAAAATTGGGATTAAAGGAGCAAAATCAAGATGCCATGGACGTCCTCTTTTGATTCAAATTTGTAAAAGCTTTCTTACTCTCTTTCTCTCTCCATATGGTGTGAGGTCAAATATTTGCTTTCTCTGTTCTATTTTTAAAATTTTAAATATTGTATCTGTATGTTTTCTCTTTTCATATTTCCCTTTTATCTTCAATTTACCCTCTTTGTTTGTTTGTTTATTAGTTTTTCAAGAGATTGATTTACAACTCTGTGTTAATTTGTGCTAAGTAATTTGTGTTAATTTGGAATTCTTGCAGGTTATGTGGGTTAATTTACAACTCTATGCGAATTCTTTAATTCTTATGAGTTCTAGTTGGTAGAGCATTGCTTTTTAGTTATGAGGGATATAACATTTTTGTCTCTTAGAATGTACTGAATTCCTTGGCAAAAGGATTTGCCTTCATGACCCCCTACCCATGATTGGTTGCCTAAAAGAACTGTATGTATCATGGTAAGTTTCTTATGAAAGTAGGTGCATTAGATTTTTCTTAACAATGATTTATGAACATTATGTGTCATGTTAAGTTTATGTTGCATGTATTTAAAATATGCAAATTGATGATTGTTGAAGTACTGTTAAGTGCTCATGTCTCTTAATGGTTACTTTTGAAGCAGACATCATATTCAAGGGGAGTCACTATCCAATGTAGAAACAAAAAGAGAGCAAGGCCTCCCATTGTGTATTTGAGCAATGGAAAAAGCAAGTTCTTCAAGTTGTTGCTTTGAAATAGTTGAACTGCTAAATGAATAGATAAGAAATAACTAAATGAAAGGAGTTGCAAAAATTGGTTTGTCTTATAACCCTAGTTATTTCTTTGTGATTTGGTTGAAGTTTGCATACAAAATGCTATGTATATGCTCTAACTTGATTTCAATATTATAAAACTAGGAATTAGACAATGCATTGTCTTTTATATGAGAATGGAAATTGATTTGACATAAATAGCTCTAATAATCTAATACAGGACATTTAGCTTTTGACGTAATTATTGCTTAGATTGTGAAAATTAGTTGGATATGTGGATTTAGATGGATGTGTTTGGCAGATTGTCACCTGAAGATATAATTTATAAAAAATTATAACACTAATTATTCTTTAATTTTATGCAAGCTTTGAGGTTGATTAAAACGCAAAGACATTCAGTGACCATTTGCCAATTATTTCACTATAAGGGACATTTGGATCCTCAGAAAAGGGATGCACTTAATAAGGCTGTGTAGGACACTGCCCATGAAGATGTTTCTTCTATTGTTTTGAGTTTTGTTATTGCATTTACATAGCTGCCAAATATGTGTTGATGGACTTAATGGTTGTGTCTTTAATTTATTTAACAAGAGATTTGAAATACAGATTAATAAAAATTTATAGAACTCAATGTTTTATGTTGAATACATATATGATGTACTCTTCCATATAATGCAGATGTGTTGTATTATGTTTTCAACTCTTTTTGAGTCATAGCAAAAGAATTTGACATTGGTAACTATATTCTATTTATTTATTATGAAAATAAGGTTGCAATCATTATTGCAATTTGTTTATTTGTTTATTCATTGTATATATGTAACTATGAAAATAATTACATTGTCAATGGACTTATGGTAGTGGTATTAATCTTATCGGCATGTTTGTATTTTTATGGAGCTGATATACAGGATTTCTTTATCCCTTATTTGTCTTTATAATTTTTTATTGGGCACAAGCACATTGTGTACTAGGTTTGGCAATGTTTAATATTTGAATTAGTGAAGATTTTATGTTATGCTTGGGTCTTCTCCAATTAGTTGTATTATTTGATTAGTGAGTCTTGAGACATTTTGATTTAGTGTAGCAAATGATAATTGCAATATTGTTTTTTTTCTTTTTAATGAATCTCGTGCATCGCACGGGTTAGCGACTAGTTAATCTATATATTACAGTCACATGGTTATGTCTCCCAGATGGTCTTTTGACAAAATAAATGCCAAGAGTAATGGTCCGTTTGGATTGAGGGCAGGGGCAGAGCCAGGAATTTTTGTTTGGGAGGGCCAAGTTGCGGCACTAATATATTTATCAAGACAACCCTCATATATATATACACACACGTTTTTTTTTATTATATATACACACATATATTCACTTTTCTTTATTTGATAAGTTATATATATACACTCACCCAAAAAAAAAAAAAAAATTAGTATTTTCAATCAAAGTTATGTTTGATGATGATCTTTATAAAATAAAATTCATTTTTTTCCATTTTCATAGTGAAATTCTTAAAAAGTTTCATTTCAAATACAAATTATCAAATTTTATACTAAAGTAAAAAATCTTTCAATTTAACTAATAAAAATTTCAAAAACATGCAATTAAAGATATTAAAATAAGTTAGGCTCCAAACATATTTAAAACTATCTTGCTCTAACCTATTATGTGTCAACTAAAGACACATTTTATGTGTAGTTTTAGTGACAAGATTTTTTTAATGAGTCGATGACTTGTTAATCGCCACATAACGGGTTAAAAAAGATAAATTCAAACATATTTGATGCCAAACTTTATCAGATATTTAACAGATGTAAGAGCACATTTTACAATAAAAAATAGAATTGCGAAAAATAAAGTTATATTTCTATAACTATTAGACCAATTATTTTTTTTAAGAGCATCATTGGACTAATTCAAATATTTGGGGATGCCAACTCTTATTTTTATAGGCTAAACTTTGAAAATATTAAAATAATTATATATATAATTTAAAAAATTTCAAAATTTGGGGGGGGCCATGCCCCCCCAACCTTCAACACAGCTCCACTCCTGATTGAGGGGAGGGAGGTGGAGTAGAGTAGAGTAGATTTAGCACAAAATTAGCTTATTTTTAACCAACTCTACTCTACTCTCCTCCACTCCCCCTCCTTCCCCTCTCCATCCAAACAGGCCATAAAGGATGGAATGAATATGACACATTTGATGAAGGAAAAATGTTAAAAGTTATTACAAATTTTATTATAACAAACTTACAAATTAATATGTAACAATTATTTGTGATTGGTGCTATATTAATATGAGATAATATTAGATTTTTTTTTTTTTAAGAAAACAATAAGATAATATTAGATGAATGTTTGAATGACATTTTGTGATTGGTGATATATCAGGGGATGAACTAATGCTAGTCTCCCATAATTTATAAAAATATTATTTCCTATTATATGTAATTATTAAAAAATTCAAAGATTCAATCGAGTGGGTCCCCCAAATATATGAGTTAAAAGAATGGGGCTTTTTAAATAAATTATTTAAAAAAAATTGGCTAATCGGTATTCTAGCTATAAAATCTGACTAGATTCACCAGACACATTCTTATATCGCATTCAACTAGCTTTTCAATTTATTTGTTTTTTTCTTTGGCCCATCTCATATAAAACTGGTTTATTAGTGGTGATCAATTACTTTTTATTCTATTTTATGTTTTGCTAGACTAATAATAATAGGGTATTGAATTCTTTTTAACCCTTGGTAGGAAATTCTCATCTCTACTCCTATTTATATCTTACAATAATTAAATAAAACCTGAAAATATAAAAGTTTGGACAAAATTTAGCTATAAACTTAGTTGTATTCTAAGACTACAACCTTACTCAATATATTTTTATTATATGAGAATTTTAACAAATCCACTATTGGATTATATTTTCTTCTTATATCCTCGGTACTTGCAAAATTTCCAAAAAAAACTAAAAATTAATAGGTATATCATCAATCAATTGTTTAAATTGCAAGTTTTTGAAATCTAAAATTATGCATAAAAATAATTTTATGGATCATAGAGTAAATAACATCCGATTGACGGAACAAAATTTGACATGTGTGTTAAGAGTGTAAATAACATATAATCTAACGATTAAATTTTCAAAATATATAGCAATGCTAATTTTATTTAAAGGAAGTTGAAACATTAGGTTACAACCAAGTTTGCAGACACATTTTATCCTAAAGTTTTTAATCTCACAAATTTATTTTATAATTAACAAGAGCATGGCTGGATGGGGTGTACAAAAAAATCGGATTTCTACAGCTATTTGGTAGAATCATATAAACTTTCTTTAGTTGAGCAAATAATTTTTGTATATAAACAGCTGCTCATACTATAGAATTATAATTTTGTTGAACCACATTATACATGTAGCTTTTCTATTTGGTTTTTTTTTTTTTTGGCGCGGTGGGGGGGGGGGGGGGCGGGGGGGGGTTTGTTAAGTTGCATTAACTCTGACGACTTTGTTCCTTGATTCCATTACATAATTGACAATTTGTGTTTTCATTAATGCTTTCAGTATATATCTATTTGGAAACAATATTTGGCCTTTATCTGCATGGATTGTTCAATTTTGCTAGTGATGCAATATATATTTATATATATATATATATATATAATATTTTTGAGAAGCAACTGATGCAAAATAATTAGTTATTGAAAAAGGAGCTATTAAATTGAAAGATGTTCTTATTTTCAATTTCTAAAAGATAGCATTATTTTATGATCGCCAGAGCATTCACATCCGGGAATTCTATCATATCTTATTTTACCATCCAAAAAAGTTACTTTATCAATTACACAATACTATTTTACAATACATCCAGCATCTCAACTTTTATTTTCCTATTCTACTCATTAAAATAATATATATTATCCACTAAAATATATAACCAAAAAAAAATTAATCTCCTCTCTCTAATTTTTTCTCTCTTCCTTCCTCCCCCATCTCTCTCTCTTCTCCACCGTGAACAAACCTAAACCCCAACCATAGCAAGAACAACCACATGAAAATGGCCATCTTGCCACCACCACGCCACCGGCTAGCAACCACCACCATAACCAAACTCACCACCAACAACAACCACAAGAAACAACCACCAAGAGGAAAAGAAACACAAAAAATTGCCAAAAACCACCACCAACAACCACAATAACAAGACACAGCCACAACAGCACCGATCCAAACCCGAAACCTAGCTAAACCCATGAACAACCCATCAACAAACCTCCACCCTAGGCCGATTGTCGTGAGAGCCATCAACCACCGTGAGAGAGACCCATCAACCACACACCATCCACGCCGACAACCAAAATCAAAACCCACTCACCTCTGCCATGAGTCTGTGACCCACTTCGTCGGAATCCACGCTGTGAGTCTGTGACCCAGCTCACCATGCACGACCTTGTCACGACCCACCTCCACGCCAGCAAACCCACAACCCACACCGTCACTTGACCCATGCCCACGACTCACTCCATCTCCCTCAATCACCCATCCCCACCACCACGGAAACCCTCCACCACATCAAACCCATGAGCTCCACCACATCAAACCCACATCAAACCCATCTGCCATCAAACACACATCAAACCCTTGATTCAAGGGAAAATAGAGAGGAAAAAAAATGAAAGGGAAGAGAGGGACGAGAGAGGGGGAGGGATTGAATGAGTGAACTGAAAGAAAAAAAAAAAAAAAAAAAAAAAAAAAAGGAGATGAGAGTGTGACCTGAGAGAGAGAGAGAGGAATTGATAAAGTAAACAGGTAACCAAATAAAATATTAGTTTTTTTTTTTTTTACAATTGAGCTACAGTGCAATTCTATCTTTAGAATTGCACTGTAACATAGTTGCAAATTTTTTTGTAATACTTGGTTTTTACAAGTCCAGATATGGGGGTTTTTTGAACCTTTATGCTAAATTTTACCTACATATGGCATATGACATTCACAATGTGAATAATTAAGAGTTCCCACAGCTTTATCTAATTTTTCCCAATTATGAAACTATTACAATAAGGTAGCACTGAGTTCCTGTGAAAGTTATGATTTAAAAACTATGAAACTTTTAGTTTTGATTTTAAGTAAAAGATTTGACGGTTCAATAGATATGCGTTCATAACTGACTGGTGGCGTCAGTACTGAATCTATTATAGATTTACGTAGAATAGTATCATAATTTTATGAAGTACAAATCTCGCAAAGCGTGGGATGATGTATATAATATATACATACTGTTGAAGTGGGCCATGTGTGGCTTGAATTGCCACAAGCCCACATCCACTTTAAGTCGGTCACTGTTGACCGAATGCAACTAGGAATAGTAATTCCTAAACAGCCGGCTTGACCTTAATATATATATATATATATATATATATATATTATATTAGGTTTTGAAAAGTAGTGCAGCCGTGTAAGTATATAGAAAAATTCCAATTAACCTAGTGAGCAAGCCGCATGAGAGAAAATAGAGAAAAGAGAGGCAGTCAGCTTCCATTCTTATTTTTTCTGTGAGAGAGTACTAGGGTGTAATTGGGATTTGGGTTTCTTGAGAGTATTCTTGCGTACTATTGTATTTTTCCTGATAATAGTGAAATCCCTGCAACTCCGTGGACGTAGGCAAATTGCCGAACCACGTAAATATTGTCTTGTGCGTGTGTTTATTTTTCTTTGGCGTGTGTTTTCTCTATTTGTTTTGTTTCTCACAGGTTAGGAATTTTTTGGTTAAATTCCCTACAACTGGTATCAGAGCCTAGGGTTAGGTTTGAGTGGGAGCAATGGCAAAGGAAGCAGGAAAGGCGTCTGGAATAGAAAAATTTGATGGCACAGACTTCGCGTATTGGAGGATGCAGATTGAAGATTATCTCTATGGGAGAAAATTGCATCTGCCTCTTTTGGGGACAAAACCTGAGGCTATGAAGGCTGATGAATGGGCTCTTCTTGACAGACAGGTACTAGGAGTTATCAGGTTAACTCTGTCTAGGTCTGTTGCACACAATGTTGTAAAAGAGAAGACCACAGCAGATCTGATAAAGGCTTTGTCTGGTATGTATGAAAAGCCGTCAGCAAACAATAAGGTGCACTTGATGAAGAAACTGTTCAATCTGAAGATGGCAGAGAATGCATCAGTAGCACAACATCTGAATGAATTTAACACTATCACAAATCAATTGTCGTCTGTAGAAATTGATTTTGATGATGAGATTCGTGCTCTGATCGTCTTGGCTTCTTTGCCAAACAGTTGAGAGGCAATGAGAATGGCAGTAAGCAATTCTACAGGAAAGGAAAAACTCAAGTACAATGATATACGAGATTTAATTCTGGCTGAGGAGATTCGCAGAAGAGATGCAGGTGAATTCTCAGGATCTGGTTCTGCTCTAAACCTTGAGACAAGAGGCAGAGGTAATAACAGAAATTCAAATCGGGGCAGATCAAAATCCAGAAATTCTAATCGGAACAGAAGTAAATCTAGATCAGGCCAACAAGTACAATGCTGGAATTTTGGGAAAACAGGTCACTTTAGGAATCAATGCAAAAGTCCTAAGAAGAAGAATGAAGATGATTCTGCTAATGCTGTAACAGAAGAGGTACAGGATGCATTACTTCTTGCAGTAGACAGTCCACTTGATGATTGGGTTTTGGATTCAGGAGCTTCGTTTCATACCACTCCACACCGAGAAATCATACAGGATTATGTTGCAGGTGATTTTGGTAAGGTGTATTTGGCTGATGGTTCAGCCTTGGATGTTGTGGGTATGGGAGATGTTCGGATATTGTTGCCCAATGGGTCTGTTTGGTTACTGGAGAAGATTCGACATATTCCTGACCTGAGGAGGAATCTGATTTCTGTTGGACAACTTGATGATGAAGGACATGCAATACTATTTGTTGGTGGTACTTGGAAGGTTACAAAGGGAGCTAGGGTATTGGCTCGTGGAAAGAAAACTGGTACTCTGTACATGACCTCAAGTCCAAGAGACACAATTGCAGTTGCTGATGCAAGTACTGATACAAGCCTATGGCACCGCAGACTTGGTCACATGAGTGAGAAAGGGATGAAGATGCTGCTGTCAAAAGGAAAACTACCAGAATTGAAGTCCATTGATTTTGACATGTGTGAAAGTTGCATCTTAGGAAAGCAGAAAAATGTGAGCTTCTTGAAAACTGGCAGGACACCGAAGGCTGGAAAATTGGAGTTAGTACACACTGATTTGTGGGGGCCTTCTCCGGTTGCATCCCTTGGAGGTTCAAGGTACTACATCACTTTCATTGATGACTCAAGTAGAAAGGTATGGGTTTATTTTTTGAAAAATAAATCAGATGTATTTGAAACCTTTAAGAAGTGGAAGGCCATGGTTGAGACAGAAACAGGTTTGAAAGTAAAATGTTTGAGGTCAGATAATGGAGGAGAGTACATAGATGGAGGGTTCAGTGAGTATTGTGCTGCACAGGGAATTAGGATGGAGAAGACCATTCCTGGAACACCACAGCAGAATGGTGTGGCTGAGCGCATGAATAGAACTCTCAATGAGCGTGCTAGGAGTATGAGGTTGCATGCTGGACTACCAAAAACTTTTTGGGCTGATGCTGTTAGCACTGCAGCTTACCTGATAAACCGAGGACCTTCAGTTCCCATGGAGTTCAGACTTCCTGAGGAGGTTTGGAGCGGTAAAGAGGTAAAGTTTTCACACTTAAAAGTTTTTGGTTGTGTTTCCTATGTTCATATTGATTCTGATGCTCGTAGTAAACTTGATGCAAAGTCTAAAATATGTTTTTTCATTGGCTATGGTGATGAGAAATTTGGCTATAGGTTTTGGGATGAACAAAACAGGAAAATCATCAGAAGTAGAAATGTGATATTTAATGAACAGGTTATGTACAAGGACAGGTCAACTGTAGTGCCAGATGTTACAGGGATAGATCAAAAGAAATCTGAGTTTGTCAACTTAGATGAATTGACTAAAGGTACTGTCCAGAAAAGGGATGAAGAAGATAAGGAGAATGTAAATTCACAGGTAGATCTGAGTACACCTGTAGCTGAAGTTCGCAGATCTTCCAGGAACATTAGACCTCCACAGCGTTATTCACCCACTCTAAATTATCTCCTGTTGACTAATGGTGGTGAGCTAGAGTGTTATGAAGAAGCCTTGCAAGATGAGAATTCAAGTAAGTGGGAGTTAGCCATGAAGGATGAGATGGATTCCTTGTTGGGGAATCAGACATGGGAACTGACTGAATTGCCAGTAGGAAAGAAGGCTTTGCACAACAAGTGGGTATACAGAATAAAGAATGAGCATGATGGTAGCAAACGTTACAAGAGCAGATTAGTTGTTAAAGGGTTCCAGCAGAAGGAAGGCATTAACTACACAGAGATATTTTCTCCAGTTGTGAAGATGTCAACAATCAGACTAATACTGGGAATGGTGGCTGCAGAAAACCTACATCTTGAGCAGTTAGATGTGAAGACAGCATTCCTTCATGGTGACTTGGAGGAAGACCTTTACATGATTCAGCCAGAAGGGTTCATTGCTCAAGGACAAGAGAATTTAGTCTGCAAACTGAGAAAGAGCTTGTATGGCCTAAAACAAGCTCCTAGACAGTGGTACAAGAAATTTGACAGTTTTATGCACAGAATTGGGTTCAAGAGATGTGAAGCTGATCACTGTTGCTATGTTAAGTTTTTTGACAATTCTTACATCATATTACTGTTATATGTGGATGATATGCTTATTGCAGGGTCTAGCATTGAGGAGATTAATAATCTGAAGAAGCAATTGTCCAAACAGTTTGCAATGAAGGATTTGGGAGCTGCAAAGCAAATCCTTGGTATGAGAATCATTAGAGACAAGGCTAATGGTACATTGAAGCTTTCACAGTCAGAGTATGTGAAGAAAGTTCTCAGCAGGTTCAACATGAATGAAGCTAAACCAGTGAGCACACCCTTGGGTAGTCATTTCAAACTAAGCAAAGAACAGTCACCGAAGACAGAAGTAGAAAGGGACCATATGAGCAAGGTGCCCTATGCCTCAGCTATTGGCAGCTTGATGTATGCTATGGTATGTACAAGGCCAGACATTGCACATGTAGTGGGAGTTGTGAGCAGATTCATGAGTAGGCCTGGAAAGCAGCATTGGGAGGCAGTCAAGTGGATTCTGAGATATCTGAAGGGTTCATCAGATACATGTCTTTGCTTCACAGGTGCAAGTTTGAAACTGCAGGGTTATGTAGATGCTGATTTTGCTGGTGATATTGATAGTAGAAAGAGTACTACTGGGTTTGTTTTTACTCTGGGTGGTACAGCTATATCATGGGCTTCAAATCTACAGAAGATTGTTACTTTGTCTAGTACAGAAGCTGAGTATGTTGCAGCAACTGAAGCTGGAAAGGAGATGATTTGGCTACATGGTTTCTTAGATGAATTGGGTAAGAAGCAGAAGATGGGTATTCTACACAGTGACAGTCAGAGTGCAATCTTTCTTGCCAAGAATTCGGCTTTTCATTCAAAGTCGAAGCACATACAGACAAAATACCACTTTATTCGTTACCTTGTTGAAGATAAGCTGGTAATGCTTGAGAAGATTTGTGGATCTAAGAACCCGGCAGACATGTTGACTAAGGGTGTCACTATTGAGAAGTTGAAGCTGTGCGTAGCTTCAATTGGTCTTCTAGCTTGAGGACAGGAGGATGAGTTGCAAGGATGAGGGATTGTGTTATGGAGGTATTGTGGCTGATGTTTGCAGCTTGTGAGCCCTTAAGGGCTAAGGTGGAGCTGATGGAGGAGTTTGCTTGTGTAGCTTGAGCAATTCAAGCCAAGGTGGAGATTTGTTGAAGTGGGCCATGTGTGGCTTGAATTGCCACAAGCCCACATCCACTTTAAGTCAGTCACTGTTGACCGAATGCAACTAGGAATAGTAATTCCTAAACAGCCGGCTTGACCTTAATATATATATATATATATATTATATTAGGTTTTGAAAAGTAGTGCAGTCGTGTAAGTATATAGAAAAATTCCAATTAACCTAGTGAGCAAGCCGCATGAGAGAAAATAGAGAAAAGAGAGGCAGTCAGCTTCCATTCTTATTTTTTCTGTGAGAGAGTACTAGGGTGTAATTGGGATTTGGGTTTCTTGAGAGTATTCTTGCGTACTATTGTATTTTTCCTGATAATAGTGAAATCCCTACAACTCCGTGGACGTAGGCAAATTGCCGAACCAGGTAAATATTGTCTTGTGCGTGTGTTTATTTTTCTTTGGCGTGTGTTTTCTCTATTTGTTTTGTTTCTCACAGGTTAGGAATTTTTTGGTTAAATTCCCTACACATACTACATTATTATGATTGCAGGTTAAGCATGGATCATTGTTTATTATATACTAATTGCTTACTTTATAAGGTACCTATGGTCACCTTATAAAACATAAAATGAAAGACTTATTATATATTTGGCAACTGTTCTATTTTCCCAATTTTCAGTTCTCAAAAACTAATTTTTTGTAAAAAAAATAAAAAATAAAAAATAAAACAAAGGAGTTTCGTAATCTCAATTTTCAAAGGAAATTGAGAATAGCTAATAATCTGTTTTCAATTTTGAAAACACAGAGAAGCCAAGTGCACTTATTAATGACATATAGGCTTAGGGGATCCCCTGGCTGAAACCGAAGGCACAATAACAAAGGAATTAAATGGGTTAGACTTTGTTTAATGTATTTGGTTCAAATCCTAGAGTTAAATGAGATTTCGTGTTCAGCTTGTGGTCTTTTGTTTTTAAAAGATACGTTGCTTATATGTTTAGTGAGCTTGTTGTAGTCTGGCAACAAACGCGTGTAGTGTACCTTCTAGGCTGTTATGCTGGCATGGGATTTTTTAGACACATCTATTTGCTTTTAATTAATAAATAAATATTTTAAATTAGCCTAAAATCTATAATATATTGGTTCATCACTTACTCACTTACTAGGCTCACTCTCCTCTAAAACCTTTTATATATGTATATATATATATATAATTGTTGTATTTGTGCAAACCTTAAAGTGGAGTATTGTTTCATGAAACGTTTGAGAGGCATTATTTTGTAAAACCACAGAGGACACTGGTGTAAGTTATCCTTTTTATCCATATAAAGAGAATTAGCGTAGCCTTTGGCTTTAGAGTCTAAGGGAAATTGTTTCGAATTTTAGTACACCTTGATAGATGATTAACATCAAATATATTAGAATAAGTTATTATGATTTCTTAACTTTATATTGTGTCAAACCTGAATTGATGCAGGATTTATTTTTCATATATTTTTATTTTTCTTATAATTCTTGTGCGTACCCAAAATATATGGCTATTGGGCTTAACCTCTACTTGCGTTCACAATCTATTTATTTTGTGGGTTTTGGGTTTTCTATTGTGGGTGGTCCTATGCTCGGCAAGCCCAAATACACTTCTATTTACTCAAGCCTTCCCCTTTTCCTCACAGAATCGCTCTTTTGCTCTCTCTGAGTGTTTGCTCTTTTTTCTTAGTACTCTTCCCAGAATTGCCAACCCCTTTTTCTCCCTTGATCCCCCACTATTTATAGCTTTAGACAAGTGAGGGTGTTATGATTACTTCCCCCTATTAGTGCAAATGAAGGTCCAATTCCATTGTATTTATGTGGGCGTTTAGGTGGGTGAGGTGATAGTGGCATTGGAACTAATTCCCACCTCCAAAAAGCCTGCTCGGCAGCGATATTTCCTAAGGCAATACTAGAAAGCTGAGTCAGTCAGCATTCTGCCGAGCAACCACACACCCGGCCAAGATAAGTTTGATCAAGAGTGGTTCGCCTTTGACGTTCAAGGTTAAATGACCCCGTTATGTTTATTGGGCCCACGGTGAGTCTTAAGGGGGTGTCTGGATCAAGGTCTTAAATCCAATAGGGAGGGGGTCAGGTGTTGTATTTCTAGTTCAGGGCCTAAGGCCCAATGACCCCGGGACCAACCCCCATACAATAGCCCCCCTTGATTTGTGACTGGCCACCGAGAGTGAATCAAGGATTATTTGAATATTGTTGTCCCCCCGGGAAGCTCAATCGTCATCAGTTTGACGTGCAAAATGGCCATCAATGCTGCTTTAAAAGAACAGCTGCGCTAGGCTGTCACGTCTGTCAGTAATTATGGCCTGACGATTTGCGAACCGTCAGACGGTTCGTGAACCGCTCCCACACGTGTAGGGGTTACCAATAGGGATCAGACGGGTTTTCTCGCCTCTCCCTCCATTAAATGCTTCCATCCTTATAAATAGCTCTTCCAGATTTCCCATACCACTTTTTGCATCCTCTCTTCTTCAGTTCCCTCTCTGCCAAGCATACTTCTTAAGCGTAGTTTTCCTGTGCATAATACCTCTAGCCCAGATCATCACTTCCTAGAGTCCCCAGTAAGTCTTCTTCATCTTTCCTCTTTACTCTTTCATTTTCTTTCAGCCTCCTCTCGATCTTAGAGTTTAGGAATGGGCTATTCTCACCTCCTTTCTTCTGAAGCATCCTTGGCTAGCTAGGGCAGCCTATAACATTCCTGGAGATGTTGATATCGCCTACTGTCACGAGGGTGATATCGACCTCCATAGACGTTCTGGTTTGAACACAGTATTCTTTTCTTTAATGGCTATTCTTGAGGGTAGGGTTAGGTTCTCCATGGACCCTGTTATTATAAGTACCCTTAGATTTTATGGATTGTGTCCCGACCAAATCCCCCTCAATTTTTACCAAGTGGTGAGTTGCGTAATTAAGTTAAACCGAATATTTGGTCTTCAGTTAAACCATCATGATATTAACTTCATGTATAGCCTGTGCAGAAACGTTAGGTCTGATTATTACTTAAAAACTAGGGATATGCGAGTACGGCTGATATCATGCCTTCCTAATTCTAACAGAAATTCGGCAGGGGAATTTGTTTGGGTGAGCGACAATTGGCTTGTCGATGAACTCCCTTACCTGTTTTCACCGCGTGACGTTGGTCGATACCGAGAACCTTCATTTGCTTCAAGTTTGAATTTTTTACTTAGTTTCTTAAATATAAACTAACCGGTTTTTTTTTTTTTTTTTTTTTTTTTTTTTTTTTTTTTTGTGCAAAAGGAAGAAGGTTTCAACTAGACCTCCGAGTTGTACACATGAGGGATCTTAACTTCGTTCTTAGGTCGAAAATTTTTGTGCACACGGATGGACAACTCCAAGCATCCCATTTGATATACGGCATTGACCTAGTATATTCTACCTGGCAAGCATTCAGCCAGGCATTGTTAGTGGACTCCCCCCTCATTTCTTATATTGACATTCGGCACGCCAAATTTCTCCCACCTTCCCTGATCGTTGGTGAAGCTCGGGACTTAGGCCCCTGGTATACTACAGCAAAGGACCTTGCACCGATGCGAGACGAATCGGCTAAGTGTGTATCTCAAAGTTGCAAAGTCCACGAGCCCCTTAAAGAGCTTAACGCCCCCGTTCACTTTGCCGAGCCAGAAGCAGCTAAGGCCGACCAAGACGCAGCCATGGTGAATAGGCAAAAAATGACTGTTAAGCGGTTCCTGCCTGGCACTCAACCTATGGCCCAGCCCCAAGGCAGGGACCGTACCCCCCCTCCCCCGGGTGCTAGCCGTCCGAAGAAGAAGCAATGCGTTGGAGACCAACCTCCTAAAGTTCCAAGCAATGCCCCCACAAAAACTCCTCCCCGAGGCGGGATAATGACCCGAGAACCGGTGGGTGAGCCCCGGCCATCTGCCAAGGTTGGTAAGGATGTGGCATCTTCGTCACAGTCGAAGAACATCTGACAACCCACTTTCAAGCTTGGCGATGGGCCTCTACCAGCGTCAGCCAGTATCAAGGCTTGGGCCCAGGGCCAAGGGGGGAAGGTGGCCGAAAGCTTGGTGCACGGCCTCTTACTGCCCGAGGACATCCAGTTCTTCTCAGATGGAACTGAGGAATCGTTAGCATGGCGACTGCAGTGGCATACTGTGGCGATAATTTTCCTCTCCTTTACTTTTTGTTCATTTTAATGCATGAATAATCTCTTCACCCTTATACTCGTTATTTTTTTGTTACCAGTCCGCATAGCTAACCCACATCCTCGACAAGAGACTGAAGGAGCTTGCCGAGGACGCTAATCGGGAGAAAGTGCTGAAGGATGTTGCCAATGCCACAGCTAAGGAAAAGGGGAAGGCTGCCAAAAAGAAGGCTCAGTCCTCGGAGAAAGCCCGGCTATTGGCAGAGGGGAAATTGGCTGAGGCGGAGGATAAGCTAGGGGGTGTTGAGCTCAAATTGGCAGAGACAGCCAATCTCAACTTGGCCCAGGCTGATGAAATAGCCAATCTGAAGGCGGCCCTTGAAGCCTGCAAAAATAAATGGTATGACAAGGGCTTTGCGGATGCCGAGAAATCCGTGGAGCCCGTTATCCATCAGGCCAAGCTTCATGGGTTCGGGGAGGGATGGCTGGCAACCCTTCAAGCAATAGAAGTACCCGAAGTTTCCCTACTAAGGAATCCAGAACAAATCCCGTACCCGGCTCCCCCTCCCCCCGTTTAGAGCCAAGTTGATGCTGCCGATGAAGAAGACACCCCCAGTATGAAGGAGTTGGTGTAGGCGATTGATGCTCATGTTGATCTCGAGGTCACCAGCAACCCCAATACTGCCGAGGACGCACAATTCTAGCAGCCAGCAACCGGGGACGTGCCAGAACAGCAGGCCAATGACGCAACTCAACTCCCGCCCACGGATCCTGTCGTTTGATACTTGTGTTTTTTACTAGCTTTTATATATTTTTATCCGTATTTAATTTTCTTTTATTTGTTTGGTTTGCCTAGAGTCATCGGGTTGTGGTGATGGAACAATGGTTTAATTTCTAAGTTTTATTTTCCTATAGTCACCGGGTTGTGGTGACGAAACATTGGTTTAATTTTCATTTGCTTGCTTTAATTGATGAATGTTTACTTCTAAGTTATTCTTTCGGTCATGCTCTTCAATTGTCTTTCTCTTCTTCTTCTTTTTTTTTTTTTTTTTTTTTTTATATATGTATATATTCTAGATGACTGGGTAGTTTATTCCCGGGACCGGCCTGGAAGAGGTCAGCTGTATCTAGAAAGAATTGGCCCCTCGGATATAATTACTAAATTTGACACACGTGGACTCTTTAGGAAAAAGTAGGGTAATTACCTTCCTTGTGGTTTGGATTGTATCCAAGATACTAGTCTCAGCCCCCCTAAATAATTTGACGTACTCCTTGTGTGCCTGGTGACCACAACAGGGCTGGGGAGCTTGTTTCTATTCTTAGAATAGCTTAATGTAAGGTTCCCGTCAGTCTGGGAACCGTTTTTTTTGCCCTTGGGTAAAATTTTCGATAAGGTTTTCACCTGCCCGGTGATTGTGATCGAACCGAGAAGCAGGTTTATGTCCTTAGAAGAATTCAGCGTAAGGTTTCCACCTGCTCGGTGATGAAAATTGAACCTAGAATAGGTTTCTGTCCTTAGAAAAATTCAGCGTAAGGTTTCCACCTGCTCGGTGATGAAAATCGAACCAGGAACAAGGTTCCGTCCTTAGAAGAATTTGGCATATGGTTTCACCTGCTCGGTGATGAAAATCAAACCGAGAACAAGGTTCTGTCCTTAAAAAAATTCAACGTAAGGTTTCCACCTGCTCGGTGATTGAGATCGAACCGAGAAGTAGGTTTCTGTCCTTAGAGTAATTTGATATGAGGTTTCCCCGTATTTGCTGACCGGAGCTAATGAGTTAACAACGATAAAATCATAAATACAGATACACCTGCACGGATAAACATCACTTTTGTATTAATTAACAATATGCACATATAACATTACATTCAATATGTACCCCCGTGAACTGATAATCAGTGGTAGAATTTCTTCAGATTGTAGGCATTCCATGGCTGGGGAAGAGATCTTTTGTCCAAATCCTCCAAGTAATATGCCCCTGCGCTTGCAATAGCAGTGACTTTATATGGTCCCTCCTAGGTTGGCGCTAACTTCCCTGCATTGACGTCTCGTGTATTCCCCACTACCTTCCAAAGTACCAGATCTCCCGCTCTAAACTCCCTTTTCCTCAGGTCCCTGTTGTATCTCCACGCAAGTTTTTGTTGATATTCTGCTAGCCGTATAGTCACTGATTCTCAGCGTTCTTCCAATATGTTCAATTATTTCAACATCAATTCTGAATTCTTGGCGGGTCTGAATCCTGAAACTCGGGCACTACACACTTCCGCCGGTATGACTGCTTCCGCTCCATATGGTAGAGAGAACAAGGTTTCTCCCATGGACCTTCTCGGGGTAGTTCGGTATGCCCATAGAACGTTGGGCAACTCCTCTGCCCACCTACCCTTAGCACCTTCTAGCCTCCTCTTCAACCCGTTCACAATGGCCTTGTTGGTGGCCTCGACTTAGCCGTTGCTCTATGGATATGCCGGGGTAGAATACCGATTTGTGAGGCCAAGGCCACCACAAAACTCGCAGAAAGCTTTGCTGTCAAACTGCAACCCATTATCTGACACTAGGGATTTTGGTACCCCGAATCTCGTCACTATATTCTTCCATACAAACTTCTTAACATCCACATCCCGGATGTTTGCCAACACCTCTACCTCTAGCCATTTGGTGAAGTAATCCACGACCACTAGGATAAACCACTGGTTTCCTGTCGCTCAAGGGAATGGACCAATGATATCTAGCCCCCACTGTGCAAAGGGCCGGGGGCTACTAATGGGATTCAGGTTCCCTGCTGGCTGGTGGATCATAGGGGCGTGCCTCTGACATTGCTCACATTTCCATGCATACTCGTTAGCATCCTTTTGCATTCACGGCCGCCAAAAACCTTAGGTCATTGCCCAGTGAACTAACGAACGTCCCCCCACGTGACTACCACATACTCCGTCATGTAGCTCAACTAGTAGTTCCTCAACCTTGCTGGGGTGCAAGCACTGTAGGTAAGGCCTGTCAAAAGATCTTCAATATAGCTTGCGATCCGCGAAAAACCAATACCGAGCAACTGTCCGACGAACTTTTTCTGCTTCCTTCTCATCAGCCGACGCATGATCCTCGGCTAAGAAGTTGATGATTGGATCCATCCAACACGGTTCAACCATTGTCACAAGTGAGACACCCACTTCTGCACTGATACTTGGTTTTGCTACCAACTCCACTTTTATTAACCGAGGAATTCCCCCTCAATTGATGACAATGCCAACGTGGCCAAAGAGTCAGCGTGCCAGTTCTGCCCTCTTGCCACCTGAACCACCTTGATGCTCAAAAAGTGGTCCATAGTTTGCTTTACCAACCATAAATACTCCATCATCCGAGGATCCTTGGCCTCAAAGCTTCCCCGTACCTAATTGACCACCAAACTAGAATTTGAATAGACCTCTACCTCCCTAGTACCCAGATCTGATACAACTCTTAACCCAGCCAGTAGGGCCTCATACTCGGCTTCGTTGTTGGAGGCCTTAAAGCCTAACCTAAAGGAATGTTCCAATTTTATCCTTCTGGGGTGATGACTATGATCCTAGCCCTGGCTCCTAATGTGCTGGATGCACCGTCCACGAATACTTTCGATAGGATTACCTCTACAGGGCAGACCATCTCCTTCCCCCCTCTCGGGGAAAACTCTACGACAAAATCTACGAGGACCTGACCCTTCACCGAGCTTCTTGGCCTGTACCTAATGTCAAAGGAGCCCAACCGAGTCCCCCACTTAGCTATTCTACCAGTGAAATCAGATCTCTTCAATAACGATTGTAGAGGGTACTCGGTCAATACATAAACAGTGCGAGCCTGAAAGTAATGGGGCAACTTCCGTGTAGCATGCACTAGTGCTAATATCAACTTCTCCAAAGGTAAATACCTTGTCTTGGCATCTACTAGGGTCTTACTGATGTAATATACTAGCTGTTGCATTCCCCGGTCCCTGAGAAGCACGGCGCTCATGGCATGTTTTGACACCGAAAGATACATGAATAAATCTTCCCTGAGTTCTGGGCCTATCAGCATAGGTGCTCGCACCAAATATTCTTTCAACTCCTGGAAAGCCCTTTCACACTCCTCACTCCACTAGAATCCCTTCCACTTTTTCAAAAGCTGATAAAATGGACAGTAGCAGTCAGCGAATTTGGAAATAAACCGATTAAGGGCAGCTAACATACCAGTCAATGCTTGGACTTCCTTTGGATTGCTTGGCAATTTAAGGCGTTTTACTGCTTCAATCTGGTCGGGGTTGACTTCTATTCCTTGGTTAGTGATCAAATACCCAAGGAGCTTGCCAGCCCCCACTCCGAAAGCACACTTATCGGCATTGAGACGCAACCTGTGTTGTCGAATTACTTCAAACACCCCTTTTAGATCATCAATGTGCTGCATTTTCTGTTTGCTTTTCACCACCATGTCATCAATGTACACCTCAACTGTACACCCAATCTTGTCCCTGAACATTCTTGACATCATCCGCTGATATGTAACCCCGGCATTCTTCAACCTGAACATCATCATAGTATAGTGATAATTAGCATCAGGGGTTATAAATGCCGTCTTCTCCTAGTCCTCGGCAGCCAGGGCGATCTGATGATAACCCTGAAAGGTGTCCAGAAAGCCATCCTTGGGTGTCCATAGGTGGCATCTACCAGCTGATCAATCTTTGGCATTGGAAACGGATCCTTTGGACATACTTGGTTTAGGTCAGTAAAGTCAATGCAGACCCTCCATTTACCATTCTTCTTTTTTACCAACACGATATTCGCGAGCCACTCCAGGAAGAAAATCTCCTTCATAGCCCCGGCCCTTTCAACCTTTTGACAGCATTGACGTGCTCCTTAACCGATCTCCTCGGCTTTTGCTTCTTGGAAGGGTACAAGGGATCCACGTTGACCTTGTGAACTATAAACTTGGGGTCCACCCCGAGTACCTCATACGGACTCCAAGCGAACACGTTTATGTTCTGTACAAGAAACAGCAACATTTCTACCCTCTCTTCGTCCTTCATGCTTGCCCCAATCATAAAACTCATGTCGTCATCTTGCAATATCTTCACTCTTACCAGGTCCTCGGCACAGCTGGTCCCTGCTTCCCTTTGTGGTTCCTGTAATTGCTACAAGGGAGCCTCCTCGGTTAACCCCTTTTACTTGATTCCTTGGTCAATTGTGGCCACCAAGCACTGCCTGGCCACTTGCTGACTACCTCTTACTATGTCAATTCCCTGCTCGGTGCAGAACTTGACCTTTACATGCAAGGTGGACAGTACAGCCCCCATGGCATGAATCCATGGCCTTCCTAGAATCGCAGTGTATAGGGAGAAAGAAGCGACCACTATGAACATTACCATTACCTCCTTACCTTCCATATTCACGGGATGTGAGATCTACCCTTCTAGGGTCACCATTCGGCCGTCAAACCCCATCAGGGGTGTATCGTACCTGGAGAGATCTTCATTCTTCAGATTGAGCCCTTTGAATAGGTCGGGATACATCACCTAAACACTACTCCCCTGATCTATCAACACTCTCTTTACTATAAAACCATTTATTCTGGCAGTAACCACCAAAGCATCATCATGTGGTTGAATCGTGCCCTCTAAATCATCATCATTAAAGGCAATGGGCTCCCAAGCGTTCTTCAATTTCTTCTCAGAGGGTTGCTCACCCTTGCTGCCTTTTGCTAATACCACATCCAGCACCCTCTTCCTCTTGGACACCTGAGAGCCCCTTGGGGCCGGTGGATGACTTCTATTACTCCCAACGAGGGTGGGAGAGGGTTCCCGCAAGGCCGAGTTCCTTGCCTGGCATCCTGATTCCTAGGGTCCACCACAAACTCTTTCAAATACCCCACTTTCACTAAGTGCTCGAGATGATCTTTTAACACTCCGCACTATTCGGTGGTGTGCCCCTTATCCTTATGGTAAGTATAGTACAAATTCTAATTCCTCCTTGAAGGGTCGCCTCTCATTTTGTTCGGCCATCGAAAGTACGGCTCATTCTTGATTCGATCCACAATCCTGTGCACCGGCTTCTTGAAGGCTACATTCACTTCCCCCATCTGTGGCCCTGGCTTTTGAATCCTCAAATCCTTCCGAGGCCTGGATTGTAAACCGATATGCCGAGGATGATTTATGACTGGGGCCTTGCCCTTACTTTGTAACCAATCATCTTCCAACCGTTTATATTCCTCAATGCACCTCATCAACTACCTCATATCCTCTAGAGTCCTCCTCGTCAACGATTCCCATAGTCCGAAATCCTCGAGCAACCCCATCCGAAAAGTACTCACCGCGATTTTTTCATTACCTTCGCCGATCTCATTGTACAGTTCCCAGTACCGGTTAACGTAGCTGCGGAGGGTTTCCCCAGCCCCTATTTTCATCGAGAGCAATGCATCCACGGGCTGTGGAACTCAGCTGCAGGTCATGAACTGTACACCAAACTCTTGAATCAATTCAGAAAAACTGTGAATCGAACCTTTCCTTAACCCATTAAACCATCTCAAAGCAGTGGGGCCGAGGCTCGAGGGAAACACTTTACACATCTATGCATCGTTATGAGTGTGCAAAGACATCATTTGAATATAATGGTTTACATGTTCTACCAGGTCCGTCTTTCCATCGTAAGAATTGAACGGCGGCCGTGTAAATCTGCTCAGCATAAGCGCCCTTTCAATGTCTCTCGAGAATGGTGATCATGTAACTCGGCGTGATGTGCAGCTCATAGTGTCCATGGTCGCATTCCGAGGTTGTCTCTCCTCCGGGGAAATCAAATCTCGGTCTGCATATTCTCTTGAGTGATCGCGGTGCCGATGTGACTCGAATTAACGAGGCCCTGCTCCATGGTGATTCCCGACACTAGCTGACCTTTCCCTTTGCTCCCCGTGGTCCCTTCTCTGGCGCCTACCTCTCCCCTACAACTCCAAATCCCTCACCAACCTACGAAGACGTTCAAGTTCCTCGTCCCTTTGGTCGAGCTTTTCATCCCTTCTGTTGAAATGACCGCGCCCTGAGGCGCCGGACATTGTCTTATATAATTAAAACAACCCTTCTCCAAGGCCAGACTGACCTTCCTCATACTCCCTATCTTCGCATCTCTTCTGCCTTCTTTCCAGCCATGTGGATCCCCAAGAAGATCTCTCAGAGCCACTTTCAGCATAGCTCCTGGATTGTCCTCCAAACATTTTCACGTGTGCGCCCTGGCAAAACCATAACTTTGTAGGAGATTCCCACAGACAGCACCAATTGTTTGTACCTAAAATATATGGCTATTAAGCTTAACCTCTACTTGGGCTCACAATCTATTTGTTTTGTGGGCTTTTGGGTTTCCTACTGTGGGTGGTCCTATGATTGACAAGCCCAAATACACTTCTATTTACGCAAGCCTTCCCCTCTTCCTTAAAAAATCGCTCTTTTGCTCTCTCTGAGTGTTTGCTCTTTTTTCTTAGTACTTTTTCCCAGAATTGCCAACCCCTTTTCTCCCTTGATCCCCCCTATTTATAGCTTTAGACAAGTGGGGGTGTTATGATTATTTTCCTCTATTAGTGCGAATAGAGGTCCAATCCATTGTATTTAGGTGGGCGTTTAGGTAGGTGAGGTGATAGTGGCATTGGAACTAATTCCCACCGAGAAAAAGCCTGCTCAACAGCGATATTTCCTAAGGTAATACCGGGAAGCTGAGTCAGCATTCTGCCGAGCAACCACACACCCGGCCAAGATAAGTTTGATCTGGTTCGCCTTTGACGTTCAGGGTTAAATGACGTCGTTATGTTTATTGGGCCCACGGTGAGTCTTAAAGGGGTGTCTGGATCAAGGCCTTAAGTCCAATGGGGAGGGGGTCAGGTGTTGTATTTCTAGTTCAGGGCCCAAGGCCCAATGACCCCAGGACCAACCCCTGTACAATTCTCATTATTACATGGTGATTTCGGTTTTTTTTTTTTTTTTTTTTCATATTCTGACCCCTTAAAGATGAAATCCTAGTTTTGTCCCTTCATCTAAGTAATTATTATTTATAAATAAAAAAAATATTATGGAAAATACACAATTTTATAATCAACATATAAAACATGTATTAAATATTTTCTATATTTTTAAAAAATGATCCAATTTGCCTAAAGTATAGTAATTTTATTGTGAAAATACTATTTTTGTTCCTACATTTTGAAGTCATAATCAATTTGGTACATGTTATTTTCAAGTGGTAGTCAATTTAGTTTCTACCATCAACTTATTAATGGAAAATACTTACATTGCTAACGGATTGCACAATTAGCACACTTGAAGTTGACGTAACTAATAAAATAATAACAATAGTTATATTTTATTTAAAAATGTCACATTAGCATTTAAATTGAAAAAAAAAATTAATCAAATTTTTTTAAAAAAATTTAATTGTAGTAGCCCAGATTTTCTTGCACTTCTTCAGGGCAGACAAACATAAATACACAAAGAAAAATCTCTCTCCATTTTTCTCAGTCTAACCCAATATCTCGCTCTCTCTCTCTCTCTCTCTCTCTAAACAACTATGGCCACTACTTATACCCACCATCACTCAAGGCAATGGTTCTCTTGTTTCTCAAGGCAAAACCCCAGTCTCCCTAAAACATGATTTATCCCTTTTCTCACTTACTTTTCAATCTAAACATGGAAAAGCCTCCTTACTCCACCTAGACACTCACGGACTACCACCATCACAATGGTAGTCTTCGCCTCTCTACCTAAACCTCTTCGCCTCAGTGAAGATGATGATGAATCCTTAGGAAGATGGAGGGAATTTGATGGTTTAAGGGTTGGTTAGGTGAAAAAGTTTTAAATGTTTACGTACTCTGTTTCGTAAAATTGAATTAGACCTGATGATGCTTAAAATCGTCAGTATGTCTATCGTCCAAACCCGCAGCCTTCCGAAAAATACAAAGAGTCAAAAACCTGAAGAATGAAAATACTTTTAGAGTGCACCGGTGTGGTGCCAGCCTAAGACCCTCTGAAAATTAAGTCGGAAACTCATAGTAATCTAAATGAACTTAAAAGAAAGAGCTTAAGAATTTTGTTTTTCACCTACCTCGAAATTGGGATGTCTTGGTTTTTATATAGGGGTCTGTGGATGACCACCTTAGCTAAATTATAGGGACTTGGGTTATCCCTCAATTGACTCGTAGGAGGCAGGAGTTATCCCACAGCTGATTTGTAGGAGATGGGAGCTATCCCTTTGCCAATAGTTGCGTGAATGTAAGAGAGCCTTAGGTGATAGCTATTATGCGAGCGTTGTATTGTAGGCTTCATATGAACTCAAAAGAAAGAGCTTAAGAATTTTGTTTTTCACCTACCTCGAAATTGGGGTGTCTTGGTGTTTATATAGGGGTCTATGGATGACCACCTTAGCTGAATTATAGGAACTAAAGTTATCCCTCAGCTGACTCGTAGGAGGCAAAAGTTATCCCACAACTAATTTGTAGGAGATGGGAGTTATCCCTTTGCCAGCAGTTGCGTGAATGTAAGAGAGCCTTAGGTGATAGTTACTATGCGAGCGTTGTACTGTAGGCTTCGTATGCCCATCTTCACCCGTCCGTCTACAAGGGTGATCGACGGATGTCAAGGTCAGGCATGCAAGTGCTTGCTCGTCCGTTCATGTATGTGATGAATGACTTATTAGAGTAGACGTGATAAGTTGCATTTGTTGCATTGAGTCTTCCAATTCTAACAAGTCAATATTTTCATGAAGCTTACATTCGGAAGGTTGACTGTGGAGTTAGCTAAAAGGTCCCCCATCAAGACCCATGATAATTTTGGATTTGGTCTAATTTGTGAAAGTCTAAAAGTTTTTGGTAAATTTGGTCACCATTTTGGAAACTTAGTCAGACCCATATAATTTTATGGCTTGAAATTGTGGATTTTGGTATTTTTTTCTAAAACTTTATAGAGCCCATGATAGTTCTTAAAAGAAAGTTATTGAATTTTTGATCCATTTTGTTGAACGAGATCAAACACAGAAAACTTTTGAAGTTTGAAGGTTAAAATGTTGCTGAGTTTAGGATGACTAATGCAGATAACGAGTCAGGACAATCACAAGAGATTGCAAACCTGAGCAGAATCACTAGAGAAAATGCAATCACAAGCCCATTTGGTTGCCAAGCAAGTGCAATAAAATCTGGGTTTTTTTTTTCTTTTTTTTTAATTGGAAAAAAAAATTCCAATTTAAATGCTAGTGTGGCATTTTTTACTAGCAATTATTTTTTTTATTAGCCATGTTTGCTTCAGATGTGCTAATTGTGTAATCCATTAGCCATGTAGGTATTTTTTGTTAGTAAATTGACGGTAGAGACCAAATTGAGTACAATTTGAAAATAACATGGACCAAATTTAGTTTTAACAAAATATAGAAACCAAATTGATCGTGACCTCAAAATAGTATTTTCAGACACTTTTATTGACATTATAATTGTGTATTATGACAATGAATGTTAATGCCTATAACAATAAAATTATTAAAATCAATCCTTTTTTTTTTATATATTTAATTATATGCTTTACTATTTATATTAACAAACGCACCTTGTCCCTAATCTCCCCCAACACACACAACAGATGTTTCATATAGGACAAAAATGGTTACACACACCCTTTTACAAACACAATATTACACACATTTTTTTGAACTAAATCATGAGTTGAATTTGAAATCGCATTTTCAACTCACGATTTCAGTTCATGATTTTAGTTCGGGTTATTTCTGTTATTTTTTAGGTTTTAAGGGTATTTGGGTCAATTTTTTTAGCTTTTGAGGGCATTTCAATCACTTTTTAGGTACTAAGGATATTTTGATAAACTTTTAAGCTTCAATGTCATTTCGATCAAATTTTAGGTTTATAGGTATTTTGGTTATTTTGGAGTTCTCGGGGGTATTTCAGTCATTTTTTAGCTTTCTGCAGTATTTTTGTC
The DNA here is from genome assembly GCA_036321655.1 of Quercus alba. Lineage (NCBI taxonomy): Eukaryota > Viridiplantae > Streptophyta > Magnoliopsida > Fagales > Fagaceae > Quercus > Quercus alba. The sequence continues at coordinate 58,210,827 of CM070301.1, forward strand.
ATTTTTAGGTTTCAGGGCATTAGTCATTTTTTAGGTTCAAAGGGTATTTCAATCAATTTTTTAGGTTTCAGGGGCATTTTGGTATTTTATAGGTTTTAGGGATATTTCGGTCATTTTTTTAGGTTTAGTGGTATTTTGGTTATTTTAGAGGTCCTAAGGGTATTTTAGTTATTTTTTAGGTTTTCGGTGATATTTTGGCATTTTTTAGGTTTATGGATATTTTGTTTTTATTTTGAGGACTCAGGGGTAATTTAATCATTTTTAATTTTTAGGTTTCAAGGGTATTTTGGTAATTTTTTAGGTTCGAAGGGTATATCGGTCAATTTTATAGGTTTAAGTCATTTTTAGATTTAGGGGTTGGTGATTTTGGAGGTCTCGGGGGTATTTCGATCATTTTTTTTTAATATTTTGTAGGTATTTTGGTCATTTTATAGGTTTTGGGGTCACTTCTATCAGTTTTAAATTCTAAGAGTATTTCGATCATTTTTTAGCTTTTGAGGTTATTTGATCATTTTTTTAAGTTATAAGGGTATTTTAGGGCCTGATTGTTAGGAGATTTTTTTTTTTTTTTTTTCAAAACAATATAAAAACAATTTTCAAAAAATTGAACTTGAAACTAGTGTTTAGATAATAATTTTTATATTTTACGTGTTTGGCTCCCACTTTTAAGAACAACTAGTAAGTTGCCCGTGCGATACATGGATAATGTTATAATGTTTTATGTAAATTTGTTTTTGGAAAATATTATACATATATTATAGCATATTTATTATAAAATTTTATTAGTAATGAGTTCATCATAAAAAGTAACAATTATAAATTGCACATATATATCTACTATAATTATTTTGTTCAAGTAATGAGCAATAATTAAAACAAGTTTGGAGTAATATTGTATAATAAAAGTTGATAAAAGCATATTAATTCATTCTATATTATTGATTTTTATTATGTGATCTAATAAAAAGCTTCATTATGAAATCTTTTTTTTTTCTTCAATACTTTGTTATTGCGATATGGTGACGCTTGTTATCATTATCAGTTTCTCCATCTTCAACATTTGAAGTTTAGTCTGTCCATATTTGTTCAACTTTTGAGCTTTCACCACTTTTTCCTTTTGTTGCATCATTTATGTTAATCACTAATGAATTGGCACCGGGAGATTCTTGATTGGATCCTACAAAATTTGGACCTTGTCGCTAAGATTTTTCGTAAGTATTTGCATTTATGTTAAATTTCAATAATGTGACAATTTTTTATAAATGTTTTTATTTTTTTATTTTTGTTAATTTTGGAATAGTGCAGCAAAAAGAATTAATATAGCATATTGGATTGTGTATATATATTTTTTTCTTCCATACCTTTTTGTCATTTGAAGGTGCATCCGAAATCTTATCAACTCTGTAATTTTCAAAACCCTCCTTTAGATTAAATTCATTCAAATGAAGTAGGAAAATCCATTTTTTTCCTAATTTTTTTTTTTTTTCAAATCATGTGGGATTCCTTCTCCAATATCAATAGTTTTACAATAATTTAAATAAGTTGTACCTCAATTTATTTTTTAGCAAGATCTCTTGTAGATTTATTTAGAATTTTCTCGGCATCTCGATCAAATATCACAAAATTTTTTTTGTTAGTTGCATCAAAAACTTCAATTTGAATCATGTATCTGAAATAGTTTGCAATTGTATATATATAGTAGTTATAGTGAGATAAATATATTATAAATATTTGGAGAGTATGTAGTTAATGTGAGTGCCTCTAACTTTGGGATAGAAAGATTTGTTTTCATTTCACATTTTGCACACCAAAATGATCTTGCTTGTGGTTTGACATTCCTTTCACAAAGTACACACAAAATGTAATACCAACCCATTGTTGTATCAATGTTACTTATTGTTGCAATACCCTAGCAGTTCACATCTTGCAATGAACTTTAAAATTAATATGTATTATTTTTCCAACGCAAATGCATGCAAGGGAAAAGAATGTATCTCAAACTCAGGCTCATCAAGCAATAGAGCGCCTGCTGGAATGGGTAAAGGCAGAAGGAAGAGAAGAGCTCTTAAGAACTAGGTTGCCAATAAGGGGAAGGCCACCCTCATAAGGAACGATGTCAAAACAAGTCTCAGAAGAATCATCCCCTCTCTTGGCAGATTTGGGCTTAACGGTCCGAGACACTGAGCCCTTCTTCGCAAGTGCAGGTTCAACACCCTCACCTTTTTCTCCCAACCCGCAGGATACTCACCAGCATACATATATCACCCTTTCTCCTTCTCTTTCCACTCAAATATTGCGGACTTGCTCTGTTTCCTAGCATATGCCACCACGAACTTGGTAGGAAGTAACAACCGTAGGTTGGTAGAAATAATAGCACGAAGACCTTCAGGATGAATAAGAGAAAACCCGTGGCCACCCAACAACTCTTGCCCAAAGGAAGTCATCACAGCCTACCAATACCCATGCATTGCAAATGTGCAAAGACCCTCTCTCTTTGAACCCGTAATTGTGACAGCTGTGAAGTGCTTGCTCCAAAATAAAAAGCACTAGGATGCAGAAATGGTTGAATGGAAGTAGTGGACTCTAGAATGGCAGTGAAAATCATCAGGTATGTCCTGATCCAACCTAAACTGTCTCCTCACTCTGTTGGCAAAATAGTGCACATAATGGATGCCCTCATCAATAAGGTAAGGCAACCACCCAGCATTAGTGGTTGCTAAATATGTAATCACCCTCTCATCAAAGGTAGTCAACGGGGTGGTGGTCCCAGTAGTGTCTGTAAAGGGGCCCATAACCAAATAAGCACACATGAAGCCAATGCCTAAGTTTATGTATGCTCTCCAACAAAAGCCAACTCCCTTATCAAAGAACTCAATGGCAGGATGCCCAAACAGCTTCAAACCAACCCAGTGGTAAGCCGACAAAAAATCAGATACGAAATGACCACAGAAAACAGTAATAACTTTCGGACAAGAACAGTACTTCTCTTTGGCAAAACGGACAGACTTGCACTTAGCCAAATGCCTGGCACAACACTCCCACAGTAGATGCTGCAATATGGTACTGTGGGCAAAAGTAGTAACTATGTGGCAGGAGCCTGCTTGCCTCTCATCACTCTGTAGAATATCCAACTGCACATACAAATGACCCAGAAACATAGGGACCAAAGGCAAACTCACCCCAGCAGAAATCTTTATAGATAAGTGAAAGTAAAAAAGTTTTACAACACAATAAGGGTGAGAGCCAAAGATAACTTACAAAGCCAGAACGCAACAAAGGCCACACAGTAGACAACATCGAAAGCCTTGGAGAAAGCCCCAACCTAATGTGACAACTTCACTTTGCCACTCATCCCTTTCCTCAACTAGGCCTCCATGGCCTCCTCCTCAATGGAAAGTTCAATGTTACTCAGGTATGCAACGCCAAGGATAGGCAACTGTAGTTGGTTTGCCACATCCTCCAAGGTCATGGTGATCTCGCCGCAAGAAAGAAAGAAGGTATAGGTGGCGCTGCACCATCGACGAACCAAATGGCAGAATTAAACAAATCCCTGTAGTTGGACAAGGAATGGGACAAAACAATGGCCTTCAACACGCCAGCCTGCTACAACACCGCCATGAAACCCGTGTCAAACAACTCTTCATCTACCCACTCCTTCCAACCCAAAGAGGTACCCAAACCAAATTCGAAGAGAGTGGGCACGGGAAGTGATGTCCCTTGGCGTATATCAAGATCAAGAATGGAGGAAGCCAAAGGGGCCCAAGACACCTCCATATCATGGCAGCAAATGGAGAGCCACACACGGCCAGGCAGTGGAGGAAAATAATCATCAGGCACCACAGGAAAGTGAATGTGGGTATTGTACCATAGATCAATAAGGGGAAGGCACTCGCTGTTTAGGTCGCGACCCCCTTCCTTCTCCTCGGGACGATCCGATTTGGAGAGGGGAACCTTTTTGCCCATGGTCTTGGTAGGAGGATCATCAGCGGCAACTTCTTTCCCCTTACAACAGGAAGAACCTTCATCTTTTTCCTGCGACATGACGGGTATTTGAACGAGGAAAATTGATGGTGAGGTTTTGAGAAAGAAGATACAGTGAAGAGAAAGAATGAGAAATTTTTTTTGAACGAATGATGGGAAAGGGAATAGTACGAATGACAATAAAGGTGATGTGAAAGGATGCAATGGGTTAGCCGTCAAAAGAAGCATTGTATTAATGAAGCAGGGGCTGTGTTTCAAAATAACTACTAAACTAGGAAATTCAAAGAGACAACACTATTCATAGCAAGAAAGAAAATAAGGCGAGGCCCATTGTTCAAAAAACCAGTGAAAAAAAGGGGGAGAAAAAGGAGAAAGGAAACTTCTTTTTTATTCGCATATGAACCGCAGGAGCAATTCATATGCTCAAGGGGTTGAATGTTGATGCCCATTTAGACAAAAGGGCCCAATGGTAGAAGAAGCCCAACAATATGAAAAAGGAAAGTAGTAAAGTAAAGACCATTGGGCTAGAATGGCAGGAATAATGGTCCATAATCCCACAAGATAATAAGTGGCCTTAAAGAAAGCAAAACGGGCCGAGGAAACTCCAAAGGATGAGGTAGTAAGCCCATGGGAATTATAAGAAATAGAAAGAAAGCAAAAAGGGGCCGAAGAAGCCCAAAGCAAGGAAGTAGTAAATGGGATTGGTTCAAAGGCCAATAAACCCAAAGGCAAAGGATGTGGTAAATGGGTCAAGGAAGCCCAAAGGATTTAGCAAAAGCCCATGGGAATGTAAAAGGTAGGAAAGAATGAAATAGGCCAAGGATGCCCAAAGAATAAAATGGGCCGAGGAAGCCCGAGGCGTTGAATGGACTGGCCTAGCAGGAATATTGGGCAGTAAAGACTAAAAGAATGAGTACTATGAGAAATTAGTACAACAAACACTACAACCCACAAGCCCAAAAGAAATAACAAGGCAAAAAGAGATGAATGATATCATAGCAGGAACAATGCAGTGGTGTGGCAAAAGCACGAGCCAACCCACGGACAAAGGTTAAAAAAAAGGGGACATGGGCCAAATTAAGAAGAGAAAGCCCACACCTAAGCAGTACCCATCCCGAAGAAGAAATGAGATGCAGCGGATGAAAACCCAAGAACTCATTTATGCCGCAAGAGTTAAACAAATACCAGAGCGTGCAACAAGATCAGACAAGCCTGAAGGCAATGGCAAACGTGTGAGAGCCAGAAAAGCAATGGATTCATATGGAAGTGGGGCATGCACACAAGGCTCAGACACCGTTTACCTGTACCCAGCCAATACAGGGGAGGTGGGCCATAGGTTAGAGGTAAGAGAGGGTGTGGTCTGGCAGTGGGGAGAAGGGGGAGCCTATTTTAGGGTTCCTGCTCAAGTTCTATTGGGAGAAATTTCCTGTTGCGATGGCATCTCGTCCAAAAGAGGTAAATATGAGCTGGAGCCACTAGATGCATTCTATAGGGGTTGGTAAGGGAGAGGATTAACCCTTATCCGAATGGAAACACCAAAGGAGAGTAAAAAACAAAAGAAAACTACTTTTGTCTAGGAATGAGGTATGTCACAACCAACACAGTATAAAGGTGGTGGCTAGGCAGCCGGCAAACCAATGGGCAATCCTGGAAGGACACCCACAATGGGCCAAAAACGGTTTAAGGGGTAAAAGTGGTAAATCTTATCACTACAGGCAGTATAAAAAGGCCATAGACGTGCACAGTACAACAACAACAACAAAAGGAGAACAAAAAAAGAAAGAAAAATAGAAAAGCAAGAGTAATGAAAAAAAGTATGAGTGATAAGAGTAAAAGCATGCATCAGTAGGCTACCTAGTTTTCTCCCTCTCAATAGCCCACTCTCTAACAAGTCAAGACTTTAAGACTAAGTCATCTAGGTCTATTTTTCAAAGTGAGTAACTTCTATAACAGGATCCCCCTTTGAGGTTACCCACATTAGAGATTGGTTCCCTTTTAAACTTGAATCTATTAAAGGGTCAAGTTCATTCCTTTAGCAAACTACTCCTCTTTTCCTTTGCCATGGTTAAGTAATGATTAACATAACACCTCATTATTAACCTATTCCTGCCACAATCGCGTACTAATACTTCTTCCTTTGTGAAACTATTCACTTATTATTGTTGTTAGCAAAGAAAGATAATTTGGTTAAAGTGTTTTACCTATCCTGCTGTATTGTATTTTCTTGCTATAACACTTGTAACAATTATTCCTGCCATGGGCACATGAACACGCTCAAGATTCCTGTCAGGACGCATCAACACAAGGAGGGCCCAACTTGTGCACAAGCTGGCTTAAGTTGCGTCTCAATTAGGCTAGTCCTAACTCTCCTACCCCAGAATCATAGGATCGTGGTACATCAGGAGCAATCAACCCAAGACGCAAAAAAGGCCCACCACACCATTTAAATTTAGAATGGCAACTAGGGTATAAGTATCTTATTTTAAACGTAGATTCAAAGCTTGTTTATTAATGGCTAACAACCTAGTGCATTGGCACAGAATATTTCTGTTTTGATTTAACACTTTGTTAGCACGCAATTGGATTGTCCATCCTACTCTAATGCCAAAGGATGTACAAATGGACTAGCAAAGATCGGACAAGAGTAAATGAGCAGCATAGAAGAATTTGATAGGTGCCCATCTCTTGTTTAACTGTTTTGTATGGGATTTGATGAAAATAAGCAAAGAGGGGATGAGAGCAAATGAGCAGCGTAGAAGAATTTGATAAATGCCCATCTTCTTCTTTTTTTTCTTTTTCTTTTTTTTTTCTTTTTGGATAGGAATAGATGCCCATCTTTTGTTTAACTGTTTTGAATGAGATTTGATGAAAATGGGAACACGTAGGTTTAGTGGATTTTAGGGAGGATGGGGAAAAAAAAAGGGTTGAAATGTTTTCTCCCCAAAATGGGGAGATAACTGGGTGGGGATGCACATGGGCAGAAATGTTGCTTTTCTTTTTTATTTTTTCATTTTTTCTCTGGCAGTAATGTTGCCTCTTTTTTTTTTTATCTTTTGATTTTCTAGGGCCTAGGCGTGATAGTTGCCTCTCCTTTTTTTTTTTTTTTTCTTTTGATTTTCTAGGGCTTGGGCATGAAAATTGCTTTTTTTTTTTTTTTTTAACTAGACTTTTTTTTTTTGGACATGATTTTTATTTTATTAATAAATTTGGGTGATTGCTTTTTTTTTTTTTAGTTATTTGTCACTTTTTAGTTTTAATTGGGCATCGTTCTTTAACAAGGGTATATGAGTAAATTTATTCAAACTCATTTTTTCCATCCCTCCATTTTTCCACTCCCAACCAAACAAAAATGAGAGAAATTAAAATATTTTCTACCTTCCCATTTTTCCATCCTCCCACCATTTTCTATCTTTCTGTTAGGACATATGTGAATCATGTTAGGAACACATGTAATATAGAATTGGCTAATCTTTTGATAAAACGCACTTTACTTGTAATTGGGTAGATCTAGGATGTGTTTAATGCTTCAAGGAACAAGATTTCAAGTTCAAGTGTTAAAGCCATGCAAGTCTGTCGAGGTTTAAAAAGCTGTTTCAGCCCGAGGCTCGACAGCTACTCGATAGATAGGATATTTGTCGAGGTTTATAAAAATCGGTTTTTCCGATCTGATTTCACTTCAATCCGTGAATAGATGTTTGGGCTTTCTTTTCTCACAATCCTAAACATATATAAGAATTGTTTTAAGGGCCGTCATAGCTGATGGAAACTCAATGCAAAAGTTTTTCACAAGCATGTTGTGAACTGGAGACATATGCCTTAGTTCATCTTTCTATTCAAGAAGTTGATGTGTTTGTACACCATAGTATTTTGTAACCAAGGAGCTTCGTGATCTTCATCATGTTGATGAACTGAAGAACTTTGCAGCCAACATCCTTCTCAAGTTGGTGAGTGAGCTGCGTACTGGGATCTACACATCGATTGGTTAGTCACGTACTGGAAGCCGTGCATTAAAAGGAGAGATTGTCACTACAGAACAAGTCCAATTGGGTATTGGTGTAAGGGTTCAACTGTAGGTTGGTATAAGGTACTGGGATTCCTTTACTTGTAACCGCTTGTTGTGATAATAGTGGATTCTCAGGACTGGTGACCTTAAAATCACCTAATGGGGTTTTTGCCATGTAGGTTTTCTCTATTCGTAAACAAATCACCGTGTCAATTTATTTTCCGCTGCACTTTAACTTAGTTGGTGATTTGTTTGTGCCACCATGCTTATCGCATGCTAATTGAATTAATTAATTAACTTGGCTAATTAATTTGTTAATTCATCACAAGGGATCAATACATTCTTGGCCTATCAAGTGGTATCAAAGCAAGCACACTCTGATTAGGATGATGCTAAGATCAAGGCTGCAAAGTTCAACAGCAGAGCATTAAATGCATTATTCAGTGCAATCATGAATGAGGAATTTAAGAAGATATTCTCTACTGAAACTGCGAAGGAAGCATGGACCATCCTTTGAACAACCTATAAAGGAACCAAGGTTGTCAAGGATTCAAAGCTTCAGAGGCTTACCACGAGCTTTGAAGAGATTAAGATGGAAGAGGATGAGTCATTCAATAAGTTCTATGCCAAGCTCAAGGACATAGTGAACTTAGCCTTTAATCATGGGGAAACCATTCCCAAACTCAAGATTGTTAGAAATGTGCTAAGATCTCTACCCGAGAGATTTCATACCAAGATCACCGTGATTGAGGAATCGAAGGATATTGACAAAATTCCTTTGACAGAGTTAGTTGGCAATCTTCGAACCTATGAATTAGGTTTGACAAGGATAGGGAAATCTAGTAAGGGAAAGAGCATGGCATTGAAGGCCAAGAGCAGTGACACTGATGAGTCTTCAGAAGATGAAGATTCTAAGATAAAATCCTATATCACTTGACAATTCAAAAAGTTTATGAAGAATTCCAATGCTAAAGGATTCGACAAAGACCGCAAACAGTCTAGCTCGTCTCAATTCAAAAACCAGGACAAAGGAAAGAAGGATGCTAGGGATGGTGGTCAGTACACTGTTCCCTCAGGACCAAAATGCTTTGGATGTCAAGGCTTCAGACACATGAAACAAGAATGCCCTACGTATCTCAAGACCATTAGGAAAAGCAAGGCACTTGCTACTACTTTGAGCGACACCAAGCCTGAAGATGATTCCGACAATGAGGATGATGGAATCCTAAATGCCTTCACTGCCACTATAAATCCTACTAAAGGGATTGTTGAAGATGTGGATGATGAAGAAGACATGGTGGACTCTAAGTTTGAGAAAATTGACGATCAAGATGATATCCATACAGCCTATGAAAAGTTGTATAAGGTTTCTAAGAAGCATTAGAAACTATATAGGTTGGCCACCAAGAAGCTGAGTGATTTGGAACTTGATCAAGAAGAGCTTTCCATGAAGTTTGATGAAGCCAATCAAACCATTGGAGCACTGAGATTTGAGAATAATTTCTTGGCTGAGAAGACCAAGAAGCTTGAGGCAGAATTGTTCCAAGTTAGAGCTCAGTTGGAAAGGACTTCAAGTGCAAAGCTTGATAAGATGCTCAATCTTTAGAAATCTGCTTTTGATCGAACCGGTTTAGGATATGATTTCTCTTCTCCTAGTATTGCTTCTACTAGTATTACTATTTTTGTTTCTCCTACTAACAATGCTGAATCTAAGAACATTAATGTGAAAAATGTGTTAGCTAGTGAGAATATAAATAAGGGTAAATCTATCTTAGGAGCACCCCCTAAACTTGATAAGAAAGAGATTAAGAACCCTAGGGCTAAGAAGGGAAACTTTCAAAAGCCTAAACAAAAGAAGCAGCATCTCTGTCATCACAGTGGAGCAATTGGACATACTCGACCTAATTGCTATAAGTGGTTAGCCACTCAACAGAGCAACAGTATGATCTCATCAGGAAACCAGAATTAGTTTTCATCCTCCTTTGCTCCTCTTGGAGATCTACTCAAAACCCTCATGTTCCTTTCAAACTTGAATGACTTCAATTCTTCCTCTTCACTGCCGGATCATGGGTTTGCAAAACGGAAAGGTTCTTCCTAGGTGTGGAAGGAAAAAGGCTCCAAGTGATTTTGTCACTTTTTCTCTCTCTCCCCTTCTTGTTTTTGTTTTTGCATTAATTATGTGTTTTGCTTTCTTGTTTTGAGTTAGTCTAGTTTTATGCTTTGTTTTGCTTAACATGTTTTTGTTTATTTTGTTTTTAGTTTTGCTTTATTTTGTTTTTCATATAAAAATAATAAAAAAATTAGAAAAATTAGAAAAATACAAAAATAATGTGTGTTTTGTGTACATTGGTACTTGTGTACCTTGGATGGCCATTGAAACAAAGTTTTCTAAACTTTTTATCTTTTATAGCTTAGATGTGCATTTCTATGCACAACTAAGCAAGTGAGTTTTGTGGCTCGTGTTTATGATGAGTAAGATTAAGTAATCTCTTATACCTAACACTCGTATCACTCTTTTTGACGGGAAGGACTAGAAAATCTTAAGAGAAAGGCATAAATAACCATCTCACCATTGTTGTCCGCCAATCATGGAATGACATCTGTATGCTTCGGCATAGCAAAAATGCAATGTCAAAAGCTTAACATATTTGGATATTTCTTTTCTCTCTCTTATATGCCCATGCATGATATGCTTATTAAAAGAATAATATGCAAAGAAAAGAAAAAGTAAAAAAGAATCAAAATGCTTTATATATGATTGCAAGCATGTCTTCTAGGAGATGTGGGAGTTATAGGATGTACCTCGAAGGTGATAGTCTCCATCAAACAGTTATGATTGTGTGTGAGTTAAAGTGATTTTCTCATATCTCAAATCATCATAACATGTAGACATTCATGCAATCTTGCAATATTTTTCACACATAACACGCAATATTCTTTGCTACTTTTGATACATGTGCAGGTACAATGTAATTTGGACATCACAAGGAATACATGTATTAATGTATTCTCACTAAACTGTCTTAATTTGTTTTTGAAATATAAAATTGGATAGACTTGTTTAGTGTGTGTGTGTATGTTTTGGATCTATGTGCTTGACATTTTTCTTGTTGAGAGATGCTATTGAGAGCTTAAAATGTTGTTTGGATTTTTGGTTGTGAAACATGCTTGATTGCATTCATATCTGTGTTTTTCTCTTCTTGAAAAACTGGTTTTAAGCAATCTCGACAGTTGTTCAACATCTCTCGACAGTTAGGCTATCTATCGAGCCCTTTCAGCTTCTTTTTATCGCATTCTCGATAGCTTCTTGATAGCTACTCGATCCATCGAGGAACTTTCTGGATACTTGATAGATGCTCGATAACTTCTCGATCCATCGAGCCCCTTTTGCTGTGGACACCTCTCGACAGATCTTTGATAGCTCTTCGACAGATAATTCAAACATTTTAAAGCTCGACACCTCTCAACACCTCTTGATCCATCGAGTTTTATGTTTTTCTTCATTTCTCCTCGATCTCTCTCGATAGTTTTCATCTTCTCATCTTCCCAAACCTCTCTCTCACGCTCCAAACCTCTAACCCAAGTGTTTTTCAGTCTCAAAGAGCATTTTCTTCCTTTGGTATGTCCCTTTTTCATTCATTCATCATGCATTTCATGCATTCTGACATAACTTTTAGGGTTTTTCAAAATTGATGAAGTTTTGGTGAAATTTTTGGGTTGGGTTATCTTTAAATGATCATAAATGTTCATGCATTGCATCACATTTGTATTATAACTATATTTTCATGCATTATAGATGTGTGATATATATATATATATATATATGTTGAATGACTATATGCTGTTAGGTTTGGATTGGGTTGAGCCCATGATGTATTTAAGTTTGCATGTCACATGTTCATGCATACGTACCTTCAATTCTTTATATTCTTATATATTGATGTTGTTTGGTGCTTTTTGTGTGTGTGTGTGTGTGGTTGTGTGTGTGTGTGTGTGTGTCTCTCTCTCTCTCTCTCTCTCTCTCTTGTGTTAGCTTGCTCTATGGTACCTAAATGCAAATCTACTCCGTCTCGGAACCCTCTTCATTCTGGGTTATCCTCTTCTTCTCTCTCTGACCACACTCCTTCTCACGTACGGTTCTGTGATGATAAAGCCTGTAAGGACTTTTTGGAGAACTTCTCTCGATGAGGCATTCATTCGGAACGCTAAGTCATTCTATCGAATTTTTTTGATACTGACCTTCCTACTGTCATCTACAGTCAAGGTTGGGAGTCACTATGTGGCATCCCGGTCATGTGCTTCTCCGTAATCATACGGGAGTTTTACTGCAACATGCACGGAGTTGATACTTCAGTACCTTAGTTTGTCACTCGTGTTCGAGGTACGCTCACGGTAATTACTCTAGATCTTATATCCGAGGTACTACATGTTCCTAAGGTAGCACATCCTGATTACCCTGGTTGTAATCACCTTAAGATTGTGTCTAAAGACGAACTCTCGTCTCTCTTTTGTGAGACACCTTCATTTTGGGGTGACCATCAAAACACCCCTTGCTCGGACTTTGCAAAAGGTTTGAGATTCCTTAACATGGTGATGACATTCATTCTTCATCCTTTGTCTCACTATAACTCCATCACAGAGTCTTATGCTCAATTTTTGTTATCCTTCTTAAAGGACATTTCTATTGACTTCCCTTCTCACTTTATTCTATCCATTATAAATGTCTATAGGGATACGGTGACCCGTGATAAGCTCATTTTTCTTTCGGCTATCATGCGGATCCTTCGCCATTTTTCTGTCTCCTATCCAGAGTTTACACACTTCTCCGTTATGTTCACCATAGATGCTGCTACCATACGACGGAGTGAGGCTTAGCTTCGACGAAGGTGGCCACAGACCGAGATGGCAACTCCTCCAGCTTCTTTTGCTCCTTCCACATCCGCACCTTCTTCATCAGCGAGTGGTGTGATCCTCGAAGCGGTCATGGCGCAGCTGCAGCGCATGGATGCTCGCCTTGACACACTCAGTGATGAGTTGTGTCAGGTGAACACTTGTGTCGGCCGTATTGCTCAACGGTAGGCTCACCTTGGTGGCTTCGTAGAGTCTCCCTCTCCTTCTCTAGAGGCATCTGAGGACGAGGACGATGATGGTGACTCTGACGATGACAATGATGATAAGGATGAGGATGAGGATGCTAGCTCGCCCAGTGATGATCAGATGTCTACTTGATGTACTTACCCTTTGTCACTCGTGACAAAAAGGGGGGGGAGTAGTTTTGATATGAGAGTAGTCATATACATAGGGAGAGAGTTAGCATAGGATATTTTTGTTAAGGCGAGTGTCTATATATATATTTTTTAGGAATGTAGTGAGGACTTATGTATTTTTTTATTTTCTTCTTTTATTTTCTTCTTTTAGAGATACATTGTTCTTACATTGTGATAGCAAACCTTGTACTTATGATATTATATATATGATGAGGTTGTTACTACAGTTCTTTCACCTATCTTTACATGTGTTGTTTTTTTTCTCTCTTTATGCACATGCTTCTTATTAATTATATGCAATCTTTTATATTTCAGTTTCACACCGTCATGATGAGTTTTGTTTAAAGTGTTTCAGAAATACAGGTTATCAAGTCTTCTTGCCATAAACTCTCTTCTTGCAAAGTTTTTCGAGAGTTTGTGTTAGGATAGATTTTATTGTATTCAACAAGTGAGTATGAATTGAGTGATTTATGACTTCTCTTATATGTTCATTTGTTTGTTGTGGTTTTGTCACGGATTGCCAAAGGGGGAGATTGTTAGGACATATGTGAATCATGTTAGGAACATATGTCAATATAGAATTAGCTAATCCTTTGACAAAATGCACTTTACTTGTAATTGGATAGATCTAGGATGTGTTTAATGCTTCAAGGAATAAGGTTTCAAGTTCAAGTGTTAAAGCCATGCAAGTCTATCAAAAAAAAAAAAAAGTGAAGAAGTGCTGGATTTTAAAGCTCGACAGCTAGTATCTATCGAGATTTAAAAAGCTATTTCAGCCCGAGGCTCAACAACTGCTCGATAGATAGGGTATCTATTGAGGTTTATGAAAATCAGTTTTTCAGATCTGATTTCACTCTAATCCGTGAATAGATGTTTGGGCTTTCTTTTCTCACAACCCTAAGCATATATAAGGATTGTTTTAAGGGCCGTTACAGTTGATGGAAACTCAATGCAAAAGTTTTTCACAAGCATATTGTGAACCAGAGACATATGCCCTAGTTCATCTTTCTATTCAAGAAATTGTTGTGTTTGTACACCGTAGGGTTTTGTAACCAAGGAGTTTCGTGATCTTCATCGTGTTGATGAACTGAAGAACTTTGCAGCCAACATCCTTCTCAAGTTGGTGAGTAAACCATGTACTGGAATCCGCGCATCGATTGGTTAGTCACGTACTGGGAGCCGTGCATTAAAAGGAGAGATTGTCACTACAGAACAAGTCCAATTGGGTATTGGGATAAGAGTTTAACTGTAGGTTGGTATAATGTACTAGGATTCCTTTACTTGTAACCGTTTGTTGTGATAATAGTGGATCCTCAGGAGTGATGACCTTAAAATCACCTAGTAGGGTTTTTGCCGTGTAGGTTTTCTCCATTCGTAAACAAATCACTGTATCAATTTATTTTCCACTGCACTTTAACTTAGTTGGTGATTTGTTTGTGCTACCATGCGTATTGCATACTAATTGAATTAATTAATTAACTTGGCTAATTAATTTGTTAATTCATCACAAGGGATCAATACATTCTTGACCTATCACTTTCCATTTTTTAACCCCTCCAACCAACGGACTCTTAGGTTATATTCCGTGATGAGTTCTAGTTAACTCAATTGGTAAAATCTCTAATTGTTGAATAAAAGAACTGGAGTTCAATTTCTACCTATACCAAAAACTTATTGATGTCTTAGTCTGATGATAAAGAACTATCATAAAAACCAAACGCCATAAGTGAAAACTCTATAATAAAAATAAATTGAATTACGTTCCTTGGACTGGTAATTTTGTATAGAAGCTCTTATAAACATATGTAATACCCCCTTTTCTACCCCCGTAAATAAATAAATATGTAATTCTTCGTGTATGGGATTGAGCCTTGAGGGCTTAGGCTTAGTGATCGAAAAGTACATAGAGTCTGCACTACGCAGAAACTAGCATTTCTGTGAAGAAGTTAAGGTGGAATGGAGAGTGTAAGGTTAACAGTTTATTGGAAGAAGAGAAAACGTGTGATTAAGAGGGTGTAACTGTGGGAATCCATATAACAGCAACCAAGCTGTTTCAAAGAAAGAAAGAAAAAATAAATAAATAAAGTGCAGGAGTAATCCTCCCTTTTTACATGTAGTTATAGGTTTTGATGAGCAGAGTGGAGCAAATGTCATTGCTTGGTAAGTTTTGGGAATGGGCTGCTAAATTCAATTCTTATCACAAAATCTTTGGCAAACTCAATTTATTCTCTGAGGACCACCTTGTTTTCGACAAATTCTCACTCCATGTTATGGTTACCATCTTTACCATACAATATGCTATAGACATTATCTTCCCAGCTGTCTGATCCATTACCTTAATCTGAAAAACCACTATTTTAGGGAAGAAAAAGTTGAAGTGGAAAATCTGAGATAAATTACCACAAGACATGACAAATCAGATACTTTATTTAGTTACAGGTCATAATAGCACATAGATTCTTCTGTTTTACATGAAGCTAGATGATTTTCGTCATTGTCAGGCAGCCACAGTCTATTTCTGCTGAGACGTGAGCTCCTTCACCCTCTGTTCAGTATCCTTCAATGCTTTCCCGTAAATGCTTATTAACTGAAAATGATTGAAATTTAGAACTTAAGGATTTAATGAACAAGGGGCTCCAAACCCCCCATCATAGTGGATAGCGGTAAAATTAGCATTTCACCAAAAATAATGATGCACTTTATACAAACTCTCAAGAAGAAGAATTTCCAATAATGCTACAAACCAAACAAATTTCACAATGTTGTTCACAACATTTGATACAATAGATTGTGATTAGTGCTACATCACTTTCACATTAATATCATTTTTATTGTACACCAATCACAACCTACCATAGAATTTATGAAGAAAAAAAAATTGTGAAATTTGTTGAGTATATAAACTTGTTATTGAATATGCATTTTACATAATCACCAATTTCTACAAGTCCTATTTAAGAAAACAGACGATATGTGTCGCAATGCAATGTCTACTCAGCAACTGCAAAATATATATACATATATATAAATTAAAAAGTGAAAAGTACAGTTGATTAGCAAAACTTTAACAATATTATTGGAATTCCTAGATGCACTAGAAGCATGGCTCATAACCTAGCTTAGTGCGCTTCCGATTGTTAAGGTTGTGTTTGGCATTGGCTTAAAAAACCAGTTTTTTTTTACTATTATCTAATTTTTGCTACTATTCATAAATCCTATTGCACTTTTTGGCATGGCACAATTACTTTTTAGCATGGCACAATTACTTTTTAGCTTTATCTACAATACTGTAGACGACTAAATTTCTAGTTCAAAATAAATCAAACAAGTAAAATAGTTTCACAAATGTGAATTTGTATTGATCAATATGTGGTACAATTCAATGAAATTACAAAAGAGTGATCTTCTGATTTGATCTCCTTGAAAGATTTGTTGATTAGAATTGTGGTAATGTGATTTTGATTTGAACACCAAATATACTTCAATTTGGCTGAAGGATGGATCAAAGACCCTTGAAATAGAATTACAACGAATCTCTAGTTTTGAGCTTGTTAGAAATTCTTTGTGTCTTCGTGTTCTTTGTGCGTTATTCGTCTTTGAAAGTTTGTGGTGGAAATTCTTCAGGGCTTTGGAGGCTTGAATTCGTAGAGCTTCACTAATTTGTGGTTTCTTGGAGTTTCTGGAGGCTTTTGAGCTTGATTCTAGTGAACTTTGAGATCTAGGAAGATGATTTGGAAGATTTCTCTTTGAATGCTCTTTGTATTCGAAGGTTTGTGGCGGAAGTTCTTTAGAGCTTATGGGGCTTGAATCCATAGATCTTCACTGATTTGTGATTTCTTGAAGTTTCTGAAGGCTTTTAGGCTTGATTTCAGTCAACTTTAAGATCTAGGTAGGTAGTTTGGATGATTCTACATTGAATGTTCTTCGTATTTGAGGTTAAAGTTCTCGGAGGCTTCAGGGCTTGATTCCAGTAGAGCTTCTGTACTTATGAATCTTCTTTGAGGTTGCTTGTGACATGGATGCCTTAGTGTGTTGGTGTCTTCCAAGATGTCTTGGTGTCCAGAAGTGCCTTAGGAAGGCTTCTATTTATTAGAGATTAGGGGTTGGGTGAGCGACACGTGACGGAGTCTAATTGTTGACACATGTCACAACCTGATTGGATTGCTTATGTCATTGCTTACACGCACTAATGTGTGATTGGTTTTTTTTTTTTTTTTTTTTTTTTTTTGCATGCTTTTTATGCTTTTTTTTCAACAAAACTTGGCAAAATCTGTTGGATTAAGAATAATGATAGTAGATCCTAGAAGCAATAAGTGGTGCTTTGAATTGGCCGTGCTTTGTGGATTTGGTAGTGTGATGTGTCACCATGTGATAGGTCAGGAATTTTTCTTCTCTACAAATGTCCCCTTGAGACTTGTACACGCTCACAGTTTTAGAGTGTAGTAAGGGAATGGGTCTCGAAAATGGATTTTAATACTTGACTCTTCAAGTGAAGTAGTTGAAGGTGGGGAAGCTTTCAATCGGATGAGATAATTTCAGAAGAGTAGACCCACCCATATGAAAGGTTTTGATGAGACCGAAAAGTAGTTAGCAAGTGGTCAAATGTACCTATGTGACTAGGCCATGTCAACAGAGATTAAGTTGAAGTGATTTCAAAAGAGTGTTCCATGGTATTTGGAATGGGTTGGTGAGGTTGAAAGTTATTTGCAAGTAGTTAGATGTACTTGCGTGATTGAATCATATCAGCAAAGGTTAAGTTGAGGTAATTTCAGCAAAGTATTTTGGATTGTTGGCGGCAATCACAAGGTCTATAATATGGCAATGAAGCGAGGATGTTGGCTGGGTACAACATTCAAAGTTATCGGGTTGGCCTTGCACTTTTGAGAATCCTAGGTGAAATAATTTCAGAAGAATATACTTCAGATTATGGAAGGGATGTGTAGGAAAGTGGTTGAGTGTGCATGCGTTATTGTATCTCCCAAGTTTAAGTTGAGGTTATTTCAAAAGAGCATGGGTTGGTGTTGATTATGAAGGGAAGAAGATGGAGATGAAGCGTAGATGGTGACCATGTGAAACATACGAAATGATGGAGCTGGCCTTGTATGCTGGGGGGTTTTTGGTAAAGAAGTTTCTGGGGAGTATATTTTGGAGTATGGGACAGATTGCATGTTGAGCGAAGTCCAGTGGCAAGTCGTAGAATATGCGTGCATGATGAGACCAAGCTGACGAAGGTTAAATAGAAGTAATTTTAGAAGCATACTTCCTGAAATACTTCAAGCAGAATTTAAGTCGGAGTAATTCCAGAAAAATGTGTTCTGAAATACCAGCAACGATGACTTTTGTCTCCCAAGTTGGTGGCAAAATGCAATGAGGCTTTGGTGGCAAAACATCTTTGATTGACCAACACCGAAGGCTAATAATTGTGTAGGATCTAGACTAAACCATGTTACTGATTTCTGATGAGCTGGGACCTTGGAGGTCACTGTGAGTGTTGGATGAGAGAAAATTTGTAGGATACCCTTACATATTTTTAACCACTACCTAATGATACCTATTGAAATATATGAACAAAGTTGGGAGGTCTGTTGAGACAAATGAAGTAATGGTTTTGTGGTATGTTAGGAAAGCCCAAAAAATGAAAGATGGAGCTAACTTGGGATTTTGGTTTTAGAAACCAGCCAAGTTGCTGTTTGTTTTGAACCGCTGCTTCTACTGGAAGATTAAACAATCTTAAAGCAGTTAGGAGGCCCTTAGAGCTTAGAAACAAGTGTCTCTGCTGGACTTAGGTCTCTTGGCTAGGTAATTCAAGGCTGCAAGAGATTATGATGTGGGCTAGGTTATGTGAAATTTTATGAACAAATGGGGTCGTTAAGTGGGGAAACAAAATTTTTTTGGATCTCAAAACTGCAATGATGTTGTGAGAAGGGTTTCTACTGAACCATAAGAAGATTTGGTTCAAGCTGATTATGAAGCAATAGTGGTTACTAGGTGTTGAGGATGATGAAGCTATAGTGAGAAATGGTTGTGAGAAGAAGGATATGAAAATTTGAAAGAAGCAGATCTTCATTTCATGATTTAGTGTGTTTTTCTTAATGAGCTTCAATGAATTTGAACCTTCTATTTATAATGGAGAGACGAAGAATGCTAGATGGGTATGTTAGATGAGAATGGTGGATGGGAATATTTGGGTGGGAATGGTAGATGAAAATGTTTGGCACCGAATAGGAATGGTAGGTGGGATATTGGTAGGCACCAAACGGGAATGGTAGGTTGAATTGGTAACTCAATGTAACTTCAAGTTTAGGATACACTTGTGAGGATTCATCTGTTCTTTGAAAGGGAAGACTTGATGAAGTTTGGAGGATAACCCTGAAGGAATCCGAACTATATGGATGAATCTCAAACTTCAATTTTAAGAGCTCAAGTTTTGGACTCTACCAGTACTTCGGAGAAATGGATTAGATAAGCGGTCTTCAAGTCGCGAAAAACCAAGCAAGACAAGTTTAGCTTGAAAACTTTGACTTTTGGTCAACTCAACACAAAAGTCACCTATCTTGGAATTGAGCCATTTGCACACTTTCAAAGTCTCAAATCCAAGAACGGACTCCAAAATTAGAATCTTCACGAAAAACTAAGTGGGAAAAGCATTGCTCAAAAATCTTAATTCTTGGTCAAAGTTTACATCAAAGACAACAGTTGTAGAATCACAATATTTGAGCAATTCTGGATTCTCAAATGAATAAATAGAACCCACAATCAAAATGTACACGAAAAACTAAGGAAAACAGGTCTTTTATGAAAATTTTGACTTTTTGTCAATATTTATGTAAAAGTCAATTTTCTAGAAATCAGACCATTTGCGCAAATTTTGAGTCTCGAATGATGAAATGGATCTCAAAATTGGAATCTACACGAAAAAAATGAGCAAGGCAAGTCACTTTTGAAAATTTTGACTTTTGGTCAAAGTCAAAGCGTTAGCCTTAGTCAAATCTCTTTCAAGTTGTTCCCAACTGTCGATTGACTCAGGTTCTAAGTCTGTATATCAATCAAAGGAATTCCCTTGAGTGAACAAACAAACTGCTTTACAAGGAGGCCTCCTTGAGTCCCTGCATTCTCATAAGTTTCTACAAAGTGAGCAATGTGTTACTTAGGATTTCCTTTGCCATCAAATTGCAAGAACGTAGGAGGTTGATACCCATTTGGCATTCTCATGTTGTCGATGCATTTTGTGTAAGGCTTTGAATATATGAGATAACTTGTAAAAGAACCTCCATATTGTGCTCGGATGGTATTTGTTATCATGTCTTGCAATTGCTGGACTGACAACAAAGCAACCAAAGTATATTGTTCTTGTTGGGGAGTGTTTTCAATTTCTCCCCTTTTGTCATCCTTCATAGTTGCGAAGTCAGATGGGAACTTATGACCATGGCTTAATTCACCAAGATATAGTATTTCGAGTTTATTCATTAGAGTTGCAATTTGGAGGTCCTTATCTTCAAGTATTTTTGTGAGAAGGACAACCCTTTGTTCCATTTCAACCATCGTTTCTTCCATGGTAGAGGTGTTTGTCATCATGAGTGACATAACTTCCCAAGATGATGGAGAAGAAAGTGATTTGAAGTGAGCAAATGAAATCTCATCTTTTGGGTTCCCTACTGTGGGAGCGAAATCATG
Source organism: Quercus alba (assembly GCA_036321655.1). Lineage (NCBI taxonomy): Eukaryota > Viridiplantae > Streptophyta > Magnoliopsida > Fagales > Fagaceae > Quercus > Quercus alba. The sequence continues at coordinate 58,231,752 of CM070301.1, forward strand.
TGACCAACTTCTTTTGGAGGAAGAAGGGGATTTGCTCCCATACTTGAGGAGTTCCAAGGTGGGGATGTCCTTGTTGATGACCTTGTTTCTTGCAAGAGGGTCTAAGGAGATGATTGTCTAGACCTTGGCTTCCTTGGTTATTGAGATTGAAGTTGATTGTGAGCTTTATGTTGGTTATGATTGATTGCACTAATGCAGTTATTGATGGAAGCCGTACCAAGTCTAACAGAAGTAGCTAATGTTGAAGCTAGAATGTTCTTGCTAGAGGCCATTGAAGTTGGTAGCAAGATGATGAAGATTTCTTTCTTTGAAGGGGAATGAGATGAGAGGTAGAAATATCCCACAGGGCGTGCCAAAATTTGTGGACAACTAAATTTCTAGTTCGAAATAAATCAAACAAGTAAAATAGTTTCACAATGTAAATTTGTCTTAATCAATGTGTGGTACAATTCTTTGAAATTACAAAAAAGTGATCCTCTAATTCGATCTCCTCTAAAGATTTGTTGATTGTAATTATGGTAATGTGATTTTGATTTGAACACCAGATATCCTTCAATTTGATTGAAGGATGGATCAAAGACTTTTGAAATGGAATTACAACAAATCTCTAGCTATGAACTTGTTAGAAATTCTTTGTTCTTTGTGTTCTTCATGCGTTATTCATCTTCAGGGTTTGTGGTGGAAATTCTTAGGAGCTTTTGGGGCTTGAATCTGTAGAGCTTTGCTGATTAGTGGTTTCCTGAAGTTTCTGAAGGCTTTTGTGATTGATTTCAGCAAACTTCAAGATCTAGGCAGGTAGTTTGAATGATTCTGCATTGAATGTTCTTCGTATTTGAGGTTAAAGTTCTTGAAGTTCTTGGAGGCTTCAGGCCTTGATTCCAGCAGAGCCTCTGTAATTCTGAATCTTCTTTGATGCTGCTTGTGGCATGGATGCCTTGGTGTGTTAGTGTCTTCTAAGATCTCTTCCAAGATGTCTTGGTATGTATTCCAAGATCTATTGGTGTCTTCCAAGATGTCCTGGTGTCTAGAAATGCCTTATAAAGGCTTCTATTTATAAGAGTTTAGGGGTGGGTTGGTGACACGTGGTGGGGTTTGATTGGTGACACATGTCACAGCCTAATTGGACTGCTTATGCCATTGCCTACACATGCCAGATTGCTTATGTCATTGCTTACACACGCCGATGTGTGATTGGTTTTTTCTTTTTTTTTGCATGGTTTTTATGCTTTCATTTCAACGACACTTGGCAAATTTCGGTTGGTTTTTGAATAGTGATTGTAGAACCTAGTAGTAGTATGTGGTGCCCTATAATTAGTCGTACTTTGTGGATTTGGTAGTATGATGTGTCAACTTGTGATAAGTCGTGAATTTTCCCTCTCTACAAATGCCCCCTCGAGACTCATTCACACACACAGTTTTGGAGTATGGTGAGGGAATGGGTCTCGAAAATGGATTTTGACACTTGACTCTTCAAGTGAAGTAGTTGAGGGTGGTGAAGCTTTCAGTAGGATGAGATAATTTTAGAAGAGTAGACCCACCCATATTGTACACACTCAATTTTGCACCCATAATTTAATAAAGGAAGATAGCTAGAATGACCATTCATATACCCAAAATTCATGATTGCATTACATGCATTAATTCATTCATTGCATACCATAAAAATGATCTTGAGATTCTCACGATCACGACAGTGTACCCGATTTCCAAGTCAGACCGTTACATTAAAAGATATCGCATGATCAGGTTTGCACAGTCTGCATGCATTTTGTTTGGGTGAAACCAACCATACATGATTAGTTTAAATTAATTCTGATTGGCTAGAAAATTAAAATTAATTAAATAATTTTGTGATTGATTGTTAGTTAGTGTTAAAAATAGGCTTGCTTGCATGGAAATAAAAGAGGATAATCAAATAACTACAACATTGTGGATAATCAAGACTTTTTGGAGTGTTTAAAAATGACCAAAACGCCCCAAGTCAACCCTAGTCAACCCTACATCGGAGCACTTAAAGTGCCTCTTTCAACCAAAATGACCAAAACGGCCCTAGTCAACCCTAGGTTGGCTGAAAGTCAAACAAGATCAAAATCCCCTCAAAATATTACTTTTTATAGTTTTACATCAAACCCGAGCTTCTCGAAGATTTTTGGCAAGTTTGACCAAGTTTGACCTAGAGTTAACTCTTAATGGGCCTAAAAAACCCTTATTTTGATCTAGCCGTTAGAACGGATTAAATCCAATGCCATTGTGAAGATTATCAAATTCTCATTCCAATGACTACTCATGGGTCGAAATCGGAGTTAGAACGACGAGATATCATGAAAACCAAGTCAACGCACTGATCGATGCACCATTAACTTCTCGGAGCCATAACTTTTGATCTGACCATTGGATTTTCGAGCTATTTAGATACTGGAAGTCAAGATCTTTCCAGGGGTGTCAAGATCAACCCCATCCAAGACCAAGGGCCAACACCTCGTAATTCATGCCAAGGCTATAAAAGGCCCCAAACACCTCTAGACAACCAAAAAAAAAAAAGATTTCCTGGCTACCTGCTCTCTGTCTAGACCAATTTTGAGCTTTTCTCCTCTCTCCCAAACACAAAAAGCACATCAAAGTCTCTTGATTCTTCTCTTCACCAATAATATGAGGTAGTGTTCATACCCTCTATCTTCCTCTCCTTAGTTCCATACCTTGGATTTGAGGTTTAAGGGGTATGGATGTAGCTTTTTAGCTACTATACATACCCCTTTTTCTTTAAAGCTTCATCTAGCTTTTATCTTGCTTTCTCTTGCCTTAATAACATGATTTATTGCCTTATCTAGCATGCTCTTTGCTTTATTTTGCTTCTAGCATGTTTTTTGGTTTTTTTCCATATGCTTCCATGATTGTTCATGTGCTAGTTGCCTTTTCTTCATGCTTTATGCTTTATGCCATGTTTAGATCCTTCTTTCTTATGTGTTAATGTTTGGGTCTACATGCCCACATGCTTGATATCATGTCTATGGCTATGCCTTGCTTAGATCTACATGTTTGTATGCATGTTCTATGCTCCTATGCCTATGTCTATGCCTTCACATGCTTGTGTGCTTGGATTTGTGTTCTTCCATGTTTTTATGCTTACATCCACATGCTTAGATGTACATTCACATGCCTACATGCATATCTCCATGCTTATATGCGTAGATCAGTGTATTTACATGCTTAGATCAATGCGTTCTACATGTTTCATGCCATCATCTATATGCTTGTGTGCTTCACACCATGTTTATGTGCTTAGGCCTAGACCTTGTTTGTCATGCCATGTGCTATTGTAGTGTTTTTGTTCCTTTTATCGCGCATTTTTTTTGTGTTTTGGCCTAATGGTTAGGACCCGATCTAGCCTATGGTCTTTGTCATTGTCCATACACCAAGGCTCAGATCAAAGGGTTTGGATCATTTCTATTTGCATGCCTATGCATGCTTGCTTCTATGCTTTATGCTTGTATTAGCCTTTCTAGTTCTACACTTTGCCATGTTTGGCGCCCTTCACGGGATTGACCTTGGTAGTTACATCCGACGCCCATAAGGCCTTGTTCAGATGTAACCATTTGGGAGGCATCTTCAGATGTTGGGTTGCTCTGTGTGTACCCTTCCCTTTTTTGATCCACACGATGCTATGCTTACCATACTTGTTTGTGCCACCCGTTTGCTTTCTATGCATTTTACACACTTGCTCACATGTCCGTGCATGAGTCTTGATTGCTAGTGTGTCTTCCATGCTTCAACACAATGAAGTCTAGACATTCGATCCAAACCTACATTTTTCCTTCGTGGGCACCACCTTTTGTTTGCTTTCTTGCCTATTTGCCTTATTGCTTGTTTACATGCTTTCTTGTTTCTTTGCTTGCCATGTCTATCATGCTTATCTGCTTTATGCCTTTTTCATATGCTCTTTGCATCTTTTCCATCCATTGCTTGTCTCTGGTTTCTTGTCTTTGCCTTTACACGTAAACACATGGAGTGAGGACGCATGGCACTAGGGCATGGTCTCCCAAGCGCAAGAAAAAGGGGCAAGGATGCTAGCATGTGGATATAAGCCAAGCAGCTATGTTCAGTAGATTTAGGGGTCTAGCCTCCCCAATTTGGTTATGTACTCTTTTAAACCCCTTTCCTTCCTCCCTCCTTTCTCTCTTAGATGGGTTGTATTAGGTATATCATGCCATGTACCCTTGTGTACTTTCCTACACCTATATTTTGGGTCATGCTCCAGGGATGTAGGCATTTACTTTCCTGATCTGTGTGCTTGCATTATGCATGATGTATGTATATATATACCTGCTCGCCCCTTCTAGTGTGATTGTCACAGTCCATGTCACCTAAGGCAAAGCAATGCCTAATTTCCGCCACAAAAGTAAGGTGACGTGTCACCAAATTTTCGCCGTGGAAATCTAGTACTTTGCCCGAATGCCTTAGGAAAGTATAGATTAGGACCACACCCATTCAAAAGCCAAACCTCAAAGCTCCCCTATGCATGCAAAGCCCCGAAATCCAATGCCAAAATCATGTTTTTTTTACTGCCAATCTCCGAAAATTAAGGTTTTATCAAAACAAAAGACCGTCCTTGGACAGGCGTTGTGGGGTGCCTAATACCTTCCCCAAACATAACCAAACTTCCGGACTCAAGAATCAAGATTTTTTTCCATCCACATTAGATTAGGAAAAATGCCATTTTTCTTAGCCTAGGGTTGGTAATAAAATTAACTAGAAACAGGTGACCAATCACACCTTAGAAAAACCCAATGATTGGTAGCGACTTCACTTACTCTTGGTTATCACCTAAAATTTGGCCAAGATTCCTACCACACCTCCAAAGGTAGACCTACCTTCCTCCCTCGAATGAGAGAGAGAGCACCCAACGCTCCTCGCGAACCACAACATTATCGAGAGGGGCCTCCAACAGGCCTCACACACACCAGAGTGTTGCCACGACAGGTGGTCGAATAAAGGCCCAGCAGTTCTCTAGCCGTTCGAGGCCCGGGCGTTGACAGGATCAAGGGCACTTGGATCAAGATAAAACTCATCCTTTTCGATTTTTTAGAGACAAGAACGCGTCTCAATTCATATTCATATCATTTAGCTAATTTTTCAAACATCCTAACCTCTATAAATAGAGGCTGCCTCTCAAAATTCAGCACACTTTTTCACACTCTCTAACTCCCCTCTTTCTGACTCTTCTCTTCTTTTATTTTCCCTCTTATGTTAAAGACGTTCTAAAGGCCTTGACCTTAGGAATTTCTTTTCTGTATGCAATATATTTTAGGTTTCAAATAGAATTGAATAAATTTCTTTGAACCCTAAAATATTCCTTCTCTACTAAGAAGAGCACGCTCATGCAAGAGGTAGTTTTTCTTTTCTTTTTCTGTTCCTTTTTATTAATTCTACTTGATGATGCATGAATAGGTTTAGGATGTTTTTATTATTTTTATTTTTGATGTTGTTTCCATGTGTTGTTAAACTTTTCTTTAAAGCATATTCTTGCTATATTTTGTTGTTATGATTTTTCTTCTGAGTCACAAAAATCTGCTATCAAAAATTCTTTTTTTTTTTAACACATAAAACAGATCTTAATTTTTTAGATCTAATTTTTTAACTCCAAAAACTGATCTGCATTTTCATTAAATGCATATCTGATTTTTTAAATCCATAAAACCGATCTGTATTTTCATTCAATACAGATCTGGATTTTTCAACACATAAAACTGATCTGTATTTTCATTAAATACATATCTGATTTTCTTAGGAAAAAAAAAAGTTTTCTTTGACTCAATTGCATATTTTGGGTTTTAAAAGAAGAAATTAAAAATTAGATTGAAGTCTCTTCTTTTTCATAACATGTGATGCATGTAAAATAATTTTATCTTATGATTGTGAGTCCACTTTCAAAAAGTTTTTCTATTTTATGTTCAACAACAGATCTGATTTTTTTACGTATAAACCGAAAATCTTTCTTTTGTTAGCTATTCAAAACAAATCTGATTTTTCTTAATAAAATCACTTTTTTTTCCCAAAAACAAATCTGATATTTTTTACAAAAACCTTGTTCTTTCTTTATATAAAAACAGATCTAATTTTCTTTACAAAAATATTTTTTATCCACACAAAAACAGATCTGGCTTCTTTTTTAAATAAATCAATTCAATTTTTTTATTCATAAAAATAGATTTGAATTTTTCTAAAAAGAGGATACATTCATAAGATATATTTATGTGAGTCAGTTTTGGTTAAGTGTGTTATGTTCAACATATCATTCACATCATGCAAAAAGGGTATATTGGTCATTCGAGTTTAGAAGACCATACTCTATCTAGGGGGAATGGGTGCCGGGTGCCTAACACCTTCCCATTTTGTAACCTAGCCTCCGAATTTTGTTGTCTTGGATAGGTAGATCTATGCCTTGTCTTTCTTTTATTTTTGGGTAGATTGTAACTAGGACAAAAAGCCATGTATTCTTTTGGTAGATTGTAACTAGGACTCAAATCCTTGTAAGATTCAATTTATCAAGATTGTATTTATTTTTATTTAATCAATGACAATGAAGCATTTCAATCATGTAAATTTATATTTTTTTTTCTTTTTTTTTTTGTATAAATAAAATAAGTGTCGACTCCACACCACTTACCCAAAAAGAGAGATGCCTTAAAACACCCAAATATTTTTTTTGAGAGCACCTGATTTTCGCAGTCTCTCACACATGAAAGGTTTTGATGCGACCAAAAGGTGGTTGGCAAGTGGTCGAATGTACTTGTGTGACTAGGCCATATCAATAGAGGTTAAGTTGAAGTAATTTCAAAAGAGTGTTCCATGGTATTTGGAATGGGTTGGTGAGGTTGAAAGTTATTTGCAAGTAGCTAGATGTACTTGCGTGATTGAATCATATCAGCATAGGTTAAGTTGAGGTAATTTCAGCAAAATATTTTGGATTGTTGGTGGCAATCAAACGGTGTAGAAGATGGCGATGAAGCAAGGATGTTGGCTAGGTACAACATGCAGAGTTATGGGGCTAGCCTTGTACTTTTGAGAATCCCAAGTGAAGTAATTTCAGAAAAATGTACTTCGGATTATGGAAGGGATGTTTGGGAGTACTTTTGAGAATCCCAAGTGAAGTAATTTCAGAAAAATGTACTTCGGATTATGGAAGGGATGTTTGGGAGCACTTTTGAGAATCCCAAGTGAAGTAATTTCAAAAAAATGTACTTCGGATTATGGAAGGGATGTTTGGGAAAGTGGTTGAGGCGCATGCATTATTGTATCTCCCAAGTTAAGTTGAGGTAATTTCAGAAGAGCGTGGGTTGGTGGTGATTGTGAAGGGAAGAAGATGGATATGAAACGGAGATGGTGACTGTGTGAAACATATGAAGCCATGGAGATGGCCCAGTATGTCAAGGGGTTTCTGGTAAAGAGGTTTCTAAGGAGTAAATTTTGGAGTATAGGACTAATTACATGCTAAGTGGAGTCTGGCGGAAGTCATAGAATGTGCATGCATGATGGGATCATGCCAACGGAGGTTAAGTTTATGTAATTTCAGAAGCATACTTCGTGAAATACTTCAAGAAAAATATAAGCTGGAGTAGTTCTAGAAAAATGTGTTCTGAAGTACCAACAACGATGACCTTTGTGTCCCGAGCTAGTGGGGACATGGAATGAGGTTTTGGTGGAAACACAAATTTCATTGACCAACACTAGAGGTAATAATTATGGAGGATCCAGACTGAACCATGTTGCTAATTTCTGATGAGCTAGGACCTTGGAGGTCGTTGTGAGTGTTGAATGAGAGAAAAATTGTAGGATACCCTAACATATTTACAGCCTCTACCTAATGATACCTGTTGAAAGATATGATCAAAGTCGAGAGGTTGGTCGAGACAAATGAAGTAATGGTTTTGCGGTATGTTGGAAAAGCCCAAAAAATGAAAGATGGAGCTAACTTGTGATTCTGGTTTTAGAAACTAGCCAAGTTGCTGTTAGTTTCGAATTGCTGCTTCTCCTAGAAGACTAAACAATCTCAAAGTAGTTAGGAGGCTCCCAGAGCTTAGAAACAGGTGTTTTTGTTGGACTTAGGTCTCTTAGCTAGGTAATTCGAGGCTGCACGAGATTATGATGCGAGCTAGGTTATATGAAATTTTATGGACAAATGGGGTCATTAAGTGGGGAAACGAAATTTGTTTGGATCTGAAAATTACAATGATGTTGTGAGAAGGGTTTTTACTGAATCATGAGAAGATTGGGTTCAAGCTGATTATGAAGCAATAATGGATGCTAGGTGTTGAGAATGATGAAGCTATAGCGAGAAATGACTATGAGAAGGAGGATCTAAAATTTTGAAAAAAGCAGATCTTCATTTCATGATTCAGTATATTTTCTTGATAAGCTTCAATGAATCTGAACCTTTTATTTATTGTGGGGAGACAAAGAATGGTAGATGGGTATGTTAGATGAGAATGGTGGATAAGAATATTTTGGTGGGAATGGTAGATGAGAATGTTTGGCACCAAATGGGAATGGTAGGTGGAAGACTAGTGGGCATCAAATGGGAATGGTAGGTTGAATTGGTAACTTAATGTAACTTCAAGATTAGGATACACTTGTGAGGACTCATCTATTCTTTGAAAATTTGAAAGGGAAGACTTGATGAAGTCTTAAGGTTTGCAAAGATGAAATGAGGAAAAAATGAGAGGAGAGGAAATATTTATAGAACGAACATACACGGGCAACGAAGCAACGCTTTTGTCCAAAAAACAAGGCCAACCAGCTTGTGCCACATATCCCAGCATTTAATGATAGCTGCTCGAGGAACCATTAATGAACACCCCTCTTTCTGAATGAATAAATAAATAATAGAAAAGATGCAAATTAAACTCCATAACCCATCAACTAAAGCCGACAGAGCCATGGAGTAGGGGGTAGTTGATAAGGGTGATTTTTGAAGGATAAACTCATCCACGTATGAGGAAGCTGACGGTCCCAATGAACCTGTCAGCTTTTGTTCATTCAGAGATGAAAACAATGATATCATAAGCTGATGACTCTATCTCAGTGCCCGACGACATCTGTAGGAGACGACAAGGAAGCTGACGGGGAAAAGGAGGCCTTTGATGGGTCCAACGTGGCCTTGCTTGGCCCCCACGAATTTGTATATAAAGAAATATCTTGTGCTCCACGATTAACCCTAATCAAGAGGATTCTTACAAGGAAAGGATCTCGCAAGATACATGTATTGATAAGGATCTTCCCTATAAGGAAAGACGATCTCTGCCAAGAAAACGGATGTCAACTCTACGCTACTATAAAAACCCCAAAGCCCTCACAAATCAAGGTACGCATAATTTACCCCAATTCTGGCACTCTAGAGGTGTGAAAGTTTTCTAACTTGACCTTCAGAGGGTATTTGGCCGGTACCACACTGGTACTCTCTACAAGGTCTTCTTTGTTTATGTTTCGAAGGTGTTGTCTAGAGTACGTGAGGACTATGCGACTTACTGACAATTTTTGGCATCATCATTCTTAAACCCAAGAACGAATCTTCTAAACTTCTTAATTATACACCTTTTAATATGATATATCAATATTTTGTGTCAGTTTTATTTATGGTGAACCATCTTAGAACAGGATACCATTTAAAAGTATTCTTGATCAAATTATTCATGGTGTTCATTTTGTAGTATATGAACCTAGGTTTTGGCTGTGTGTGTGTTTTAAAGTTTGAGATTGCAAGGGGAGAGGTTTTGTTTTTAAGTACAATGCATGTTGGCTCTGTGTTTCATTTGAGTTTTTCCCCTTTCCTTACTTGTGTCAGTTGTGTGTTCTTAAATAAGATTAAGAAATAGTAATGGATAAAGATCAAAGGAGTCCAAAGTCCACCCCTTCAACAATTTCGGATCTATACACAAAATGTTGTAGAACAATTTCAATTTGGAATGAAAACAAATTCAGATATTAAATGAGAGAGAGAAATGAGATTAACTTCTTCTTCTTTTCTTTTTTTTTTTTTTTTTTTTTTTTTTTTTTTTTTAATTTTAGAAAGAAATGAGATTAACTTGATTAAGAACTGGAATACTGAAAAAAATATCTTTAAAAAAATTGAGAATTTTTTTTTTTAATTTAGATATAACGTGGCATTTTTTTTTTTTAATCATCTAGTAGCCACATAAGCTTTATGTATGCCAACTGTGCAATCTATTAGTCACGTAAATATTTTTCACCGGTGAGTGTTGTAGGGATCAAATTGATCGCAAGTTGAAAATAACATAGATGAAATTAACTATTATTGACTATAACCTCAAAATGTAGAAATCCAAATGTTATTTTTGACATTTATAAATTAACACACACACACATATAAAATTGTGTTTTAGTTTAAAAATACATGAAAAAAATGATGTCGTTCGAGGGTTTTTTATATATATATATATAGAGCTTAGTTACAAAACTGATTATGGCCTAAGGTTACAACCTTACTTAATATTATTCATATTACTACATATTTTGAAAATATAACCGTTGAATTGTATGTATTTTATGTTCTTAATACACATCAAATTTTGTGCCAATTGGATATTATTTACTATATGATCTATAAGCTTACATTTTATACATAATTTTAAACTACAAAAACTTACAATTTAAACTATTTATTAATGACTTAGTTATTGATCTTTAATTTTATAGAAAATTTTCAAGCATAAAGGATATAAAAAGAAAATGTAATCTAACGGTAAATTTGTCAAAATTCACCACAATAAAAAGATATTGAGTAAGGTTGTAATCTTATGCTACAATCAATTTTGTAACTAAACTTTCTCCTTTAAAAAAAAAAATATATATATATATATATATATATTTATATCTAAGAGTATGTGCATCTATTAATGCAAAATAGAAAGAAAAAAAAAGTATCAATTTTAAACATTCAACCCCCAAAATCATCCATGCCAATCAAGCTTAAAATGTGTAAGTTTGTAAAGTTGTTACAATGACCGTGTATATTTACACTGACACTATCACTTTGCATCTTATATTTCATTATTTCTTAACATATTCCGAGGCTAAAGGAAGAGAGTGGATGGTGGTTATGTGAGAAAAGAGAAACAATTATTTTTTTAAAAAAAATCAAGAAAAATTGATATTTTTATACCAACAAGCTCAGGTTCCTTTTAATAAATCTCTGTGGCATTGGATATGGAAACTCCAGTGCCCCAAGAAACTCCAAATTTTCTTTTGGAAAGCCTTGTGCAATCGATTACCTACTCGCCACTATCAAGCATTTTCCCTCCTGGATATTGATGATCGATGCCCTAGGTGTAATACTCTTGAAACCACTATCCATATCTTAAGAGATTGCCCTTGGGCTAAACTAATCTGGTATCAATCTTTGGGTGTTTTTCCTCTCTCTTTTTTTCAACTACCACTTTAAACCTAACAAACGCTACTTTGGATACTTTTATCCTACATCATCAGCTTCCTTGGAAGATTTACTTTCCCTTCCTCTGTTGTAATCTATGGCTATCTAGGAATAAGCATATATTTAACAACCAATCTAGCTCCCAACCTCAAATTGTCCACAAAACAGTTCAGTTAGCTACATAATATTATTATTTAGCTTGCCTCACTAAGACAACTAAAATTAATATTCCTACGACTATCAAATGGATTGCCCCACTAGAGCCTTTTATAAAATTAAATACAGATGGCAGTTCTTTAGGAAATCCTAGATTGGCTAGGGCAGGAGGTTTGTTATGTAATAGTTCAGATGCATGGATCTCGGGTTTTTCTTTAAACATGGGTATTGCTTCTAATAATATAGCTAAATTGGGAGCTGTTCGCCAGGGTCTTATTTTGGCATGGGATTTGGGTTTTAAGTTTATTCATCTCGAAATTGATTCCATGATAGTTCTTTCCTAGTTAACCACTAATGATAATATCTCACCAGATGCTACTCCACTAATCTGTGATTGCGTGAACCTTATGAAGTGCAACTAGACCGTTCAAATGTACCACATATTCCGTGAAGCCAATGGCTGTGCAAATGCTCTAGCAAAAAGGGGGAATCAACAACAGGACCTTTTGAAAATCTATGATGCCTATCCCGCTTTTGTATATGTACCTTTTGTATGGGACATCAAAAACCTTGAGACGAGTAGAATATGTCCCTTGAAGGTTATAGTGCCTGTTAATGTATAAACTTATATAATTAAATAATACACCCCTTTTTATCTTAAAAATTTGTTACTTCAATCATCTTCTTCCACCTCTCACATACACAGTGAGCATTTATACTATCCATACTCTAAAAGCTTATTACGTTTTCTTTATTCATTTATGTAATTATATATGTACAGAACATGCGCAGTAACATGACATTAAACACAGGCAAATCGCATAAATTCAACAACAAAAAATAAAAGACAAATCTCGATCATAAATTAAAAATTCCATATTCTTGAGCACCAAATGTGGTGGTTTCATAAAATATGGACACTATACCCAACAATGACATGATCAAACACTTCCCTTCCCATAAAAATTGATTTCAATTCTAATGATATCAAAGAATTTCTTCGCCTAACATGTTCTATTTCGTGCAACACTCTTTTTCACCTTCTTTCACATTGAATGTTGTAATATATGGTAGTCAGTTAAGCTCCAATAGGCACTAGACAGGTGAGCTTTTACCATCAATGACTCAGCCCCACATCACCATGGTCAACCTTGTGGGCCAATCTAGGTCACATGCCCCATAACTTATAGGTAAAAAGCTAAAAGCCTAAAAGATATGTATCGTGGGAGTTGGGACTTGCCTGCAATGATAGGTGCTTGCATGGAAGTCTAAAAGGCAATCATGTGATCAATCTACTCAAGAAGAGGTGACTTCCGGGGGCACAGCTTTGTTACCATCTCTCATGTCCTCATCCCAATTATAGGGATATGTGTTTCTGAACTCCGTAAGGTCGCAAGGATTTGTTTTGAGAAGAGATTGATCATCCCAACTATAGGGATATTGTCTTTTTGAACTTTGTAAGGTTGCAAGGATTTGTTTCGAGAAGAGGTCGACAATCACACTTCCAATTGAAGCAAGGTTTTGATACCATTTGTCATGACCCTATTCCAACTATCACGATATTGTCTTTTTTTTACTTCGTTAGGCTACAAGGATTTGTTTCATAGCAGTTGGAAAAACACATTTATATACATATTGAAGGAATACCACCTCTTATAAGCACAATACCATGTGCTTCTCCAGGTGATATGAGACTCGTGAGATCGGGACTTTGTTTCATTACACTTAACTACCTCAATTAATAAAACCATTCATCCCTATTATTTAAATAAGTGGATTGGAAGAATTTTCCTATGCTAAATAGTTTTATTCATTACACTAAGGGTGCGTTTGTTTTGGGTGTAAATGGTTTCAGGAAATCATTTTCCGTAAAATAGGCTGTTTGGTTGGTTTTGAAAATAGAATTTTCCGGAAATCATTTTCATTTGACCGTAAAAAAGAAGCTTTGACCACTGAAATTCATTTCCGTTCCTATTTTCACTTCAAATGGTTTTCGGAGAGAGAGAGAGAGAGAGGAAGAAGAGGGAGCCCAGATCACACCTTCAACGTCGCCGGCGAACCCCAAGCTCCAGTCCGACGATCACACGCACCAGATAGCACCGGTCTCGTCGATCGTAGCACCGCACCGATCGCATTGCGCCGCTCTATCTCGCCTTCGATCTCGCCTCCGCTCGATCTTGCCTCTGCGCGATCTCGCCTTCGACCCAGAGCCTTCGACCCACCGATCTCTCTCTCTCTGTGATTTGTTCTGTGGATTGGGATTTGGCTGTGATTTTGAAATTTTCTGTAATAAAATTTGTTTGGATGCTGAGAAAATAGCTGAGAAAATGTGAAAAATTTGTAGGAAAATAGCATTTTCAGAATAGAACCAAACACATGAAAATATTTTCTACAACAATTTTCATAATGCAACCAAACACTTGAAAATATTTTCCTTTCCTGAAAATAGCATTTCTGGAAAATATTTTACGAGAACCAAACACAGCCTAAGGGTTTGGAGAATTTTCCTTCAAACCAGTTTTAAAATAAACTTTTTTCCAAATTTTAATATCTTGTTTGTTAATTAAAATGAAAAAATTTCTGATGACTCTATCATACTCAAGGGTCAGGCTTAGGTCCAATGTCCAATAGTACTGGACCTATTGAGATGATAACATGTGTTCACTTTTAAACACGTGTCACCATCTGACCGAGTCCAATGCATTAGATGCACTGGACCTAAACCAAGTCCCATACCCAAAATATTTTCATACATTCCTTTTCTGGCAACATTAATATCTTCAACAAAAGATCCAAAAATAATTTAAGGTATACATGGACACAATAGGGCTCTCACCACAAAATAAAACCAGAATTAAAGGCACCGACAGAAAGCACCTTTTCGGCTACCAACAGTCATGGGGTAGCCAACAAGAGTGGGCCGTGTTTTAAATATTGAATGGAGTAAATATGGGAATTTCTGTTTCCTCACCTTGATCCAATTTGTTCCTATATGTACTAAGCAATGTGACATAAAGTTGCTCGTACTAGTACATTTCATTTTCTGTGTACACCCTCTATCTTATGAAATGTAAAACCATTTGTGCATGTTTCATCAATATTTCAATCCTCGTCAAACCAACATAGATAAACATACATATTTCAATTCTCTTAATTTCTTATTAAGAATCTATTTATAACCAAATGAATAATATTTAACATAAACAAATAAAACAAACAGGGATCATGCAAGGTTTTAAACAATTATTTTTTTTTCATTGCCTCCTGGAGATGCAGGTGGAAACCACAAGAAACATAATGCGTTTATCTTAAGATAATAACCATTGAATCCAATTTGAAAGCTCCATAAAACTTGATTGAAAAATAAAACGGATGTTAAAAACGATCTTAATATATTTTAATACCCTATTATAATAAAACCTTAATTTTACTAGAAAAGCATTAAAAACACATAAATTCAAGGAAATACTTAAAGAACTGGGCCAAACCATTGTTCATATGCAAAGGTCTCTAACCTGGGATGCACGGACGCGGCTCCGAACCCAGTGCACCCGCGTCTGACGCGGCGGGACGCGGCGACACAGGAGGGACGCCGCAAACCGCGCGTCCATGTCGCGTCGTGCCACGTGGCTGTTCCCGACTCGGGCCGACGCGGCTGAAATCGGCGCCAACGCGGCTCAAATCGGGCCGACTCAGTCCGTATCGGCCGAAACCGCCGAAATGGCCGAGTCAGGCCGAAATTCAAAAAAAAAAAAGATGCAAAACGCACCGTTTGACTTAACCTAAATACCCAGACCCTCTCAGACCCTCACACTTCGTCCAAAACTCCCAAACACCCTCTCTCACTCCGTCCCTCATCTCCCTTCTCTGTGTGCTCCATCCCTCATCTCTCTTCTCTGTGTTCTGAGCTCTCTGTGAGTGCTGTGTGCACTGCACTGCTTCTTCAGCCTTCAGGTGTGCTCTCTCTGCTCTTTTCTTGAATTTTTATTCTTTGTTCTTTACGATTTCTCTCTTTCAAATTGCTTAGAAATGAATTTGTGAATCTGAAAATTTGTGTGCTTGACTGCTTGCTGTGTTTTTTAACTTTTTTTGCTTGTTTTTTCAATTCTTGTGGGAGTTAAAGGGTTTTGTTAACCTGTGATTTGTGATTTGTGGTTTGTGGGAGTTAAAGGGTTCTGTGTTTTTTTGCTGTGAACCTGGTTGCTGTGTTTTTTTGCTATGAACTTGGTTTGATTTATCATTAATTTATTTAGTTAATAGTTATTATTTGTAGGTTATTTGTGGGAGTTAAAGGGTTTTTTCGGTTATGTGGTTTTGTGTTTTTTTGCTGTGAACCTGGCTGCTGTGTTTTGTTGCTGTGAACTTGGTTTAATTTATCATTAATTTATTTAGTTAATAGTTATTATTTGTAAGTTAAATTGAATCTATTGAATTTACAATGGACGAAGTTAATAGCACAGAAAGTTCACAAGAAGTGTCAAATGTTAAACCTCCTCTTTGGCAGTATGTGACTAAAGTAGAAAAACCAACTAGTGCATCTGTTAAATCTGGTGGAAACACATATTTTAAGTGCAACTATTGTGATATAGTTTTTATGGGATCCTATTCTAGGGTTAAGGCTCATTTATTACAAATTTCTGGCAAAGGTATTAGAGCATGTCGTAATGTGTCAAAGAGCCATAGGTTGGAAATGCAGCGAATGCATGATCAAGTTGAGACTAACAAGTTAGAGCAAGAACAGAGAAGTCAAATTCCCTTACCCCCACCTCCCCCAGGCCGTGGGATACCTATTTCCCCATTTCGGAGACAGGAAGGGAGTGATAGTAGTCATAGTACAAATCCGGTTAATGCTAAGAGGAGGAAGGTGACTATGAATACTACTTTGGAGAAAGCATTTCAGAATAATGCTAGACATGATTTGGATAGCAGAATTCCTAGGATGTTTTACACCGGTGGGCTTCCGTTTAACTTTGCAAGGAACCCACATTATCGTAGTTCCTATGCATTTGCTACTACTAATAGCATTCCGAGTTATCTTCCTCCTGGATACAATACTTTGAGAACAACACTTTTGCAAAAGGAAAGAGCTCATGTTGAAAGACTTTTGAAACCAATTAAGGACTCTTGGCTTGAAAATGGTGTAAGTATAGTTTCTGATGGATGGTCAGATCCACAAATGAGGCCTCTTATTAATATTATGGCTATATCAGATGGGGGTCCAGTGTTTATAAAGGCAATTGATGGGTCAGGTGAGTTCAAAGACAAGCATTACATTGTTGGGGTGTTGAAGGATGCTATAAAAGAGATTGGACATGAAAAAGTTGTCCAAGTCATCACTGATAATGCTAATGTGATGAAGTCTGCTGGAGCTCTTATTGAGGGTGAGTATCCTAAAATATTTTGGACACCTTGTGTTGTCCACACTCTCAATCTAGCTTTGAAGAATATTTGTGCAGCAAAAAACACTGAAAAGAATGAAGTTACATATGAGGAATGTAGTTGGATTACACGTGTTGCTGATGATGCATCTTTCATACGTGTTTTTATTATGAACCATTCTATGACGTTGGCAATGTTTAATGAATTTTGTCCATTAAAATTGCTCCAACTTGCTGATACTAGATTTGCTTCGGTGATTGTAACGTTGAAAAGGTTGAAGTTGATAAAAAGATGCCTTCAAGCCATGGCTATTAGTGACCAATGGGCTTCTTATAGGGAGGATGATGTTGGAAAAGTTCAAAAGGTGAAAGATATGATTCTAAGTGATCTTTGGTGGGATAATATTGATTATATCCTTGAATTCACAGCACCCATTTATGATATGCTACGAATAGCCGACACAGATAAGCCTTGTCTTCATCTTGTGTATGAGATGTGGGATTCCATGATAGAGAAGGTGAAAGCAGTGATATATCGGCATGAAGGCTTGGAAGATGATCAATATAGCTCATTTTGGGGTGTGGTGTATGATATACTCATTGATCGATGGACTAAAAATTGTACACCACTACATTGCTTGGCTCATTCCTTAAATCCTAAGTAAGTACATTTATTATCTATTTTCCTTAGTTCACCCTTTTAGTAAAACACACATTTCATCTATATTTGTTTTTTAATCTTTAACTAGGTATTACTCCATTGAATGGCTTTCGGAGAATCCAAAACGCATCCCTCCACATCGGGATCATGAAATTTCTATGGAAAGAAGCAAGTGTTTGGAGCGATACTTTGAAGATGAGAATGACTTAACAGTGGTGAAGTTTGAGTTTGCTAAATTTTCAGGAGGGAGGTTTCCTTCACCAAGTGCCTTGACGGATAGGTGGACCTTACTACCTTTGGTTTGGTGGCAATACCATGGCTCCGCATTTCCAACTCTTCAAACCCTTGCCCTTAAAATTCTTGGACAACCTTGCTCATCCTCATGTGCTGAGAGAAATTGGAGCACGTACAAATTCATTCATTCCTTAAAAAGAAACAAAATGGCTCCTGTACGCGCTGAGGATTTGGTATATGTGCATTCTAATCTTCGACTCTTGTCAAGGCGCAATGAAGAGTACATACATACCGCAACAAAGATGTGGGATATTGCAGGAGACTCTTGGAATGAGAGCGACATGCATGGAGGAGCTGGAATTCTTGAGAATGCAGCTCTTACACTTGATGAGCCAGAGTTGGAGGCCATAGTTATTGGGAATGTTAACTCTAGTGCTACTACTAGTGAAAGTGAAGTTCAAAGTGAAGCTATTGATCTTGAGGATGATGATATTTGTGTTTGATTGTCTTGTTGATTATCTTTTATTTTGTTTTAGTTTCAAACTTATGAGTTGTATTCTAATTTCCAAACATCATGGAATGTTTTAGTTTCAATCTTGTGGATTATATTTAATTTATGAACATCATGTTTTAGTTATTATCTACTATTGCTCTTAAATTTGGTATTTGTTTATATAATGTGAAAAAGTATGCTTAGCAATATATTAAACATATATTGTAAAAATATTTTTAATAATTTTTTAATCGCCGAGTCCTGCCGCACCCGCACCCACCTTTTTCAAAAATTGTCGAGTCCGCACCCGTACCCGCACCCGCACCCGCACCCGCACCCGAGTCCCGAAACGCACCCGTGCTTCATAGTCTCTAACAGCAAAGCTGTTATTTTCAATCATTTCATGCAATACGAGATTTTTGAAACAAAGCTATTGCATCTTCTTTCTTTCACACTATGAGATGTATCCTTATGGGGGGCAAGAGGTGACCTAACATTCTGAGATATAATTGCAGTGGTCATGTGTGTGTTTATATAAATATATATATATATATATATATATATATATATACTTATGGGCTTAATTTATTTTGCGACAACCATACATCAGATCGTTTGTTGATATATAGTGTGCACTTACAGGGTCATTCCTTCATCTAGCTGCTATTCAAATTATCTAAGGTAGGCTTTTATAACATTTATTATCCAACAATTATTTTCTGAATTTCTGTCAATATTTAATGTACAATAAAATGTCCTACCTCTCATAATTTGATAATAGTTACCAAGATTTGAGAAGATTACATTATAAATCCCCTAAAAGAAAATACATTATAAATTATAAACTAAATATGTAAATATGTATAAAAAATAATAAATAAATAAAAAACTTCTTTTATTTTTTGCATTAAATTGTGAGTTCAGTATTAATATTAACAATTTACGTGCTCTATAAAATTAGGTTCAATTACATTTCAAGTCCCCAACATTTGACCTATTTTTCAAATCGGTCCTATATATCTTTTGAAATATATCATTTTAGTCATTGTACTTTTAAGTTGTGTAAAAAATATCCTTGTTGTTGACTCTTGCTTTGGTTTTGAGTTAAGATTATTAACAATCTCTCAAAGAATTTGATAGCTACGAAGGAGGGAAGAGATATTAATTATTTTTGTTATGTTCTAAAAGATTAGACTAATTGGCAAACCGTGAACACAAACTTGTCTAGATATAGATCCTAGAGTCTATAGGTATTATTAGACAATGCTCAAGGTATTTTAGGTCAAGATTCAAGAACAAGTAAGCTGTAAAAAGAGGAGTTCAAAAACTATCTAGTTCGTTCGATTGAAAAACAGGCTCGACTAATCGAAATACGTATCTGCAGAATTTTAATTCGGCCCAAATAGCAATTCAAGCCCATTAAGGATTAAGGTTTCAGATCTACTTCTCCTAATATATAAAGGAAACCCTAAACACGTTTTTATAAGGTTTTTTAGAGAGAGAAGAGGGTGCCTCTTTTGTAGATTTAGGGTTTTGTTCCTAAAAGCTCTCTTATGTCTTTTACCGATATTAATCATTGAAGAATCTTCAGATCTGATGTTGTAGAAGTTGCTGCATTCTCTAGTCATCAAAGATGCCGATGATCTAAACCTTCAAGGATGGTCTTAGAGTAACAAACAGGAGAGTTTGTATTTTTTATCACAAGTGCAGGTGCTTGTGTTGCAAAGGCCAAGGAAAGAAGTAATCCATGGACTTGGAACTATCGTGGAGTCGTGGTAGTAAGTTTTCTACTCGATGTAGCAATAGGATGTTAGTAGTCTAAGTTCTATTGTACAAACTTCAATTCTTTCTAGTGGATTCGTTTTTTCCTTGAGGATAGCTAGGTTAAATCCTCTCAAGTTTTTTACCAGTTTGGTTTTCTTAGGTCATCATATCATTGTATTATTTATTTTCTGCTGCTTTACATAATACGACTTTATTATTTTAACCTAGATCTGAATAATAAACCTAAGTATTCATTTGGTTAATTAATTAGGTTAAACAATCTAGTTTACAGGGTTTAAAAACTAACAATTTTAAATACTTTGTTTGCTTATTTTACCTCTATTTGGAGAGAGAAAATCAAATCAAAAGTTAACAGTATGTACCTTTTTGACTCAAACTTAAAAGTATAAAAACTAAAATAAAACATTTCAAAGGATGAGGACCATTTTGAAACATGAGGCAAACATTGAGGACTAAATGTGTATTTAAACCACCAAATTATTACCAATGAAATTAAATGAATTTTAAGTGTCCTATTAATTATTGTTTTATTTTAAATAATAAAAATCAAATATGAAACCACTCATTGAAGATGACTAGTCATCTAGTTATAATATTTGCAAATCTTTGTGCATTATGCTTTTTAGGAAATGATGGAGGATGATCAAATATAAATAGATTGATCATTGCTTTCAGTACACCGTTGCTTCTAATAGAGTAGAAGGTAGTATAATAGAATAAACATCATAAATAAGCCACAGAAAACTTGTGTCATCACCTAATGTTTTTAATGCTAGTGGCTCTTGTCTTCATTATCAGGAAATTTAAGAACACAACTTGATATATGGAAGAATCAATGAATGGGGAGATTCAACAAGAATCAGCTACTTCAATAGAATATGAAAATGGAAACTCTGAAATTCAGAATCGAGCATACACTTCAGGTGGAATTGAAAATCAAAATGGAAAGTTGGTAAACGACCTCAAAAAAATGCTTGAAATGGCGGAGTGTACATCCTTAATTGTCGTATCAACAGGGTTCCATGTCAACTTCGCAAAGTGAATGAACAAGCTTACACTCCTACATTTATTTCCACTGGCCCTTTTCACCACTTCAACAAAGATTTTCAAACCCTAGAAAACTAGAAAGTAAGGTACCTCAAGAGATTCATTGCACGAGCTAATGTAAAGTTGGAGAATTTAGTGTGCATTATAAGGGACAATGAAGAAACTATTCGCTCTTTCTATGCGGAGACTGTGTTGGGTAGACTGCACGATAATGATTTTGTGAAAATGATCCTTACGGATTCAATCTTCATTCTAGAGCTTTTCTTGAGAAATTATTATCGACTATGGGAAAGTGATGATCCTAAGGTAGCAGACCAATGGATGACTCCTTTATTGATGCTTGACTTGGTATTACTTGAAAATCAGCTTCCATTCTTTGTTCTTGAGACAGTATTCACACTTGCTTTTCCTAGTCCATCAAAAAAATTCCCTTCTTTAATTCAGCTTACTTTTCTGTACTTTGATTGTTTCAATGTTCAAGACATAACTCCCATAGAAGTGAAGATAGAACACTTCACCGATTTGGTTAGAACCTTTCAGCCACCTCCAATCCTAAGCCTAACTGGAGACAAATTGATGTGGAAAAACTTTGGTATTCTGAAATGGATCTGGTTGAGGGAGGATTGGGCGGAGGTGTGGATCGGTGGCTTGGGGCTTGGGCCGGTGACGTTGAGGCCAGCGGAGGGGCGTGGACTGGGCGATGGGGCTTGGGGAGATCGGCGATGGGGCTTGGCGTGGGTCGGCGAGCTGGGTCGGTGGAACAGGTCGGGGGTGAGGGAGCTGGCCGGCGAGTTGAGGGATGAGGGAGATGAGGGAGGCTGGCAAGCTAGAGAGAAAAAAAAAATTGACCAGAGAGCTGAGAGCTAGAGAGAAAAAAAAAAATGACCGGCGAGCTGAGGGATGAGGGAGGCCAGCGTGCTAGAGAGAAAAAAAAAAAATTGACCGGCGAGCTGAGGGATGAGGGAGATGAGGGAGGCCGGCGAGCTAGAGAGAAAAAAAAATTGAGGAAGAAAGAAGAAGGAAGAGAAGCCGGAGAGAGAGAGAGAGAGAGAGAGAGAGAGAGAGAGAGAGAAAAGGATATAAATATTTTAATTAGAGAGGAGAGAGAAGTGTAATAATTTTTTTTTTTTTTTTTTTTTTTTTTTTTTTTTTTTTTTTTTTTTTTTTTTTTTTTTTTTTTTTTTTTTTTTTTTTAGCTTTGAGCTACAGTGCACATCTAAAGATAGATGTGCACTGTAGCTGAGGAGCTAAATCTTTTAGATTTAGCTCCACTGCTGCGTGATGGTTTTTGGGTATTGGGGAGCTAAAAAATAGCATTATACCTATATAGCACAACTGCTGTGAGTGCTCTAACATCAGTTGTTAATGTATCCTTATAAGCAATAAATTACTTCCCTCATATGCTGCTTTCTTGTAAGGGATGAGTCTTGACTAGCTGTGGAACAAATTGAAAAGGTCCTCAACTTTTAGGGTCAATTTCATTTTGGTCTAAATGGCCTAATATAATGCTTTGGAACTAAAATTTGAGAAGATAAGATGAAAATATTAACCCCTCCATTTAATCCCATAATGTAACTTTGGACCGACTTCTGCAACCCAGCTACAAAAGTAGAGTTTCAAGTTAATTAGTTCAAGCAAAGGCTTAGCTGACCTAGAATTCAATATTCCGTATTTGAAATCCCATGCATTAATTAGAGAAAACTCAACGAATACTAATTAAAAAGTATTAATACGTATTAATAGAATATATATCATATATAAATTTTTTCTGCCTAACTTTCATACGGATTAGCAGTAAGTGTGACTACAAAACGGAGAAGTTCTAAACTTGTGACGTAGAGTGGATTCTAAGGAAACGATATGTTAATTGCTTCTTTGGTTGGATTTATACGAGGCTGAAGCTTAATTTTGAATAAGCATTTATTCCATTTATTAGATTTCCATCTCTGGTATTATAAATTCAAAATATTGCGCAAATTATAGTGGTTGTTGTTATTATTTTTTTAGTCTCACAACAATTTGGAAAAGAGAGATTTGAATTCATGTTTTCACAAAGAAGACAGAAATTATCCTAACTCATAACTTGTAAGATTCTTAGTATTAAAAATTTCTTGTCAAAACAAATTAATGACTTAGATCAAAAAGTTTTACATCAGTTTTAGATTTTAGTTTTTAGTTTTTATGTACAGTTTTTTAAAACCTCATTTTTTCCCTTCATTTCTTCAATTTTTTTTAAGATACATGTATACTTTAACACACTTTCAGCAAAAAACTAAATAAATTATTCCCAAACAAACACTTAAATATAAGGTTAGCTTCTTTTATTTTTCATACACTACCCTAATTAATATTTCTTTTTTTTGAAAAGACCCTAATTAATATTTCAATCAAAAGGTTTGGCTATTCTTTTCAATCATATAATGCAATATGAGATTTTTCTTTTTTTGGAAAGATAGCTTTTGCACCTCTTGCTTTCAAACTAGGTCAATCCATCATTTATATGCAAACTACTAATATTTCAACACAAGATTAATTAAAAGAAAAGTAATAATGCACCCACTTACTCTTATACTTTTGAACCAGATATTTATTCCTTTAAAATCACTTTTTATCTCACATTTAAACAAATAAGATAGCACCAAATAAAACCTACCGCGTTCTATTTCGCACACATCTATCATAGTCCTATTGACTACATCTAGAACTGGGCCACCTATTCCTATCCTGCTGGTGAAGTAATTAATACAAACAAACAAAATAAAAATAAAAAAACAGTAGAAAAAGTGGCCTAAGGTCACAGGAGAATATAGGTTACGTAATATTTTGACATATAGTCGGAGTGGTCTTATATATATGAGCAACAAATTTCATAAATTGTTAAGTTGGCAAAATATAATTGAAGACAACATCGTTTTCATCTGGAATTACCACTACCATCACTTTAGAACACTAATTATAGACCACGCCACATTAGAAAATGTCAAATTTGTTATCAAATTCTGTGTACTTAAAGACTTTCAGTATATGGTGCTTGCCGTCTGATCCCTGCAAAAAACCGCCTCTCCTCAGTGGTTTGGATATAGGTAGGGCCACCCTAACTCTCAAGAAAAAATTTTGTTCATCCATGCGCCGCCGACGCTCCACATCCTCCACCGTTCCCATCTTATTTCCCACCTCCCTCGCCACGCTTGGAGACATCATGTCGAAAGGCACCCCCCAAATTTGGACCCACAATGATGCGTGTTCTAAGACCACATTGTTTGCACTCATACCTGTCTTCCACCGAGTGAGCATTAAGAGCTGATTATCGAATGTCCATGGCCCTCCCCTCAATATCCGTTCAAGATCGTACTCTGACTGAAACTTGAATTGAAACAGATTGTTTCCCACCTCAGAAATCTGCAACTCCTTGTCAAGCCCCCACGCTCTTCGCAATGTGTTTTTTGCTACCTTCCTATTAAAGGGCTTGCACGCTAAACATTTCCCTATCAAGCTCAAAACACAACTATCTATTTCATCCATCCTACCCTCATCAGAGACTTGTATCTCCTCTGCCTCTTCAATCATTAACTTCAGACTACCCATGCTTTCAATAACATCCTCAGCCATAATCTCTACTATACTCACTTAGTAACACAGAAAGAAGTGGTGGTAATTGAAAAGATTAGAAAAGGATTGAAAAATTTGGAAAAGTTGAGAAGGAAAAGCCCCTTGGAAGAAACCAGGGGAGGCAAGAGGCTCGTTTCCACGAGAAAGAGAGCTCCTACGGGAGGAGAGAGCGTTTTTTTTAGGTCACGTATAAGTATGAAAGGGTGCCTTTGCTCTGGCATTATTGTGGGGTTCTCGATCACGATATCCGTCACTACCCGACGCATTTTTCAGCGTCGAAGACGGAAAAATCTATTGATTACCAATACGGAGATTGGTTGAAAGCAAACAGTGGATGAAATAAATCTCCACCACGTCGAAGTAAAGATAGCCCACCTAGAGCTGCATCAACAGGTAGTTTTAATGATCAAGACAGGGAGAGAAGCGAGGTACATGACGTAGCGAAGACGCTGACCAGTGCAGAAACTTCCATGGAATGCCAAAAATCTAAGAATGGAAATCTCGGGATTGGAGGGAATGTACCGGATATTCCATAGCAAATCTCGGCGGATGATGCAGCTCAAAATTTGAACAAGGACATACCCGTTACGTCATTACCGCTGGGTGGAGATTTGGTTCCAAATTTAAATATAGATTCAAACGTTGTGCCAAGCACAGTCAACCCAATGTTGGGCCACACAGAGCAAAAGCCCAATAAACCAAAGTGTACGTGGACTAGAATGGTTAGAATGGATGTTGGGCCTTCAAAAATATCTGATAACACTTTAAAGCCCGCGATGGGCAAGAGAGGACTGGGAGATGCTCTGTTTGAGGATTGCAATACAGAGAAGGAAGCTAGTTCTCAGAAACGTTCCAAGGTTGACGTCAAAGATGGTAAGTCAGTTTATTTATCGGCGGGGGTGGTGGACCACCCTTGTCGGGAGTAATGAAAATTCTGAGTTAGAACTGCCAAGGGCTTGAGAACCCTTGGACAGTTCGTAGTCTTCACAAAATTGTGAAGGAACAAGTTCCTAACATTTGTTTCCTCATGGAAACTCGGCTTGATATTGAAGGCATTAAGCAGTGGTGTAGTGAGTTACCTCTCAAGAACCGTTTTGCAGTCAAAAAACCGGGTATGGGGGGCGGACTTGCGATGCTTGGGAAGGAAAACATTAGTTTGGATGTATTTAAATTTTCGGATAATCAAATTTCTGCATGGGTGACCGAGAGTGATGGGTTTAGATGGCTATTAACTGGTTTTTATGGCTGGCCAGAGGTAAAAGATCATTACAAGTCTTGGACCCTTCTCTCCCATATCTGCTCCTATGTTGATGGTGCTTGGATGTGTATCGGGGATTTTAACGAAATGTTGAGTTCGGCGGAAAAGTTAAGTTGCAGACCAGCCCCACCTAGACAAATCGATGCTTTTCGTGAAGCTTTGGAGTTATGTCACCTTGCTGATTTGGGCTTTATTGGATATCCTTACACATGGAATAATAGGAGACCTGGGGCTGCCAACACAAGGGAACGTCTAGACAGAGCTGTAGCTAATGAGGCATGGAAGTTGAAATTTCCCGAAAGCACTGTCACGCATATTATATCGTATGCCTCAGACCATTTACCGTTGATTCTCCAAAACCATGTAACTCAAAGAAGGACTGCTAGAGGGGAACGTGGTTTCAAATTTGAAAAGGCATGGCTACTGTGGGATGACTGTGCTAAGGTGGTCCAAGATGCATGGGAAAACAGTGTTGGTGGTGAGTCAGATTTGGACTCGGTCAGGTTAAAAGTCAGAGGATGTAGTTTGGACTTGAGGGCTTGGGAGGCATCTAAAACCTACCTTGGCACGGAAGAGGTTAAAGCTCTTCAGAAGCGGATTGAATGGTTGACGTCTACTCCACCATCTATAAAGCACCAAAATGATTTTATTCAAGCAAGCAGTTAGATGAATGGCTGAGGAAGCAAGAAGTTTATTGGGCTCAACGGTCTAGGGTGCACTGGATCAAACATGGTGATAAGAACACAAGATTGCACGAGTGTTGGAGCCATTATCTGCAACGATAGAGGGGAAGTCATGGTGTCTCTATCGGCAAAGGGTCCTCCAGTGGTGTGCAGTGAAGAAGCAGAGGTCTTAGCTTGCTGTCATGAGGTGGAATCTGCGATAGAGTGTGGATTGACGGACATGGTTATTGAAGGAGATAACCAAGCTATCATGTTTGCTTTGAGCTTGAGGAAAAGCTGGTCATCTTGGTTGGGACACATTCTCCAAGACATGGTTTGAATGATAAGTGGTCTCTGATGGACGCAGGTATTGTTTGCACGAAGGAGCGCCAATACAGCGGCCCATGCACTAGCTAGATATGCCAAAGATGTATTAGATGAAGTTGTATGGATTGAGGACTCCCCTCCCCCAGCTGTGGAGGCTCTATACTTTGATTCTTTTTCTATCCAATGAAATTTGAGGATGTTTTCCTCTTTAAAAAAAAAAAAAAAAGGACTTTCAGTATATATATATATATATATATATATATAGGGCAAAACTTAGGTACAGTACCTCAGGTACTGTTCCTTAGATTCCCTACTTAAATTTTAGCCACGTGTCCAACTAATCAAACCAGCAAACACCGTTAAACCTATCCATTAGATTGACACGTTCTTT
Organism: Quercus alba; assembly: GCA_036321655.1. Classification (NCBI taxonomy): domain Eukaryota; kingdom Viridiplantae; phylum Streptophyta; class Magnoliopsida; order Fagales; family Fagaceae; genus Quercus; species Quercus alba. Next base: position 58,259,196 of record CM070301.1, read on the forward strand.
TTTTTTTTTTTTTTGAGAAAGATTGACACATTCTTGTTGCAGCTCACCGGTCTTTTTTCAGACTGGCAAAAAAACACCACTGATTTGGGGCACTTGGTTTTAAATCCAATTAAAACAAGAGGTATTTGATAGACAAAATAGATCCAGCAAATGATATCACTGGGAACATCACCATCTCGACAAATAATTTCAAAACTAGAGGATAGGATTTAGAGGTAATGTTCACTGGAACAAATCCAAGTTAGATTTGGAAAAAGGCCAGCAAGGATTTGCTTGTATCTTTATTTTAAGAACATCATTCGTGGCTGGCCTCTTCTCCCATTCTTATGGGTTTGGAAAGAAAACTTAAAGGCATCCACCATCGACCTCGCCACCAGTTCACTTCAGGAGCCACCGCCAGTTGTAGCGGTGGCAGATCTGGTGGCGGTGGCAGATCTGAATCGGTCTTGGAGTTTAGGATTATTTAGATCGAGACAGATAAAGAGTGATGGAGAGAGAGAAAAAGGGAGAGAAGGGAGAGAAGGGAGAAGAGAGGTTGAGATAAAGCTAAGGCACTACCGTTGGCAGCGATGAGTGGTGAATGGCAAAGCTCAGAGCTCTCAACCATGGTCTTCAATAGATGAGAGGAGATTGAGAATGGGAGAATTTTTTTTTTTTTTTTTTAAACGAAAACAAGAGAATTGAAGGTTTTTTTTTTTTTTTTTCTTCTCTCTTTTGATGTTAAAGTGTTTTACACCTTTTGTGCTAATTTAATTAGTTGGACACGTAGCTAAAATTTAAGTCGGGAACCTAAGGTACTGTATATATATATAAGACAGATTATCAATATCAATTTCAAACTTTGAAGCAAATTTGAATTTTACTTTCTGTCCAAATGGATCAGTAGTAATTCCATCATGTTCAACAAGAAAGGGATACAAAGCGTTAATAAATGGCAGACCAAGAATCACTTTATCAGTCATTTTTTGACAAGAATAGAAGGAATCTTGAAACAAACATTATCATGGCACACCTGAGCATTATTCAATTCATACTTAATTTTCATTTGAGAACCATTAGCAGAAACCAGTCTTTCAGTAGATTTCTCAAAATATTTTGAGGGAATTAATCCTTCTTGGATACAATTCATATCTGCACCAGAATCAATCATAGCAATAACAGTGAAATAATAATCATGAGAAACAACAATTTTAACTTTTGTAAACCATTTTGGAGGAAATAATTTATTAACAAAAGCAAGTTGGGGATCAGTGAAAGTATTAGGAGTACCTTTATCAGAAAGAAGAGCCTGTTGACTGGAATCATCTCCATCACTGTCCTCATTTTGTTTGTTACTGGATTAATTAAGATCTTTATCAAGTTTTAGCATTGTGCTATCCAGAATACGAGATTGTAAATTTGAAGGCAAGTTGGCAACAGCACTTCTTAACATGGATTGGGTCTTAAGACTCAATCTAGCATAATCAGTGCCCATTATAGTCTTTTTATCCATCGAATGGATTTCCTTTTTGCCAAAGAGTTGACTAATGTAGGCTTTAAGACGGCTCACAAGAGCCTCATTTTTTGAAACAAGGTTATTTTCTGGAACAAAGTCAATATTTGAAGCAAGGTCATTTTCTGGAATAAGGTTACCATAATGGCTCATATAAATCTCGTTTTGAGCAGTAAGGTTAACAAGGTGGATTTCAAGGGCTCTAAGGGTTTTGTGAAAAACATTACTGTGGTTTTTGGTAAAAGCAAACTGAAGGTTATCAAGAATGAATTTAATAGAATCTGGTAATTCTGAATAGGTTCCATTGTGGAATTGTAGATTTTTTGACAAAACTTCCTGTAAAGCAATTAATATATCACCATTAGAGTATGTCACCTCTACCGGGACATCTCCTTGAAGGGATGTTGATCCACTGGGTTTTACACCAGAAGATGCGCCTTCATGCATTTTAAAAGGTCGTCCTGCTGGGAACCCTTTGTTTTGAGAATAGTCCTGTGCAGGAGCTTTTCCCTTGTTTTTCCTTTCCATAATAATCCACTTACTAGTGGTATAAATATGAATATTATTATTGTCCCACTTATTAGTGGTATTTATCCACGCATCATTATCCGATTCCTGCAAAGAATCATTAATATTGTTAGGATAATGGATAGTTTTTAACATTTTGGTGTCATGAAAATTACCTTTATGGTATCAGAGCCACTCTTTTCTAGCCGGTGGTAGTGTGGTTGTGTTCTTCGTCTCTTGTCCGTGTCTACCCGAACGCTTGATATTCCGTTGTTGTGTTCCCTTCTTACTGTCGTTGGCGCCACCCTAGTCGTAAAGTGAAGTCCTAGAACCTAGCTGTAAGGCCCGTTTGAGCCAAGAGAGGGCGTGTAGGGCATGAGAGGTATAAGGTTGGTTAGGGTATGTGTTACGAAATGCAACGGTTGTGAGAAAAAACACGATAATTGAGTGTTGAACCTAGGATAGTATGGATAAGTTGTGGAGATCCAACTCCTCTATCAGCTCCAGGACTAGTTGTCCTCCTAATATTGTAAATGAAGAAGATCACACTATTGATGATAATGAGGTGATCCCTGATTTTCGTAAATGGACTATTCCTAAAGTTGATACTAAAACTATTTTATAAAACTAGTTTTGTTGAAAGTTCTTTTCATTTTGCTTACAAAGCTAGAACTGTTGAACAAATTTTCTCTATTTCGAGAATTCATGAAAAATGTTGTTTGTTTACTAAAAAGAATATTAATGACTTCCTTGCTGCTAAAAAATTCAGTTATTTGCATATTGGTATGGTTCAAGTTGCTATTAAACCACTCACCCGAAAGGGTATTAATGCTTCTGTTCTCATGTGTTTAAGAGATGCTAGATTTAAGATTTTTAAAGATAGCATTCTTGGTATGACCACTGCTTCTATGTATGATGGTCCTGTTTATTTTAACTGTTATCCTGATCTTACACTTGCTTTGGATGATCCTAATATTGTTAAAACTTTGACATTGAATATTGCTTCATCTGGTTATCACATGGAAGAAGGTAGTAAGCCTTTTGCTTTGATCTACCGCATTTATTATAAACTAATGGGTACTCAAATGAATCCTTGTGCTATGATTCCTAGAGAACCTTCAGGTAAAACCATGTTAATTCAATGTTCAACTTCTGATGTTAAAATCCAAGTTCCAAAAATGATTCAATGGCAAGATGTTAAACTTCCTAATGATTGGTTGTTAGAACAAGAAACCCCTCCTGCTAAACCCATTTTTGATGAGCTTGATCTCACCCATATTCAACAATATCTTGATGGTACTGTTAAAATAAGTTTTCAAAACAATCCACCTTTGAGGATCAACGAAGGAAGACATTCCTTTGCTGGATCTGAAAGTATTTCAAAAAGAGATCGCGAGATCAATGAATTTTTGAAAAATAATTTGGAAACATCCTCTGATTTAAAGCTAAAAGGTATTTCAAGTGATAAATCCCAAATTAGCTCTGTTTACTATTCAACTAAACCTGAAACTTCCACTCCATTTAGTAAAACTGCTAATGAAGATGAGGAAGACACTGTTTCTGTTACTCCATCTGATTTTGATTCTCCTATTGAAAATCCTCCTGTTTACCAAAATCAATTAAGGGTTTTGACTGTTTTAAATGATGATTTTGAAATTGATTGGGATTCTTTGTACAATGAGTTTATGCTTCCAACAAACAAAACCAAGAGAAAATATTTCCAAAATAATTTTGCTCATTCTGATAAAGACCGTGTTAAAAGAAAATGGTTGGAAATGATGAATCAATTGAAAAAACATATTCTGTTTTTTGATTTTCTTGAAAACCATTATGTTCCAAATAATGAGGTTTCAAAACAACATCTAAATGTGATAAAGAAATCAAATTTTGTTAAGATTTATAAAACCATTATTAGGTCTAGTCATCCTCCTCTTGATTCAATTTTGATAACTACTAAGAAGGATGAAGTGACAAAAGAGGAAGTGAAGGCCTCTCCTTTCAAAATTGCTGATGATCAAACTCCTATTGTTAGCCTTATTGAACAAAACAATTTTACTAATCAATCTTTGCATATTATTGGTCAACAGCTTGACAGTATTGAAGAAAAAATTGATGAAAAACCTGTTTTTGAAAAATCTGTTAATACTGAGAAACCTTTGATTGATTTACCCAGTCAAAGAGAAAAAGTTATGTTTAAAACTTCTCAGTCCAAGACTCTTGAAATTGTTGAAAAAATGCTTTCTGATTTAAAAGTTAAAACTGAGGGTACTTCTACAAGTACTTCAGCTGCTCGGACTATTTCCAAAAAAGAAATTGTTTCTGAAGAAAATACAGAATCTGATACTGTTTCTTCTGTTTCTTCTGTTCCTACTGATGAACTTTATGAATGGAATATTGATGGCTTGTCTGAACTGGAAATTGTTACTAAAATGATCCACATGTCTATGGTTAGTATTGCTTATCAAAATAACCATAATCTTGATCAACCTGATATTATTAACTTACTTGTTACTGGTTTTTTTGGTGCTCTTCGTGGATGGTGGGATTCATATATCATTGAAGAATCCAGAGAGTCTATTAAACATGCTGTTAAAAAGAATGATGAATGTTTGCCTATTTTTTATGAAAGTATTGTTTGTAATGGTGTCAATAACTTGATCTATACTATTCTCAAACACTTTGTTGGTACTCCATCCAATATTTCATCTCATAATTATTTAAATGATTTGAGTTGTCCAACTATGTCTGAATACAGATGGTATCAAGATGTTTTTATTTCCAGAGTGATGCTCCAGAAAGATTGTCTTAAGTTTTATTGGAAAGAAAAGTTTATTGACGGTCTGCCTCCTATCTTTGCTCATAAGGTAAAACAAGAATTAGTGGGTAAAAATGATTCTATTGATTATAATAATTTAACCTATGAAGATATTTTCAATACTATTAAAAAACTTAGTACCAATAGGTGTAATGATAAAAAATTGTTAAAACACCAATTAAAGTACAGATATAACTTTGTTAAACCTAATTATTTCTATGCTAAGAAGAGACGTGTTAACTGTGGAAAATCTGGATACTTTAATAAAATTTGTAAAAGAAAACCTAGTAATTTAAAAGAAAAATTCAACATACTAAATATTGATAATTCTTCTGATATTAAAATTGGTAGTAGAGGTTCTTGCTGCAATGTTATTAAAACCAATGTTCTCACCAAGAGTAAAGAGGATAAAACTTTGGAAAAATTTAATAAAAAGAAATCTAAAGAACTAACTGTTAATGATTTACAACATGAAATTAATATTGTTAAACAAGAGATAAGCGAATTAAAACATTATTTTAAAAATGTCAAAAGTGATAAAAATAATCATAAACAAGGACTTGAGCATAATGATGGAGATGAATCCTGTCAACAAGCTCTTCTTTCTGGTAAAGGTATTCCTGATGATGTTATTATTTCTCAACTTGCTCTTGTTAATAAAATAATTCTTCCAAAATGGTTTACAAAAGTTAAAATTGTTGTTTCTCTTGATTATCATTTCACTGTTATTGCTATGATAGATTCAGGGGCGGACATGAACTGTATCCAAGAAGGACTGATTCCTTCAAAATACTTTGAATAATCTACTGAAAGATTGGTTTCTGCTAATGGTTCTCAGATGAAAATAAAGTATGAATTGAATAATGCTTATGTATGCCATGCTAATGTTTGTTTCAAGATTCCTTCTGTTCTTGTTAAAAATATGACTGATAAAGTGATTCTTGGTTTGCCTTTTATAAATGCTTTATATCCTTTTCTTGTTGAACATGATGGAATTACTACTGATCCTTTTGGACAAAAAGTAAAGTTCAAATTTGCTTCGAAGTTTGATATTGATACTAATACTGCTTCAAACATGATTCATGCTAAAATTAAACATCTTCAATTTCTTCAACAAGAAGTTAGATACAAGAAAATTGCTGAACAAATTTCTGATAAATTGTTGCAATCCAAAATTAATAATTTTTAGAAAATGTTGATTGATGATGTTTGCTCCGATGTTCCTAATGCTTTCTGGCATAGGAAGAAACATATTGTTGATTTGCCATATGTCAAAGATTTTGATGAGAAAAATATTCCCACTAAAGCTCGTCCTATCCAAATGAATGTTGAAACTGTTGAATTTTGCAAAAAAGAAATCCATGATTTGTTGCAGAAAAAATTGATTTGGAATTGCAAGTCTCCCTAGTCTTGTTCAACCTTTTATGTCCAAAAAAATGCTGAGATTGAGAGAGGAACCCCAAGATTAGTCATTAACTACAAACCCTTGAATAGGGTTTTAGAATGGATTCAGTATCCCATTCCCAACAAGAATGACCTTGTCCATAGGCTGAATGAAGCTGTTGTGTTCTCCAAGTTTGATATGAAATCTGGGTTCTGGCAAATTCAGATTAATGAGAATGATAGGTACAAAACTGCTTTCACCACTCCTTTTGGACATTATGAGTGGAATGTTATGCCATTTGGTCTTAAAAATGCCCCAAGTGAGTTTCAAAATATCATGAATGATATTTTTAACTCCTTCAGTCATTTCACCATTGTTTATATTGATGATGTTCTTGTTTACTCTAGCTCTATTGACGAACACTAGAAACATTTGAATTCGTTTCTAGATACTATCAAAAGAAATGGTCTTGTTGTCTCAGCCAAGAAGGTTAAACTATTCCAAACCAAAGTTCGTTTTCTTGGCTATGATATCTCTGAAGGACAGATTCATCCTATAGATAGAGCCATCCAGTTTGCCGATAAGTTTCCTGATGTTATCATTGACAAGACACAGCTCCAAAGATTTCTTGGGTCATTAAACTATGTTGCAGATTTTTACAAAGATATGAGGAAACAATGCAAACCTTTGTTTGATCGGCTAAAAGGTAATCCTTCTCCTTGGTCTGATGTTCATACTTCTATTGTTAAACAAATCAAAACTCATGTTAAGACATTGCCTTGTCTTGGTATTCCTACTGTTGGTGCTTTCAAAATTGTTGAGACCGATGCCTCTGATGTTGGTTATGGTGGTATTCTAAAACAAAGAGTTTCTCCTGAGTCATCTGAACAAATTGTTCGTTTCTATTCAGGCATTTGGAACAATGCACAGTTAAATTATAGTACTATTAAAAAAGAGATTTTATCTATAGTACTATGTATTTCAAAATTTTAAAGTGATTTGTTAAACCAAAAATTTTTGTTACGAATTGATTGCAAAAGTGCTAAATATGTTATTGAAAAAGATGTTGAAAATATTGCTCCAAAACATATTTTTGCTAGATGGCAAGCTATTTTAAGCGTTTTTGATTTTGATATTGAATATATTAAAGGATCTCAAAATTCTATCCCTGATTTCCTTACCTGTGAATTTCTGCAGTGTCACAATGGCAAGTAGAAGACCAAAAGATAATCCTCCGGTTGAAACCCCTAAACAAATTGTTAAAAAAGAACCTGCTTCTCCCTTTGACATAACCAACCGTTTCACCACCCTAGGAACCATCCCTAGGATTAATTACTCCACTGTTCTTGCTTCATCTTATGATCCTTATGCCTTAACCCCTGTTAACCGGCCCATTAAAACTGTTTTTCCAAAAAGTTCCCCTCAATACATCAAAAAACAATATTACCAACACCTGTTTTATGTTGAACCCAACAGAACCTCTATTTCTGATCCTCTCAGACTTGCTAAGAGTTATTTCCCTCCGAAGTTTCATTGGATTCCGGAGCATAGGGAAAAGAATTTAAATTATTATTCTGATCTTCTGCGCCATGAAAGATCTATTATTATTAACACCATTTCTGATCATAAAGACACTTCCAAAATTATTTACCACAGTGTTTACTTGGTCAATTTCATTTCTGAAGAACAATGGGGCTCTTCTCTTACATCTACCAGAACAATGCCAAGTTCCCCCATTCCCTATTCATATTATGATTATATCATGGCTTGGTCAAGATTCATGCTGCACCAGAATGAAAACATGTCTCATTCCTGGTTTGTTAACTTTGACAAAGAATTCGCTGGTGATTTGCCCCTTTGGTTCAACCGCTGGTGGGCCCAATTTGGTCCTGTTACTGAATTATTTCCTGCACCATTGCTTGATGCTTTCAACTGTTTCAAGAAATGTTATAGGTGTGATGCTTATGGAGCCAAATTTCCTGCTTTGCTTCATTTTGTTAAAAAATATAAAATACCTTGGATATTGAAATGGCAATATGAGAAAGATGGTGATGTTCTCTCTAGGCATTGGTATGTAAAATGATGGGGAAAATTCCCTCACACTCAAAAGATAATTACCGTTGTTGCCTCTATTTCCAGAGAATCTTCATCTGCTGCTGCTTTGCCCATGACAAAAGATCATTCCTTTGTTCAAACCCCTGCTCCTGCTGATGCTCCCTCTTCTTCTTCCGGCAAAAATGTTCAGACTAAAAGCTCCTCTATTGACAATTTGAGAAAGAATCCTGATGCTCTTCTAGCTTTACTCAAATGGGCAGAAGAAGCTGTTGCTAATCAAGAAGAATCCAAAGCCTCATCAGAAGAATCTGTTGCTCACAACCCCTATTTCCCATATGACCAGGAGCTGTTTGGACATGATGAAGATAACACTCCAGATCTTCGGGAAGATTGAGCTTATTTGTCTAGCCTGCATAAAGGCCAAATGCTACACTGTTTACTAGTGGACTTTCACTGTTAATTTCCACTCCTGATGATAATGTTTTGAAAAGTTGATTCTTCGTGTTTCCTGTGACTTTTAGTCACACCAAGATTGCTTTCAGCAATTTATCTTTTACTGTTAACTTTTACTGTTCACGAGTACTGTTTACTCAAAGCTTTGCATATTTAAGGGGGGATGTCTCTTATGGGTTTTTCTAAGCAAAGTTTTAGTTCTGATTTCTCTTCCCTTAGAACTAGCCTTCTTAGAGAGAGAACCCACTTGCTTCTACTACTACTACTACTACCTTGTTCACCTTTGTTAACTACAAGCCTTGTAATCCTACAAACCTTGTAACTAGGACTAGTTCAAGCTTTGTAACTGTTAACCTGTAACTGTTGAGATCTTGTATTCACTACTACTACTGTAAGTGTTTATCCTACTTTCAATAAGAAGTATTTTCAGTTCTATGTTCATTACTTTACTTGTTGCTACCACCACCTTGGACGGATTACCGCCATACCGGATGGTTCTAAATTGCTTTCATTTATTTTGAACTATATTCTTATTTACTTTGAATTATTTTAATATATACTGCTTGGCTGGTTCTACCGCCTTATTACTGTGCTTACATTCAAGCTATCTACTTTCAAGTTATTTACTTTCAAGTTCTTTACATTATTTCCATATATATATATATATATATATATATAAAAGCTTAATTTTATCCCTGCTAGAACCATACATTGCATCATTTGTTGATGATTCGCACTTGCAGGGTCATTCTTTCGGCTGCTAGTTCTACACAATTAATAATTGAGGTAGGCTTTCTACTTTTATAACATTTCCTATTTTAGTTCCTTTGTCTATGTATTTAATTATTTATTTTCCCATTATTATCAATGTTTTGAAACTCGGACTGGACTGTACAATCTGACCGAGTTAACCGGGAACCGATTCTTAAAACGGTTCTTTAATCACAAAAAACCAAAAATTATATTTTTGCTGTGAACCTCTCGAACCGCGGTTAAACCGCACGGTTTTCTAAACCAAACACGGGTTTTTCGGTTTCCTCCTCAAAAAATTTCTTCGTGAAGAGCAGTTTCAGGTTGGCCGAATATGTTCTTTAGGGAAGAACAAGTGAGACGGGAATAGAAAAAGGGAGAGTGAGTAAAGGATGAAGCTGTGAAAGAGAGTCTTACCTTCAGATCTGTTATAATTTGCTTGAGAATTGAGGAAGACCAAAGATGAGAGACTGAGAAGTACTAGGGAGAGAAAGACACAAAATTTCAAATCTGAGAAGTAGGTGCTGGAAAGAAAAGTAAACAGATTGCTTGGGAAAAGAAGAAAAAAAAAAGATAAGATTCACATCTTCTATGTCTCAATCGCTCTCTCTCTCTGCATTTTTGCAGATGCTGTGTATCTGCATTTCTTCCTCTGGAGTCTTCTTCTTCAATTCTTTGAAGATGATGTACTCGCGTACTGCCTTGCTTTACTCTCAACCACAGAAGGCTTGCTTTATTGTACCCACTTATGCTTGCTGTCAAGCACTTCTTAATTTGATGGGAACTTGATTTTTATTAAACCCATTTTTTATTGGCGGACAAATCAATGTCTGCCCACCTACTCTTGTATTTATTTTTATTTTTTTTAATTCACAAATGGTTGACTATTCAAACTGGCATAAAATAGAAAATATTAGATTTTATTATGCTTAGAATTTAATATATTTTATTTGCATAATTATGTTTGCTTAGAATTTAATATTTTTATTTACATTATGAAATTTATGACATGAAAAAATTATTTGAAATATAGTTCTTTATATTTATTTGGATTATTTTAGTTAAATTTTCAATTTTTACTAATTTAATATATTTATTTTTTTAAAATAATTACTAAATTAATTATGACGTTATCATGGTTTGACCCCGATTCAATCTCGGTTTGACTTCAAAAACCTTCAACCTCTTCTTTTTACGGTTCAATGAACGGTCCGGGTTTGAAAACCTTGATTATTGTCATGCTGAAATCGTCTTTTTATGATTATTAAAAAAAGAAATAATCTTTTTATACCATATAGTATATATATCTTCAATGACAAAACCATCTGATAATTATTCGCTGAATTATTTGTATTTTTTTTTTTTTTGAGGGAATAATTTTTTGTAAATTCATACTGGGCAATGACATGTCTTACCGCTCACATACCAAATAACAGATAATGAGATTTTCAATTAATAATAGGCTCTACATTCATGAATTATATTTCAATCTGTAATAATCTTTTTTGAGTATTTGTTTTTTCTTCTTCATCTTTTTTTCCCCCAATTAATTCCTAGAATTTCCCTCTTCTTTCCGCTATATTCTATTCTTTGAGAAAGGAAATTTTGAGATGCAATATTTGATAGTTTTTAGACCCCTTAAACAATTGATTAAACCTAGGTAATTAGCCAAGTTGTTACTTAGTCCAAATTCCAAGTCTAGGTTATCACAATCAAACAATCATATCATGCATAGCAACGAAAAATAAATAACACACGATATGATCACCTAGGAAACCAAACCGGTAAAAACCTGGGGAGGATTTGACCTAGCTATCCTCAAGGTAAACTTGAATCCACTATCAGAAAGAATCAAAGTTCATACAAAAGGACTTACAAGCACCCCCGCTCGACTTCCTAATGCTACCAACCAGTAGAACTTACTGACACGACCACGTGCAAGCTCCAAATCCACGGACTCCTTCTTTCTTGGATTCCCACCAGCTACAAGCACCCCCGCTTGTGTATTCTTTAAGCTTTAATGGCAGCAACTGTTTTGATCATCAAGGTGTAGAGAATATCTCCTCCTTGAAAACCCTAAGTTTGTGTAAAGGAAAGCTCCTCTAGATCTCACAAGAGATTTACACAAACCGCAATATGAGCAACACTAAAACGTGGCTAGGGTTTGCCTTTTATACTTAGGACAAATAAGAAACCCTAAAAACGTTTTAAAACAACTAGGGCTGAGTTGGAAAATTCTGCAGAAAAGCAATCTGGCCGAGCTTCGATCGGTCGAGCCTAAGCTTCGATCGATCGAGCTAGGCCGAAAGCCACAGTGCTTTCTGCTTTACACTCGATTCCAACTTTACATTGACTTACAACTTTGAGCTAACTTTAAACACTTCTAAACACATTGTTTTGATCATGGTTTGCCAACAATACAAATTAGAGTTCTAAATACATAAAGTCCTACACTTTAGAACCTAACAATATTAACTAGAATAATAAGCAATAGAATAAGATTTTGCTACAAAGCCTACGTCATATGAGTAGTACGTACAAGGACAGAATCAGAATTTCAACTTTAGAAGGCAAAAGAATGAACCAAAAAATTTATATATATATATATATATATTCAAGACAAAAATAATATAAGAATAACAAACATACTGTCCATTAAGAGTTAAAAATATAATGTGTAGAGGCATTTTCTCCCACTGCTGTGTGCTTTGAGGGAGAACAAAACCATGAGGGGCATAGGCCCCAAAGCGAACAATATTTACACAATTGGGGTGGGGTCATTACAAATGGTATCAGAGCCATGCCTTAGCTGGAAGTGTGGGTCTCACACACGAGGACGCGTGTACTCGTAAGGGGGGTGGATTGTAGTGACCCAAAAGGGGGTCTTCCAATCCATGAAATCCTACATTGCCTAGGGAAGCACATGGGAATGTACTTATAAGAAGTGACCTTCCGTTAATGTGTAGAGTCCTTTTCCCCCACTGCTGTGTGTTTTAAGGGAGAACAAAACCATGAGGGCATGGGCCCTAAAACGGATAATATCTACACATTTGGGGCGGGGTCATTACAGCCTTGTTGGGATGGAATTTCTCCCAAAGAGATAAACGCTGGCTGGGACCACTTGATGCATGCCATAGGGGTAGGTATAGAGAGCCCTCAACCCTTATCCATTGAGGGCAGGCAAGGTAGTGAGGGGGAGAGAAACAAAAACAAAAACTTTTGTTTGGAAATGGGGAGTGGTGTGGCAAACACCCTTTGAGCAAAGGGAATAGCCAGGCAACCAACAAGCCAATGGGCAATCTTGGAAAGATGCCAAAAGTGGTTGGTACAACCATAGAGACAAATGGAGAAATACCTTAAATTTGAGAGAGTATAAAAGGGATAGGGGTAACCATGAACAAAAAAGGGAAAGGGGGAGGAGTGACAAGAGGTAGACGGAGAAAGAAAACACTTAGAGAGAAAAAAGAAAAGAAACTTAAAAGAAAACAAGAAAATCAAGTGGTAAGGAAGAGAGAGTTATGGCAGAAATAGGGGCATGCATTAATAGATCGACTTTTCTATCCCCTTAACATTCCCACTCTCTTGGACCCATAATCCAAAACACAAAACCATTTAGGTCCTCTTCCTAGCACAAGTAATTTCTATAGCAGAAACCTGCATTAAGGTTACCTGCATTGGGAATTGTTCCCTTTTTTGGACTCGTTCCTACCAAACAGCTCAACCCAAGGTTGGGGAAGACGAGGGTACCTTTTTTGCATCACTGGACATTTTGTGATAGCTTCCTTTTAGTTTGTATTGACAGTATTAATATTACTAGTTTCATTTTAGCATTACATGTCCTGCTGTAGCTTTTCCTTTTCTATTCTTTTTGTTGTATCAATTGTTCTGCTGTAACTCTGTTTATTTTACCAACAGCATTAGCTATCTACCATGACTCCATTAAACGCGTTTTACCATAATATTCTGCCATAGTATATTTTTACTATAACAGCCATCTAGCTACAACAATGCCTTGCATTTAGCCTGCAGTGCTCTCCATGGCTTGTCTCAACATTGGGTGAGCCCAACTCGTGCACAAGCTGGCCTACAATGCAGCCCAAACTAGGCCAGTCCCAACTCCCTTACCCCAAATTCACAGGCCTTAGTACGGCAGAAGGGCAAAGGCCCAAACTCACAAAAAGGCATCTACATTTAAATTGGCAACTCCACTAGGGAGTTGGGAAACATTCAAGTAAGCATAGACGATCCCTCGCAAGTTATACCCCCAAGATCGAAGACCACGCAGAATATGAATGCAATACCATCACAGGCGGAATCGCGACCAACTACCCCACACCAACCCAACCAGGCAGAAGGTGCCAATGGAACGGGGGTTGAGCTACAACAACAGCAAAGAAATCCTGTTGACAACACTAACCATTTTATAGAAGTGTTGCAGTTAGTGCAGCATTCCTTGCAACAGATGATGAAGGAGATCTGCCAACTAAATGCGTATAAGGCTAAAGAAAAAGGGAGTCAACACGACCCCGAACATGAGACGGATAAGGAAGTGAAACTTGTGGGTAGTGGCCTGCAGAACATGGAAAAATGCTTCTTCACAATGGTTAACGTAGTAGCATTGCTAAAGTAAGAGAAGGCCAAGGTGCCAAAAGAAAGATTTTATTCAAGAAAGCCACCGTATCCCCTAAGGATACTTAGTAAGCTGTATCCTGATAGATACGAGCTGCGAAATTTTGCACAGTATAATGGCAGAAAGGGGAGTGTCATTGAACACGTGAGCAAGTTCATAAACACTTTAGGCCCTTACACAGCAGACGAGGACCTATACCTACAGGAGTTTTCAAAATCCCTATAGGATCGAGCCTACACCTGGTATACTAGCTTGAAGCTAGGATCCATCCCAACCTGGGATAACATGGTGGAGGTTTTCTGTAGGAAATATTTTCATGAGGAAGAAACTGTAACGCTTGCAGCTTTGCAAGGCACCAAGCAGAGGAGAGGAGAAGATTTCATGGAATACATCAAAAGGTTCAAAGACACAACTCTTAACTGCTATGACCACTACAAGGAAAGAACGTTGGTGCAAATATGCATGGGAAATATGATCATGGAATACCAGCATATCCTTGAAAACTTGGAGATTTCTCAATTCACTTAACTACTACAGAAAGCTAGGAAGACGGCTCAATCAGTCCGGCCTAGTTCTAACAAGCCCAAGGAACAAAAGCTCACACCGCAATTCATGATGGTGTCCACCGATGAGAAGAGGAAGAAGTCAGAGGGAAGGGAATACAAAAGCCCTCCTCCCATACCATGCACACCAAAAGAGCTGGACGTACTCTTGGATAATTGGATTGCAGACGGAATTTTCAAGCCCAACCATGTTTCCAAAGAGCCCACTAAAGACAAGCAGAGAGACCCACGTTTCTGCTGGCTACACAATTACATGCAACATGCTACCACAGAGTGCTGGGCACTCCATAGACTGGTCCATCGCAGAATCAATGAAAGGACTCTCGAGTTGACCTAACTGGAAGTACAAAGAAATCTGTTAGGATATATGTGTTTCACATGTTAAGAACATATGTCATGATTTTATGTAATTGGTTTATCCTTTGACAAAACGCACTTTACTTGTATTTGGGTAGATTTAGAATGTGTTTAAATACTTCAAGAAACCATGTTTCAAGATCAAGTATTGAAGCCTTCAAGTCTGTCCAAGAAAACAAGTTTATAGTGCAAAATCATTAAAACTCGACAACTGGCTCGACAGTTAGCTCGATAGTTGTATCTATCAAACTTAAGAAAGCTATTCTACATTCGGTGTGCTCGACAGCTACTCGACACCTTCTATCTATCGAGGTTTAAGATTCTCAGAATTCCAATCTGATTTTCTTGGGATCCGTGAATTTGTCTTTGGGCTTTCTTTTCTCCTAACCCTAGACATATAAAAAGATCAGTTTAAGGGCCATCAAATAGTTCACAAGTTACACAAGCTTTGAGCAAACTCTGTTCAAGCAAATTGTGACCGGAGACGAAATTCTTGCCCTAGTTCATCTCTTTCTCTTGAAGAAGTTGTTGTGTGTATGCACCATAGGGTTTTGTGACCAAGCATCTTCTTGATCTTAATCGTGTGAATGAACTAAAGAACTTTGCAACCAAAAACCTTCTTAGTTGGTGATTGAAGTCACATACTAGGATCTGCACAATTGGTTAGTCATGTACTTGGGAGTCGTGCATCTGAAAGGGAAACTGTCGCTACAGCAAGTCCAATTGGGAATTAGGATAAGGGTTCAATTGTAGGGTGGTAAGGTACTTGGATTCCTTTACTTGCAACCACTAGTTGTGATAATAGTGGAGTTTCGGGAGTGGTGACTTGAAAATCACCCGGTGGGGTTTTTGCCGTTAGACTTTCCCCATTCATAAACAAATCACCGTGTTATTTATTTTCCGCTGCATAATTAGTTTATTGGTGATTTGTTTGTGCTACCACGCGTTTGCATGATAAATTAATTAATTAATAACTTGGCTAATTAATTAATTAATTTCTATCATAAGGGGTCATTCAGTTTGTGGCCTATCAAAATCCATTACTTAACCACAAGGGGAAGAAAGTAGCAGCAGTAGTTATTTGCGCAGAGCTAGGCAAAGTGATGTGCATTGATAATAGCTTAATTTTGCATATTTATATCATTTTTAGAAAGCATTATCATAGTTATTTTGAGTTAATTCATGCATTTTATATTTGGTTTTGGAATAATGTTGAATAATCAATTTTGTGCTTAATTGAATTTTATTGCGTGAATTTGTCTTTTGTAGGAGAATGGAATTAAATAAGTGGATTTGTGCAAAGAAGAAAACTAATGGACTTTACTTTTACAAGGGCTATGATGAAGTTAAAGAAGGCCAACCCAATTAAATTTAAGTCCAATTGGAGCAAGAAATCAAAGGAAATTTGCACCAAATCCAAATCCAATTCGGATTAGGATTCCAGCCTGCATATCAGTTAGTATTTTTGGCATAACTTTCGGTTCGGATATCCAATCAAGATGATTCAAGTTGGGCTGGAAATTTAATTTAAAGGGCTACAACTTTGTAGTTTACTAAAAGTCCGAATTCTGACGTTAAATGGGCCAAAATCGTTGGTTAATTAAAGCCTAAAAATCTGGGATTTTCTCCAAACGGGAATTCAACTTGTAATAGGATTCATTGACCTATTTAAAGGCTCTTTAGGGAAAAATTAAGGGAGGTGAGTGCTAGGGCTAAGGGGGAAATGTATAGAGAGCTGCAGCAACCTCTTTGGTTTTCTTCCATGACAATTAGTTTTATTTTATTTGTCTAATTTAATGTTCAGTATTTTATTTTTGTGTTTTCTTTCAATTACTATGAGTAGCTAAATTTATAATTAGGGTTAAAGATGAAACCTTGTTAAGGATTATCAGTAATATTTATGTGATTTGATTTTTCCTATAATAGTTGTTCTTTAATGATTTAAATTGTTCTTGCTTCATATCAATTGACTAAGATGGGATTCTAGATATGAGTTCAATCATGTTTTTCTCATGATTTTGGATTTATCTTAATTGATTGAATGTTTGGTTTATTAAATCTTGATTATAAAATTGGATATTGCTTGTGATTTGTCTGTCAATGGATACAATTTATGATTTGATTTTTAAAATTGGATATATCTTGTGATTTGTTTGGCTATGGATACAATTGATGATTTGGTTTTATACTTAAGAAGCGAAGAAGAACATGCTTTAGATATTTAAATAGAAGTTTTAATGATAATATTTTCCATGATAGCAAGATTGATTTCTAGATTATCATATAGTGGTTGGGAAAAATTAATGATCATATATATATGCTGATATGAATTAACAAGGCGGATTCCAAAACCTTAATTCCTTTCTCTAGATTGTTTACATCTCTTTACTACTTTATATTATATCTTTGCTTAGTTTAATTATTTGTTTAGTTTATTTAATTGCAAACAACCAATTTTTATTAAACTAGATTAGGATTAATTTGGTTAAGGTTTAATTAATTTTCCTACATTCATACAAGTCCCTGTGGGTTCGACCTCGTTCTTGTCCAACTATACTTTGGTGCGGTTCGTACACTTGCAAGTACTTTAAAATTTCACAACACGAAGAGGAAAAAGAGAAGCCCTCATTACCAACTTGAGCCATTACCACTTTGTAGAAGAGTTCTCGATTTAAAAACATGGTTAACCAGCTAGAGTTCATGGCCAACAAGCGAAGAATGGCCATGGAAGCCTTGGTGAGCATTGCTTCAAGAACAGAAATTGAATGCCTCACCGCAGAAACCCGATCTAACCGGGCGTTTCTTAAAAGCACCCATGAGATTACCTTCAACGATAAAGACATGGAGGTAAGATACTCTGACCATAGAAGACCACTTTACTTGGCAGCTTCCATAAATCAAATTCTCATCAAGTGAGCCTTAGTAGACAAAGGTGCCTCAGTGAACCTCATTCCACTTAGCATGTTGCAAGTAGTAGGAGATAATAGCTTAATTTTGCATATATATATATATATATATATAAATATATCATTATTAGAAAACATTATCATACTTATTTTGAGTTAATTCATGCATTTTATAGTTAGTTTTGGATTAATACTGAATAATCAATTTTGTGCTTAATTGAATTTTAATGTGTGAATTTGTCTTTTATAGGATAATGAAATTAATTAAGTAGATTTGTGCAAAGAAGAAAACTAATGGACTTTACTTTTATAAGGGCCATGATGAAGTCAAAGAAGGCCAACCCAATTAAATTCAAGTCCAATTGGAGTAAGGAATCAAAGGAAATTTGCACCAAATCCAAGTCCAATTCGGATTAGGATTCCAACCTGTGCACCAGTTAGCATTTGGAGCATAACTTTCGGCTCATATGTCTAATCGAGGTGATTCAAGTTGAGCTGGAAATTTAACTTAAAGGACTACAACTTTGTTTTTTTACCAAAATCCAAATTCTGAAGTTAAATGGGCTGAAAAAGTCGGTTAAATGAAGCCTAAAAACCTAGGATTTTCTCCAAATAAGAATTCAACTTGTAATAGGATTCTTTGACCTATTTAAAGGCTCTTTAAGGAAAAATTCACGTGAGAGCTGCTGTAGAATGTAATTTAGGTTTTCTTAAAGCTTCTTTATAGTTTTTAGAGTTTTATTTGTGTTATGACTTGCTAGAAGCCTTGGTAAGGTAAGAGGTGAAACCCAACCGTTTATTAGTACGTTCTTAGCAATTATTTTATGGTTTTAATGCTTATGTTATTTTGTTTTTGATTGATATACTCATCTAGAAAAGTGTTTAGTTCTGTATAATCCTTTGATTTATCATAGATTCCAAGCACGTTAAATGCTCAGTATTCCTTGCAAACTAATTCACTAGTTTTGTTTTGCCAAAAATCAATCAATGTCATAAAACTACCTTAGACAATTAATTCTTGAGTTCTTATTGTTAAATCATCCGACTAAGATCATCCTTCATATGAATTTTAGTTGAGTTATAAAATAAATATTGTTAAGACTATCAATAGATGTGTTGTGTGTGGATCTCTAACCTTAGCGCCTTAATATATTGTTATTTTCTCTCAATTTAAATTAACTTTACTAAACCATCAAAAATCTCTTCAATTAAACTTTATTATTTTAGTTTCATTATCTTGTGGTTTTCTAATCCATTCCTTTTTCCCTATATATTCGACCTCAGTCTTACCAAGTTATTACCACGACAATCTTACACTTGGGAGTATTATTTAAGTCGCAGCAAGTTTTTGATGCCGATGCCAAGGATTAGGCAATTAGAGAAGCATTCCACTTCATTTAGAGAAGTTTTCGGCATTAAATTTCTTCACATATTTGGTAATATCTCTCCAACTCTTTTCTTTTTAAGTAGTTTAGTTTTCCTTTAAAGTTATTCTTTTATTTTTACTTCTTTTTATTGTTAAAGGTATTTGTTTTCTTTTCTTTTTCTTTTTCTTTTTCTTTCTTGCTTTACTATTGCATGCATGTTTGGTGTTGTGATAATGATAATCACTTGGTTAGAATTGAGTCTAATAATTTGTTTGGCAATTTATCTGATTCTTTCACACATTCTCACACACTTGATATCATGGCAGACTTAGAGAGTAATCATGGTGATGAAAATAATTTAAATAATGAAAACTTCCATGCTCACCAACCCATTAGAACTCTCAAGGATTATTTCCAACCTACTAAGAGTAGTGCACCATCATGCATCATTTTTCCAACTAATGCAAATAATTTTAATTTTTAGCCCGGTATGATTCCATTACTTCCTAAATTTCATGGCTTAAATTCTGAAAATCCTTACCTACACTTTAAGGAATTTGAGGAGGTATGTTCTACCTTCCATGACCAATCATATAATGAAGAGACCATTAGGTTGAAGTTGTTCCCTTTTTCTCTTAAAGACAAGGCAAATACTTTGCTTCATTCTTTGAGACCTAGGTCAATTGGTACTTGGCAAGACAAATAATGAATTTTTCACAAAAAGATAATGAGACATTTTATCAATGTTGGGAAATATTTAAAGATTTTCTTAATGCTTGTCCACATCATGGCTATGAAACTTGGTGTACAATTAGTTTTTTCTATGAAATTTTAACTCCAAAGATGCGCCAATTTGTAGAGATGATGTGCAATGGAGAGTTTTTGAATAAAGATCCTGATGAGGCTTTTGATCATTTTGATTTCTTAGCTAAGAATGCCCAATCTTGGGGGATACCACTGATACCTCAAATAGGTCTAGAGCATCTACCAACCCCTTTGGGGGTGGTAAGTACCAACTTAGGGAAGATAATGACCTTTGTGCTAGGGTGGCTAGTCTAACTAGGAAGCTTGAAGCCAGAGAATTAAGGAAAGTCAATGGAATCAATACTGTGCCTAAAATTGATGAAGTTTGTAGAATTTGTGAGACCATGGAACACCATACCAATGAATGTCCAACAATTCTAGCTTTTAAAGAGGTGTTGCATGATCAAGCAAACACTATGAACATGGTGAAAAAATCATACCCTTCCCCCTATTCAGAGACATACCATTCAGGGTGGAGGAATCACCCAAATTTTAGTTGGAGGATTGATAATGTGGTTGCACCTCCTACACATGGTTCTTTAAATTTTGTTCCCTATAATTCACTCCAAAGAATAGTCTTGAGGACACTTGATGAATCTTCCTAAAAGCAATACACATGATGAATCTTCCAAAATAAAGAGTAGTGATGAAGTCCTTGAGCCTAAATCTAATGAAATTGAAAGGTGTCCTATCCCTGCTCCCTTTCCCCAAGGGTTTATTCCACCTCAAAAAATGAATCAAAATTTTGAAATCCTTGAAGTGCTTAAGCAAGTTAAAGTGAACATTCCTCTTTTGGATGCCATAAAGCAAATTCCATCATATGCTGAATTTTGAAAGATTTGTGTGTTGTTAAGCGTAAGCTTAATGTACATATGAAGGCATTTTTGACTAAACAAGTTAGTGCAATCATTCAAAAAAGTAGACCTCCTAAGTTCAAAGGTCCAGGTTGTCCCACTATTTCATGTGTGATTGATAATTCAAAAATAGAGAAAGCTTTGCTTGATCTTGGAGCAAGTGTGACTCTTTTGCCATATTCAATGTATAAGCAATTAGGTCTAGGTAAGTTAAAACTCACTTCCATAATTTTACAACTTGCTGATCGATCTGTGATTATTCCAAAGGTTGTTGTTGAGGATGTTTTGGTTCAAGTGGACAAATTTTATTTTCCTGTTGACTTTATTATTTTGGACATTTATCCTGTTTCTAATGCTAATTCTCAAATATCTATGATTTTAGGACACCCATTTCTTGCAACTTCTAATGCATTGATAAATTGTAGAAGTGGAGTCTTAAAATTATCTTTTGGGAATATGACACTTGAGCTTAATATTTTTAATACTTGTAAGCAACCTAGGGATGAAGAGGATGCGCATGAAGTTGACTTAATTGAAACACTTGTTCAAGAACAATTCAACAAAACATGTTTTTCAGATCCATTAGAAGCATGTCTAGTTAATTCATGTGATTTTAATTTTGATGAGAATTCTGAAATTTCCTACATTCATTATCTTTAGGAATCTGCACAGGAATTGGTAGTGAGCAATTGGAAATTGAAATATGAGAAGTTGCTACCTCGTGAGATAAAGTTGTTGCCATCTAGTGAGCAAGTACCAAAATTGGAGTTGAAGCCCTTGCTTGTTGAGAAAACATAAGAGTGCCATAAGATGGAACATAGCTGACATTAAAGGAATTAGCCCATTGGTTTGTACTCACAGGATTTATTTAGAGGACAATGCTAAACCATCTAGGGAGATGCAACGTAGGTTAAACCCTACAATGTAAGAGATTGTTAGGATTGAAGTGCTTAAATTGTTAGATGTGGGTATCATATACCCCATCATAGATAGTAAATGGGTAAGTCCTACTCAAGTGGTGCTTGAGAAATCTAGAATAACTGTGGTAAAAAATGAAAATAATGAGTTAATTCCAACTCGTGTCACCATAGGTTGGTGCATGTGTATTGATTATAGAAAATTGAATGCAGTCACTAGGAAAGATCACTTTCCTTTACCTTTCTTGGATCAAGTTTTAGAGAGAGTAGCGGCTCATGATTACACTATTGCTTTTAGATGGGTATTCTGGGTGCTATCAAATTGAAATTGCATTTAAAGATCAAGAGAAAGCCACATTTACTTGTCCTTTTGGTACTTTTGCATTTAGGAGGATGCCATTTGGTTTATGTAATGCAACTGCCACTTTTCAAAGATGCATGCTAAGTATTTTTAGTGACATGGTAGAGCATTATTTAGAGGTTTTCATGGATGAATTTTCTGTGTTTGGTGACTCTTTTGATGAATGCCTTTCTAATTTAAAGTCTTAACTAGGTTTGAAGAAAAGAATTTACTATTAAATTGAGAAAAGTGTCATTTCATGGTCACAAAAGGGATTGTATTAGGCCACATTGTTTCTTCAAAAGGCATAGAGGTGGATAAAGTGAAAATTGAGTTGTTTGCTAATTTTCCTACACCTAAGACTATTAAAGATGTGAGATCATTTCTAGGACATGCTGGATTTTATAGAAGGCTCATAAAAGACTTTAGTTTCATATCTAGACCTATGTGTAACCTCCTAACAAATGACAATCCCTTTGAATGGACCCAAGCTTGCCAAGAAACTTATGATAAGCTAAAAGGCATGCTTACCACTGCACCTATCATGCAACCACCAAATTGGACTTTATCTTTTATAATTATGTGTGATGCAAGTGATTATGTGATTGGAGCTGTGTTAGGCAATGAAAGGATAAAAAATCTCATGTAATTTATTATGCAAGTAAGACTTTGAATGAAGCTCAAATGAATTATTCTACAACTAAAAAAGAGTTACTTGCTGTGGTATTTGCCTTAGATAAATTCCGTTCATATATTCTTGGCTCTCTTGTTGTTTTCACTGACCATGCAACTTTAAAATATCTTTTCTCAAAGAAGGATGCAAAGCCAAGGTTGATTAGATGGATTCTTCTACTACAAGAATTTAATATCACCATTGTAGTGGGCCTTTTTTGTGTTTTGGGCTTGATTTCCCCATTGTACCACAACCCAAGATTCTAAGGTAAAAGAGTTGGGACTGGCCTAATTGAAACACACCTTAGGCTAGCTTGTGCACAAGTTAGGCTATCCACATACAGACGCGTCCTAGAAGGAACCTTGAACATACCGCGTGCCCACAGTAGGAAAGATTGTTACAGATATTACAGTAGGAAGTACAATGCAACAAGAAAACTAAAACATTTCTACTAATAATAATAATACATGAATAACACCACAAAGGAGGATATAGCAATAAAATTACGAATGATAAGGTCGCAACAAAAAATTTAACAGTTAGATAACAAGTTAGTCATTGAGCAACTGAAGCAAAGAAAGAGGATTCGTCCACCAAAGGAATGGACTTAGCTCTTTAGCAGGCATGAGCCCAAAAAGGGAACCGATCTCCAATGTGGGTAACCTCAAAGGAAACTCCTGCCGTAGAAGTTACACACATTGGAAAAGTGACCTAGATGGCTTGATCTTGTGTTCTTAGTTTATCAAAGAGTGGGTCTATTGAGAGGGAGAAAAATGGGTAGCCTATTAATGCATGCCTTTGCTCTTATCACTTATGTTTCTTCTTTTCTTTTTTGGGATTTCTGTGTTTTTCCTTTCTTTTTTATTTCTTTTTTTACTCTGCTTTCTTTTCTTTTCATCTTTCTCACTTTTTGTTTGCCGTTCTTCCTCTCCTTTTTCAATATGCACACCTATGGCCTTTTATACAGTCTGTCGTGACAGGATTTACCATTTTTACCCCTTAACCGCTTTTGACCCGTTGTGGGTGTCCTTCCAAGACTACCTATTGGTCTGTTGGTTGCTCAGCCACTATCATTACACTGCATAGGTTGCACCACTCCTCATTCCCATACAAAAAGGTTTTGGTTTTGTCTCTTACCTCTCTTAATACTCTCATCCGGATAAGGGTTTAACCTCTCCTTTACCAACCTCTATGGCATGCATCTAGTGATTCCAGATCATGTTTGCTTCTTTTGGGTGAAATGTCATCCCAGCAGGACATTCCTCCCTAAAAGAACTTGAGCGGAAACCCCAAAATAGGCTCCCTCCTTCTCCCTACTGCTAGACCACACCCTCTCATACCTCTAACTCATAGCCCACCTCCTCTGTATTGGCTGGGTACAGGTAGGTAGTGCCTGAGCCTTGTGTGCATGCTCCACTTCCGTCTGAATCCATTACTTTTTTGGCCTTCACACATTTGCCATTGCCTCCACATTTGTCTGATTTTGCTACACGTTTTGGTATTTGCTTAACTCTTGCAACATGAATGATACATGGGCCTTTAGGCTTTCATTCTATGCATTCCATCTCCTCTTTGGACTGGACATTGCTTAGGCGAGGGCCCTCTCCCTCTTAACTGGCCCATGTCCCCTTTTGTCCTATGTTTGTGGGCTAGCAAGTGCTCCTGCCATGTCACTGCACTGCTCTTGCTATGATATCACTTATCCTTTTACCTTGTTGTTACCTCTAGGCTTATGGGTTGAAGCTCCTGCCAGTCCATTTCTTACATTCTTTCTTCTTTTGGGCTTTACTGGATAGCATTCCCGTTGAGCCAGCCTATTCCATGCCTTGGGCTTTCTCGGCTTATTTTATTCCTTGGGCTTCCTTGGCCCATTTCCTTCTTCCTTACCTCTTTCACTCCCATGGGTTTTTGCTAAATCCTTTGGGTTTTCACGGCCCAATTACTACATCCTTATCTTTCGGGCTTATTGGCCTTTATGGCAACCCTATGAATTTACTAATTCCTTTCTTGGGCTTTCCTAGCCCATTTTATTTTTTCTCCATCTCTTATAATTCTTATAGGTTTATTACTTCATTCCTTGGGCTTCCTTGGCCCATTTGCTTATTTCCTGGCCACTTATTATTTTTGTGGACTTGTTGACCATCATTCCTGCCATTTTGGCCTGATAGTCTTTACTTTAATATTTTCTTTCCCCATCTTTTTCATATTGGGCTTCTTCTGCTATTGGGCCCTTTTGTCAAAAGTGAGCATCAACAACCATCAAAGATAAAAAGGGAGTAGAAAATGTGATGGCAAACCATCTGTCGCACTGATCAAATATCAAGCATCATCACCAACTTATTTTTTTCCTTTTCTTTTTGTCCTTTAAACATCTCTTTTAAGGGTTTGGGTTTTTGGGTTTTATTTTTAGGAAAAATTGCAATTACGTTATTTCATCTGTAGAATGGATTGCAACACTGAACCATAGTGCTTAAGTATTGGAGCTTATTCAAATGCATGTGAATATCTTTCATTTTTGAATACATGTTAGTATCAAAAGAGTATTCATAAAAAAAAAAATGTTAGTATCAAAAGAGTGGACTCTGACAAAATATTACGTCTACAGAGTGGAATCCGTGTGTTCCAGCAAGAACCGATTACAGAACAAGAACCACGGTGTGTATGATTTAAATATTTTCATTCATCAACCACGATGAATGACTATCGAGGTATTCTGCACCAATATAAACTAATCACCTTTATAGAAAATTATAACATAATATGTTTTTAATTAAATTGTTTATAACCCCCAAATTATTAAAGACTGGTAACATAACTTTAATAATTTAGTTATAAAATATTTTACTTTAAAGACTTTTATTTTTCTACGGTTTTTTTTTGGTTTGTGAGTCAGTGCAGAAGGACAACTTTTCTCCGAGTATCGTGGGAGAATCTTTCTAAAATTGTTGGGCGGCTATAAAAATGGACGAGCCTGATGCTTATTTTTTTCCTTTTATTTATTTTTTTAATGTTTATTTCAGCTTTTTAAATACCTATTAAGAAGAAAATGTCATGCGTAATTTTAAAACAAACATTGTTTAGAAGACAAGGCAGCACATTATTAGCAACTAAACATGCACGGTAGGTTCATGTGGTACTTAATAAAAAATATGGACTGAAAAACTGCTGATGCAAACAGAATAAAACTTAAGATTAGGGATGGCAATTTTTACCCGACCCGCGGATACCCGGTCCGGCCCGACCCTAATGGGCCGGATTTTACCCGGTCCGATTAGGAATAGGGTCGGGTATGGGTTTTTAAAAAAAAACCCGAAGCGGGTCCGGGTCGGGTCCGGGTTTTATTAAA
This sequence comes from Quercus alba, assembly GCA_036321655.1. Classification (NCBI taxonomy): domain Eukaryota; kingdom Viridiplantae; phylum Streptophyta; class Magnoliopsida; order Fagales; family Fagaceae; genus Quercus; species Quercus alba. Next base: position 58,285,409 of record CM070301.1, read on the forward strand.
AAAATCCTAGACCCGACCCGAAACCCGACCCGTATAAAACCCGGTATCCAAAAATTACAAAAATACCCCCCCTCTATATATATATACCTATCATCTAACCCTAACCCTCATTTCTTCATCTGCTCAGAACTCACGCTGCCTCACTCACAATCTCTTCAGCTCACAGCTCAGTCTCGCCACTCTCACTCACTCACTCACCTCGCCGTTGCCGTAGCTCACCGCCGATCCCTCTCTCCACCGTCCCAAGCTCACTAACTCACAAGCTCACTCACTCACTCTCAATCTCACCGCCGACCCAACTGTCCAACCTCTCACAGTCGCCGTCGCTGGTCCCTCTCGTCGCCGTCCCAAGCTCTCGCCATCGGTCTCTTTCTGTTCTGTTCTCTGCTTTTCTTCAATTTGTTTTTTTTTTTTTTTTTTTTTATATTGATGTACTCGGTCTGTTCTGTAGCTAAATCAAACATTTTGTGTATATATATAAATGATAAAAGAAGAGTTGAATGTGGTTGTAGTGGATTTGTGTTTTTGACTTTTTGTGGTTGTTTTGAATGGTGGGTGTGATTTGTGTTTTTGTTCAAGTTTGTTCCTTTTTGGATTAGTTTGTTTAGCTTAGGAGCTGGAGGTCTCAGTGAAAGAAGCTCAAGGTTTTCCCATTTTGTTTACTTCAGAGTTTCAGTAAATGGATCTGCTTTGTATGTGAGGTTCACAGTTTTGAAATTTGGATTTCGTTGTTCTTGTTACAGTCTCAAGCCAAAGTATCTGAGAGAGGGGTTTTGTGAGTCTCTTTGCATTTTTTTTTTTTTTTTTTTTTTTTTTTCTGTTGGGCCATGATTTGGGCCGCAGATTAGGCTCAAATCTGGTTGGGCTAAACGGGGCCCGCGGGGCCCGTGGGGCCCGACTGGGCGGGTCTGGGTCCCGGGAAAAAAACCCGTTTAATAAACGGGCCGGGTTCGGACTACAGGTCTTGACCCGCGGGTCGGGTCCGGGTATGAAAAAACCCGATCCGAACCCGACCCGTTGCCATTCCTACTTAAGATGATAAAATCCAAATTTTGAAACTTTAGAGTATAAAATCCAAACACCTTCAAACTTTGGAAATATAACAATTTAACCACTACATACCTTTGGTGCGATAGTCACTCTACAAGTATAAGTGCTTGTGGGGTGTGGAAGGCAAGGGTCGAGGTTCAAGTCTCCAAAAGAGAGTTTCACACATATATACACTTAGATTAAGTTAAAATAGAATTTTTATCTTATATCCAAATATATATATATATATATATATATAGCGATTTAGCTAAAATGTAGTAAACCTCGCAGTTTCAAAAATAACAAATGTAACTCCCCAACAAACCTCAAACATAATGGGTTGAACCTTAATTTTGTTACTTTTTAAAATTTAAGAGTTTAATTATTACTTTTGAAATTATAGGCTTTAGTTTGTTACTTTTTTTTTTTGTTAAAATATGTTATTTTTGAAATGAAAAGGTTTATTTTTGGTACACCAAAATTATACGGTTTAACATATATTTATAAGGGTACCATTGGCTCAAATATTTGAGGGGTAACTAAAATTTTTGTTAGTTAAATCTTTTTTTTTTTTTTAAAGAAACTTGCTAGTTAAAACTTTAAAATGTTTAATAGAATTACATAACATAATATAAAAAGATTTTTAAAAATTTTGGAGTAGTCCCCCACCCATGTGAGTAGTTCTGCCCTGATGACGGTGGACGTGCCTTCAAAGGCTCCCCCTAGTCTGTTCACCAGAAGTAACAAAGCAAAGTCACGGACAGAAAGTACGAAGAATCTCACCAATCCACCATGTGCGGATGAAGATGATGGGACCTTATAGTTAGTTTGTAGGCCGAGATTTACTCGAAATTTTCACACCCCAGCTTCAAAAAAGGTGTGAAATTTTGGTGTAAAAGTCTGCTGCCTACCAACAGTCATGGATCATGGTGTGTGTGTGTAAACGTCTGCTGCCTATTGACTATAATGTGTGCCAAATCAAACCCCATAAAACTAGTCCTTCGAGGACATTTAGATGATGTGTTCAATGGACTTAAAGAAAGTATTGTAAACTTAAAAGTTCTAGGTTTCATCTGTCGTAGTGTCACCTATCAGTCCATAAGGTTTTTAGGATATCTCATTATTAGAGAATGAAATGTTTTAGCCGAAGGCTAGGACACCATTTTCATAATTATATAAGAAAACACCCAAAAAAACAAAAAGACTATCATAGATAAAGATATACTTTTCATTTTCTCTTCACACCTTAACAATCTATTGATTACTACACGAATAATATTTAACATAAACAAATAAAATTAACATCAAACATTTAAGGTTCTAAACAAAAATTTTGACCATTGCATCTTGGTCAGCAAAAGGTGCACGATTAATTGTCAATACTAACAAAGCCATAATCTTTTGTTTAAGGAAGCCAAGTTAAGTATATCAAGAAAATTTTAAAGTCAAAGAATATAAGACATGCACACACATCACACACACACACATACATATAATACTCCTATAAGTTTTTAACATATATTATTTTCTTATATATAACCAAAATATTTACATCAAATTTAATTTATATTAGTTAAAACAATTTCTTTTATTCAGTCGTTCATAAACTATGAACTATCTTTCAAATATTATTGCTTGGGATTAATATTCTTTATACATTTCAAATCAAGTCTTTTATTAAATAAATTAAAAATTAAACTGTTAGAATATTTTGATAGTTTTAAAAACCACGAAACATATGAAAATTTAGTCAGTTTTAACCAATTCAAATAATAAACTTCACTTTATATGCCTAAACATATACAAATCAATATAAGAAAAAATAACAATATCATCATAAACTAATGAAAAACGTTGTTTTTCAAAGATAACAAACACAATAAGGATCTCTAGCTAACTTCTAATCACAAAATCTACTGTTGTCTCCTTTCTTCTAAAAAAAATAAATAATAACAACATAGTGTTCAGATCTCTAACTCTCCAAAAGAAATTTTTATTTAAAAAAAAAAACTTTGCTTTCTGTAAAATAAAGATTTCTATTAAAGAAATTTATTTATCTATTTCTAGGAATATATTTCTTGAATATTACTGTAAAGAGATATACTAATATTATAAGTGTGATAATTTATATAATTTTATCTATTTTAGGAATATATGTATTGAATACATATAAATTATTTGAAATATGTATGATATAAGAGTAATAAAAGGAAAATAAAAATGTATGGTCATACACTTTTTTTCCAACATTTGAGGGGCCATGAATTTAATTATATATATATATATGTGTGTGTGTGTGTGTGTGCATTTTATAATAAATAGTGGTGGGTAGGCAAATTACGATGTGTTCCAGTTCGTTTAACTGGTAATGTCTCAAATAGTTGAATAAGAGATTGAGATTTGGTGTCTTAGGTTGTTGATAAAGAGTACAATCATCAAAAACAGACATCATAGATTGAAACTTTATAAAATATATAAATATATATATATATATATATATCATATTTTACTTATTAAAGATCAATTATTTCTTTTTGAAAAACAAAAACACACACACAAAAGAGAGAGAATAAAGTTCTAGTACAAATACACTCTACAATTTCACTCAAAATTCATGAAAACTTTTAAGAAATAATAGGTCAATTTTTACTTGTTAAAGATCAATTTGATCCAATCACTTCCAGGAAATGGTCAAAAGAAATGCTTGGACTGGCAGATAAAACTCACTTGCCTAGATTTGGAATCTAATTTTAAGTTTGAGGGTTTGCAATATTTAATTTAATTTTTAAAGCAGCTATGTTTCAATCTCTTGAATCATATCATCAATGCAATTAGAAGACTTTTCTGAAACCAAAATGACAATCTCTGCCAACTAGCCATAAACAACGGAAACGTGCATCACCAATTATTGGCAGGCTCTAGAACAGTGGTCTAATTTATATATATCCTCACGTAGATGTGGCATAATTTGATCAAACATCGCTTCAGCCAAAAAAAAAAATTAATTAATTAATTAATTTAAATAAATAAATAAAAACCATACATTGCTTAGCACTAACAGTTACAGACTTACAGGGCCATTATTTCAGTTTGCAACCTGAGTCCCATCAGCACAGCTTGCAATATACTAATTTTAAATCATATCCTCACTGCAAAAGGACTTTGTTTCAAAGTAAAACGACACTAAACTTTCAAAGATACTTTAATTTAACTTGCCCGTAATACATACGGTACGTATGAAAATGATGTAATTAAATCACAGCTTCCAATATACTAATTTTAAATCATATCCTCGATTCAAGAGGACTTTGATTTAAAGCAAGAGGACACTAACTTTTGAAAGTTGAATTGAGTAAACCATAACTAGTTGCCTCACCTTTGACGCATAAAAATCCAAAATCACTTGTGGGCCCAAGCAACACTACTCACAAGAAGGCAGTTGAACAATAATGTTCATTTCGTTCCTATATTAAAAGGAACGTGGAAGTTGACTATTTTGTCCATTTCATTGTCCCTAATTATTTGAACTATATCTTATTTATGTGTACTATACATTTAAAAAAAAAAAAAAAAAGAGTTTGAGTGGTTTTGTTTTGAATTAATTTGGACGATGGTTTTGTAGGGTCTTCTAGTTTTGTTACTAGGTCAAATACCAACAATAGCGTGTGGTCCATTAAGTTATGAAGTCGCGTTTTTTATCTTTGAAAGCATTTATAAGTTACATAAACTTTAAGGCTTTTTGGTCTTTTCGTTTTGGTGCTTCCTTTGAAAAAATGGGATGAAAATACTATGTTACCTCTAGTCTAGAGATATCGATGGGCTAAAAATAAATTGTGAGGATCTTATAGTCTTTTGGTTCTCAATTATATTAGTTTAAAGTGTTTAACTACTCCTCCACTAACCACTCCTAAGTCCTAACCTCCGAGCGGCAATTGAAATTTTGAAACAGTGATGCATCTTGAGTTCAAGAAAATTTAAAATTAAAAGATAAGGTTGGGTTTTACCAAGGTATTTTAACTTTTTTAACTCTGTTTTGCTCAATTTATTTTGTAGACATCTGTTTAAATTTTAAAAGAAGAATTTAATGTACAAGATATAAAGTACTGTATCTAAGTTTTGTTATTGGTTTCATTGTAAACAACAATCACTTCAATGTTTCTATTTAATATTGATTTGTGGACCCAATGAATCCAAGTGGCACAAGTGGAGAATCAGTATATGTTGCTTGAATTTAGAACTAATTTACTTGAATTTAAACATTGCTAGCAATAATGTGATAAAACTAATGTTAGTTTATATTTGAAAATCTCTCTCCACTTTTCTTAGGAATGGCAATTTTTACTTGACCCAACCCTAATGGGGCGGGTTTGGTATGCATTAAAATTACTAAACTATCCTAACTAACTAACTAACTATATATATATATATATATATATTACTAACTATTTCCAAACCCTAATCAATCTCACTTCTCAATCTCTCTCAACTGCCCCCCCCCCCCCTCAACTCTCACTCTCACCAAGACACCAACCCACCCTCACGGCCTCACTCTCACTCTCTCAGCCTGCCGCCCCCATTAAGCCCTCCCTCCTCCCTGAATCTCCACTTTGCCTTAGATGCCAACTACCCCACTATCTCACAAGTTCGTTCTCCACCCTTCTTCATTTTTAGGGTTCGTTCTCCACCTTGTCTTTGCTTAAGTCTATAGCAAAATATCCTCCCCTTTTGGTTTGGTTTGGTTTAAGATGGTTGATTTGATGGTTTGAGATTGAAAATTGGGATTTTGAGAATGAAGGTGGGTATGAAATTTTGTAGATTCATGGGTTTAAATGTATCATCTATTGGAGATGTTTGCATTTTGATTTGGAATTTGGAGTGGACGATGTGCTGGAATGAATGTGTTTTGAGAAATTTTGTACTTTGATAGGAATTTTGGATTAACCATTTGATTTCGTTCCTCTATTTATTACAAATTAACAATTTTTTATCTCATTTTCTCTTGCCTTTTAGGCTTTAGGAAATTGAGTAATCTTTTTTTAAAGTGGCCTTGGTTCATGCCTTTAGATTAGACCCTAGTTCAGGCCCTGAAGAGGCATGGCAAGGCCTATGGGGGGCCATAGGGGCGGATATGGATGCACAAAAAAAAAAAAAAAAAAAAAAAAAAACTCCCGTTTAGTTAACAGGGCAAGTTCGGGTCACAGGTGGTGGGTGGCAGGGCAGGTTTAGAGATAAAGAAACCTGCCCCAAATCGACCCATTGTCATTCCTAATTTTTCTCATACTAACCCAATATCTAGCTCTCTGTGTTTTCCCCACCCTTTAGTCTCTATCTTTCCTCGACCTACACAACTATGGCCATCGCTCATCCCACCATCACTCCAGGCAGTGGTTCTCTTGTTTCTCAAGGCAAAACCCCAGTCTCTCTAAAACATGATGTAAGATTGAATTTATTCAACCATGTGTTGGCTTTATTCCATGCCAAATTTGCTTGTAATTTTAGCAATTAGATACCCTGTATTTAGGTGGGAATAATGTAAGTAAGGGTTATGTGTGAGAGAGTGTGAAGAAACTCAAGTTGCATGCATTCAAGATAAGTCTCGTGACTGGATCTTGCGACTAGCAAGTCGCCAAAGTGCCACACATGTGAAACATGCAAGAAGTTGAAGGGTCACGACAGCTGGAGCACACCAGGACAAAAAGTATAGTCTGGCCTGGCAATTAACTCATGACTCAAACTTGCAACTCATTCCAATTGCGAGAGTGAGTCGCCAGAATGCCCTGTTTTGCAAAAAATGACTTTTCCCATTCCTCACATACCTTACTATAAATACCCTTATACCCACGAAATGTAGAGAGCTTCAAGAGAGAATTTTGAGAGAGAAACCCTAAAGAAAACCAAGATTAACTCATCCACAATCTTAGCCTTTTGATTCTCTAAATTCCTCTACTCTCACCCTTTCCATTAACATACCCTTGAGAGGCTCATTAGCCAATTCATTTTCTCACCATACTCATATCAATGAGAAGGTATTTTGGTAATTGGGAAGTAGTTCAAAGATGATCAATTTGTTTCGTTGATGCAATGGACTTATTGCAGGATCTGGAAAGCTAGAGAAGACACGGTTAGGCTTAACCAGTTGGTAGCAGGAGATTGGAGGGCTCAAGTACATTGGGCAGACTAGGCTTAGAGGGTTTTTGTTATTCGTGTACTCCAACTTTATTCTCTAATGGATCATTTTACTGCTTGGAGGGCGGCGGAGAGGTTTTTCGTTGAGTTTTTCGATTTCCTCTTCGATAACATGTGCCGGTGTTATCTTTGTGTTTGCATTTCTCTAACCCTTTCTCTCTACCTTTAATTGTTGTTTTGTTGTGATTAATTATGGTGTAGAGTTGTTTATTTGTTTGGGTTTTTGCTTGTACCTATTATTCCACACATATATTGTTTGGGTATAAGCTTGTGTTGGTTTAATTTGACATTGGGGGTCTAAACGTTCATTAGTGCTTCATACGCTAATTGAAATTTCACATGATCTATCCCCTTTCTCACTTTTCAATCTAAACATGGAAAAGCCTCCTTACTCCACCTAGACACTCACTGACTACCACCATTGTAGTGGTGGTCTTCGTCTCTCTACCAAAACCTCTTCGCCTTAGTGGAGACGATGATGAATGATGAATCCTTAGGAGGATGGAGGGTTTTGATGGTTTATGGGTTTGTTAGGTGAAAAAGTTTTGGATTTTTACATTGTTGTTTCGTAAACTTGAATTAGACCCATGATAATTTTGGATTTGGTCTAATTTGTGAAAGTCTAAATTTTTTTGGTAAATTTGATAGCTATTTTTGGAACTTAGTCAGACCCATATAATTTTATGGCTTGAAATTGAGGATTTTGGTCTTTTGTCTGAAACTTTATCAAAACCATGATAGTTCTTAGAAGAAAGTTGTTGAATTTCTGATCCATTTTGTTGAACAAGATCAGACCCAGAAAACTTTTGAAGTTTGAAGGTTAAAAAGTTGCTGCATTTAGGATGACTAATTCAGATAATGAGTCAGTAGAATCACAAGAGATTGCAAACGTGAGTAGAATAACAAGAGATTGCAAACGTGAGTAGAATCACTAGAGAAAATTTGAAAATGCAATCACAAGCCCATTTGGTTGCCAGACAAGTGCAATAAAATCTGGTTTTTTTTTTTTCTATTTTTAAAATTGAAAAAATAATTCCAATTTAAATGTTAGTGTGCCATTTTATAATAGCAATTAATTTTTTGTATTAGCCATGTTAGCTTCAAGTGTGCTAATTGTGTCATCCATTAGCCATGTAAGTATTTTCTTTTAGTAAGTTGATGATGGGGACCAAATCGAGTGTAACTTGAAAATAACATGGACCAAATTGAGTTTTACCAAAATATAGGAATCAAATTGACCGTAATCCCAAAATATATTGCCCAAAATAGTATTTTCACCTACTTTTATTGACATTATAATTGTGTATTATGACAATGCATGTTAATGCCTGTAACAATAAAATTATTAAAATCAATCCATGTTTTTCTTTAATTATATGCTTTACTATTTATATTAACACACGCACCTTATCCCTGATCTCCCCTAACACACACAACTAATATTTCATGTGGGACAAAAATAGTTACACACACCCTTTTACAAACACACTATTACACACATTTTTTGAACTAAATCGTGAGTTGAATTTGAAATCGCATTTTCAACTCACAATTTCAGTTTATGATTTTAGTTCGGGATATTTTTTGTCATTTTTAGGTTCTAAGGGTATTTCAGTCATTTTTTTAGTTTTCAGGGGCATTTCAATCACTTTTTAAGTTCTAAGGGCATTTCAATCAATCTTTAGGTTTCAAGGTCATTTTGATCATATTTTAAAGTTTATGGGTATTTTAGTTATTTTGGAGGCTTTGGGGGTATTTTGGTCATTTTTCAGCTTTTAGGGGTATTTTTGTCTTTTTTAAGGTTTCGGGGTATATCGATTATTTTTTAGGTTCTAAGGGTATTTCAGTCAATTTTTAGGTTTTAAGGGCATTTTAGTCATTTTCAAGTTCTAACAGTATTTCGGTCATTTTTTAGGTTTCAAGAATATTTTGGTCAAATTTTTTTATATATATAGGGGTATTTTGGTTATTTTGGAGGTCCTAGGGGTATTTCGGTTATTTTTTAGGTTTTCGATGATATTTTGATCATTTTTTAGGTTTATGGGTATTTTGGTTTTATTTTGGAGTACTGAGGGGGTATTTCAATCATTTTTAATTTTTAGGTTTCAGGAGTATTTTGGTCATTTTTTAGTTTTCAGGGTATTTCAGTCATTTTTTAGATTCTAAGAGTATTTTAGTCAATTTTGTAGGTTTCAGGGCATTTCAGTCATTTTTTAGATTTAGGAGTTGGTTATTTTGGAGGTTTCAGGGGTATTTCGGACATTTTCTAGATTTTGGGGGTAATTTGGTCATTTTTTTAGTTTTAGGGTCATTTTTGTCATTTTTAGGTCCTAAGGGTATTTCGATAATTCTTTAGGTTTCGAGGTCATTTTAATTACTTTTTTAAGTTTTAAGGGTATTTTGATTATTTTTTAGGCTATAAAGGTATGTTGGTAATTTTAGACGATTTTGGGGGGTATTTTGGTCATTTTGAACATAGATGCATTTTAATAATTTTTAGATTTAAGATTATTTTGGACATTTTAGAAGTTTTAGTACTCCCTCCGTCCCACTTTATTTGTCCTCTATTCCATTTTAGGATGTCCCAAAATATTGTCCTATTTCTAAAAATAAAAGTTATTAATTTACTAATATTCTTATTATACCCCTATTTTATTAATAATTCAATTTTTTGATAAATTTATTTAAGGGTAGTTTTGGAAACTTATACATTTTTAAAAGGTAGACAAGATAATAAATGATGTTCCCATAAAAAGTTTGATTTTTCAAATAGGACAAATAAAGTGGGACGGAGGGAGTAGTATTTTGTTATATATAATCATTAATTATTAGGTAATTGAATGAGTTGGGTTTTACCTATAATAATTGAGTGGGATTGGTTTTTGGTTATAATTAATTACTTAAATGGGTTTTATGTACCCAATTAATTTATGCATAGCCCAAACTCACCCATTTGACACCCCTATATTTAGGTCCCACAAGTTTTGTAAATCTCATTTTGACGGAGGCTTCCTAGGCAGCATTGTAATCCTTGTTTTTATTTTGGTTTTAATAAAATTTTACTTTAAACAAAAAAATAAAAGAGAAATACTAAATAACTTTCCATTGACTAAAGTTGGTGAAGACTAAAGAGTCCTCCTTGCTTCATCAGTAAAATTTGCTGAATAGTACTTTTTAGGAAACTTTTAAGAGAATAGCATGTGACTGAAATTATTTAGTTATATAGACTCTTTTTAAAACTCGAGTTTGTCAAACTCGAATTCCAACCTAAAATCAAGAGTATCAAACTCGAGTTTTAATTAGTTTAGGTTGCATGGCAATCTGACATTATATACCAAATTAGAACTTGAGTTTACTAAATTCAATTTTGGATTGAAACTTGAGTTTGACAAACTCAAGTTCCAAAAAGAGTTTATATAACTAAATAACTTCAATCACACACTATTCTCCTAAAATTGTCCTTAAAAAAGACTATTGAGCAATTTTTTCCTACTCCATCAGTCATTAGAAGAGAGAATTGCGGGTCATCCAAATTTTAACGGGTCAATAACGGCTGTGGATACTGACTTCTTCTTTTTTTTTTTTTTTTGAGAAAGAGACATCGTATTGACTTTGTTCTTCTACGGAATTTCCAAGAAATATCTAGATACTTTGGTCCCTGACCATAAAAAGTGAGGGCTTGGCCTTGCTATTTCACACTCACATTCATCAGAGAGAGAAGTCTGAGAGAGAGAGAGAGAGAGAGAGAGAGAGAGAGAAATCAGAAATGGCAATGCGAATGGTGGTGTTTCAAATAATCGTCTTATTGGGGTCAATGAATGCATTTGTAAAAGCAGTGGGTTTGGTAAACAGTTCAAAATGTAGTGAAGCAACCTGTGGGAACGTTAGCATTCCATATCCTTTTGGAATAGATACTGATTGCAACATGACCGCCTTGTATTGGATAAATTGCAGTCACAGTTTCAGTCCTCCCAAGCCTTTCTTGGCGTCCATAAACCTGGAGGTTCTGGATATTTCATTATTAGACGGCACACTTCGCGTCAACTATCCAATGCTTTTGGGTTGTTCTGATGCTACAAGTAGCGAATTTGACTCCTATACTTCAACAGGTCTTGTCTTCTCCCAATCCAGAAACAAATTCGTTGCCATGGGTTGCAACAATTTTGCTTCATTGTTAGATGCAGAAAATATTGTTCTTTGTGGGTGCATGTCCGTTTGTGATAACGGAAGCAGAGAGATGAATATCAACAATAGTTGCAATGGCATCAACTGCTGCCAAACTGCTATCCCAGTTCTCAACGCCTTTTCTGTATCTCTAAGGTCAATGGACACCGGGACTCACGATATTAGCCCTTCTTGCAAGTATGCATTCATAGTAGAACAGAAGTGGTTCGAGACTAATTTAACAAACCCCTTTGAAGTCCAAAATATGTCCCACGTTCCTGTGGTATTGGAATGGCTCATCGATCCAACATTATTTCCTTTTGTAACAGGAAATAACCAGTCAGATGAAGAAACCTCAACCTATGTTTGTGCTAATCGTTCTTCAACTCTTACATGTTCTTGCAAACCAGGCTTTAAAGGAAATCCCTATCTGCCTCATCCTGAACGATGTGCAGGTAAACTACTTCTCACCTCCGTCTATTAATTTTACTCCTGTAAATTATTTTGGTAAATTACGGTAAACTAGCCTAAAGTTTGAGGAAATACCAAACACATCCATAATTGGTTAAAAATGTTAATTTAGTCTTTCAACATAAACAATGTTAACATCTGCTATTAATAACAAAGTTTTCTTAAAAAAAAAATAAAAAAATAAAACTCAAATCTGACTCTTTCTCTCTCTCTCTCCTTTTCTATTTCCTCATCTCACTATCTCTCTCACAAGCCACAACTTTCTTTTTCTTTGCTTATCCAAATCTTAAAATTTTGAATAGTCCATTTATGGACCAAAGAATCATCCTCTAAAATTTCCTTCCTTTTTCTTCTTAAAATCAACAATACAGCAGTGCTTTTTTTTTTTTGGTTATTTTTTCTTCCAAATTTTTTTTAAAAAGGTAGTTATTTTGTTACTTTGTGTTTGGTAGCCGAGAAAATCAAAGAGAAAAGCTGAAAAAATCAAAAGGAAAAGCCATAGAAAAAGACTCATGTCTTCCGTATAGTGTTTGGAAGACAAGAAAATCAAAAGAAAAAGAAAAGGCTCCTTAAAAAACAAGCCCTTCTCTCCTCCACAAAGAAACCCAGGAAAACTCATTCACACCGGCCAAGGTCCTAACTGCACCACAAAATTGTCATCAACCACCAAGCAAACATCAAAACTACTGATACCTATGTCAGCCAAACCCAAATCCAATCCCACCACCGCAAGATCTCCACATCCATCATCAGCAAGATTTAGAAAACCAAAGGCAAAGAAAATTGAGAGAGAAAAAGAGTGTTAGATGAGATTGTAAAAAAGAGAAGGGACAGAGACAGAGAGACGAGAAAGAGAGTCAGATTCGGAAAGAACAAAAATTGAGAGAGAAAGAAAGAGTACGGTGAGATTAAGGAAAAAAAAAAAGAAAAAAAGAGGAGAGAGAGAGTCAGACTTTGTTATTAATGGCAGATGTTAACACCGTTTGTGTTAAAGGATTAAATTAGCCATTTGTAACAAGTTGTGGATGTATTTGATATTTCCTCAAATCTTAGGGTAGTTTACAGTAATTTACCCTATTTATTTCTTCTTTCTTTTTTCTTCATTTTTTCCATTCTCTTGACTTTCACACTTATAGTATCCTTTTGAGTCCTGAATTTCTCCTTGAATTTTCAACTTCAATAATATTCTCCCTAAAACTTTTTCTATTCTATAGTACTCCATTTGTCAATAATTACTTCTTTAAGTTTAAGTGAAGGGAAGTAAATGTAAGACCTAAGTGAGAGTCATGAAGGTGCACTTGACTACTATAAGAAAATTAAATTGTTAAGGGTAATTTTCAATAACAAACCTTGAGATTTGGGCTAGTGCCAATCAAGTTCAAGACTTTTCAAAACTAACTAATTTTGTTCATAAAGCTAACTTAGTCCCTAAATACTATTAGGCCAATTATTCATTTTTCTCAACTGTTTTTGGGACTAAGTTGGTTTTAGGGACCAAATCAATATATGAATTTTCTTCTTGATACTCGGTTGGTTGTAAAGTTTGAAACTTTCAAAGGATTGTTAAGACTAGCCAAAGAGTGTTAGCTTTGATGGTAATGAACTTTCAAATTCATCAATTAGATATTTTAAAATTATTCATCTTAACAATTTAGAAAACAATATCTCTCTCACAAGCGTACATCCAATCTAAGGGGACTTTTGGTTCACGTGATGTTAGATTTCTAGAATCTTAATCTATGGAATTATATTTTAAGTTTCTAAAAATATAAGATTACAATGTTTGGGTCATTTGTAACATTCTCATCATATTTCAAGGATTTAACATTCCTATAATTGGTGAATTCCAGTTAGCTTAACTGGTAAAATCTCTTGTAGTCAAATAAGAGATTTGGGATTTAATCCCCGCCTATACGAAAAAACCAATTGATGTCTTAGCCTATTGATAAAGAGTTATCATTAAAAATGGACACTATAGGTTAAAACCATAGTTATTAAACCCAGGCCGACTTGGCCAGTCACACCAAAAACTTGATTACCCGGCACCTAGACCGATTCAGGTGTTAAAATGGACCGTTTATGCATAAAACCTGGTCAAACCTAGTCAAACCCAGCAGGTTTGTGGGGACTTGAGTAACTCAAATGGGTTTATAACTTGATTGGGTTTGTGAAATTTGTAAAATTACAACAATTGGTCTACTTTATTGACTTCTTTACTGTTTAATGTGTTATAATATGGTAATTTAAAGAGGAGAAAACCTAAAGAATTTTTGTTTTTTTAAATCCACTTATCTGTCTATCTACCTACCTCCAAGACTCGCATCCTATTAAAAGTCTACTCTGTTATTGTGAAATCTTGATTTTAAATTATAATTGCTAGTTTAATTTAGGATATGCCTATTTTTTTAATTTACATATTTATGTTATGATTTCTCAAACTTATTTTTATTTATAAAAAAAAAAATTATTTGACCCTACGATTCGATCGATAACCAACTAGTTGAACCAATGACTTAGTGACCTGACTTATAAACCAAGTCAATGTCCGAATTGGGTTTAATAAATAAGGTTGAAACTGTCTCTAAAAAAAAAATCCTACAATTGGTTAATAACATTTTCATGAATAATTTCAAATTTTAAGGGTGGTTTGGTCATTTTAGAGGTTTTGTGATTTTCTTTCTTTCTTTCTTTCTTTTTCTTTTTTTTTTTTTTTTTTTTTTTTTTTTTTTGTCATTTTAGGCTTCTAGCCTTTAGGGATATTTTAGTTATATTAGATGCTTTGCTGCAATTATTTTAAAGATTTGGGGTGTAGTTTGGTCATTTGGGTAGTTTTAATGGTATTTTAATTACTTTAGAGGTTTTCTAGTTATTTAAGTCATTCCATTAGTAAAAAAAATGTGAGATTTTCATTATCTAATAAAAAAATTCATTGCAATGATATATATAATCCATATTACTATAATATTGCTGTAAATTGTAATGTTTGTCGCATTATAATGAATCAATCACCCCGCAATGTTAACATGAGCTTGGGGCTGGACTACCATTATGATATAATTAGCCAATTCTTGATTCAAATTCCTAGAAATAAATGGTTGCACAATATCCACACTTTCATACCACATGTTCACATTTTACACATAATGTGAAAGAGTGCGGAGACTATCACTATTAGAATACATAGAAAATCATTGTTTTTGGATGAATGTCAAGTTGCTTTTTGAGTTTTGTTCCTCAATGTTCTAATGCTATGTTTCATGTTTGTCACTATAATTTATATGTCAGATATTAACGAATGCATAGAAAATTCCACACCGTGTTTGGATTTCTGGAATAGCTTCGAGGGACTGGAATAAGAATAACTATTCGAGCCTTCACTGCGTAAATACTTATGGGTCGTACCATTGTGTAAAAGATGATCCAATCATCAAGCCTTCTTCTCCTCCGACCAAAGCGATCACAATAGGTATGCCTTTTTAGTAATAATAATTGCAAGAAAGATTTTTGCCTCTTTTTTTTTTTTTTTTTTTTTTTTTTTAAAGCTTTCTAAAATATCTCAAACATGACTCACTGCTTCATTTTTACTAGTCTGGACTACTTCTTATTGGATTTTTTTCTTGAGAGGATTCATGTCTGAATTAAGAGAACTTTATCAAATTGCACCTGATAAACAAATAAACACAAGTCTAAAAATAAAAAAGATCATGAGAAAATTACTAGTTTAAATATTCCAATCAGTACAATGGGAATCCATGATTGTCCTCAATTGAACTACGAACAGATAATAAAGAGACGGCTACTGAATAACACTACTGTCACATTATGCCCACTCTAAATCCTATCATTTATTCCATGTTTGGGAGATTTTAAAAGATTGAAATGAAAAGTAATAGAGGGAACGAGAGATCATAATGGAATAAAATTTTAATGTATTTTAGAGTTTATAAAAGTAGAAATAGATTTGCCTTTTCTTTTATCTAGGTATAAAATTAGTAGTTCATCTCAATTCATTAAAAGAATGAATATTATTTACACTTTTGGAAGGAATAATGTTTCCTTCCAACCATTTTAAGTAAGGGAATATATATATATATATATATATATATATATATATATATATGAAGTTTCTTTCTATTAAATTCATTTCCATTCCTTTTGCTCCTTCCAAAAGAAACGTTAAGAGACCAACCATTGTTTCTAACTTATTTACCATATGTACAACTTTTTAAAAACTTTACCTTTTCTAAGGACAAAGTTTAGTTACAAAATTGATTGTAACCTTAGGCTACAATCTTACTTAATAAAATAAGCATTACTTTATATTTTGAAAATCTAACCGTTGAATTGCATGTTTTTTACACTCTTAATACACATATCAAATTTTATGTTAATCGAATATTATTTACTATATGATCTATAAGCTTATATTTTAAACATAATTTTAAACTATAAAAACTTGCAATTTAAACAATTTATTGATAACATAGCTATTAATCTTTAATTTTCTAGAAATTTTGCAATAATGGAGAATATAAGAAGAAGATGTAATCCAATAGTGGATTTGTCAAAATTTATTTCCAATAAAAATATATTGAGTAAAGTTGTAGCCTTAAGTTACAACCAATTTTATAGCTAAACTTTGTCCTTCTTCTAATTAGAGAAAATGATTTTTTAAAGCTAATAAACCAGTATATATAAATTCTCCCAAATGAACACTCTCAATACTCAATGGTATATTCAAATATTTGAACTATGCCCTCCTTTGAATTATTTTAATGCACAAAATATAATGATAAAAAGAAGAAGAAGCAAGAAGTAGCAATAACAATATAAATAATTGAATTTATTTATTTTATTTTTCTAAATACTGCCCATGTTAAAGGAAGCGAGGAAGAACCCCTGAAATTTACTTGGATAAATTTTTTTTAATAGTTTTTAATTATTTCTTTAACTTCTAGTGTTAAGTAGTTAGTATAAGTATCTCATTAATATCAACAAAACTAGGTTAAAATATTTATAATGTTTACATTGATTCGGTTTTGGTCCATAAATTATCAAAAAAAAAAAAAATTATATAAAAGAACTATTAAAAATAATAAAATTTTGATGCCGACGCCACTCATCTTTGGTTTGAAACCTCTTGCCCTCATACTGGGTCCATCTCGAAGGATTTTTCCCTATAATAACCCGGGGTGTGCGGGATAAAGGGACTGCCTACACCTGAGAGAGTAATCAAATACTTGAAAATGTCTGGATACCCTCATTTGTCAATAATAATAACACACTTACTATTCTTCCATCCACTCTTGTCAACATTTTATCTTATGTGTTTAAGAAAATTCCTACGTGACATTATTTAATGATTATTTCATAATAATTAATTTGATATAGAGTGCAAGTATTATTTAATTATTTTTATTTTTAAAAGAAAATAATTAATCTTATAATTAAGGCCTAAAATATTTATTAAAAAAAAAAAAAGGCATGGTCTGCTTGGTCACACTTACACACAAAATAATATCAACAATTCAAGAACTGCAAAAATTCTCCCCTTACAAATATAAAAAATGTTAATATATTGTCATATATTAATGCTTTGCAAATCAGCTTCTTCATTATTGGAAGCTGAGGGACACCTTAACACAAAGGTGGGGAGCAAAGTTAATTTCATTTTTGTTTGTTTGTTTTTGAAATTCATGACAAAAGTTATAGCCAAAGCTAACGATTGGCTTATAATGACTTCACTTGATAATCGACTCAATCGGAACCCACACAACCCAAAGAACAACCCAACAAAAATAGCCCACCACAAACCAAAAAAAAAAAAAAAAAAAAACCAGCAACCAACAGATCGACGATAAGGCTTGGGTCGGCAGCGTGGGCCATCAAGAGAGTTAATCTGATGAAATGAGAGAGTTTGATGAAATGAGAGAGAGTTGATCGGTGAGAGTGAGGTGAGAAAGGAAATGAGAAAAAGAGAGTGAGCTCAGTCAGAGGTACAGAGAGGAGAGAGAAAAAATTGTTAAAATATTAAATGCACATGCTACAGTAACCGTGCATATACCGTGCATATATGCACGGTTACTGTAGCAATTATGCATTTATGCACAATTTTACACCCACTGATGTGAGTTTTTTTTGCTTAAAATGTGTAAAATTAGGTACTTTTTCCATTTTGCACAATTTTGCACATGCTGATGGGAATGCTCTAACATGTCGTATTGGGTCTCTTATCTTGGCTGCCACCTTCGATACTTTCCATATTGGGATTTTTACTGTAGAGAGACACACACACACGTATATATATCTAGACACTCTAGGCTAATATCTTCCTCCCAAAGCCATTGTTTTGTTTTATAGGGAGTGCAAACATTAGAGTATCAATTGGGGCTAATTGTTTGTGGGGGCCTTTTTGTACTGTTGGGCCTCAACCCTTTTATTGCACTATGGCTTGTTAGTCTAAAGTAAGAGAGTTGGGACTAGCCTTACTGGGACTACACTTCAGGCCAACTTGCACACAAGTCAGGTTGCCTCAATGTAGATGCGTCCTGGCATGAATGCTGTGGGCCAAACGTATGGTGTGGTCACAGGCTCACAACAGGAATAATTGTCATAAGTGTTACGGTAGGAATATAGTACAGTAGGATAACTATGATAATAATCGTAATAAATAAAACTAACACTGAGAAAATAATTAATAGAGTTACGACAGAATAATACAGTAAGTGGAAATAACACTACAGTAGAAAAAAAAAAAGTAAATGACTTAGTGATTCAAACCAATTATTGGGTAAATCACCCAATAAACATGACTAATGAAACAATTTATTTGCTCAGTGATAGGCTGAACTTTTTAGTTGAAGCAAAACCAAGAAGGAACGAATCTCCAATGCGAGCAACCTCAAGAGAAGGCTCCTGCCATAGAAGTTACACGTTCTAAAGAAAGGGCCTAAATGGCTTGAGTTTCGATTCTCAACTTTCAGAGAGTGGGTCTGTCAAAAGGGAGAGAAAATGTGGCCTATTTATGCATGCCTCTATTTCTACTATTTACTTTCTCTCTTGTTTCCTTTCTAATCTTTCTTTCTTTTCTTTTGTTTTTCCCGTATGTTCCTTTGTTTTCTACTCTTTCTTTTCTATCTCTTCCATTTCTCCCCCTTTTACTATTCATGGCTACTCTTTATATACTGTCTGCCATTGTGGGATTTACCCTTCTTATCCCTTAACCTTTTTTGGCTCCTTAAGGGCATCCCTCTGAGATTGCCCACTAGCCTACTGGCTATCTAGCCACTACCTCTGCTCAGAGTGTGTTGGTTGCACCACTCTCCATTTCTAGACAAAATTACTTGTCTTGTTTCTTACCTCTCTTTGTTCTTGTTTTACCCATATAGATAAGGATTAAGTTACCTCATTACCTACTTTTATGGCATGCATCAAGTGGTCACAACCCATACTTACCTCTTTTGGGTATAATGTCATCCCAGCAGAATATTTCCCCCAAAGAAGCTTGAGAGAAAACCCCCAGAATAGACCCCCCTTTCTCCCCACCGCCGAACCACACCCTCTGAATACCTTGACCCATGGCCTACCTCCCATGTATTGGCTAGGTACAAGTAGGTGGTATCCTGGCCCTTTGTGCATGCTCCACTCCGTCTGAATTTGTTTTTTTCTGGCCTTTACACCATTTCTGCTGCCCTTGCATTATCTGGTTCTGCTATTCGTACTAATTGATGTTTATCCTTTGTGATGTGAAGGATGCGTGGGCTTTTGAGCTTATATTTTCTTCCTTTCATCCCTTCCTAGGCTGGGTATCACTTAGGCGAAAGCCTTCATCTTCCTACTAAGCCCATGCTTTCTTCTTTATGACTGTGGGCCTTTTGGCCACTAATCCTGCCATACCACTTCATTGTGTTTACTACAACTTTGTTTTTCTTTTTAATTCTTATTACCCTATGGGCTTACGAGCTAATGTTCCTGCCGTATCAACCCATTTCTTCATTAATCCTTTGTTTAGGGCTTCTTTGACCCACTTACCACGTCTTTACCTCTTTTGGGCTTGTTGGCCAACATTCCTGCTATGTCAACCTATTTTACCACTTTATTCCTTGGGCTTCCTCAACCCATTTACTTCTTATTTACCGCTTTTTACTCTCATGGGCTTGTCGCTAAATTCCTTGGGCTTTCTTGGCCCTTTTACTACATATTTACCTCTTATTACCCTTTTGGGCTTATTGGTCATCATCCATGCCATGTCAGGCCATTGAGTTTACTAATTTATTCTCTGGGCTTCCTCAGCCCATTTACTTCTTCTTTACCTCTTACTATTCCCATGGACTTATTGCTTCATTCCTTGGGCATCCTCAGTTCATTTATTTCTTCCTTACCTCTTATTATTTTCATTGGTTTGTTGGCTATCAATCTTGCCACTCTAGCCCACTGGGCTTGTTTCCTTATTTCTTTACTATTTTGCCCCTCATTTTCTTCTCATCTTCTTTTTTGTTAGGCTTCTTCTGCTGTTAGGCCCTTTATCAAAAATCGGCATCAACATTGTTTAAACTAGAAAAAATACATCAGATATAAAGTTATTAACATGACTCAAATTATAAAAATCACAGATTATACCTAATAAAAATAAAAACTAAAGGGTAAAATATATATTTAGTCCCTAACCTTTACACTATATTTCAATTTAGTCCATAACCTTTTAATGTTGTGTCAATTTCCCCACTATTATATCTTATATCAAAATTACTAACATGGAAAACGATCAAAATAAAATTTAAGTTTATTGTCACATGAACGGAAGCAATTTTTTTGCTTTGGCCATTAAACACCATTAATTTTTATCCAAAAAATAATGGCAAAGACTAAATTAACATAGTACTAAAAGGCTAAATTGAAATAATTGAAAGGTTTGAGACTAAAATTGAAATATAATTTTTTTTAGAATACTAAATATTTTTAACACACACACACGAGAAGAGGGAGAAGGTTTTTAAAGAAATTTACAGTGGTGTATATCCAAATAAGTAGTTTACCCAAAACTAAAAAACCCTTCAACTTTAAAGATCGTCCATCTGCCTCTTCGGTCTCATCTCTTTGCTGCCGCCACCACACCTCAAGTTGGAGTTGGTCATAAAACAAATGGAGTAGACAGTCCATCTCACCCCTTTTCTCTCAACCGCTCCGATCTCTGCATCTTTGGCAAGGCCCTCCACGCCTCTAAATTTCCTAAAATGAGTAGATTGTTCTGATGATTAACCTTTACATTTATGGTTGTGGTTACTATTGAAAGTTGTTGTTTTCCCCCTTTGCATGATTTTTTTTTTTAATGAATAATATCACTTTCATTAAGGCTGCGTTTGGTTGAATGTAAAATATTTTCCGAGTGTAAAATATTTTCAAGTGTAAAATATTTTCGGGAAAGGAAAATGTTTTCAAGTGTTTGGCTACATTATGAAAATTGTTCTAGAAAATGTTTTCATGTGTTTGGTTGCATTCTAAAAATGCTATTTTCTTACTAGTTTCTCACATTTTCTCACCTATTTTCTCAGCTACCAAACAAATTTTATAATAGAAAGTTTCAATATATAAACTTAAAAAAACAAAAATCAAAACAACACCATTCGTTAAACTCCACAATTCGATCAAACTGAGAGAGGGAGGAAGAGAGAGTGATCAAAAATTGAGGGAAAGGGAGAGATCGGTCATGGGTCATGGGTGACGAGATCAAGACGATGAGATCATTGGTGCGATGAGATCGAGACGACAAGATCGGCGGTGCCGATGAGCTTTCGGTCGAGAACAAGAACGAGATCAGTAACGTCAGCGCCGATGAGATCGGTTTTGGGTGGTGACGATCTAGATGGCGGCGTCGGTGTTGGGGTGCAATCTCGGTGGTGGTGCGATCTCGGCAGCGCGAACTCGCCGGTGCTAGGGTACTCTCTCTTCTTTCTCTCTCTCTCTCTGTCTCTGTTTGTGCGTCTCTGGAAATGGTTTGAAGTGAAAATAGAAATGTAAACCATTTTCTGAGTCAAAGGCATAATATTTACGGTCAAATGAAATTGATTTCCAGAAAATTCTATTTTCCATACGCAACCAAACACCCGATGAGGTGTAAAATCATTTCCTAAAATGGTTTTATGCCAAAACAAATGTAGCCTAAGTCACAAAAGAAGAATACACATCAATCAAAACTATAACTCACCGAAAGAACAAAATAGGCTAGAGCAAAACAAATTTGCAACAAATAAGAAAAGCCAAAAAAATCAACCAATAGAGCACAACCTCCCAAAACTACTAGCAATTTTGTGCACTTGACATTGCAAAATAGTACAACAATACCAAAACAAAATAAGGCACTCAGGCTTTAATTGCTGGCATAAGGAATCCTCAGTTCAAGCATATTAATCCATTCTTTGGGGTATCTAAAATTTTCCTCTTGTTATAATTCTTGACCTTATCTCCCAGAAAACATCCTTTATTAGACTCTCTCCATTTAAGATTTTGCACGGAGGTGTGTGTGGTGGCGGGGACAAAGAGATGAGGCCGAAGAGGCAGGGAGGGAGGGAGACAGAGGAGATGGACGGTCTTTGAAGGTTGAAGGGTATTTTTTAGTTTTTATTTTTATTAGGTCTGATCTGTGATTTTTTAATTTAAGTTATGTTAATAACTTAATATCTATGTGGTCTTTTAGTTAAAGAAAAGCTTATGTAGAGCATTCCACGTCACTAATTTGTAAAATGTTTATAGAATAATTTATATCTGTAGGATTGCTCTAGATTAGTTAAGGGTCAGTAATTTGTAAAATGTTTATAGAATAGTTTGTATTTGTATGATTTCTCTAGATCAATTAAGGGTCCATTTGATTGGAGGAGTGAAAAAGTAAGAGGATAGAAAATGAGAAGGGAATAGAAAAGTGGGAGGATAAAAGAGATTTAGGGTATGTTTGGTAACTGTTTTTCTCTTATTTTTTGTTTACAAATTTTTTTTTTTCTATTTTTAAGACTAAAAAACTTGTTTGGCAACCCAAAATGGACAAAAAAAAAAAAAAAAAAAAAAAAAAAAAAAAAAAAAACTGTTCTCAAAACTCAATTTGTAAAGAAAATTGAAAGCATGCAAAAGGCTGTTTTCAAACTTTTCAGTTTCTAGTTTTCAAAAATTAATGAAAACACTAGTCTGATTTGATGAATTTGTCTCATTTATCAAGTTAGCACTAGAGTTCAAAATCTAATAACAACACATTTTAGTATTTTCTATTTTTTTCTTCAATTTTTTTTTTTTTTTAATTTCAACTAACCAAACATGTTTTTTATTAAAAAAATATAGGAAAATATTTTTTTTATTTATATTCCCAAAAATTAGTTTTTGAAAATAGAAAACAAAAATTGTTACCAAAACATAACTTTAGTTTTCTCTCATTTGTGTTTGGTTGGGAGGATGGAAAAATGGAGAGATGAAAAACTTATTTGTTTAATTGAGAAGAAAAATGAGAGGGTGAAAAATGAAGTTGGTATAAATTTACAATTATGTCCTCATCAAATAAAACAAAAAAGCAACACATTTTTTTAAGCAAAAAAATTGTGTACATGCAAGTGGACCAAAAAAAAAAAAAAAATAGCCACTGACGTGGAATCAACCAAGTGCACAAGGACATTTTCTTCCCTTGGTTTTTTCCTCATTTTGGGGAGAAAACTTTTTGGTAGGTTTAAGAAGAAAACACCCAGATCCTACCATCTTTTTTCCCTCCCCCCTCCCAATCAAATACCCTCAAAAAAGTTCTCTCATTTTTTCTCATTTTTTTCCATTCTTCTTAAAATTCACTCTACCAAACACACCTTAAGAGTAATGCTACAAATACAAATTATTTTACAACATTTTTACACATTATTGATGTGACAAATTCTTACTAATTTTAATCTAGATCCACCACTAACATCGCATTTTTCTTTACAATAACTATTTGGAAAATGCTAAAGCCACATCAACAATTTGTAAAAATATTATAAAATAGTTTGCATATGTAGTCATTATTTACTTTTAATTAAGTAGTGTGAATTATTTTTTAATTAATACCACCTAGGCATTCTATTAGTCATGTAAGACCAAGGTTTTGAAACCTGGACCGGACTGTACGGTCCGACTGAGAAAACCTCGAACTGCTCATTTTTGCGGTTCTTTAGCCTCAAGAACCGTTCTATAGGAAAAAAACAGGGACCCATGCGAACCGCAGTCGAACCTCACGGTTCTGAGAACCGTGATCAAACCGCTTCTCACGGTTCCCTGCTTCCCTTTGAATCTGCACCTTAAAAAAGAAAAAAAACAAAACAAAACAAAAGAAAAAGAAACACAACTGCTGGAAGTACATCATGTCTTCATAAACACTGCCACTGCCATCTCCAAAGAAACACAACATGTCTTTATGTTTCTTCTTCTTCTTTCTTCAAAGTACATCACGCAGCTCCCTCTCTTAAAAACTATTCTCTTGGGCGAATCAAGCTTTAAATATCGGCTTTGTTCTCCGCCGGTAATGTGTGTGTGATAGGGTGAGAGTATAAGAGAAAGAGAAGGAGACAGAGAGAGCTAGAGATGAAGAAAGAAAAATAAAAGCAGAGAGGACACTGTGGACAGTGGAAGAAGAGTCTAGAAAAATAAAAACATGATGAGGCTTGAGAGGAGTGAGTCAGTGGGGATGGGGATACGTGTGTGGAGGAGAAAAACCAAGAGAAAAAAAAGAAAAGAAAAGGAAAAGAAATGTATGGATGGAAAGAAAGTAAAAAGAATAAAAAATCACAATTAAATGATACTATAATATTTTTACAATATATCACAATAAATCTTAAGTAATAGATTATTATTAGTTAATATTGGTGAGTAAAAAAATAATTTTAATTGTGAATTTAAATTAGAACTAGTAACAATTTTTTACATAAATTTTATTGTGAAAGTATTGCTAAAAATGTTGTAGACTTCTTCACTTCTTCACTGCTTCCGGAGACTTCTTTGCTGGCATTGCTGTTGCGTGCTTACTTCAATTACTTGTTGCCACAATATAATGCTTGCTTGCTGTCAAGCACTTCTTCTTGGGTTTTGTTATTTATTTAACTTTAACAATAAATGCATGGAGTCAGATCTAGCTTTTGATTTTTTTTTTTTTTTTTAATTCATGATAAATGTGAACAGTGACTATTCAAATGGGCTTGGGAAAAAAGAAAATGATCCACAGTCAAATGGGCTTGGCCATGAGTAAATAAACTAATTTGTCTCTTAACTATTTTATTGGGTTTTATAAAATAAAAATTATTGGGTACTAAAATATACTTTGTCATCTACCTTCTTTAGTAAAAAAAAAAGTATGCTTTCTCATGACTTAAAAATAATTTAGAAACTCAATAGCTATTTATATTTTTTAAGAATTTAATAATTTTTATTTGTATTATGAAAGTTATGTTATAAAAAATACTATCTATATTTGTTTTGGACTATTTTAGTTAATTTTTCAAATTTTTTATTAATTTAATGTTTTATATATATATATATATATTTAAAATAATTATTAAATTAATTATGACGTTATCACGGTTCGACCCCGGTTTGACCTCGGTTCGACCTCAAAAACCTTGAACCTCTCCCTTTTACGGTTCAATGAATGGTCTAAGTTTGAAAACCTTGCGTAAGACTGAAAATTAACTAGAAATGGGTGGAGGGACAAAATGTGTGATTCTTTTACTAGTTTAAGGGCAAAAAGAACTTTCGATAGTTTAGAGGCAAAAACCAAAATTTATGCATATTTTGGGGATAAAAAAAATATTAATATTATTATGAATGTAGATTTACCATGTCCAAAAGGAAAATATAAATATAAATATATATATATAAATAAATAAATAAATAACTTGTCAAATGGAATTGATCTCCCTAATCCCATGCAAAAATTATCTCCTCCGTCCGCACTATTGATCTTACATGTTGTGACTTGTGAATCCTACTCAGTACTCACCTAAGGGGCACACAGCATGTGTAGGCTCGTACCTACACCCATGTGTAGTCCTACTCAGTCAAAAAAAGAAAAAAGAAAAATGCTATATCAATTAATAATCATATTTTATTTCTTTCAAATGTAAGGATGGGCACTTGGTATAGGCTTTAATCATTGTGCATGTCAAATTGTCAATAACTATTAGATGTTCTTGAAAGTTATGCAAAGAAAGCTAATAATATATATTTGAAATGTAGGTGTTGGCATGGGCTTGATAGTTGTGCTTTTCTGTAGCTCAAGCTTGTACTTGATAATTAAGCAAAGAAAGTTAATCAAGCTGAAACAAAGGTTCTTTGAACAAAATGGAGGTTTAATTTTACAACAGAAACTCATCAAAGAAGGAAATTCGGTTGAAACAACAAAAATCTTCACTATGGAGGAGTTGAAAAAGGCTACCAACAATTATGATGAAACTCTAATCATTGGCCAAGGAGGATTTGGTATGGTTTATAAAGGATTTTTATCGGATAATAGAATTGTGGCCATCAAGAAGTCTAAAATAGCAGAAGAAAGCCAAATTGAGCAATTCATCAACGAGGTAGTTGTACTTTCCCAAATTAATCATAGGAATGTGGTTAAAATATTGGGTTGTTGTTTGGAGACACCAGTTCCTTTATTAGTCTATGAATTCATACCCAATGGTACCCTCTTCGAGTACATTCATCATGAAAGCATAGCATCCACCATATCATGGGAAACTCGTCTTAGGATAGCTGCAGAGACAGCGGAAGCACTATCATATCTACACTCTGCTGCTTCTCCACCTATAAGCCATAGAGATGTCAAGTCTTCAAACATATTATTGGATAGTAATTACACAGCAAAAGTATCAGATTTTGGAGCTTCAAAATTGGTGCCACTTGACCACACACAAATAGCTACATTGGTGCAAGGAACTTTGGGATACTTGGATCCTGAATACATGCAAACAAGTCAATTAACTGAGAAAAGTGATGTTTATAGTTTTGGAGTGGTCCTCGTAGAGCTATTAACTGGTGAAAAGGCTCTTTCATTTGATAGGCCCGAGAGGGAGAGAAGTCTAGCTTCATATTTTCTCTCTTTTTTCAAAGATAATAGATTATTTGAAGTTCTAGAAAAGCACATAGCAAGTGAAGGAAATGTTGAGCAATTGAAGGAAGTTGCAAATCTTGCAAGCAGGTGCTTAAGATTGAAAGGGGAGGATAGGCCTACTATGAGGGAAGTAACATCGGAATTGGAGGGTTTAAGAAATATAAAGAAGAATTCGTGGGTCGATGGTGATTCTAACTCAGAAGACACTGAAGTCACTTGTTGAGAGAACAGAATATTGCAAAAATGTTTAGTAACAAAAATATTGATGTGAACTATAATGTGAGGGACAACGTAACATTGGACTTTGATGATGGGAGATGAAATTAGCTTGATAGAATATCCTTCATAGATATAAACCATGTAATATTTTACTTTCCTCTTTTTTTTTTTTTTTTTTTTTTTTTTTTTTTTTTTTTGTGTCATGTTTGTTTTTCTTCTTTCATTTCGTGAGTTTTATCCTAAACAAAAAGTGGCTCGAATGATAATGATCTTGTAAATAATTGCCATACCTTTTTTCCCTTCGTATCTTCTTTTTATATATACTAGTTGAACTTCTCGATTGTTAATGAACCTGCACATAAATGTCTTACCTTTTTCCCTTCCTACCTTCTTTTAAATTACCGTCATAAGAATAGCTATTTATATACTAAAGACTATTTTATGATGATCTCGTCCTTCCATCATCACAAATTGCAAGCCCTTTAAATCATTTAATCACATGACTTATAAGAAGCCCTTTGCTAAATAGCCGATCATGGTTTTCAAACTCAGACCATTCAAAGAACCGTAAGAGAGAGATGTTCAAGGTTTTTAAGATTGGACCAAAGTCAAACCGTGATAACGTTATAATTAATATAATAATTATTTTAAATATAAATAAATATGTTTAATTTGTAAAAATTGAAAATTTGACTAAAATAATCAAAATAAGTATAAAAATTTATCTTACAAACGTATTTTTCATATGTTAACTTTCATAAGATAAACAAAAAATATTAAATTTTAAGCGAACAAAAATAAATATTGAGCTTTTATTTAAGAAAAAAGTACGATAGTCTTAAATTTTTAACCCATTATCATATCTTATTCTCATAGGATATTTTTTTCCTAACTAAAGAGTCTCACGTTTTAGAGTAATTTTTAGATACTTCTAGAATATAAAGAATGGTGTTTCCTCCTCTCACATTCATAATGAGGTCTATCATAAATATAAAATGGGAAAATATCATTTCTCTATACTTAGGAAATATCTCAGAATTTGGCTGGACAAAGCAAGAAAGCTAATAAAGAAAAGTATAGAAATATAAAGTGAAAAGTGCTCAAGTTTCTAGAATGTGTTGGCAGCACATGCTCCACACAAAATGCTTCAAAGCTGGCCTTTCTATTTTCTTTAGATAAAAATAGTTCAAAACTTCTCTTCACTTTCGTCCTTTGAAAGTTTGAGACCAGCTTATTTAAGGTAGATTCAGAATCGGTTTATTTTGCTAAAATTAAATTTTTTTTTTCCTGAAAATACTGTAGATAAAGGTAAAAGTTAGCTGATATAGTATAATAAGACTCATAAATTGTACCAAAAAGTGTAGTGGGCTCATAAATAGTACCAAAAATAAGCTGAATAATAAAATAAGTTGGCTTTTTAATTTTTGCCAAACACATATTTAGGGTCTGTTTAGATACCGCTTATTTTTCTGAAACTTTAAACTTATTACTACTGAAAGTATTATAGATAAATGTAAAAATTAGCTAAAATAGTACAGTGGGACCCATGAATAGTACCAAAAAGTGTAGTGAGACCCATAAATAGTAATAAAAATAAGCTGAATAGTGAAATAATTTTCATTTTTCATTGGTATCCAAATGGAGGCTTAGAGTTTGTTTGGGACCCCTTTTTTTTGTTAAAACTGAAATTTTTTTGCCAAAAGTACTGTAGATGAAAGTAAAAGTTAACTGAAATAATATAGTGAGACTCATGAATAGTACTAAAAAGTGTAGTGAGATTCATAAATAATAGCAAAAATAAACTGAATAATAAAATAAGTTGGCAAAATTAATCATGCCAAACGGACACTTAGCTAAAACTAAAATTTTTTGCTAAAAGTACTGTAGATAAGGTAAAAATGAGCTGAATAGTACAATGAGACTCATGAATAATACCAAAAAGCACAGTAAAATCCATGAATAGTACAAAAAATAAACTGAAATTGAGATCGATGAATAGTACCAAAAATAAACTGAAATTGCAAATAAATTGTCCCAAACAGACAAGCAGTGCCTGTGAATTTCTATTCTTCTCTTCACTTGAGCTTCTTTCAACGTGCTTATGAATTTCTGTTCTTTTCTTCCCTCTTACCTCTTTTTTTTTTTTTTTTTGTCAACAACATCTTTCATTTTCTCCACCTCATCTTACTCTCTCTTCTCTATCATCTTACTCTCTTCTCTATCGTTTGAAAAAAAAAAAAAAAAAAAAAGGATCCATAATTTACGGAGAGAGACGCGAAATGGAAGATCTGAGAGCGAAAAGAGAAAGAATGCAAAGACTAAAATAGAGACACACGTAAGAAGGAGGTTCTACAACTTTTTAATATATTTTATGCTCTGTCTATTAATTTTACTCCTGTAAATTAAATATTCATCACATCACATGTTATTGTTTTCTAAGACAACTTTCATGCCTTGCCCAAATTAGTTTTAGAGCTGGATCAAACCACAACAACAGTGTGGAGGAGAAAAAATACATTTCATGTTGTCATCTGTAATTCAAATTCATTCTCCTAACTATATTAAATTATCCCAAAAGAAAAATAAAATAAGGTGGCTAAAACATATATTTTCATTTGGATGTATCATTTATATGAATATATTTATTTGGGTAAATTACGGTAAACTACCCTGAGGTCTGAGGAAATACCAAACACATTCACAACTTGTTAAAAATGTCAATTTAGTCCTTCAACACAAACGATGTTGACATCTACTGTTAATAACAAAGTTTTTTATTAAAAAAAATTCAAATTCAAATCTCTCTCTCTCTCTCTCTCCTTTTCTATTTCCAAATCTCACTATCTCTCTCACGAGTCACAACTTTCTTTTTCTTTACTTATCCAAATCTTAAAATTTTGAATAGTCCATTTATGGACCGAAGATTCATTCTCTGAAATTTCCTTCCTTTTTCTTCTTAAAATCAACAACGCAGTAGTGCTTCTTCTTTTTTTTTTTCTTTTTTTCCTTCTTTTTTTTTTGTTCTTTTTTCTTTAAAAAAATTAACAAAAAGGTAATTATTTTGCTACTTTGTGTTTGGTAGCCGAGAAAATCAAAGAGAAAAGCTAAAAAAATCAAAAGGAGAAGCCATAGAAAAAGACTCATCTCTTCCATATAGTGTTTGGAAGTTGAGAAAATCAAAAGAAAAAGCTCCTTAAAAAAAAAGCCCTTTTCACCTCCACAAAGAAACTCAGGAAAACCCATTCACACCAACCAAGATCCTAACTCCACCACAAAATTGTCATCAACCACCAAGCAAACATCAAAACTACTGATACCCATGTCTGCCAAACCCAAATTCAGTCCCACCACCGCAAGATCTCTACACCAAAATAGAGAGATGAGAGAGAAAGCGGATCCATCACCCATCATCAACAAGATTTAGACAACCAAAGGCAAAGAAAATTAAGAGAGAAAGAGAGTGTTAGATGAGATTGTGAAAAAGAAAAGAGAGAGAGAGAGAGAGTTAGATTTGGAAAGAATAAAAATTGAGAGAGAAAGAGAGAGTATGGTGAGATTAAGAAAAAGAAAAGAGGAGAGAGAGAGAGAGAGAGAGAGAGAGAGAGAGAGAGAGTTAGACTTTGTTATTAATGGCAGATGTTAACACCGTTTGTGTTAAAGGATTAAATTGGCCATTTTTAACAAGTTGTGGATGTATTTGGTATTTCCTCAAACCTCAGGAAAGTTTACTGTAATTTATCCTATTTATTTCTTTTTTCTTTTTTTCTTCATTTTTTCCATTCTCTTGGCTTTCACAATTATAGAATCCTTTTGAGTCTTAAATTTATCCTTGAATTTTCAACTTTATTAATATTCTCCTTAAAACTTTATCTATTCTATAGTACTCTGTCCATCAATAATTACTTTAAATTTAAGTGGAGTGAAGTATATGTCAGACTTAAGTGAGAGTCATGAATGGTGCACTTGACTACAATAAGAAAATTAACTTGTTAAGGGTAATTTTCAATAACAAACCTTAAGGCTTGGGCTAATACCAATCAGGTCCAAAACTGACCAATTTTGTCCATAAAGCTAACTTAGTCCCCAAACACTATTAGGTCAATAAGTCAATTTTCTCAACTGTTTTTGAGACTAAATTGGTTTTAGAGACCAAATTCATCACTTTTGAAAATTTTTGGACATGGTTGGCATTAGCCCAAACCTCAAAGTGTGTTAATGGAATTTACCTAATTGTTAAATACATACGACCAAATCAATATATTAATTTTATTCTTGATACTCGGTAGGTTGTAAAGGTTGAAACTTTCAAAGGATTGTTAAGACTGGCCAAAGAGTGTTAGCTTCAATGATAATGAACTTTCAAATTCATCAAATAGATATTTTAAAATTATTCATCTTAACAATTTTGAAAACGATATCTCTCTCACGAGTGTACGTCCATTTTAAGGGGACTTTTGGTTCACGTGATGTTAGATTTCTAGAATCTTAATCTATGGAATTACATTTTACGTTTTTAACAATATAAGATTACAATGTTTGAGTCATTAGTAACGTTCCCATCAAATTTCATGGATTTAACATTCCTGTAATTGGTGAGTTTCAGTTAGCTCAACTGATAAAATCTCTTGTAGTCAAATAAGAGATCTGAGATTTGACCCTCGCCTACAAAAAAAAAAAAAAAAAAAAAAACAAATTGACGTCTTAGCCTGTTGATAAAGAGTTATCTATTTATATATATATATATATATATATATATATATATTTATATATTTTAAATGCACTTATCTGTCTATCTAACTACATCCAAGACTAATCCTATTAAAAGTCTACTATGTTATTGTGAAATCTTGATTTTGAATTATAATTGCCTGTTTGACTTAGGATATGCATATTTTTTTTAATTTACATATTTTTGGTATGATTTTCAAACTTATATATATATATATATATATTAATTCTTTGACCTTACGATTTGATCGATAACCCACTAGTTGAACCAATGACCCAGTGACTTGACTCATAGACTAGGTCAATGTCCGAACTGGGTTTAATAAATAAGGTTGAAACTGTCTCTCCAAAAAATTCCTATAATTGGTTAATAACATTTTCATAAATAATTTCAAATTTTAAGGGTGGTTTGGTCATTTTAGAGGTTTTGTAATTTTTTTTTTTTTTTTTTTGTCATTCTAGGCGTCTAGTACTTTAAAGATATTTTGGTTATATTAGACGCTTTTCTGCAATTATTTTAAAGATTTGGTGTGTAGTTTGGTCATTTGGGTAGTTTTAATGGTATTTTAATTACTTTAGAGGTTTTCTAGTTATTTAAGTCATTCCATTAGTAAAGAAAATATAAGATTTTCATCATCTAATAAAATAATCCATTACAATGATATATATAGTCCATATTACTATAATATTGTTGTAAATTGTAATGTTTGTCACATTACAATGAATCAATCATGCTTTAGTGCCTACACAGGAGGGAGGCTATTCAAGTTTGTCTTACCGTGAGTTTTCTGGAGGTAGTGAGGAAAGTGAGTGTTAGTTTTTTCAAGAGTGATGGAGAAACTGTTGGGTTTGTGGGAGAAGTTGTCTTTCTTAGAATTTGAGGGGAGCAAGTTTGTAGTTCGAGATGAGCCAGGAGTGGGAGAGTTCTTGTTGGCAGCGAAGTTTTATACTAGTCGAGTTCTGAAAATGGAGGCCATCGCATAGACTTTCACTCTGTTATGGAAGACCAGAAAGGGTTTGAAATAAGGGATATGGGGGATCACATGGTTTTGTTTGTCTTTCCTGAGGCATCAAATATAGAAAGGGTTCTTCTGGGGGAGCCCTGGACGTTTGATAAGCATTTGGTGGCCTTGAAAAGAATGGACGTCAATGAAGACATTAGAGAGTTGGGTTTTAGTATGACTCGCTTTTGGGTACAGATTCATGACTTACCCCTACAAAGCTTCTCAGTGGCAATAGAGGAGATTGTTTCAATAGTTGGGAGTGTGGATTCAAAAGCATCTGAGGCGGGGTGTGGGAATGCCTTCAACTTCATACGGCTGAGGGTTGCAGTGAATACGTCCAAGCCTCTGTGTCGAGGTCGTAAGATTTCAATGGCTAATGGCAAGGAAGGATGGGTTAGTTTTAAGTATGAGAGGCTACCTACTATATGTTACTGGTGCGGTAAGCTTACGCATAGCGATAGAGAATGTCCATTGTGGGAAAAAAGCAGAGGTACTCTGAGAGGGAGGGATCAACAGTTTGGAGCGTGGCTATGTGCGTTAACGCCAAACCTATCACGACGATAGTGATCTGTGTGGCGGGGATGGAGGATGATGAGTGTCATGAGGATGGTGATAAAATGGAGATAAAAGGGGGATGGAATCGGTACCAAGGAAAGATGGAGGTGATGACACGGAACAGGGGACGGCCTTAGGCGATGAAGATAATGTGTCTAACCGGCGGGGAGTGGAATCCAATGGCAGTCCGATGGGTGACCTCGCTGTAATTAAGGCTTGCCCACAATATCCAGAGGGTATTAAAGAGGCCCGTTCCGATATGGAAATAAATTTGAATAGCTCAACGGTTTCAGATTTGATTAAGGATGTGCAGAGAGCAGATTTTCAGGAGCAGTTAAAGGTTAAGGAAAACATAATGATAATGGTGGCAGCTAGTTCCCAGCCCCACCGACAACAATGAATCTTTTAGCATGGATCTACCGGGGGCTTAGGAACCGCCAAGTAGTGGATGAGCTTGTAGAGTTAGTGCAAGCGAAAGGTCCCACGATCATGTTTTTGTCAGAGACACGGTCGGATAGAGAACATATGAAATGGGTTCGGTGTCGTTTAAAGTTCGATGGGTGTTTTACATTCCTAGTTGTGGAAGAGGGGGAGGTTTGGCTATGTTATGGTGGGATGAAGATGTAGTATGGGTTGATAGTTTCTCAAACTACCACATTGACGGCATTGTGCATGGGGGTACGGAGAATGCATGGCGCTTGACGGGATTCTATGGGGAACCTGATACATCTAGAAGAAGTGAAGGATGGGCTATGTTACGTATGTTATGCTCAAAACTGAAACTACCGTGGTGTGTTTTCGACGATTTTAACGAACTGTTGGAGGTGGGTGATAAGAGTGGAGGGGTGCTGTGGGCCCATAATCTCATGCAATCTTTTCATGAGGTGCTTGATGAAGGTGGTTTTGTTGATCTTGGATACTCAGGACCAGACTTGACTTGGCATGGTAGACGGAGGGGAGAGTTGGTTTGGGAGCGGTTGGACAGGGGCATTGCTAATTACGAATGGCTTGACCAATTTCCCATAGGCAGAGTTGAACATCTTCATTACTTCATATTTGATCACAGACCTCTGTTACTTTCCCTTGATCCTAATGGGGAGAGCCAAAGATGGAAGCGTAAACCATTTCGGTTCGAAGTGATGTGGACAGTAGACCTGGGGTGCAGCAACACGGTTTCTAGAGCATGGGCAACCCAAGTGGATAGTACTACGATGCATGTAGCGACTGTGAAACTAAAACGCTACAAGAAAAAGCTAAAAAAGTGGAGTCGACATCACTTTGGTAATGTGAAAAAACAAATAAAGGAAACAAAGGAACTATCGTCGCAGGCAGAAGCAAATTCGGTGAGAGATGGGAACTATCAGGAAGTGGCAACATTGAAGGCAGAGCTTAATAAGTTATATGACAAAGAGGAACAAATGTGGCATCAAAGGTCTAGAGTCCAATGGATCAAAAGTGGAGATAAGAACACAAAGTTCTTTCACGAAACAGCCACTTAAAGGAAACGTAGGAATTGTATCAAAGGCCTTAGGGACAGTGGTGGAGTTTGGCAGACAGAGGAGGGAGTGATTTCAAAGTTGCTTGTTGACTTTTATGTTGGCTTATTCACAACATCCAACCCACAGAATATAAAGTGCATTTTAGAAGGTGTCCAGGAGGTGGTCACGTGGGAAACGAATGCCAAGCTTACTGCCTAGTACACAGGAGAAGAAGTGGAGGTTGCAATAAAAGAAATGGTGCGCCTGTAAAAGCCTTGGGACCAGATGGTATGCCTCCAGTTTTTTACCAAACTTATTGGTCTGATGTGGGTATGGATATTTCTCAAGCTATCTTGTCTTGCCTTCATTATGGATCTATTTTAAAGTCAATTAATCATACTTTTATTGCTTTGATCCCAAAAGTTAAAAATCAAGAAAGAGTGTCAAAATTTAGACCAATAAGTTTATGCAATTTGATATACAAAATTGTCAGTAAAGTTATTGCCAATAGGTTAAAACCTCTACTGAATAATATCATTTTAGAAAACAAAGTGCTTTTATTGCAGAGAGGTTGATTACTGATAACATCCTGATTGCATTTGAATCATTGCATCATATGAAGACAAGTTGTATAGGAAAAACAGGTTTCATGGCTCTAAAGCTTGACATGAGTAAGGCATATGACAGGATGGAATGGGTTTTTTTGGAGAAAATTCTATTGAAGATGGGATTTCATAGGTCTTGGGTGTCATTGATTATGGAGTGCATCACTACTGTATCCTATTCCATTTTGGTGAATGGGGAGCCACAAGGAATGATTTCACCAACTCGGGGAATTAGACAAGGGGACCCTTTGTCTCTTGATCTCTTTCTTTTTTGTGCAGAAGGTCTAAATTCCGTACTTAAAAGGGCTACAGATAATGGGGATATTCATGATTTTTCAATCTGTAGAAGAGGCTGAAAGCTAACCCACCTCTTTTTTTGCAGATGATTGCCTCTTATTTTGCAGGTCCACTTTGGAGGAGGGTGAAAAAATAAAAGAACTCCTAGCCACCTATGAAGTGGCATTAGGCCAAGTGGTGAATAAGGAAAAGACTACTCTTTTCTTCAGCAAGAACATGGGTGCAACTATCCAAGAAACAATCAAGGAGTCTCTTTGCCTTCCGGCAATCCAGCATTATGAAAAGTACTTGGGACTTCCTTCTTTTGTAGGAAGGAACAAAAAGGCATGCTTCACCCAAATTAAAGAACGCATTTGGTCTAAAATGCAAGGATGGAAAGAAAAGTTGCTCTCACATGCCGGTAAGGAGGTCATGATAAAGGCAGTTATCCAATCAATTCTGGCGAACTCAATGAGTGTCTTTAACCTCCCAGTAAGCCTATGCAAAGATATTGAGGCAATGATCTAGAAGTTTTGGTGGGGGCAAGGGGAGACAAAGAAGATCCATTGGGTGAAATTGAGTACTTTGTGTTCCTCCAAATCAGTGGGTGGTATGGGCTTTCGTGATATCCAAAACTTTAATAAGGCTATGCTTACAAAGCAGGTTTGGCGGTTGCACCATAAAAGGGATACTTTATTGTACAAGGTCCTAAGTGCTAAATATTTTCCGAATGGCAGCATCTTGGAGGCCCCTATCTCTTCAAAAGGGTCCTATGCGTGGAGAAGTATTTTACAATCTAGAGAGGTGATTCAAAAAAGAGCTACTTGGAGGATTGGTGATGGGCGATCCATTAATATTTGGGAGCACAAATGGCTTCCTAAACCTAGAAGAGGTAGGATAATATCACCAAGGATGGATGCAAGCTTAGAGAAAGTGTCAGGTCTATTATCCTAATACTACGGAGTGGAATACTGAGTTGCTGGAGAACCTGTTCTATCCGTGGGAAGTGGATGCAATTAGGAGGATATATGTGAGCTAGTGGAGTTAAGCAGAATGTCTTGTATGGCCGTTGTCGCCTGAGGGTAGTTACTCAGTTAAAACATCTTATCACATGCTTGCAAATGAAGTCATTAATTCATTTCCTTCTTCTTCGGGTGGAGCAGATGGGAATGTGTGGAAATGGATTTGGAAGATTAGAACTCCCTAAAGAGTCAAAAAATTTATCTGGGGAGCAGTAAGGGATTCATTACCTACAAAAGAAAATCTGGCACGTCGGGAAATCCCTGTGTACGAGATTTGTTCACTCTATGAAGAGCATCAAGAGTTGATTCTCCATGTGCTATGGTTATGCAACCATGTGAAGGCTGTTTGGAAATCGAGTTTCTGCTTTGACAAACTGTATCAGAAGGCCTTTAGATCTTTTTTGGATCTCTTTGAGGCAGTTTTGGAGCAAGGATCCGTCTTCAACGTGGCTGTCTTCACTACTACGGCATGAAGTCTATAGCAACAATGGAATAGAATCCGTGTGCAACAGCCAACATGGCCCCTCCATGAGATTCACAAGAGAGCGAGGGACATGGTGGTGGAGTTCGTCGACGTCCATAAACAAGCCCCTAGCCTAGTTTCACGGGTTTCTCGGGTTGGCTGGTCCCCACCACTAGTGGGTGTTTACAAAGCAAATTCCGATGCAGCGATATTCGAGCATTGCAACTTTGCTAGGCTAGGTGTGGTGGTTAGGGACTATACAGGTGCTGTGATAGGAGCCTTATGCCAAAGGATCCCGCTGCCTCAGTCAGTTGAGCATGCTGAAGCTCTAGCGGCGAGCAGAGTCGTGACACTAGCAAGGGACTTTGTTTATCCCAACTGATTTTTGAGGGAGACTGTCTACGGGCAGTTACAGCCATAAACTCGACAGAAGCATGCCACACTCTGTTCGGTCACATTATTGATGAGATTCGATGTCTGAGTTCATTCCTAGGTAGTTGTTGTTTTGTACACACTTGTAGGGAGGGTAATAATTTAGCCCACGCCCTAGCTAAAAGAGTAGTTCTAACTGTAGTTACTAATGTTTGGGTAAAAGAGCTGCCCAATGATTTGGAAGATGTATTACATTCTGATTTAATTCAATAAAACTCACTTATCTTTTCCTCAAAAAGAAAAGAAAAAAAAAAATCAATCACCCCGCAATGTTAACCATGAGCTTGGGGATGGACTGCCATTATAAATAATTAGCCAATTCTTATTTCAAATTCCAAGAAATAAATGGTTACACAGTATCTACACTTTCATACCAAATGTCCACATTTTACATATAACATGAAAGAGTGTGAAGACAATTACTATTAGAATACATAGAAAATCATTGTTTTTGGATGAATGTCAAGTGGCTTTTTGAGTTTTGTTCCTCAATGTTCTAATGCTATGTTTCATGTTTGTCATTACAATTTACATGTCAGATATTAACGAATGCATAGAGAATTCCACACCGTGTTTGGATTTCCGGAATAGCTCTTCGAGGGACTGGAATAAGAATAACTATTCGAGCCTCCGCTGCGTAAATACTTATGGGTCATACTATTGTGTAGAAGATGATCCAATCATCAAGCCTTCTCCTCCTCCGACCAAAGCGATCACAATAGGTATTTCTTTTTAGTTTTTACTCTCTGAGATCTACAATAATAATTGCAAGAAAGATTTTTTGTTAGCCCGCAAGTATTATTATTGCATTGCTACATGATTTTTACCTTAAAAAAAATATCTTAAACGTGACTCACTGCTTCATTTTTACTATTCTGGACTACTTCTTATTGGATTATTGTCTTGAGAGGATCGATTCATGTCTTAATTGAGGGAACTTCATCAAATTGCACTTGATAAACAAATAAACACAAGTCTAAAAATAAAAAAAGATCTTGAGCAAATTACTAGTTTAATGGCCCGTTTGAATTGAGGGGAGAAAGGAGAAGTAGAATAAAATAGAGTGAAATTAGCTCAAAATTAACTTATTTTTAGCCAATTTCACTCTACTCTCCTCCACTTTCTCTTATTTCCCCCTCAATCAAAACGGACCCTAAATGTTCCAATTAGTACCATCGGAATCCATGATTGTCCCCAGCTGAACTACAAATAGATAATAAAGAGACAGCTACTAAATAACACTACTGTCACGCTATGCCCACTCTGAATCCTATCATTTATTCCCACGTTTGAAAGATTATGAAAGAATGAAATGAAAAATAATAGAGAGAACGAGAGATCATAATGGAATAAAATATGATTTATTTTTACTTAGTGTATTTGAGAGTTTATAAAAGAAGAAATAAAATAGAAAGATATATACAATTTTATCAATATATCGTTTATAATTATTTCAAATAAAGGAATATATATATATATATATATATATAAAAGTATCTTTCTATTAGATCCTATTCCTTTTGCTCCTTCCAAAGAAATTGTTGATAGACCAATCAAGTTTTGTATAATCATTGGGAAAATTAAACTTTCCCCCCATAAACTATACCCCATTTTATAATTACCCTCTTCATCAATCTAAATTAGTGTAAAAAGGAGTATAGTTTAGGAAATATAGTGTAATTTCCCATAATCTTTTCCCTTCATCAACCCAAGTTAGTGTTTTCTTCTCTCCTATAATTTGCCTAGTTTTTTTTAGCATTAAGAGAAGATGTGTCCCTGCTCTACACAAAATTGTTATAACCTTTACTACAATGAGTAATCTTTTTCCATTTAATTGTGTTATGCAGCTATTAGTAGAAGCCTTGGGCTACTATTTTTGCTAATTGGTGGATGGTGGTCGTACAAAGTAATAAAGAAACGGAAGAACATTAAACGTGAGGAGAAGTTCTTCAAACGAAAAGGTGGCTTATTGTTACAACAATATTTATCTTCAAGTGAACCTAATATTGGGAAAACCAAATTGTTTAATTCAAAGGATTTGGAAAAGGCCACTAACGATTTTAATGCGATTAGAATACTTGGTTAAGGAGGACAAGGCACTGTTTACAAAGGAATGTTGGTAGATGGGAAAATCGTTGCAGTAAAGAAGTACAAGGTAATTGATGAAGAAAAACAACTTGAAGAATTCATTAATGAGGTTGTCATTCTTTCACAAATTAATCATAGGCATGTGGTTAAACTACTTGGTTGTTATTAATTTGGAGACAAAAGTTCCTTTGCTAGTTTATGAATTCATTCCTAATGGAACTCTATCCCAATATCTTCATGTCCAAAATGAGGAGTTTCTGGCAACATGGGATATGTGTTTACAAATTGCCACAAAAGTTGTAAGAGCTCTTTTCTACTTACACTCAACAGCTTCCTCTCCCATTTACTACCGAGACATTAAGAGTACAAACATACTCTTAGATGATAAGTACAAAGCAAAAGTAGCAGCCTTTAGGACTTTAAGATCCATTGTTATTGATCAAACTCACTTAACCATAGTAGTACAGGGCACTTTTAGATACTTAGACCCCGAGTATTTCCAGTCTTGTCAATTTACAAAAAAGAGTGATGTTATAGTTTTGGTGTTGTTCTCGTTGAGCTTTTAACTTGAGAAAAAGCTATCTCTTCTACAAGGACACCAAAAAGTAAAAGTTTAGCCACATATTTCATTCACTCAGTGGAGGAGAAAAATTTGTTTGATATTATCGATGCTCAAGTTATGAAGGATTCTAAAAAAGAAGAGATCATAGTAGTTGCAAATTTTGCGAAAATGTGCCTAAACTTGAATGGGAAGAAAAGACCTACAATGAAAGAAGTTGCAATGAAATTGGAAACAGTTCAAACATTGTGGAAGGCTTCTAATTTTCAACAAAACCATGAAGAGGTTGTATGTGTTAGAAGTGAAATGTACGAGTGGGATGTCATTTCTACATCAACAATGTCAGGTACAGATAATAGAGTAGCCTCATCTTTAGACACTCACCCATTGTTATTTTTTTAACTAGTTGATGATCTGCGTGATGCATGTGTATGCTATAAGTTTATTTTTAAATATTTGATTAAAAAATATTTGTATGACCAATTTGTAATACTCATTTAAGAAATATTTTTATGACCAACTTTTAAGATTAATATAATTTATAATATGAACTTATTGTAAGATTATTCACATAAATTGGAAAATATTTAACAACTTTTCCAACTTAAGAACATGAATTTTATTATTATTATTATTTTTTTTATAATTTTGGTTGTATGTTAATTTGATTTTGTTGAATTTTTTTTTTTTTTTTTTTTTTTTTTTTTTTTTTAGATTTAGTCACATGGTATAACCTTAGGCTACTAAGTTGTTAAACAGACTAAAATAACAAAATCTAAACTTATTGGGTATAAATGTATTTTTGCATATGTGTGTATACAAATCTTTGAACCTTTTTAATGCATTGAAATAAATGTATTTATCAATGTGTGTGTGTGTATATACTCTGCACAATGTAGGCAAAGTATACATAAGGTGATACGTATATATGCAATTAAAAACAAAAAAAAAAAAATTCTCCATTATGAAAATGAAAAAAAAATAATAATAATAAAAAATCAAACTTTCTCAAGAATTAAAAAAAAAAAAAAAATTCTCAAGAACTCAAAAGGTAAGATAAGGGAAAAATTCATTCATAAAATAATATTACAAAATTTTGTGCATCATAAAAGTAAATTATAATGTTACAATTAATCCTAAAAGCAAACTTTTTTAAAATCTAAACTCTATCCAAAAATCGTAAAAATGAGTAAAAAAAAGTACAATTAGAGAAAAGAAAAAGAAATTGAAATGAGTACTTTTAGGACCTAAAACTCATAAATATCTACCTTCAACTACCCAGTTTGAAGTTTGAACTATATGCTAGTCCCCTGAATAACTGTTAAGCCTATGGAATTAGGGAGGCAATGGAAAAACCGGTTTTATTCTCTTCTTTCAATCACATTGCTCAAGACTTCCAACTTCCAACAAACGAGCAGTGCAGAAGAATTTGATAGATGCCCATCTTTTTTTCTCTGTTTTTATTTTTTATTTTTATAGGAATAGATGTCCATCTTTTGTTTAACTGTTTCGTATGGGATTTGATGAAAATGAGAGCGCAGAGGTTATATTCTATAGTAGATTCTAGTAAGCTCTTATAAATATAAATAATACCCCCTTTTCTACCCCCATAAATAAATAAATAAATAATTCTTCGTGTATGGGATTGAGCCTTGAGAGCTTAGGCTTAGCGAGCAAAAAGTACATAGAGTCTGCACTCTGCAGAAACTAGCATTTCTGTGAAGAAGATAAGGTGGAATGGATAGTGTATGGTTAACGGTTTAATGGAAGAAGAGAAAACGTGTGATTAAGAGGGTGTAACTGTGGGAATCTATATAACAGCAACCAAGCTGTTTCAAAGAAAGAAAGAAAAAATAAATAAATAAAGTGCAGGAGTAATCCTCCCTTTTTATATGTAGTTATAGGTTTTGATGAGCAGAGTGGAGCAAATGTCATTGCTTGGTAAGTTTTGGGAATGGGCTGCTAAATTCAATTCTTATCACAAAATCTTTGGCAAACTCAATTTATTCTCTAAGGACCTTCTTGTTTTCGACAAATTCTCACTCCATGTTATGGTTACCATCTTTACCATACAATATGCTATAGACATTATCTTCCCAACTGTCTGATCCATTACCTTAATCCGGAAAACCACTATTTTAGTGAAGAAAAAGTTGATGTGGAAAAATCTGAGATAAATTACCACAAGACATGACAAATCAGGTGCGAGAGCTCCGATCGATCCAGCCACCCAGAGCTCCGATCGCGATCTCCGCTTCGATCTTCGCGCGATCGCGATGCGTCGATCGT
This sequence comes from Quercus alba, assembly GCA_036321655.1. NCBI lineage: Eukaryota > Viridiplantae > Streptophyta > Magnoliopsida > Fagales > Fagaceae > Quercus > Quercus alba. The sequence goes on from CM070301.1 coordinate 58,328,083, forward strand.
GATCGACGCATCGCGCTGCCGTTGCGATTGGCAGCGCGATGCGTCGATCGGAGAGATCGCGATCGCGCGAACGCGTCGATCGCGATCGCGATCGACGCATCGCGCCGCCGATCGCAATGCGTCGATCGGAGAGATCGCGATCGCTCGAACACGTTGATCGCGATCGCGATCGACGCATCACGCCGTCGGCGCGATCGCGATCGCGATCGACGCATCGCGCCGCCGATCGCGATGCACCGACCGCTCCGATCACGATCGCGCCGATCGCGATCTCTCCGATCGCGATCTCGCCTTCGTTTGTCCGGATTTGATGATTTTTTTCTGGGTTTTGTTTATGTTTTGATGAATAAATGATATTATATAATCGTTTGGTAACCAAGAAAATGTGAGAAAATGTGAAAATGTGTTTTCTATGCTATTTTCAAGAACACAACCAAACATCAGAAAATATTTTCCGAAACATTTTTTGAAATGCAACCAAACACATGAAAACATTTTCCTTTCCGGAAAATAGCATTTCCGGAAAATAGAATATTTTCCGGAAATACTTTTACATGAACCAAACACAGCCTTAGTTACGAGTCATAACAGCAAATAGATTCTTCTGTTTTACATGAAGCTAGATGATTTTCATCATTGTCAGGCAAACACAGTCTATTTCTGCTGAGACTTGAGCTCCTTCACCCTCTCTTCAGTAGCCTTCAATTCTTTCCCGTAAATGCTTATTAGCTGAAAATGATTTAAATTTAGAACTTAAGGATTCAATGAACAACGAGCTCCAAACCCCCCATCATAGTGGATAGCGGTAAAATTAGCATTTCACCAAAAATAATGATGCACTTTATACAAACTCTTAAGAAGAAGAATTTGCAATAATGCTATAGATCCAACAAATTTCACAATGTTGTTCACAACATTTGATGCAATATATTGTGATTAGTGCTGCATCACTTTCACATTGATATCATTTTTATTGTACACCAATACAACCTACCTTAGCATTTATGAAGAAAAAAAATTTTTGAAATTTGTTGAGTATATAGACTTGCTATTGAATATACATTTTACATAATCCATAGATGAATTTTCTCTCTCTCTCTCTCTTTTTTTTTTTTTTTTTTTTTTTTTTAATATCTATGGAAATCTTTATTAATCGCCAATTTCTACAAGTCTTATGTAAGAAAACAGGCAATATGTGTCGCAATGCAATGGCTACTTAGCAACTGCAAAATATATATAGAGAGAGAGAGAGTTAGATACAGTACTTAGGTGCTGTTGTTTAGGTTCCCCTTTTAAGATTCTGCTATGTGAATTTTTTATCATAGGATGGAAGTGTATTTTTTATTTAAGTAGCCACATGATTAAATTTTAAGAGGCTGACCTAAGGAACAACACTTAAAATACTATACCTAAGTTTTGTCTGTATATATATATATATATATATATAAATTAAAAAGTGAAAAGTGAAAGTATAGTTGTTTAGGAAAACTTTAGCAATGTTATTGGAATTCCAAGATGCACTAGAAGCATGGCTCATAACCTAGCCCAGTGGGCTTCTGATTGTAATGCTACTGATCGTATCTCTATTGGCTTCCTCCAGTCTTTAGCTCTATCAGCTGATAATCGGGGAGGTGGCACAGTTTGTCTCATCTTAGTTTAAAATAACTATATATATATATATATATATATATATATATAACTAAGTATATCCATAGTTTTGCTTGAAAATCATATAAACCAAGTGGGGCCACAAAAAATTTTAGAAAATTCTTAAACCACAAGATCTAATCTTCTAAACTTCTTAATTATACACCTGTTAATAATATATATCAATTTTTTGTGTCAGTTTTATTTCTGGTGAACCATCTTAAAACAAGATAACATTTAAGGGCATGTTTGGTAGACTATAAGAGGTGCTGTAATGTAATAATTATTCTTATGGTTTAGTTATTCTTTAGTTTGGTTATGTTTTTATTACAAAGAATAATTATTCCTTATGAATAACAATTCTTCAAAATGAGGAATAACTATTTCTCTTTAAAATGTTGTATTAGCTATTCCTTAGTAAGTGCAATAATTTTAAAACTTAATATATTTCCAAGTGAACAAACTTTCCATATACATCTAACAATTATAAAAATAAAAAATCATAAAAAAATAACACATATCTCTCTGAAAATTAAAAATAACAATTTTTAAGGAAATATAATTGTATGAGTAAGAAATTTTCTAAAATAAATGTTAAGTTTCATTTTAATGTTATAACTCACAACCAAACTAATGAATATGTTTAGTTATTACATCATAACACATTTTATTCCTAGTAACAAATATTACAATTCTTGTCGTAATTCTCATTTAGTGTACTAAACGTATCCTAAATTTATTCTTGATCAAGTTATCCATGGTGTTCATTTTGTAGTATTAGTATAGGAATATTGTCTAAATAAATTAATGCTTGTGCTGATATTTATAATTTATTAACCATTTACCATTTTAATATATTTTTAAAGACAAAGTTTGAATCCAACCACCAATAAGAAAATAACATCAATAGTCCTTGTCAAGTGCAATGCACACGACTAACTTAACCCGACCAACCAAGTAAGTCAAATGCTTACACATATTATCTTCCCATTGGTAGTTGGAGCCCAAGGCTCCAAACATGTTTGTAGCAAAAAATTTTCCTATTTTTAATATCTTCTTTAATTTGTTTAAAAATTAAAATTTGGAATGCTTACACTTCTCACTTTGATGCTTACACCTTGCCTTACAGGGGACAAAATGCCTGGCCTAACATTTCACTTCTAAAACCTAAGTGGTCCATGACCATTAGTAAACTTTCTTCCCTCTATAAATCAGTCTTAAATTAGCATAAATATATTACTTTCCTTATTTCTTATAAATAGTCTAATAAGATCAACAAAAGTTCGGGATCCTACCTCATCAATTTCTTTCGGGGTAATAATAAATGGAGGAGACATCATTATATTATCTCCTGCCACAGGTACTAACATTCCCTGCTTCTCACACTGTTCTCCAAAATAAGCGCCTATCCCTGAGATATGCAACATCAAAGAGCACTATATTAGGGGGATAAAAGAAATATTAGGCAAAACAAAACAGATGCACGCTAGTCTATCTCAACCATATATGCAATACTCCAGTCAGGTCCTGAGGACCATCACACACAAGAAAGATTTCATGTTCAAATCAACTAAAATGCTTCTGATCTAGTTGACGATATATAGGAGCAATATAGAATTATGTGGCCAAAGTCTAAACAATTTATCTCCCTCAAAAACCAAATGTATCCATACAGTCAACTAGTTGATTTGTTATCTACAAACTCTGTACCAAGTATTAAGCCAGTTCCCCGTATCTGCGGAATCAAATGAGCTATACAAAGTCAATATCTCATAAATTCTTACATTGACCAAACAATTAAAATACTCAAGATACAACATGTACCTCCCCAATTATGGGACTGTCTGAGAATGGTTTTAATCAATCTTGAAATTTAGGGGAAATGCTCTTTACTTGCTCAACAATATTTCTTTCCCTGCAAAGAAGTTAGATAACTTTCACTCGCTATCAAATATAATCCACAATCTGTGTGGTTGGGGACATTGACCACAATATGATACAGGACAATCAAGAGGAAAGTTAAAAGAACGGAAAATCAAAAGATAACCCTAAGAATCAGCACCAAGCAAAAAAATTTAGGCATCAATACCTAAGGTGTTAGGAATCAACACCCAAAATTTTGGAAAATCTCCAATTTGAAATTTCATTAATCAATCGTCTTTACAAAATGCAACTATCTAGCACCATTTTATAGAGTTTTTAGGAATAACATATAATTCGATCTAAAACTGAAGCCAATCTAAAACTAATCCTACCTAAAAGATAATCACCATCTGAACTCAAATCTAAAAGTTTAAAAAAATCCAATCTTCCATGAGATGAATACAAAAATCTAAAAAATGAATTCCAAAATATTTTGGCTCTGCTCTCGCATCACTATGGACTGTTGAGCCAGAAATATGTGGATAAATGTCACTAGTATATCTGCATATACAAGTCATGACCCACCACTTGGAGGAACATTTGAGGATAATTATATGACCAAGATGGAACTCCATCCGATGTAACTCGGTCCACTACAGTGTCTAATCTGAATTAAGAACTAAACCTTTAAACAGGGTAAATTAGGTGATAAGTAATCAGCTAACACCTTTGTCTTTTGCCTTTAAATATCTTAAAGAATTACTCTTATGTTCAGTCATTATACCGAGCATGAAATCAACTTCTCTGAGAAAAAGAATAAAAAAAAATGATCTTTTATGTTTGAATAATTATAGCCTAGACATGCAATTCTATTCTTAGACTTTCCAGACATAAGAAGAAAGGAACAAACTTGTAGATCTTAAGAGCTTCAATTGCAACTGCATAAGATACTGGGTGTCCAGAATAAGTAAATCCATGAGAAAAACTACCTGAGAGAAAGGATATCGGGTTAGAATACTAAATAAGTACTAATTCAAGATACTTATTTAGGAGTGTTAACCAATTTACCAAGTTTGCTGCTTTGAGAATGTATGACATCTGATACTTCAGGGCTCACAAGTACAGCTCCAATGGGCAAATAAGCAGAAGAAAGGGCCTGAAAAGTTCCACGCATACCAAGGGAATGTGCTTTGTATCAAGATGTGAAGACGCTTGTAATCAAAAGAGATGAAGAAGCAATCCATGAGTTTAATTATAGTCCAACTCTACCTTTGCAAGAGACACAAGGTCTGGTTTTATGTTGTACTTGTCACACCCGTACATTGTGCCCAGCCTTCCAAACGCACAAATTACCTAAGATAAACAAATATGAAGAAAGCAAGCCTTATATATTAGAATACAAACAATGAATACCATGCTTGTCACATAAATGGAAATAAGAAAGACAGAAAGTACCTCATCTGCTATAAAAAGAATGTCATATTTCTTCACAACAGCTTGAATCTGCATCAAATAGGAAAATATTCTATTATTAAATGTGTCTTTCTTCTTCCCCCACCCCCAAAAAAAGGGGGGGTAGAGAGAGAGAGAGAAAGAAGGGTAGAGGTTTTTGTGTAATAGTCCACAGTATAAAAACGCATAATACCAAACATGGGTGGCATGTAGCATCAACATGAAACTGGAATACCAAAATTTAAGTACAGGCTATAGTAGCATAAAACATTTTAACTGACACCAAGCAGAAACACTCATGTTTTTAATGGAACTGCATCATACATGAATTCATTCATGTGGCCATATCACTGGTCACTAGTTCAACCAAGAGGAGTAATTTTATCAAGTACATCTAGAAACAGATAATAATTATTGGAGAAGATAAAGATTCCACAAACAGACCCTTATAAATATAAATAATACCCCCGTTTCTACCCCCATTAATAAATAAATAATTCTTCGTGTATGGGATTGACCCTTGAGGGCTTTGGCTTCGTGATCGAAAAGTACATAGAGTCTGCACTATTCAGAAACTAGCATTTCTGTGAAGAAGATAAGGTGGAATGGAGAGTGTATGGTTAACAGTTTAATGGAAGAAGAGAAAACGTATGACTAAGAGGGTGTAACTGTGGATATCCATATAACAGTGTACCATGCTGTTTCAAAGAAAGAAAGAAAAAATAAATAAATAAAGTGCAGGAGTAATCCTCCGTTTTTATATGTAGTTATAGGTTTTGATGAGCAAAGTGGAGCAAATGTCATTGCTTGGTAAGTTTTGGGAATGGGCTACTAAATTCAATTCTTATCACAAAATCTTTGGCAAACTCAATTTATTCTCTAAGGACCTTGTTTTCAACAAATTCTCACTCCATGTTATGGTTACCATCTTTACCATACAATATGCTATAGACATTATCTTCCCAGCTGTCTAATCCATTACCTTAATCTGGAAAACCACTATTTTAGGGAAGAAAAAGTTGATGTGGAAAAATCTGAGATAAATTACCACAAGACATGACAAATCAGATACTTTATTTAGTTACGAGTCAGATAGCAAATCAGGCAGCCACAGTCTATTTCTGCTGAGACTTGAGCTCCTTCACCCTCTTTTCAGTAGCCTTCAATGCTTTCCCGTAAATGCTTATTAACTGAAAATGATTGAAATTTAGAACTTAAGGATTTACTGAACAAGGGGCTCCAAACCCCCCATCATAGTGGATAGCGGTAAAATTAATTAGCATTTCACCAAAAATAATGATGCACTTTATACAAACTCTCAAGAAGAAGAATTTGCAATAATGCTACAAACCAAACAAATTTCACAATGTTGTTCACAACATTTGATACAACAGATTGTGATTAGTGCTATATCACTTTCACATTAATATCATTTTTATTGTACACCAATCACAACCTACCTTAGTATTTATGAAGAAAAAAAAATTGTGAAATTTGTTGAGTATATAAACTTGTTATTGAATATGCATTTTACATCATCCATAGATGAATTTTACTCTCTTTTTTTCATATATGGAAATCTTTATTAATCGCCAATTTCTACAAGTCCTATTTAAGAAAACAGACAATATGTGCCGCAATGCAATGTCTACTCAGCAACTGCAAAATATATATACATATATATAAATTAAAAAGTGAAAAGTACAGCTGTTAAGAAAAACTTTAACAATATTATTGGAATTCCTAGATGCACTACAAGCATGGCTCATAACCTAGCTTAGTGCACTTCCAATTGTTAAGGTTGTGTTTGGCATTGGCTTAAAAAACCAGTTTTTTTTTTACTATTATCTAATTTTTGCTACTATTCATGAATCTTATTGCACTTTAGTACTATTCATGAATCTCACTATGCTATTTCAATTACTTTTTAGCTTTATCTACAATACTGTAGACGACTAAATTTCTAGTTCAAAATAAATCAAACAAGTAAAATAGTTTCACAAATATGAATTTGTATTGATCAATGTGTGGTACAATTCAATGAAATTACAAAAGAGTGATCTTCTGATTTGATCTCCTTGAAAGATTTGTTGGTTAGAATTGTGGTACTGTGATTTTGATTTGAACACCAAATATACTTCAATTTGGCTGAAGGATGGATCAAAGACCCTTGAAATGGAATTAAAACGAATCTCTAGTTATGAGCTTGTTAGAAATTCTTTGTGTCTTCGTGTTCTTCGTGCGTTATTTGTCTTTGAAGGTTTGTGGTGGAAATTCTTAAGGGCTTTGGAGGCTTGAATTCGTAGAGCTTCACTAATTTGTGGTTTCTTGGAGTTTCTTGAGGCTTTTGAGCTTGATTCTAGTGAACTTTGAGATCTAGGAAGATAATTTGGAAGATTTCTCTTTGAATATTCTTTGTATTCGAAGGTTGTGGTGGAAGTTCTTTAGAGCTTATGGGGCTTGAATCCATAAATCTTCGCTGATTTGTGGTTTCTTGAAGTTTTTGAAGGCTTTTAGGCTTGATTTCAGTAAACTTTAAGATCTAGGCAGGTAGTTTGGATGATTCTACATTAAATGTTCTTCGTATTTGAGGTTGAAGTTCTTGGAGGCTTCAGGGCTTGATTCCAGCAGAGCTTCTATACTTTTGAATCTTCTTTGAGGCTGCTTGTGACGTGGATGCCTTGGTGTGTTTGTCTTCCAAGATCTCTTCCAAGATGTCCTGGTGTCCAGAAGTGCCTTAGGAAGGCTTCTATTTATTAGAAATTAGGGGTTGGGTGAGCGACACGTGACGAAGTCTAATTGTTGACACATGTCACAACCTAATTGGATTGCTTATGTCATTACTTACACACGCCAGATTGCTTATGTCATTGCTTACACGCACCAATGTGTGATTGGTTTTTTTTTTTTTTTTTTTTTGCATGCTTTTTATGGCTTTTTTTCAACAACACTTGGCAAAATCTGTTGGATTAAGAATAATGATAGTAGATCCTAGAAGCAGTAAGTGGCGCTTTGAATTGGCCGTACTTTGTGGATTTGGTAGTGTGATGTGTCAGCATGTGATAGGTCAAGAATTTTTCCTCTCTACAAATGTCCTCTCGAGACTTGTACATGCACACAGTTTTAGAGTGTAGTAAGGGAATGGGTCTCGTAAATGGATTTTAATACTTGACTCTTCAAGTGAAGTAGTTGAAGGTGGGGAAGCTTTCAATCGAATGAGATAATTTCAGAAGAGTAGACCCACCCATATGAAAGGTTTTGATGAGACCGAAAAGTAGTTAGCAAGTGGTCAAATGTACCTGTGTGATTGGGCCATGTCAACAGAGATTAAGTTGAAGTGATTTCAAAAGAGTGTTCCATGGTATTTGGAATGAGTTGGTGAGGCTGAAAGTTATTTACAAGTATTTAGATGTACTTGCGTGATTGAATCATATCAGCAGAGGCTAAGTTGAGGTAATTTCAGCAAAGTATTTTGGATTGTTGGCGGCAATCACAAGGTATATAATATGGCAATGAAGCGAGGATGTTGGCTGGGTACAACATGCAAAGTTATCGGGATGGCCTTGCACTTTTGAGAATCCTAGGCGAAATAATTTCAGAAGAATATACTTCGGATTATGGAAGGGATGTGTAGGAAAGTGGTTGAGTGTGCATGCGTTATTGTATCTCCCAAGTTAAGTTGAGGTTATTTCAAAAGAGCATGGGTTGGTGTTGATTGTGAAGGGAAGAAGATGGAGATGAAGCATAGATGGCGACCATGTGAAACATACGAAACGATGGAGCTAGCCTTGTATGTTGGGGGGTTTTTGGTAAAGAAGTTTCTAGGGAGTATATTTTGGAGTATGGGACTGATTGCATGTTGAGCGGAGTCTGGTGGCAAGTCGTAGAATATGCGTGCATGATGAGACCAAGCTGACGGAGGTTAAATAGAAGTAATTTTAGAAGCATACTTCCTGAAATACTTCAAGTAGAATTTAAGTTTGAGTAATTCCAAAAAAATGTGTTCTAAAATACCAGCAACGATGACTTTTGTGTCCCAAGCTGGTGGCAAAATGGAATGAAGCTTTGGTGGCAAAACATCTTTGATTGACCAACACCAAAGGCTAATAATTGTGTAGGATCTAGACTAAACCATGTTGTTGATTTCTGATGAGCTGGGACCTTGGAGGTCGTTGTGAGTGTTGGATGAGAGAAAATTTGTAGGACACCCTTACATATTTATAACCACTACCTAATGATACCTATTGAAAGATATGAACAAAGTTGGGAGGTTTGTTGAGACAAATGAAGTAATGGTTTTGTGGTATGTTAGGAAAGCCCAGAAAATGAAAGATGGAGCTAACTTGGGATTTTGGTTTTAGAAACCAGCCAAGTTGCTGTTTGTTTTGAACCGCTGCTTCTACTGGAAGATTAAACAGTCTTAAAGCAGTTAGGAGGCCCTTAGAGCTTAGAAACAAGTGTCTCTGCTGGACTTAGGTCTCTTTGCTAGGTAATTCAAGGCTGCACGAGATTATGATGTGGGCTAGGTTATGTGAAATTTTATGAACAAATGGGGTTGTTAAGTGGGGAAACAAAATTTGTTTGGATCTTAGAACTACAATGATGTTGTGAGAAGGGTTTCTACAGAACCATAAGAAGATTTGGTTTAAGCTGATTATGAAGCAATAGTGGTTACTAGGTGTTGAGAATGATGAAACTATAGTGAGAAATGGTTGTGAGAAGGAGGATATGAAAATTTGAAAGAAGCGAATCTTCATTTCATGATTTAGTGTGTTTTTCTTGACGAGCTTCAATGAATCTGAACCTTCTATTTATAACGGAGAGACGAAGAATGGTAGATGTATATGTTAGAAGAGAATGGTGGATGGGAATATTTGGGTGGGAATGGTAGATGAAAATGTTTGGCACCGAATAGGAATGGTAAGTGGGAGATTGGTAGGCACCAAACGGGAATGGTAGGTTGAATTGGTAACTCAATGTAACTTCAATTTTAGGATACACTTGTGAGGATTCATCTGTTCTTTGAAAGGGAAGACTCGATGAAGTTTGGAGGATAACCCTGAAGGAATCCGAACTATATGGATGAATCTCAAACTTCAATTTTAAGAGCTCAATTGGACTTTACCAGTACTTCAGAGAAGTGGATTAGATGAGCGGTCTTCAAGTTGCGAAAAACCAAGCAAGACAAGTTTAGCTTGAAAACTTTGACTTTTGGTCAACTCAACACAAAGGTCACCTATCTTGGAATTGAGCCATTTGCACACTTTCAAAGTCTCAAATCCAAGAACGGACTCCAAAATTAGAATCTTCACAAAAAACTAAGTGGGAAAAGCATTGCTCAAAAATCTTAATTCTTGGTCAAAGTTTACATCAAAGTCAACAGTTGTAGAATCACAATATTTGAGCAATTTTGGATTCTCAAATGAATAACTAGAACCCACAATCAAAATGTACGTGAAAAACTGAGCAAAACAAGTCTTTTATGAAAATTTTGACTTTTTGTCAAGATTTATGTAGAAGTTAATCTTTTAGAAATCGGACCATTTGCGCAAATTCTAAGTCTCGAATGATGAAACAGATCTCAAAATTGGAATCTACATGAAAAAAAATGAGCAAGACAGGTCACTTTTGAAATATTTTACTTTTGGTCAAAGTCAAAGCGTTAGCCTTAGTCAAATCTCTTTCAAGTTGTTCCCAACTGTCGATTGACTCAGGTTCTAAGTCTGTATACCAATCAAAGGCATTCCCTTGAGTGAACAAACAAACTTCTTTACAAGGAGGCCTCCTTGAGTCCTTGCATTCTCATAAGTTTTTACAAAGTGAGCAATGTGTTGCTTAGGATTTCCTTTGCCATCGAATTGCAAGAACTTAGGAGGTTGATACCCATTTGGCATTCTCATGTTGTCAATGCATTTCGTGTAGGGCTTTGAATATATGAGATAACTTGTAAAAGAACCTCCATATTGTGCCCGAATGGTATTTGTTATCATGTCTTGCAATTGTTGGACTGACAACAAAGCAACCAAAGTATATTGTTCTTGTCAAGGAGTGTTGTTAGGACATATGTGTATCACTTGTTAAGAACATATGTCATGACTTTATGTAATTGACTTATCCTTTAACAAAATGCACTTTACTTGTAATTGGGTAGATCTAGGATGTGTTTAATACTTTAAGAATCATGTTTTTCAAGTCTAGTATTATAGCCATGAAGATTGGACCAAGAAACAAGTGAAGAAAAGTTGTTCATTAAAGCTAGACAGATAGCTTGACACCTACGGACAGATAGCTCAACAGCTACTCGACACCTCTCGACAGTTGCGGACAGATAGCTCGACACCTCTCGATAGTTGGTGGATCGATCGAGAAAGCTTCTGTCTCCTCGACAGCTCCTTGATAGCTGCTCGATAGCTATATTTGTCGAGGTTTAAAGCTCGACACCTGCTCGATACCTGCTATCTATCGAGGTTACGGAAATCAGAATTTTCAAATCTGATTTTTGGGTCAGGCTTTTGTATTTGTGTAGGGTTTCTTTTCTCACAACCCTAGACCTATATAAAGCTTATTTTAGAGGCCATCACGTAAGAGAATATAAGAAGAACATATGCAAAAGGTGACCGATGCCTTATTCTCTCTGAAAGAAGCTACTGCGTCTTTTACGCCTTAGGGTTTTGTAACCAAGTGCTTTTTGATCTTCATTGTTAATGAAGTGAAGAACTTTGTAGCCAACATTCTTCTTCCTCGAGTTGGTGAGTGAGTTACGTACTGGGATTCGTGCAACAAAAAGGGTGGTGTTCATATATTGAAGAGTTCAGAGGTTCTGAAGCGGTAGAAGGTTTTTGCTGTGAGTTCATCTACGGGGGTTGTAGAGTCTAGGGACAAAGGTTTTGTACTAGATCTGAAACTTCTCTTTACTATAGTGAATTGCTCTTTGAGAAGGTTTTCCCCCAGGTTTTTTACTGTGAAACTAGTTTATTTCATTGGTTTTCCTGGGTTATCATATTTTGTCTTATTTATTTTTCCGCTGCATGATTTTGACATGATGTTGATGTTTATTTGATTTAACAAGTTTTATTGATAATAAATCTAATTAACAACTTGGATTTAAAACTTGTTAATTTTATCAACAAGTGTTTTCAATTTCTCCCCCTTTGTCATTCTTCATAGTTGCAAAGTCAGATAGGAACTTATGACCATGGCTCAATTCACCAAGATCTAGTATTTCGAGTTTATTCATTAGAGTTGCAATTTTGAGGTCCTTATCTTCAAGTGTTTTTGTGAGGAGGACAACCCTTTGTTCCATTTCAACCATCATTTCTTCCATGGTAGAGGTGTTTGTCATCATGAGTGACATAACTTCCCAAGATGATGGAGAAGAAAGTGATTTGAAGTGAGCAAATGAAATCTCATCTTTTGGGTTCCCTACTATGGGAGAGAAATCATGTGACCAACTTCTTTTGGAGGAAGAAGGGGATTTGGCCAGTGCAATGCGGAATCCTCGGTCCACTGCCCCCATACTTAAGGAGTTTCAAGGTGGGGATGTCCTTGTTGATGACCTTGTTTCTTGCAAGAGGGTCTAAGGAGATGATTGTTTGGACCTTGGCTTCCTTGGTTATTGAGATTGAAGTTGATTGTGAGCTTTATGTTGGTTATGATGGATTGCACCAATGCAGTTGTTGATGGAAGCCGTACCAAGTCTAACTGAAGTAGCTAATGTTGAAGCTAGAATGTTCTTGCTAGAGGCCATTGAAGTTGGTAGCAAGATGATGAATATTTCTTTCTTTGAAGGGGAATGAGATAAGAGGCAGAAATGTCCCACAGGGCGTGCCAAATTTTGTGGACAACTAAATTTCTAGTTCAAAATAAATCAAACAAATAAAATAGTTTCACAAATGTGAATTTGTCTTAATCAATGTGTGGTACAATTCTTTGAAATTACAAAAAAGTGATCCTTTAATTCGATCTCCTCTAAATATTTGTTGATTGGAATTTTGGTAATGTGATTTTGATTTGAACACCAAATATCCTTCAATTTGACTGAAGGATGGATCGAAGACTTTTGAAATGGAATTACAACAAATCTCTAGCTGTGAGCTTGTTAGAAATTCTTTGTTCTTTCTGTTCTTCATGCATTATTCATCTTCAAGATTTGTGGTGGAAATTCTTAGGAGCTTTTGGGGCTTGAATCTGTAGAGCTTCCCCGATTCGTGGTTTCCTGAAGTTTCTGAAGGCTTTTGGGATTGATTTCAGCAAACTTCAAGATCTAGGCAAGTAGTTTGAATGATTCTACGTTGAATGTTCTTCGTATTTGAGGTTAAAGTTCTTAAAGTTCTTGGAGGCTTCAGGCCTTGATTCCAGCAGAGCTTCTGTAATTCTGCATCTTCTTTGATGCTGCTTGTGGCATGGATGCCTTGGTGTGTTATTGTCTTCTAAAATCTCTTCCAAGATGTCTTGGTATGTGTTCCAAGATCTATTGGTGTCTTCCAAGATGTCCTGGTGTCTAGAAATGCCTTATGAAGGCTTCTATTTATAGGAGTTTAGGGGTGGGTGGGTGACACGTGGTGGGGTCTGATTGGTGACACATGTCACAGCCTAATTGGACTGCTTATGCCATTGCCTACACACGCTAGATTGCTTATGTCATTGCTTACACACATCGATGTGTAATTGGTTTTTTTTTTTTTTTTTTTGCATGGTTTTTATGCTTTCATTTCAATGACACTTGGCAAATTTCGGTTGGTTTCTGAATAGTGATAGTAGAACCCAGTAGTAGTATGTGGTACCGTATAATTGGTCGTACTTTATGGATCTGGTAGTATGATGTGTCAGCTTGTGATAGGTCGTAAATTTTCCCTCTCTACAAATGCCCCCTCGAGACTTGTTCATGCATACAGTTTTGGAGTATGGTGAGGGAATGGGTCTCGAAAATGGATTTTGACACTTGACTCTTCAAGTGAAGTAGTTGAGGGTGGTGAAGCTTTCAGTAGGATGAGATAATTTCAGAAGAGTAGACCCACCCATATTGTAGACACTCAATTTTGTACCCATAATTTAATCAAGGAAGATGGATAGAATGACCATTCATATACCCAAAATTCATGATTGCATTTACATGCATTAATTCATTCATTGCATACCATAAAAATGATCTTGAGATTCTCACGATCACGATGGTGTACCCGATTTCCAAGTCAGACTGTTAGATTGAAAGATATCGCATGATCAGGTTTGCACAGTCTGCATGCATTTTGTTTGGGTGAAACCAACCACACATGATTAGTTTAAATTAATTCTGATTAGCTAGACAATTAAAATTAATTAAATAATTTTGTGATTGGTTGTTAGTTAGTGCTAAAAATAGGCTTGCTTGCATGGGAATAAAAGAGGATAATCAAATAACTACAAATTGTGGATAATCAAGACTTTTTTTAGTATTTAAAAATGACCAAAATGACCAAAACGCCCCAAGTCAACCCTACATCGGAGCACTCAAAGTGCCTCTTTCAACCAAAATGACCAAAGCGGCCCTAGTCAACCCTAAGTTGGCCAAAAGTCAAACAAGATCAAAATCCCCTCAAAATATTACTTTTCATAGTTTTACATCAAACCCGAGCTTCTCGGAGATTTTTGGCAACTTTGACCAAGTTTAACCAAGTTTGACCTAGAGTTAACTCTTAATGGGCCTAAAAAACCCTTATTTTGATCTAGCTATCAGAACGGGTTGAATCCAATGCCATTGTGAAGATTATCAAATTTTAAGCTTTTCTCCTCTCTCCCAAACACAAAAAACACATCAAAGTCTCTTGATTCTTCTCTTCACCAAAAATACGAGGTAGTGTTCATACCCTCTATCTTCCTCTCCTTAGTTCCATACCTTGGATTTAAGGTTTAAGGGGTATGAATGTAGCTTTTTAGCTACTATCCATACCCCTTTTTCTTTAAAGCTTCATCTAGCTTTTATCTTGCTTTCTCTTGCCTTAATAACATGATTTATTGCTTTATCTAGCATGCTCTTTGCTTTATTTTGCTTCTAGCATGTTTTTTGGTTTATTTCCATATGCTTCCATGATTTTCATTTGCTAGTTGCCTTTTCTTCATGCTTTATGCTTTATGCCATGTTTAGATCCTTCTTTCTTATGTGTTGATGTTTGGGTTTACATGCCCACATGCTTGATATCATGTCTATGGCTATGCCTTGCTTAGATCTACATGTTTGTATGCATGTTCTATGCTCCTATGCCTATGTTTATGCCTTCACATGCTTGTGTGCTTGGATTTGTGTTCTTCCATGTTTTTATGCTTACATCCACATGCTTAGATGTACATTCACATGCCTACATGCATATCTCCATGCTTATATGCGTTGATTAGTGTATTTACATGCTTAGATCAATGCATTCTACATGTTTTATGCAATCACCTATATGCTTACGTGCTTCACACCGTGTTTATGTGCTTAGGCCTAGACCTTGTTTGTCATGCCATGTGCTATTGTAGTCTTTTTGTTCCTTTTATCACATTTTTTTGTGTTTTGGCCTAATGGTTAGGACTCGATCTAGCCTATGGTCTTTATCATTGTCCATACACCAAGGCCCAGATCAAAAGGTTTGGATCATTCCTATTTGCATGCCTATGCATGCTTGCTTCTATGATTTATGCTTGTATTAGCCTCTCTAGTTCTACGCTTTACCCTATTTGGCGCCCTTCACGGGATTGACCTTGGTAGTTACATCCGACTTCCATAAGGCCTCGTTTAGATGTAACCATTTGGGAGGCATCTTCGGATGTTGGGTTGCTCCGTGTGTACCCTTCCCTTTTCCAATCCACACAATGCTATGCTTACCATACTTATTTGTGCCACCCGTTGGCTTTCTATGCATCTTTACACATGCTTACATGTTCGTGCATGAGTCTTGATTGCTAGTGTGTCTTCCATGCTTTAACACAATGAAGTTATGGACATTCGATCCAAACCTACATTTGTCCTTCGTGGGCACCACCTTTTGTTTGCTTTCTCACTTGTTTGCCTTATTGCTTGTTTACATGCTTTCTTGTTTCTTTGCTTGCCATGTCTATCATGCTTATCTGCTTTATGCCTCTTTCATATGCTCTTTGCATCTTTTCCATCCATTGCTTGTCTGCTGGTTTCTTGTCTTTGCCTTTACATGTACACACATGGAGCGAGAACGCATAGCGCTAGGGCACGGTCTTCCAAGCACAAGAAAAAGGGGCAAGGATGCTAGCATGTGGATATAAGCCAAGCAGCTATGTTCAGTAGATTTATGGGTCTAGCCTTCCCCATTTGGTTATGTACTCTTTTAAACCCCTTTCCTTCCTCCCTCTTTTCTCTCTTAGATGGGTTGTATTAGGTATATCATGCCATGTACCCCTGTTTACTTTCCTGCACCTATATTTTGGGTCATGCTCCAAGGATGTAGGCATTTACTTTCCTGGTCTGTGTGCTTGCATTGTACAAGATGTATGTATATATATACCTACTTGCTCCTTCCAGTGTGATTGTCACAGTCCATGTCACCTAAGGCAAAGCGATGCCTAATTTCTGCCACAAAGTAAGGTGACATGTCACCAAATTTTTGCCGTTGAAATCTAGTACTTTGCCTGAATACCTTAAGAAAGCATAGATTGGGACCACACCCATTCAAAAGCCAAACCTCAAAGCTCCCCCATGCATGCAAATCCTCGAAATGCAATGCCAAAATCATGTTTTTTTTTACTACCAATCTCCGAAAATTAAGGTTTTATCAAAACAAAGGACCGTCCTTGGATAGGTGCCGTGGGGTGCCAAACACCTTCCCCACACGTAACCAAACTTCCAGACTCAAGAATCAAGATTTTTTGCCGTCCACATTAGATTAGGAAAAATGCCATTTTTCTTAGCCTAGGGTTGGTAATAAAATTAACTAGAAATAGGTGACCAATCACATCTTAGAAAAACCCAATTATTGGTAGCGACTTCGCTTACTTTTGGTAATCACCTAAAATTTGGCCAAGATTCCTGCCACATCTCTAAAGGTAGACCTACCTTCCTCCCCCGAATGAGAGAGAGAGCACCCAACACTCCGCGCGAACCACAACATTATCGAGAGGGGCCTCCAACGGGCCTCACGCGCACCAGAGTGTCACCACGGTAGGTGGTCAAATGAAGGCCCAACAATTCTCCAGCCGTTCGAGGCGCGGGCGTCGACAGTATCAAGGGCACTTGGATCAAGATAAAACTCATCCTTTTCGATTTTTTAGAGATAAGGATGTGTCTCAGTTCGTATTCTGATCATTTAGCTAATTTTTCAAACATCCTAACCTCTATAAATAGAGGCTGCCTCTCAAAATTTAGCACACTTTTTCACACTCTAACTCCCCTCTTTTTGACTCTTCTCTTCTTTTATTTTCCCTCTTATGTTAAAGACATTCTAGAGGCCTTGACCTAAGGAATTTCTTTTTTGTAAGAAAAATATTTTAGGTTTCAAACAGAATTGAATAAATTTCTTTGAACCCTAAAATATTCCTTCACTACTAAGAAGAGCACACTCATGCAAGAGGTAGTTTTTCTTTTCTTTTTCTATTCCTTTTTATTAATTCTACTTGATGATGCATGAATAGGTTTATGATGTTTTTATTATTTTGATTTCTGATGTTGTTGCCATGTGTTGTTAAACTTTTCTTTAAAGCATGTTCTTGCTATATTTTGTTGTTATGATTTTTCTTCTGAGTCTCAAAAATCTGCTATCAAAAATTCTTTTTTTTTAACACATAAAACAGATCTTAATTTTTTAACTCCAAAAACTGATCTGCATTTTCATTAAATGCATATCTGATTTTAAACCCATAAAACCGATCTGTATTTTCATTAAATCCAGATCTGGATTTTTAAACACATAAAACTAATCTGTATTTTCATTAAATACAAATCTGATTTTCTTAGGAAAAAAAAAAGTTTTCTTTGACTCAATTGCATATTTTGGGATTTAAAAGAAGAAATTAAAAATTAGATTGAAGTCTCTTCTTTTTCATAACATGTGATGCATGTAAAATAATTTTATCTCATGATTGTGAGTCCACTTTCAAAAAGTTTTTCTATTTTATGTTCAATAACAGGTCTAATTTTTTTTACGTATAAACCAAAAATCTTTTTTTTGTTAGCTATTCAAAACAAATATGATTTTTCTTAATAAAATCACTTTTTTTTTCCCCAAAAACAAATCTTATATTTTTTACAAAAACCTTGTTCTTTCTTTATATAAAAACATATCTAATTTTCTTTACAAAAATATTTTTTATCCACACAAAAATAGATCTGGCTTCTTTTTTAAATAAATCAATTCAATTTTTTTTATTCATAAAAATAGATTTGAATTTTTCTAAAAAGAGGATACATTCATAAGATAGATTTATGTGAGTCAGTTTTGGTTAAGTGTGTTATGTTCAACATATCATTTGCATAATGCAAAAAGGGAATATTGGTCATTCGAGTCTAGAAGACCATACTCTGTCTGGGCAGAATGGGTGCCTAACACCTTCCCATTCTGTAACCTACCCTCCGAATTTTTTTCTCTTGGATAGGTAGATCTATGCCTTGTCTTTCTTTTATTTTTGGGTAGATTGTAACTAGGACAAAAAAGGCATGTATTCTTTTGGTAGATTGTAACTAGGACTCAAATCCTTGTAAAATTCAATTTATCAAGCTTGTATTTATTTTTATTTAATCAATGACAATGAAGCATTTCAATCATGTAAATTTGTAATTTTTTTTTTTGTATAAATAAAATAAGTGTCGACTCCACACCACTTACCCAAAAAGAGAGATGCCTTAAAACACCCAAATATTTTTTTTGAGAGCACCTGATTTTCGCAGTCTCTCACACATATGAAAGGTTTTGATGAGACCAAAAGGTGGTTAGCAAATGGTCGAATGTCCTGTGTGACTAGGCCATGTCAATAGAGGTTAAGTTGAAATAATTTCAAAAGAGCGTTCCATGGTATTTGGAATGGGTTGGTGAGGTTGAAAGTTATTTGCAAGTAGCTAGATGTACTTGCGTGATTGAATCATATCAACATAGGTTGAGGTAATTTCAGCAAAATATTTTGGATTGTTGGCGGCAATCAAATGGTGTAGAAGATGGCGATGAAGCGAGGATGTTGGCTGGGTACAGCATGCAGAGTTATGGGGCTGGCCTTGTACTTTTGAGCATCCCAAGTGAAGTAATTTTAGAAAATTATACTTCGGATTATGGAAGGGATGTTTGGGAAAGTGGTTGAGTCACATGCATTATTGTATCTCCCAAGTTAAGTTGAGGTAATTTCAGAAGAGCGTGGATTGGTGGTGATTGTGAAGGGAAGAAGATGGAGATGAAATGGAGATGGTGACTGTGTGAAACAAACGAAACCATGGAGATGGCCCAGTATGTCGAGGGCTTTCTGGTAAAGAGGTTTCTAAGGAGTATATTTTGGAGTATAGGACTAATTACATGCTGAGTGGAGTTTGGCGGAAGTCATAGAATGTGCGTGCATGATGGGACCATGCCAACGGAGGTTAAGTTTATGTAATTTCAGAAGCATACTTCATGAAATACTTCAAGAAAAATATAAGTTAGAGTAGTTCTAGAAAAATGTGTTCTGAAGTACCAGCAACGATGACCTTTGTGTCCCGAGCTAGTGGCAACATGGAATGAGGCTTTGGTGGAAACACATCTTTCATTGACCAACACTTGAGGCTAATAATTGTGGAGGATCCAAATTGAACCATGTTGCTAATTTCTGATGAGCTAGGACCTTGGAGGTCGTTGTGAGTGTTGAATGAGAGAAAAATTGTAGGATACCCTAACATATTTACAGCCTCTACCTAATGATACCTGTTGAAAGATATGAACAAAGTTGAGAGGTCGGTTGAGACAAATGAAGTAATGGTTTTGTGGTATGTTGGAAAAGCCCAAAAAATGAAAGATGGAGCTAACTTGTGATTCTGGTTTTAGAAACCAACCAAGTTGCTATTAGTTTCAAACTGTTGCTTCTCCTAGAAGACTAAACAACCTCAAAGTAGTTAGAAGGCTCCCAGAGCTTAGAAATAGGTGTTTTTGTTGGACTTAGGTCTCTTGGCTAGGTAATTCGAGGCTACACGAGATTATGATGTGGGCTAGGTTATATGAAATTTTATAGACAAATGGGGTCATTAAGTTGGGAATCGAAATTTGTTTGGATCTGAAAATTACAATGATGTTGTGAGAAGGGTTTCTACTAAACCATGAGAAGATTGGGTTCAAGTTGATTATGAAGCAATAGTGGATGCTAGGTGTTGAGAATGATGAAGCTATAGCGAGAAATGACTATGAGAAGGAGGATCTAAAATTTTGAAAAAAGCAGATCTTCATTTCATGATTCAGTATATTTTCTTGATAAACTTCAATGAATCTGAACCTTTTATTTATTGTGGGGAGACAAAGAATGGTAGACGGGTATGTTAGATGAGAATGGTGGATAAGAATATTTTGGTGGGAATGGTAGGTGGAAGACTAGTAGGCATCAAATAGGAATGGTAGGTTGAATTGGTAACTTAATGTAACTTCAAGATTAGGATACACTTGTGAGGACTCATCTATTCTTTGAAAATTTGAAAGGGAAGACTTGATGAAGTCTTAAGGTTTGCAAAGATGAAATGAGGAAAAAATGAGAGGAGAGGAGATATTTGCAAAGATGAAGCGACGCTTTTGTCCAAAAAACAAGGCCAACTAGCTTGTGCCACGTATCCCAGCAATTAATGATAGCTGCTCGAGGAACCATTAATGAACACCCTTCTTTCTGAATGAATAAATAAATAATAGAAAAGATGCAAATTAAACTCCATAACCCGTCAGCTAAAGCTGACAAAGCCATGGAGTAGGGGGCAGCTGATAAGGGTGATTTTTGAAGGATAAACTCGTCCATGTATGAGGAAGCTGACAGTCCCAATGAACCTCTCAGCTTTTGTTCATTCAGAGACGAAAAAAACGATATCATAAGCTGACGACTCTATCTCAATGCCCGACAACATCTGTATGAGACAACAAGGAAGCTGATGGGGAAAAAAAGGCCTTTGACGGGTCCAACGTGGCCTTGCTTGGCCCCCACAAATTTGTATATAAAGAAATATCTTGCGCTCCACTGTTAACCCTAATCAAGAGGATTCTTACAAGGAAAGGATCTCACAAGATACGCATATTGATAAGGATCTTTCCTATAAGGAAAGACCATCTCTGCCAAGAAAATGGATGTCAACTCTACGCTACTATAAAAACCCCAAAGCCCTCACAAACCAAGGTACGCATAATTTACCCCAATTCTGGCACTCTAAAGTTGTGAAAGTTCTCTAACTTGACCTTCGGAGGGTATTTGGCCGATACCACACCGGTACTCTCTACAAGGTCTTCTTTGTTTATGTTTCGGAGGTATTGTCTAGAGTACATGAGGACTATGCAACTTACTGACGATTTTTGGCATCATCATTCTTAAACCACAAGAACTAATCTTCTAAACTTCTTAATTATACACCTATTAATATGATATATCAATATTTTGTGTCAGATTTATTTATGGTGAACCATCTTAGAATAGGATACCATTTAAAAGTATTCTTGATCAAATTATCCATGGTGTTCATTTTGTAGTATATGAACCTGGGTTTTGGCTGTGTGTGTGTTTTAAAGTTTGAGATTGCAAGGGGAGAGGTTTTGTTTTTAAGTACAATGCATGTTGGCTCTGTGTTTCATTTGAGTTTTACCCCTTTCCTTACTTGTGTCAGTTGTGTGTTCTTAAATAAGATTAAGAAATAGTAGTGGATAAAGATCAAAGGAGTCCAAAGTCCACCCCTTCAACAATTTCAGATCTATACACAAAATTTTGTTGAACAATTTCAATTTGAAATGAAAACAAATTGAGATATTAAATGAAAGAGAGAAATGAGATTAACTTCTTCTTTTTTCTTTTTCTTTTTTCTTTTTTTTTTCTTTTTTTTTTTCTTAATAGAAAGAAATGAGATTAACTTGATTAAGAACTGGAATACTAAAAAAAAATATCTTTAAAAAAATTGAGAAGTTTTTTTTTTTAAATTTAGATATAACATGGCATTTTTTTTTTTTAATCATCTAGTAGCCATATAAGCTTTATGTATGCCAACTGTGCAATCCGTTAGTCACGTAAATATTTTTCACCGGTGAGTGTTGTAGGGATCAAATTGATCCCAAGTTGAAAATAACATAGATGAAATTAACTATTATTGACTATAACCTCAAAATGCAGAAATCCAAATGTTATTTTTGACATTTATAAATTAACACACACACATATAAAATTGTGTTTTAGTTTAAAAATACATGAAAAAAATGATGTCGTTCAAGGGTTTATATATATATATATATATATATATATAGCTTAGTTACAAAACTGATTGTAACCTAAGGTTACAACCTTACTCAATATTATTCACATTACTACATATTTTGAAAATATAATCGTTGAATTGTATGTATTTTATGTTCTTAATACACATCAACTTTTGTGCCAATTGGATATTATTTTACTATATGATCTATAAGTTTACATTTTATGCATAATTTTAAACTACAAAAACTTGCAATTTAAACTATTTATTAATGACTTAGTTATTGATCTTTAATTTTATAGAAATTTTGCAAGCATAAAGGATATAAAAAGAAAATGTAATCTAATGGTAAATTTGTCAAAATTCACCCCAATAAAAAGATATTGAGTAAGGTTGTAACCTTAGGCTACAATCAATTTTGTAACTAAACTTTCTCCTTTTAAAAAATATATATATATATATATATATATCTATCTAAAAGTATTTGCATCTATCAATGCAAAATGGAAAGAAAAAAAAAAATGTATCAATTTTAAACATTCAACCCCCAAAATCATCCATGCCAATCAAGCTTAAAATGTGTAAATTTGTAAAGTTGTTACAGTGACCGTGTATATTTACACTGACACTATCACTTTGCATATTATATTTTATTATTTCTTAACATATTCCAGGACTAAAGGAAGAGAGTGGATGGTGGTTATGTGAGAAAAGAGAAACAATTATTTATTTTTTTTTAAAAAAAAATCAAGAAAAATTGATATTTTTATACCAACAAGCTCAGGTTCCTTTTAATAAATCTCTGTGGCATTGGATATGGAAACCCTCGTGCCCCAAGAAACTCCAAATTTTCTTTTGGAAAGCCTTGTGCAATCGGTTACCTACTCACCACTATCAAGCATTTTCCCTCTTGGATATTGATGATCGATGCCCTAGGTGTAATACTCCTGAAACAACTATCCATATCTTAAGAGATTGCCCTTGGGCTAAACTAATCTGGTATCAGTCTCTGGGTATTTTTCCTCTCTCTTTTTTTCAACTACCACTTTAAACCTGGCTTTAAACAAACGCTACTTTGGATACTTTTATCCTACATCATCAGCTTCCTTGGAAGATTTACTTTCCCTTCCTCTGTTGGAATCTATGGCTATCTAGGAATAAGCATATATTTAACAACCAATCTAGCTCCCAACCTCAAATTGTCCACAAAATAGTTCAGTTAGCTACAGAATATTATTATTTAGCTTGCCTCACTAAGACAACTAAAATTAATATTCCTATGACTATCAAATGGATTGCCCCACTAGAGCCTTTTATAAAATTAAATACAGATGGCAGTTCTTTAGGAAATCCTAGATTGGCTGGGGCAAGAGGTTTGTTATGTAATAGTTTAGATGCATGGATCTTGGGTTTTTCTTTAAACATGGGTATTGCTTCTAATAATATAGCTAAATTGGGAGCTGTTCGCCAGGGTCTTATTTTGGCATGGGATTTGGGTTTTAAGTTTATTCATCTTGAAATTGATTCCATGATAGTTCTTTCCTAGTTAACCACTAATGATAATACCTCACCAGATGCTACTCCACTAATCTGTGATTACGTGAACCTTATGGAGTGCAACTAGACTATTCAGATGTACCACATATTCCACGAAGCTAATGGCTATGCAAATGCTCTAGCAAAAAGGGGGAATTAACAACAGGTTCTTTTGAAAATCTATGATGCCTGTCCCGCTTTTGTATATGTACCTTTTGTATGGGACATCGAAAACCTCAAGACGAGTAGAATATCTCCCTTGAAGGTTATAATGCCTGTTAATGTATAAACTTATATAATTAAATAATACACCCCTTTTTATCTTAAAAATTTGTTACTTCAATCATCTTCTTCCACCTCTCACGTACATACTCAGTGAGTATTTATACTATCCATACTCTAAAATCTTATTACGTTTTCTTTATTCATTTATGTAATTATATATGTACAGAACATGCGCAGTAACATGACCTTAAACACAGGCAAATCGCATAAATTCAACAACAAAAAATAAAAGACAAATCTCAATCATAAATTAAAAATTCCATATTCTTGAGCACCAAATGTGGTGGTTTCATAAAATATGGACACTATACCCAACAATGACATGATCAAACACTTCCCTTCCCATAAAAATTGATTTCAATTCTAATGATATCAAAGAATTTCTTCGCCTAACATGTTCTATTTCGTGCAACACTCTTTTTCACCTTCTTTCACATTGAATGTTGTAATATATGGTAGTCAGTTATGAAAGTTCAAAAACGTGTATAAACACCCTTGAACGTTTAGACCCCCAAATTACAACTTAATCAATTCAAGCATTATGTCAAACAACAAGTGTGCGGAAACTTAACTTAAGCTATAATATGGAATTGGTTAAAAACTATCTAAGCCAAATTAAAACACAATCCACAGCAGATAATAAAAAGGCAAAGATAGAGAGAAAGGAAGATGCAAACACAAAGACAACACGCGATGTGTTATTGAAGAGGAAACCGAAGCCCTCGGCGTAAAACCTCTCCGCCGCCCTCCAAGCGATAAACAATCCACTAGAAAATACAGTTGGGATACATGGACAGCAATAGACCCTCCAAGCCTAATCTACCCAGTGCACCTAAGCCCTCCAAACTTCTTGCTCCAACGAGGTTGCGCCGAACCTTTTTCTTTTCTAGCTTCCCGGATTCCGCTACTAGACCGTAGCATCAACCAATGAAGATTGGTTCCTTCCTAACTGCTTCCCAGAAATCCAAACAGCTCTCTCACAGTAATGATAATGGTGAGAATCAGGTTTGGTATAATGCCTCTCAAGGATTTGACAATGGAGAGGAAGAGAGTTGAGGAATTTGAAGAGACTCTAATGTATAGATTGTGGGTGAATCAATCTTGTTTTTCTTTAGGGTTTCTCTCTCAAAATTCTCTCTGGAAGCTCTCTTACAATCGTGGGTAAAAGGGGTATTTATACTGGAGTGGGAGAGGAATGTGAAACGTCAGGTTTTACAAAACAGGGGTGGCTCGCGGCTTGACTAAGTCGCGAGATCCAGTCGCGAGATAATCGTATGGCCAATTGTCCTGTTTTGTCCTGTAGTACTCCAGCTTGCATGACTGTTCACCTTCCAGCATGCTTGGCACGTGTGCTGCGTCTGGCGGCTTGCAGCCGCGAGTCACCCGCGAGGCCAAGCCGCGAGTCTCTGTTTTCTTGCACAGTCTTGAGCAATCTTCACTCTATCTCACTCACTACCCTTACATCAAACCCACCTAAATACAGAGTTACTAATTGCTGAATTACAAGCAAATTTGGCACGGAATAAAGCCAATTAGATGGTTGAATAAATTCAACCTTACAAGTTAAGCTCCAATAGGCACTAGACAGGTGAGCTTTTACCATCAATGACTCAGCCCCACATCACCATGGTCAACCTTGTGGGCCAATCTAGGTCACATGCCCCATAGCTTAGGGGTAAAAAGCTAAAAGCCTAAAAGATATGTATCGTGGGAGTTGGGACTTGCCTGCAATGATAGGTGCTTGCATGGAAGTCTAAAAGGCAATTATGTGATCAATCTACTCAAGAAGAGGTGACTTCCGGGGGCACAACTTTGTTACCATCTCTCATGTCCTCATCCCAATTATAGGGATATGTGTTTCTGAACTTCGTAAGGTCGCAAGGATTTGTTTTGAGAAGAGATTGATCATCCCAACTATAGGGATATTGTCTTTTTGAACTTTGTAAGGTTGCAAGGATTTGTTTCGAGAAGAGGTCGACAATCACACTTCCAGTTGAAGCACGGTTTTGATACCATTTGTCATGACCCTATTCCAACTATCACAATATTGTCTTTTTTTGACTTCGTTAGGCTACAAGGATTTGTTTCATAGCAATTGGAAAAACACATTTATATACATATTGAAGGAATGCCACCTCCTATAAGCACAATACCATGTGCTTCTCCAAGTGATATGAGACTCGTGAGATCGGGACTTTGTTTCATTACACTTAACTACCTCAATTAATAAAACCATTCATCCCTATTATTAAAATAAGTGGATTGGAAGAATTTTCATGTGCTAAATAGTTTTATTCATTACACTAAGGGTTCGGAGAATTTTCCTTCAAATCAGTTTTAAAATAAACTTTTTTCCAAATTTTAATATCTTGTTTGTTAATTAAAATGAAAAAATTTCTGACGACTCTATCATGCTCAAGGGTTAGGCTTAGGTCCAATGTCCAATAGTACTAGACCCGTTGAGATGATAATATGTGTCTACTTTTAGATACGTATCACCATCTAACCGAGTCCAATACATTAGATGCATTGTACCTAAACCAAGTTCCATACTCAAAATATTTTCATACATTCCTTTTCTGGCAACATTAATATCTTCAACAAAAGATCCAAAAATAATTTAAGGATTACATGGACAATAGGGCTCTCACCACAAAATAAAACCAGAATTAAAGGCACTGACAGAAAGCACCTTTTCGGCTACCAACAGTCATGGGGTAGCCAACAAGAGTGGGCCGTGTTTTAAATGATGAATGGAGTAAATATGGGAATTCCTGTTCCCTCACCTTGATCCAATTTGTTCCTATATGTACTAAGCAATGTGACATAAAGTTGCTCGTACTAGTACTAGTACATTTCATTTTCTGTGTACACCCTCTATCTCATGAAAAGTAAAACCATTTGTGCATGTTTCATCAATATTTCAATCCTCATCAAACCAACATAGATAAACATACATATTTCAATTCTCTTAATTTCTTATTAAGAATCTATTTATAACCAAATGAATAATATTTAACATAAACTGTAAGGTTGAATTTATTCAACCATCTAATTGGCTTTATTCCATGCCAAATTTGCTTGTAATTCAACATTTAGTAACCCTGTATTTAGGTGGGTTTGATGTAAGGGTAGTGAGTGAGTTAGAGTGAAGATTGCTCAAGAGTGTGCAAGAAAACAGAGACTCGCGGCTGGGACTCGCGGGTGACTCGCGGCTGCAAGCCGCCAGAAGCAGCACACGTGCCAAGCATGCTGGAAGATGAACAGTCATGCTAGCTGGAGCACTACAGGACAAAACAGGACAACTGGCCATACGGTTATCTCGCGACTGGAACTCGCGACTTGGTCAAGCCGCGAGGTCAAGCCGCGAGCCACCCCTGTTTTGTAAAACTTGACGTTTCACATTCCTCTCCCACTCTAGTATAAATACCCCTATTACCCACGATTGAAAGAGAGCTTCCAGAGAGAATTTTGAGAGAGAAACCCTAAAGAAAAACCAGATTGTTTCACCCACAATCTCTACCTTAGAGTCTCTACAAATTCCTCAACTCTCTTCCTCTCCATTGTCAAATCCTTGAGAGGCATTATACCAAACCAGGTTCTCACCATCATCATCATTGTGAGACTGCTGTTTGGATTTCTGGGAAGCAGTTAGGAAGGAACCAATCTTCATTGGTTGATGCTATGGTCTAGTAGCGGAATCCGGGAAGCTAGAAAAGAAAAAGGTTCGGCGCAACCTCGTTGGAGCAAGAAGCTTGGAGGGCTTAGGTGCACTGGGTAGATTAGGCTTGGAGGGTCTATTACTGTCCTTGTATCCCAACTGTATTTTCTAGTGGATTGATTACCGCTTGGAGGGCGGCGGAGAGGTTTTACGCCGAGGGCTTCGGTTTCCTCTTCGATAACACATCGCGTGTTGTCTTTTTGTTTGCATCTTCCTTCCTCTCTATCTTTGCCTTTCTATTATCTGCTGTGGTTTTATTTTGTTATGGTTTAGATAGGATTTAACCAATTTCATATTATAGCATATGTTAAGTTTCCGCACACTAGTTATTTGACATATTGCTTGTATTGGTTAAGTTGTAATTTGGGAGTCTAAACGTTCAAAGGTGTTTTGTACACGTTTTTGAACTTTCAATTGGTATCAGAGCGGGTACACTGTTATTGGTTTCATTACCATTGTGTGATCTTTGACTCCCTTTTGAGATGGATAGGTCTCAATCCCTAAATGCACCTCCATATTTTGATGGTAGTAATTATGCTTTTTGGAAGGTTCGCATGAGAGCTTTTCTGTGTTCTATTGATGAATCCGTTTTGGATGCTGTTGAGATTGGTTGGACCAAACCAGAGGCAGCTAAATCCACATGGGGTAAGGCAGCACTTGCTGCATCTAATACTAATAGTAAAGCACTCAATGCTATTTTCTGTGGTGTGTCTCCAGATGAATTTCACAGGATTTCTCATAATACCGTGGCCAAAGAAGCATGGGAGATTTTGGAAACTACCTATGAAGGCACGAAGAAAGTGAAAGACACCAAGTTACAAATGCTGACCACTCGGTTTGAGGAGCTCAAAATAAGTGAGGATGAGTCTTTTGACTCTTTCTATGGGAAGTTAAATGAAGTGGTTGTCAGCAAGTTCAACTTGGGGGAGAAAACGGAGGACTCAAAGATTGTAAGGAAGATCTTTCGATCATTGCCGGAAAGTTTTCGAGCTAAAGTGACAGCAATTGAAGAGAGCAAGGACCTCGATGACATCAAAGTGCAAGAGCTGGTTGGTTCTCTGCAGACTTATGAGATGTCGCTGCCCAATCAACGGAAGAGTAAATCTCTTGCTCTAAAGACCATTAATGAGAAGGTGGAAGATCAAGACTCATCGGGAGAAGATGTGGTTGACAAAGATGTTGCATACCTTGTCAAAAATTTCAAAAAGTTTTTGAAATTCAAAAATAATGGCAAATTTGATGATAAAAGAAAATTCCAAAGTTCTGGAAGGGAGAAAAGGGAATTCAAAAGGAAAGATGGAAAAGAATCCCAACCTACACAAGGTGTCACTTGTTTCGAATGTAACGGGCATGGACACTTTAAGAAGGAATGTCCAAATTATTTGAAATCGAAAGGTAAAGTGTATGCCACGACCTTGAGTGATTCGGATTCGTCTGACTCAGAATCTGAAGAGAGCTGTGATGAAGAGGGGAACTATTCGGCTTTTATGACTATTGCTCATGTTGAGTCTTTAGATGAGCTGAATCTGCTTGTGCGAGACCTTGGAGAACATAGTGATGATGAATCACTAGGAATTGTTGAAGAATCGGATGCTGAAGAAGAAGGAAGCACAGCAAATCTTCAGAAGAATTATAACTCACTCTTGGAGAAGTCCGGGGAATAAACAAGGGTGGCCAAGGCTGCTGTGAGAAAAATGAAGAAGGCTGAGGAGGACTACAAAAGTCTCCTAATCCGATATAGGGAGGCCAAATGTGAGATAGAAACTCTGAATGGTGAGTTGTCCGAAGCTTACACAAAAGTAAGATTTCTTGAGAGTGAGGTTGTGCAAGCAAATGCTAAAGTAGAGAGGGTCACCACCAAGAAGCTAGATGATGTTATCTCATCTCAAAAAAGCTTTTCAGACAAATCCGGATTGGGATATACCGGAGGAGGTAGTTCGTCTGGAAATGTCACTAAAGAAGTGAAGTTTGTAAAGGCCAAAGATCCAGTTGTAGCTAACCTTACTGGTGAGAAGCTCGAGGTGAAGGAGAAGAAGAATTTGGTGAACCAACGGATGTTAAATCCTCGTAATCAGTCTGTGGGCAGGTCTGAATCTCGTGCCAAGTCACGTCCTCGACCACAAAGAGGTCCTAGAGGAACTTATGTGTGCCACTATTGCGGACTTCAAGGGCATACTCGACCAAATTGCCAAAAACTGAGAGCAAAGAATAGTGCAACTCCTCAAAGGTCAGGAGGACCTAGAAATGATAGAAGAATTTGGGCTGGAGATCAATCTAGAGATCAGAATGGTGATCCCGGAATGATGAACGTGATGAAGATGATTGGTGCATTCACCAACTGCTTGGAAAGCTTCTCACGAAGGTTTGAAAGCCCTAACTCCCGTACCCAATCCTATAAGGAAATCACCCCAAACGCAAGTGACGTGTGGGTGGAAAAGGGTACTCATGCATAAGCATTACAATATGTCCATGCATTAATACTTCCTATGCTTTGTGACTATGTTTGTTTGTTTTGCTTGCTATTTTTGCTGTTGACTGTTTGCTTGTTTACTTGTGAATATCTTTAATTTTGTCGTATCAATCTTTTTGTTTCTTGTGTCAAAAATCCAAAAATCACATAAAAATTAGAAAATCAAAAAGCTTGATTGACTTTGTTGAGTTTTTGTCTCAAAACTTGTTTTGCCTTGTACCTTTATGCTAATGGCTTTGTGCATTTTCGAGCATTGCTTGTTTTCATGCACTTATATCACTGTGGGAAAAATCTTGAAATCTATGTGATTGTTATAAATAGATCTTCAAACTTGTCATGAATGATTAGTGAATGGTTATGTTGATCTTGAGACTTGCATAGACTTGTGTCTATATATCTTCCCACTCTTTATTTCTGTTTTGCTAAAAAGAGCTCACCAAATGTAAATCTCCAAATGAAAAGAGATATTGAGCTGCAAAAGCCTGTCGCACATTCTAGTATTTGACTAGGAAAAAGGGTAAGCGATCTTATATTGAAGTGAATGTTTATTCAAAAAGCCAAAGGCTTATTCATTAAAGTGAAATATCATATATCACTCTCACAATGAGAGGTGATTGACTCAAAAGATCAAAAAAAAAAAAGATCAATTGTTATGATTGAAAGTGGAGTCAAATGTAAAGCTCCATATCATGTTATCAAGTTTTGTGGGAGGTCATATATACATACTTCTATAATTGAGATGGGTCACATGATCTAGTGCTAATTGTGTATGCCTTGGTTGAATTGATCATTGAAGCTTCACATTAGACGAAGGACTATCTCATTGTTGATATCCACACACAACACACAAGTTTATGTTCAATAAATGCCATATTCATTTGTGTAATTGTACTTGATGAAATGTGTTTTCACATGCTCAATCTGTATTAATTCAAGCACAAAAAGATTTTTGAATATTTTAGGTGTTTTTGGAAAGTATTTTGTTTGAAAAATCTGAAAATTTCAAAAATCCAGTTTTGCCCTGTTTTGGCGGCTCAGTCGCGGGTATGTCAAGTCGCGAGCCTCAGTCGCATCTTCGCTGGTCATTTTTGGCGACTTGTTTGCGAGTGGAAGGTCCAATCGCGAGGTTCACTCAGAGATTTTCGCGGCTTAGCTCGCGACTCACTCGCTGGTAGACCTTCCAGTCGCGAAAAACACTCAGAAAATTTTTTCAAATTTTTGTTCTTGAGTGCTTTGGCGGCTAGAGCTGGCGACTGTGTGGCGACTTAATCAAGTCGCGAAAATCGCGTGTTTTGCAGAAACAGGAGTAGTTTTTAAACCTCTTTTCAGTTTTTCCCTTGAACTTTTGTGACTGTTCATCTTCTCTTTAAACTTTCTCCTTTCCAAACACTCTGTGAATCCATTTTCAAACCTCATTGGTGCTTCATTTCTTATCCAAATCATCAAGAAAAGGTATAGGTTTTTGCTTTCTCTATCTCATTTTCCCTTTTCCTGGATATTTTTGCTACTGTTTGGTTTGATATTGTGTTCAAAATACTTCTATCTTGTGTAATGGGTATAGCGTGTCTTGTTCGATATTGTTCTCATCTGTTTTCATGTTGAGCGGTCACAATGTGATTTTCATTGTTCTGATATTTGCCTATTATTGAGCCTGAAAATCTTTTCTTAAATGGGTTTGGTGTCTTTTTGACTTACTCATTTCACTTGCTTAAGTATTGATGTTGGTGTTCGGTATTGGTTACTGAGTTTTTATGATAACATAATGTATGTCTCTCATCCATGTGCTCTAGTATGAATGATTGGGTTCTTCATGTTGAAATATTTTTCCTTGCTCATATCTCTGGTGGAGTGTTTTATGTTATCTGCTCTAAATGTTCGAATGCTGTATCTGTTTGCATATCATGGTCTTGATAACCTGTCTCATTGACAGTTGTTAGTTGTTTTGTCCATCTATGTCTTTGTGCACTATCACCATATTGCTGCACCTATCATTTTGTGCTCCTGTGTATTGTTGGTAGTTTGGTTGGGACTGCAATATCTCCAATTTGTGTTTAAATATTGAAATTTTGTTTACACTGAATCTTGTTGACATTTATCTTGTGTGGTATTGTTGTTTGGTTCTTTGCTGTGGGCCTGTTCTCTTGCAGATGTCTCGTCGATCTTCCAGGGGTAAAGACATTGTTGCTGACGAACCAGCAACACCAGTTGCCAAAAGGACTCGACTATCATCTCAGGCTTCTCAAGACCCCAATGAGGATAGGTTCAGACTTCCTCTTAACTCACACGTCTACTCAAACGTGTTTGACAAGTCGACCACTATAGTGGAACGGGTGGTAGAGTTTAATACCTTAGGGACCACTTTCATCCCTCGAATCTTTGAGAAACGAGATTAGGCAAACTTGTTTGGGAACTTTGATGATCCAATGGATGAACTGGTCAAGGAATGCTTCTCCAATGCGACTGATCTTGGACCCCAACTCATTTTCTGGGTCAGAGGAACAGAGTTTAGTGTTACCCCAGACTCCATCGCAGATCTTCTCGGCATCACCAGACCTCAGAATGTGAATATCACTCCTTACGATGAACGAAATCCAGAAGTCGGAGAAATTTTACAAATCCTAGGATACGATCATGAAGTATCCAGTGCAGGAACCTCCATCAGCACCGCAAAGTTTGCACCTGAGCTGACCACACTGAAGTTGATCATGTTCACCAATCTCTACCCACTGTCCAACACTACATTCATCAATCTTGGGAGAGCTCTGTTTCTTTGTGACCTTATTACAGGAGCCCCCATTGATATATGTGCTCACATCTACTACACCTTGAGGAAGACCGCGTGTCGATCTGCAGCTCGAGGAGTCATTCCATTTTGCAGTCTCATCATGAAACTCATTCTTCGTGAAGGCATTATTCCTCCTGCAGATGGAAAAATGTTGACTCGTCAACGTCCCATTTCCTTGTTCACTCTTCAAGCTAGCAGAAGTCACTCCTCTAAATCACCAAGGAGTGCTCACATCTCTCCGGTTACTCCATCTGCCCCTGACTCAGAGACACCTGCACATACCACATCTACATCACGTGCTGTTCCTGAAGCTTCACCGGCTAGTATTCCGCAAGCACAGACTGCTTCTCATACTGATAGAGTCGGCAGTGTACTTGAGCATATTCAGAAACGCGTTGATGAGCTTGTGGCACTTCTCTACTCCACAAACAACCATGTCCAAATGCGTCTCGAGACTATGGAGAATCAGTTAGATGATATTCAACGGAAGTTGGACGAGAGCCTTTAGCTATTCCTGACAAAACGGGGGAGAGCATTCAGTAAGGGGGAGAAAGTTTCAAAGGGAAGTGTGCATATTGATAGGGGGAGTACACACATACTTTTGTCATACTTTTGTTTTTAGTCTTACCCTCTAAACTTATAGTTTTCGGTTTATGTTTGTTGGACTAGTTAATGTTTTTATGGGTTTGATACACTATGTTTTTGGTGTATTGTTTCTAACTCTTAACTTATACTCTTGGTTTTAACTTTAATATATTTT
The DNA here is from genome assembly GCA_036321655.1 of Quercus alba. Lineage (NCBI taxonomy): Eukaryota > Viridiplantae > Streptophyta > Magnoliopsida > Fagales > Fagaceae > Quercus > Quercus alba. The sequence goes on from CM070301.1 coordinate 58,361,970, forward strand.
GATGATGTTATTCAGGATGTTTAGTGTTTTGTACCCATGTGCTTTTGTAAGCTTTTAGGGTTTATGTTTTATGCATAGTTTGTAGGCTTTATGGTATGTACCTTGCTTAATGCAGCCTTTATGCTATGTTGTAATCAGTACTTTAATCTAAATGTTTTGCATTTTGGTGTATTGTTGTGTTTCAGGAGTATTATGTTCATATGATTCAAGTGCTTCACAGCTTCTAGAGTTAGGTGTGAGTGAGTTTTGTTCAACTGTTCCCAACTCACATGTTAAGTCTAGAGTCTGTTTTAGGGTTTTGTCACGGAATAGCCAAAGGGGGAGATTGTAAGGTTGAATTTATTCAACCATCTAATTGGCTTTATTCCGTGCCAAATTTGCTTGTAATTCAGCATTTAGTAACCCTGTATTTAGGTGGGTTTGATGTAAGGGTAGTGAGTGAGTTAGAGTGTAGATTGTTCAAGAGTGTGCAAGAAAACAGAGACTCGCGGGTGACTCGCGGCTGCAAGCCGCTAGAAGCAGCACACGTGCCAAGCATGCTGGAAGATGAACAGTCATGCTAGCTGGAGCACTACAGGACAAAACAGGACAACTGGCCATACGGTTATCTCGCGACTGGAACTCACGACTTGGTCAAGCCGCGAGGTCAAGCCGCGAGCCACCCCTGTTTTGTAAAACTTGACGTTTCACATTCCTCTCCCACTCTAGTATAAATACCCCTATTACCCACGATTGAAAGAGAGCTTCCAGAGAGAATTTTGAGAGAGAAACCCTAAAGAAAAACCAGATTGTTTCACCCACAATCTCTACCTTAGAGTCTCTACAAATTCCTCAACTCTCTTCCTCTCCATTGTCAAATCCTTGAGAGGCATTATACCAAACCAGGTTCTCACCATCATCATCATTGTGAGACTGCTGTTTGGATTTCTGGGAAGCAGTTAGGAAGGAACCAATCTTCATTGGTTGATGCTATGGTCTAGTAGCGGAATCCGGGAAGTTAGAAAAGAAAAAGGTTCGGCGCAACCTCGTTGGAGCAAAAAGCTTGGAGGGCTTAGGTGCACTAGGTAGATTAGGCTTGGAGGGTCTATTACTGTCCTTGTATCCCAACTGTATTTTCTAGTGGATTGATTACCGCTTGGAGGGCGGCGGAGAGGTTTTACGCCGAGGGCTTCGGTTTCCTCTTCGATAACACATCGCGTGTTGTCTTTGTGTTTGCATCTTCCTTCCTCTCTATCTTTGCCTTTCTATTATCTGCTGTGGTTTTATTTTGTTATGGCTTAGATAGGATTTAATCAATTTCATATTATAGCATATGTTAAGTTTCCGCACACTAGTTATTTGACATATTGCTTGTATTGGTTAAGTTGTAATTTGGGGGTCTAAACGTTCACAGGTGTTTTGTACACGTTTTTGAACTTTCATAAACAAATAAAACAAACAGGGATCATGCAAGGTTTTAAACAATTATTTTTTTCATTGCCTCTTGGAGATGCAGGTGGAAACCACAAGAAACATAATGCGTTTATCTTAAGATAATAACCATTGAATCCAATTTGAAAGCCCCATAAAACTTGATTGAAAAAAGAAAAAAAAACGGATGTTAAAAACGATCTTAATATATTTTAATACCCTATTATAATAAAACCTTAATTTTACTAGAAAAGCATTAAAAACACAAATTCAAGGAAATACTTAAAGAACTGGGCCAAACCATTGTTCATATGCAAAGGTCTCTAACAGCAGAGCTGTTATTTTCAATCATTTCATGCAATACGAGATTTTTCAAACAAAGCTATTGCATCTTCTTTCTTTCACACTATGAGATGTATCCTTATGGGGGCAAGAGGTGACCTAACATTCTGAGATATAATTGCAGTGGTCATGTGTGTGTTTATATATATATATATACTTATGGGCTCAATTTATTTTGCGACAACCGTACATCAGGTCATTCCTTCATCTAGCTGCTATTCAAATTATCTAAGGTAGGCTTTTATAACATTTATTATTCAACAATTATTTTCAGAATTTCTGTCAATATTTAATGGACAATAAAATGTCCTACCTCTCGTAATTTGATAACAGTTGCCAAGATTTGAGAAGATTACATTATAAATCCCCTAAAAGAAAATACATTATAAATTATAAATTATAAACTAAATATGTAAATATGTATAAAAAAATAATAAATAATTAACAAACTTCTTTTATTTTTTGCATTAAATTGTGAGTTCAGTATTAATATTAACAATTTACGTGCTCTATAAAATTAGGTTTAATTACATTTTAAGTCCCCAACATTTGACCTATTTTTCAAATCGGTCCTATATATCTTTTGAAATATATCATTTTAGTCATTGTACTTTTAAGTTGTGTAAAAAATATCCTTGTTGTTGACTCTTGCTTTGGTTTTGAGTTAAGATTATTAACAATATCTCAAAGAATTTGATAGCTACGAAAGAGGGAAGAGATATTAATTATTTTTGTTATGTTCTAAAAGATTAGACTAATTGGCAAACCATGAGCACAAACTTATCTAAATATAGATCCTAGAGTCTATGGGTATAATTAGACAATGCTTAAGGTATTTTAAGTCAAGATTTAAGAACAAGTACGCTGCAAAAAGAGGAGTTCAAAAACTATCTAGTTCGATCGATTGAAAAACAGGCTCGACTGATCAAAATACGTAGCTGTAGAATTTTAAGTTGGCCCAAATAGCAATTCAAGCTCATTAAGGATTAGGGTTTCAAATCTACTTCTCCTAATATATAAAGGAAACCCTAAGCACGTTTTTATAAGGTTTTTTAGAGAGAGAGAGAGGAGGGTGCCTCTTTTATAGATTTAGGGTTTTGTACCTAAAAGCTCTCTCATGTCTTTTACCGGTATTATTCCTTGAAGAATCTTAAAATTCGATGTTGTAGAAGTTGTTGCCTTCTCTAGTCATCAAAGGTGCCGATGATCTAAACTTTCAAGGGTGGTCTTGGAGTCACAAATAGGAGAGTTTGTATTTTTTATCACAAATGCGGGTGCTTGTGTTGCAAAGGCCAAGGAAAAAGGTAGTCCGTGGACTCAGAACTATCATGGAGTTGTGGTAGTAAGTTTTCTACTTGATGTAGTAATAGGATGTTAGTGGTCTAAGTTCTATTGTACAAACTTCAATTCTTTCTAGTGGATTTATTTGTTCCTTGCGGATAGCTAGGTTAAATCCTCCCAAGTTTTTTACCAGTTTGGTTTTCTTAGGTCATCATATCATTGTATTATTTATTTTCTACTACTTTACATAATATGACTTTATTGTTTTAACCTAGATCTGAATAATAAACCTAAGTATTCATTTGGTTAATTAATTAGGTTAAACAGTCTAGTTTACAGGGATTTAAAAACTAACAATTTTAAATACTTTGTTTGCTTATTTTACCTCTCTTTGGAGAGAGAAAATCAAATCAAAAGTTAACAGTATGTACCTTTTTGACTCGAACTTAAAAGTATAAAAACTAAAGTAAAACATTTCAAAGGATGAGGACCATTTTGAAACATGAGGCAAACATTGAGGACTAAATGTGTATTTAAACCACCAAATTATTACCAATGAAATTAAATGAATTTTAAGTGTCCTATTAATTATTGTTTTATTTTAAATAATAAAAACCAAATATGAAACCACTCATTGAAGATGACTAGTCATCTAGTTTAAAATTTGCAAATCTTTGTGCATTATGCTTTTTAGGAAATGATGGAGGATGATCAAATATAAATAGATTGAACATTGCTTTCAGTACACCGATGCTTCTAATAGAGTAGAAGGTAGTATAATAGAATAAACATCATAAATAAGCCACAGAAAACTTGTGTCATCACCTAATGTTTTTAATGCTAGTGGCTCTTGTCTTCATTATCAGGAAATTTAAGAAGACAACTTGATATATGGAAGAATCAATGAATGGGGAGATTCAACAAGAATCAGCTACTTCAATAGAATATGAAAATGGAAACTCTGAAATTCAGAATCGAGCATACACTTCAGGTGGAATTGAAAATCAAAATGGAAAGTTGGTAAACGACCTCAAAAAAATGCTTGAAATGGCGGAGTGTACATCCTTAATTGTCGTATCAACAGGGTTCCATGTCAACTTCGCAAAGTGAATGAACAAGCTTACACTCCTACATTTATTTCCACTGGCCCTTTTCACCACTTCAACAAAGATTTTCAAACCCTAGAAAACTAGAAAGTAAGGTACCTCAAGAGATTCATTGCACAAGCTAATGTAAAGTTGGAGAATTTAGTGTGCATTATAAGGGACAATGAAGAAAATATTCGCTCTTTCTATGCGGAGACTGTGTTGGGTAGACTGCACGATAATGATTTTGTGAAAATGATCCTTATGGATTCAATCTTCATTCTAGAGCTTTTCTTGAGAAATTATTATCGACTATGGGAAAGTGATGATCCTAAGGTAGCAGACCAATGGATGACTCCTTTATTGATGCTTGACTTGGTATTACTTGAAAATCAGCTTCCATTCTTTGTTCTTGAGACACTATTCACACTTGCTTTTCCTAGTCCATCAAAAAAATTCCCTTCTTTAATTCAGCTTACTTTTCTGTACTTTGATTGTTTCAATGTTCAAGATATAACTCCCATAGAAGTGAACATAGAACACTTCACCGATTTGGTTAGAACCTTTCAGCCACCTTCAATCCTAAGCCTAACTGGAGACATTGATGTGGAAAAACTTTGGTATTCTGCAATGGATCTGGTTGAGGCTGGAGTAGAGTTTAAGGTGAGTTCAAGCCGTTGCTTACTTGAGTTAAAATTCAACTTCAAATACGGACTGTTAAAAATACCACTGTTGGTGTTAAATAATCATACAGAAGCTCTTATTCAAAACCTTATGGCATTATAGCTATTTCGTCATGGGGAAAACAAATACATTTGGATTACTTTTACATCTTGGGTTTCCTTGTCAATACTAATAAAGATATGGATTTACTTTGCGACAAGGGAATCATGGTTAATTATCTACATGGTTAATTATCTACGCGACAACAAAGCAGCAACATCCATGGTCAAAAATCTTTGCACCAATTTCTCATGGTCATATATAAACTCAGATTATAACAATATCTGTGAGTTGAATGCATTTTATGAAAAACCTCGGCACAGGTGGAAGGCATTTTTAAGGTATGAATATTTTAGCACTCCTTTGAAAGTTGCTTCTTCAATCCCTGGTTTAATCCTTCTGGTGCTCACGCTGCTACAAACCGTATTCGCCATCTTGCAAGTTGTGTTGAAGCATTAAGTAATTTGGATAGTTGTCAATGCAGTTGAACTTTTCATTGTAAAATACACTATTAGTTTGTTTCCATGTCATGTCCTTGTATACAAGTTTCTATATCTTTGGATAATAACATCAGTTGTTAATGTATCCTTATAAGCAATAAATTACTTCCCTTATATGCTGCTTTCTTTTAAGGGATGAGTCTTGACTAGCAGTGGTCAATTTCAATTTCATTTTGGTCTAAATGACCTAATACAATGCTTTGGAACTAAAATTTGAAAAGATAAGATGAAAATATTAACCCATCCATTTAATCCCATAATGTAACTTTGGACCGACTTCTGCAACCCAGCAACAAGAGTGAAGTTTCAAGTTAATTAGTTCAAGCAAATGCTTAGCTGACCTAGAATCCAATATTGATGTATTTGAAATCCCGTGCTTTAATTAGAGAAAACTCAACGAATACTAAGTAAAAAGTATTAATACGTATTAATAGAATATATATCATATATAAATTTTTCTGCCTAACTTTCACACGGATTAGCAGTGAGTGTGACTACAAAATGGAGAAGTTCTAAACTTGTGACGTAGAGTGGATTCTAAGGAAACGACATTTTTTTTTTTTTTTTTTTTTGAGAAACAACACTGTAATTTTATTCAAAGGGAGCCGAATTGACTTGAATTACAGAAACTAGGTGCGGAGAAACATCCTCCATCCACACCATAAACTCACTAACATGTCTAGCAATGTTGATTGCTTCTTTGGTTGGATTTATACGAGACTGAAACTTAATTTTGAATAAGCATTTATTCCATTTATTGGATTTCCATCTTCTGGTATTATAAATTCAAAATATTGTGCAAATTATAGTGGTTGTTGATAAGGATAAAAGAGATTGGTCAAGTAAGAGATATGGGTGACGGTACCTACTGGGCCGTCAGCCTTTATTTAATGACTGACGGCGGGATGAAGTTGTGAAGAGCACCACAGGCCAACGGGATAATAAAGCTGAAGGTCATCCTGAAGCTGACGGTATGAAGACCAAAGGCATAATATAGACTGACGGCACTAGTCAAAGAATGCTAGCTAACCACGTTTGCGTGTATAAGTAAATGACTTGACCTCCACGTTTCGTGAAACCTAAGAGGGATTCCTATATGGAAAGGATCCCGCAAAATACGCCCAAGGAAACTCCTATAAGGAAAAGACTTCTACTCCAAGGAAAAGGGGTCAAGCCCTACTACTATAAAAACCAAGCACCCTCACGAATCAAGGTACGCATAATTTTACCCTCTCTAGCACTCTAGAGTAGTGAGAATAATTCTAACTTGACCTTCGGAGGGTATCTGGCCGGTACCACACCGATGCTCTCTATTAGGTCCTTTCTTTTTGCTGTGCAAGTGCTATTTGGAGCGCACGAGGACCATGTGACTTACTGGTTGTATTTTCGGCATCATCAGTTGGTGCCGTCTATGGGAATCGTGTAGTGTAAAGTCATATTACCGCTTCCCGAACAAAAGTTGCATGGTGCTCACCCGCTCAATGGCAACCACTAACGACATTCAAGAAGAGGAACCACCCACGACCGCCCTCGAAAAGCAAGTTAAGACTCTCGCCACGGCCGTGGAACGCTTCACCAGACAAAATCGTGACCTGGAAGAGCAGCTGCGCCAGAAGGACGCAGCACCGGACAACCAAGGAGCTGATCAAGAAGGAACCAGCGCTGACAGAAGACACCAAGAAGGACCCCAGGCCAGTAACGCCCCTAGTAAACCGAAGTGGCAGAACGTGAGCCTCCCTTCCCTCGCAGATACGACTCCGCCACCTATTATCACAGAGATGCAGGCGATGAAGGAGCAAATAGAAGTGATAATGAACGCTCTCAAGGGGCGAGTGTCTAGTGATCTTGACGACCTTGTCAACCGAACAGACTCGCCGTTCACCGCCACCGTCAACTCTTTCCCCCTATCGAGTAAGTTCCGCATGCCACAAATAGACAGTTATGACGGGGTCAGGGACCCTCTGGACCACCTAGAGACATTCAAGACCCTGATGCACCTTCAAGGAGTGGCAGACGCGATCATGTGTAGGGCCTTCCCTACAACACTGAAGGGCGCGGTGAGAATTTGGTTCAGCCGACTGACACCAAACTCCATCAGCACCTTCAAAGAACTTAGCGCTCAATTTACTGCGCACTTCATCAGAGGCCATCGGTACAAGAAGTCTACGGCTTGTTTGATGAGTATCAAGCAGCGAGAGGATGAAACTTTAAGAGCCTACATATCCCGTTTCAATAAGGAGGCACTCTCGATCGACAAAGCTGACGATAAGAAACTTGTCGCAGCATTCACGAATGGGTTGAAGAAGGGTAAGTTTTTGTTCTCCCTGTATAAAAACGACCCAAAGACCATGTCGGAAGTACTTTACCGAGCCATAAAGTATATGAACGCCAAAGACACACTGTTGGCGCGAGATGAGAGGCCAAAGAAAAGAGAGAGGCAGGAAGACACTCGACAAGACCAAGGCCAAAAGAAAGCAAGGGCTGGAGACTGAAGAAATGAGAGGCGCCCTAAGCCCCTGGGAGGAAGATTCATGAGTTTCACTCCATTGACTTCCCCGATAGATCAAGTTCTTATGCAAATCAAGGACGAGGAGGCTCTGACGTTCCCGGGAAAGCTGAAGAGCGATCCCAACAAACGTTCTAGGGACAAGTATTGCCGCTTCCACCGCGACCATGGTCACGATACGGCTGATTGCTATGACCTAAAGCAGCAGATTGAGGCCCTTATCAGACAAAGAAAACTGCAAAAGTTCGTTAGTAAGGAGAAAACGGATCTATCCCCACAAGACCAACACCCCCGACAGGATAATGAGCGACCAAGGCCCCCAATAGGGGACATAAGGATGATCGTAGGAGGAACAGCTGTCGCTGGGTCATCCAAAAAGGCCCACAAAACCAACCATCGGATGGTACAAAATGTTCAGATGACGGGAGTTGTGCCGAAGATAGCACGAAGAGAAGGCCCCATAATCGGGTTCTCAGAAGAGGATGCACGACGCCTTCACCATCCACATGACGATGCGCTCGTCATCAGCCTACAGGTAGAAGACTACAACATGCACCGGGTGTTGGTCAACAACGGCAGTTCAGTAGATATTTTATACTACTCAGCGTTCTAGCAGATGAGGATCGACAAGGAGCGATTGATTTCGAAAAATGCCCCGCTCGTGGGCTTCGGAGGGAGCCAGGTATTCCCCTTGGCCGCAGTTATATTGTCTGTAATGGTAGGAGATTACCCTCAGCAAATAACTAAGGACGTAACATTCTTGGTGGTCGATTGCTCGTCTGCCTACAACGCCATCCTCGGACGACCCACGCTCAATTCATGGAAGGCGGTAACTTCGACTTACCACCTAATGATTAAGTTCCCCACTGACTACGGAGTAAGGGAGCTGCGCGGAAGTCAGATGGTCGCGCGCGAATGCTACGTAGCCATGATGGAGATGGAAGATCAGTTTTTGGCTTTAAGTATAGAAGAGTACCGGATGGTGACGGAGCCAGTCGAAAAGCTAGAAGAGATACCCCTTGACAGTTCCGATCCTGGCAAAACAACCAAAATTGGAACACTCGCTAACCCCGCAATCCGTCAAGAGCTCATAACCTTCCTCAAAGGCAATCAAGACGTATTCGCCTAGAGTCATGAAGATATGCCAGGAATAGACCCTTCAGTCATGGTGCAATGGTTGAATGTATCGCCCGCCTTTCCACCTGTCTGACAGAAGAAGAGAGTGTTCGCCCCCGAACGAGAAGAAGTCCGAAAGCTACAGGAAGCAAGCTTCATTAGGGAAGTATACTATCCTAATTGGCTGCCGAACGTAGTAATGGTCAAAAAAGCTAGCGGGAAATAGCGGATGTGTGTGGACTTCACCGACCTTAATAAAGCCTGCCCCAAAGATAGCTATCCCCTCCCAAGGGTCGACGTCCTAGTAGACTCAACGGCCCAACACCAGTTACTGAGCTTTATGGACGCTTTCTCGGGGTACAACCAGATCCGAATGCACGAAGCTGATCAGGAAAAAACTTCGTTCATGACCAGCCAAGGCCTCTTCTGTTACAAAGTGATGTCCTTCGACCTGAAGAACGCAGGCGTAACGTACCAAAGACTTATGAACAAAATGTTTGCGCAACAGATTGGGAGGAATGTCCAGGTCTACGTTGACGACATGCTAGTAAAGAGCCGAAGGGAGGAAGACCATCTGGAAGATCTCAAAGAAACATTCAACACTCTTCGCTCCTACAACATGAAGCTCAATCCAAGAAAATGTGCCTTTAGAGTGACGGCGGGAAAATTCCTAGGATTTATGGTGTCCCAAAGGGGAATCGAGGCAAACCCGGACAAAATCCGGGCCATTATGGAGATGGCGCCACCAAGAAATGTGAAGGAGGTGCAAAGCCTCAACGGAAAAATAGCGGTACTGAATAGATTAGTGTCAAGGGCGACGGACAAATGTTTGCCCTTCTTCCGCACGCTGAAGAGATCATTCGAATGGACTATCGAATGCCAGCAAGCATTTGAGGAATTAAAGGCTTATCTCTCCTCCCCACCACTACTGAGCCCATTGCAGCCAGGAGAAGAGCTTTTTCTCTATCTAGCCGTCTCCCCCGCAGCCATCAGTGCTGCCTTAGTCAGAGAAGAAGAAAAAGTACAAAAGCCCGTGTACTACGCGAGCCGAGCACTTCGTGGTGCTGAAGAAAGATACCCACCTATGGAAAAACTTGCCTTTGCATTAGTTACGACGGCCCGCAAGCTCAAACCGTACTTTCAAGCCCATACGGTAAACGTCCTGACTGACAAGCCCTTGCGACGGGCGATGAGCAATCCTAAGGCTACGAGTCGATTGGCGTTATGGGCCATAGAGTTGAGCGAATTTGATATCTAGTACCGCCCACGCACCACAATCAAGGGACAGATCGTCGTAGATTTTATAGCAGAATTCATTCATGATGAAAACAAGGGGGCAGAAGAGTCCCCTTATTGGAGCATATATACGGACGGGTCCTCCAACCGACAAGCCGGAGGGGCCGACATCATGCTACTATTGCCCGAAGGAGATACAATTGAATGTATGGTCCGTCTTGACTTCCCTGCTACCAACAATGAATCAGAGTATGAAGCACTGATAGCAGGACTCGACCTCGCCAAAGCAGTAGGAGCCACGAGGGTAGTCATCTACTGCGACTCTCAGGTCATTACTAACCAAATAAATGGAGACTACGAGTGCAAGGGCGAAAGGATGAAAAAGTACCTTAATCAAGTAAGGGCGAGAGTGGATGACCTAGAAGCCAAAATCATCCAAATTCCCAGAGGAGAAAACAAGCGAGCTGACCGCCTCGCAAAGGCCGCTTCAGCAGAACATATGGTCATCCCTGGTAATGTACTCTCTTTCGTTTAGCTTTCTCCACTAATAGATCCTAGCAACGTGCAGGAAATATGCTCCGACAGTAGCTAGACCGCGCCGTTAGTTTCATACTTGAAAGACGGGGTATTACTAGACGGAAAGGAGGCTGCAAGAAAACTGAAGGTCCAGGCGGCAAGGTTCATCCTAATAAAAGACGTCCTGTACAAAAAAGGCTTCTCTCAACCATATCTGAGATACTTGGATACGGAAGAGGCAGACTACGTCATAAGAGAGGTACATGAAGGAATCTACAGAAACCATTCAGGGTCTAGATCATTGGTACACAAGCTTGTGCAAGCGGGGTACTATTAGCCCACCATGCAGAAGGACGCCGAAGCCTATGTTAAGGCCTGTGACAAATGCCAAAGGTTCAGCAATATTATTAGACAACCAACCAAAGAGCTGACCCCGATGACGGCCCTATGGCCGTTCGCACAATGGGGGTTAGATATTATGGGACCATTCCCTACAACAGTACGACAGCTGAAGTTCCTAGTGATAGGCATTGACTATTTTACAAAATGGGTGGAAGCTGAAACTTTGGCCACAATTACAGAGAAGAACGTGCGAAGCTTTGTCTGGAGATGCATCATATGCAGGTTTGGCATTCCTAGAGTCTTTGTCTCAGACAACAGGAGGCAATTCGACAACGACTCCTTCTAGGATTTTTGCTCACAGTTAGGAATAAAGAACCACTTCTCCTCCCCTGCCCACCCTCAAGCTAATGGCCAAGTCGAAGTCACGAACCGATCCTTACTCAAGATTATCAAGACTCGACTCGAGGGGGCAAAGGGTATATGGCCAGAAGAATTGCCAAGCATACTATGGGCATACAGGACAACGGCAAGGACACCTACAGGAGAGACACCGTTCCGACTGATGTACGGAGGCGAAGCAGTCATCCCGGCCGAAGTTGGGCTCACGAGCTACAAGGTGCACAACCATGATAAGAACAAAAACGACGGGGCTATGCGACTACAGCTCGACCTAGTGGACGAGATCAGAGCAGCTGCAGAACAAAGGCTCGCCAGGTACCAAGACTGCATGGCCAAATACTACAACTCTCGGGTCTGACACAAAGACTTCCAAGTTGGAGACCTTGTTCTTAGAAAAGTCATGGGTGCCGCTAGGGACCCTACCCAAGGGAAACTTGGCCCCAATTGGGAAGGACCTTACCGAGTTACGTTGTGGCAGAGGAAAGGCACTTACCACCTGGAGACGTTGGAAGGACAGAAGCTGCCACACCCATGGAACACCGAGCACTTACGAAAGTATTACCAGTAGGAGCGGCAGCATGAAGACCAACCTTTCTTTTTTACATTTCAGTAAATTTTAGTCTTACTCCTCAGCTTTATCATTTACTTTAGTTTTTTGCAACAATACCTCTTTTTTTTGTTTTAAGCCCAGAAGGCAGGATTTGGTTTTAGAATTACTTTTATTTACAAATGCATGGCAATAAGAGGAGTTCATTCAAAATTGCTGAAGTATCTATTTTAGAAATCTACGGTTTAAAGTCCACAGAAGTGGACAACTAAGTTCACAAAAGAGAACAACAAAAACGACAAAGTCCATAACACACAGACTAAAAAGCTGACGGTCCTAATAGATGAGACTATTATCATATGAATGAGGTCCTAAAACTAACGGGCCTACAAAAGATGACAAGCTCATCAAGCCCATGACAGATCAAAGCTAAAAAGATGACGGTCCTAATAGATGAGACTATCATCATATGGACGAGGTCCTAAAACTAACGGGCCTACAAAAGATGACAAGCTCATCAAGCCCATGACAGACCGAAGCTAAAAAGCTAATGGTCCTAATAGATGAGACTATCATCATATGGACGAGGTCCTAAAACTAACGGGCCTACAAAAGATGACGAGCTCATCAAGCCCATGATAGACCAAAGCTAAAAGGCTGACGGTCCTAATAGATGAAACTATCATCATATGGACAAGGTTCAAAAGCCAACGAGCCTACAAAGGTGACAAGTTCATCAAGCCCATGACAAACTAAAACTGAAAAACTGACGGTCTCACCAAATGGATTGGGCCGTTGTAGAACCAACGGACTTACATTAAGTCCATAAAGATGACTGGAAATTAGGAAATTAACGGCCCTAAAAACAATGCAACTAATGGGCGAAGCCGCAAAGGCCGACGGGCTTCAGGCAACGGAACCAGTACTTGGATGATGAATAAGGCCAAAAATCCAAGAGGAAACCCGTGAAACTGACAAGATAAGAAGGATATACACATTAGTCGCCAAAAATCTATACCGACGGAGTCTTCCAACCAGTTCAAAAAACTGACGGGTTTGCAAAACAGACGGGAATGCTTACCAAGACTTCGTATGGCTCAATCACTGATTAATAGATATGAAAGTGACGAAAATAACATAAATACAGTTGTATACAAACAAAAGCCTGAGAAAACCAAACGAGCACTTAAGCAATTGTTTGCAAAATAATTAAAACACAATGATTGTTTGCAAAATAATTGAAATACAAGGTTGAAGTACAAATAAAAGAAAACTAAGGAGCAGAAGCGTCAGCAGGTTTCCCGTCAGCTTGCTGATCTTCAACGTTTATGATCACAGCTGGAGTATTGGAAGCAGGAGGAGAAGGGTTGGCAGCAGGTTGGGCCAGGACAACAACACCGTCAGACTCAGGAGTAGGAGTAGGCTGAGAGGAGCCATCACCTCCATCATCCATTGTAATTCTGGATAGGTCCAGCTCTGGGAATGCTGACGCGACCTGCTTAAGGCAATCGTCAAAACCAGTGCCATAATACTCGGCGCAAGAGTCAATAAATGATTGCGTCGCTTTAAAGTCTCGGACCGCGTCAGCCCCAGCCGTCTGCAGCCTTTGGCCTAGATCCGTCACCTCCTCTTTAAGCTTGTCATTCTGATGGTCAGCCTCCACCAGCTTCTCCTTGACTTCCTTCAACTCTTGGTTCAGTGTACGGACAACATCCTTGTACTGAGCTTGTTCATTTATCAGATTTGTATTGTGCTTCCGAACCCGAGTGACGACTCCCTCCTTTGCAACACAACGGTCTTGAAGGGCCATAACACGCACCAAGGCCTAAGAAAAGAACACAGCCGTCAGTCAAAGTTCATCAAAGCAAAATAAAATCAAATTCGACCAAAAAGTAACAAGCATACCCTGGTGAGATCAAAAAAGGCTGACGCCCCTAAATCCTCCGTCTCCAACAGGTCACAAGGCTCTATTTCCGTCGACTTTATGAAGGACTTAACCTCCCCGACGGCATAGTCCTTATGGGTTAAGAGACGGCAAGGGCCCTCGCTGACGGGACCCAATGAGGTCATTGTCCCTTTACCCACACCATGGCTCGGCTTAAGAGGTGATTTCTCCTTTGCAGCACCGTCCCCAGGAGTGACAGTGGCCTTTTTGGACGGACGGCCGTCACTCCCGTCGGGCTTCCTCTTTGCTTGCTTGCTGACGACCTTAGGGGTTGACGAGGTCTCGCCCCCCGCCTCCTTTGCCCTTTTCTCCTCTTTCTGATGGGCCGCCGCAGCCCTTATCCTCTGTTTGGCAGATTCCATCTCTACAATACAAAGAAAAGTCGTTAGAATAAGAGACAGAGAGGTAAACTAACGAAACCAATAAGAAATCTACTCACGTCGACGTGAAAATTCCTCCAACCTTCGAGCTTCAGCTGACGACTCTGGACCCCCACAGTATAAATGAATTGTGTCAAGGGTGATCAAATCCCTACACTTACGTTCCTCCAAAGGGATTTCCAGAACCCGACAGATGAACTCCTCCTGTTCGTCGGTTATGTGGGGACGGGTATAAGCTGAAAAGGAAAAAGAGAAGGAATGTTAGTAGCATCACTTCAAAAACAAAAGGAACATGGTTGACGGGATTAACCTGAATCCCTGACAAAAGCCCAAGTGTTGTCAAAATAACCGTGGGGCATCGTCGCCCATTCCTCTTGACGGCAAACCCAATCCGTCCTTTCAACAAAAAAATACCTACTTTTCCAGTTCCTATTGGAATCTGGCATATCTGATACCAGCCTCAAAATTTTCTCCCAGGCATTAAAATGGTATGTCCCTTTAGACGAGGCGATATGATGGGGCCTATAGCAGTAAAAGAATTCGTC